>CM067762.1:40043714-40758714 GCA_034642375.1 Vigna nakashimae | reverse complement strand
ACGAACGGACGTTTGGACAGTGAAGCTTAATGACGAACGCTCGTTATTGAAGATGACGAACGGAAGTTCGTTGGGGAGATGGCTAACAAACAGTCCATCCAAGAAATGTCCGAACAGACTTTTGGATAAGAGGCTAAATAACGAGCGTTCCAAAAAAGGCCTAAGGTTCCCGGACGTGCGTTCATTTCTGGGCTTGGCCCAGTCGAATGCTTTCTAACCTAGAATTTCCTAGGGGTTCAGGAGGTTCATCCTCATTCCCCCCTTCCCCGGCTCGCGCCTTGTCCAGAGATCCAAGGTCTCTTGCTCAGCACCACAGCTCACCGCCACCTCTGCCAGAGCCGGCCACCGTCGCCTCAACCAGAACACGCCTTGGGCTCGCCGGTGACAACTCGCGCCACCAGAACCACCGCCAGCCACGACGCCACCGTCTCCACTCTTCTCTCTTCGAAAACCAGCTATTCCCAGGGAGGGTCTTCCTCCGCCTTCATCTCCGATCCCTTCGTGTCATCATCACCCATCAACATCAACTTTCACCATTGCTAAAACCTCCACGACGAACACGACCACTGCCACGATAATGCCCCCCGTGCCTATCCTCGTCTACCTCCTCGGTCACCTCCACGGCCACCAGACTCCCTCTCAACACCTCCACTGCCAGGACTCAACGCCGTCGCGCCACTAACCATCATCGATGCTACCGACGCCACTCTTCTCCTTCCCCATTCGAGGATTTTCTCGAATGCCAAATGCCCCCGCAACACCACTTTTCCCTCTCTGCCTCCCCTAATTTTTTTATTGTTTATTGATTGGTTTAATGTTGATTGATTTTTTTCTATTCGGTATTGGAAACGATGAGTGTGTAGTGTGCATATGAGCATGAGTGGGATAGATGATTATGTGATAATGGTGCATGGGCTGGCGAGATAGGGGTGAATGGAGCTTATGCAGTAAGCATACATGATGAGTCTGGATGCACAGGTGAACCAGAGACTTACCTGTTGCTATGGCTGCTGCTATCGCTCTGTATCCGGTGACCTCCTCTCGCCCTTCTCTTTCTCTGCCGGTGCCAATGATGAATCTGGATGATGATCCCCGATAAAGGTTCCCCGTGTGTGTCCTCCTTCTCCCTTTTTCTCTCCCTTATCCACCAAAATCCCCTCTCCCCAAATCTTGGAAAAATATTCCCCTCTAACCACCTGGTCTCCCTCCTTCAGACACGCCTCACATACCCCACCTTCTCCACGTTTTCTTATTTTTTTTTTAATTTTTATTTTATTTTTTAATTTTATTTTTTTAATTTTATTTTTCAATTTTTCAATTATTTTGATTAATTAACTCTATTAAAACAAAATGAATATAAGAAATAAAATAGAAATTGAATTAAAAGCAAAGATCTAAATACATTAACATAGAATAAAACAAAAGGTAAAATAAAATAAAAGGAAAATAATAAAAAACCAATAAAAACACATTTTTTACAACCCGGACAAAATTGAGTGTTGACAATATGTATGTACAAGGTCTCTATACTATTGAGAAATGATATTACACTAAACCCAAAAATGTAAGAGTTTTTCAAAAGCAAATAAATAAAAGATCAACATACTATTTTACACTTCTACCTCATCAACATCCAACACCTACTCTACATAAACATCTTTCCTTGCTCATCTATGGCCTATTTCATCGAGAAACACATAGAAAAAATGATTGGACCACAACTCAAGATTAGATGTCTCTACGCCTCAAGCCAGTTAAATAGGATAAGTGATCACTTCATTCCAAAATCAAGCACAAATCAATTAACCACTTTAAATCAAATGAAAATTGCATAAATGAAAGTGTCACTAAATACAAGAGAGTTTCAATATGCTACATCATGCTCCAACATAATGAGATTTAGCTCCTCATAAGATAGGAAGAATTTCAAATAAGGAGGAAATCATCTTCTAATCCTCTAAGGATGTATCTTTAATACATCCTCTAAGAAGGAAAACTAAAATATAATACATGTATAAGTACAAATTTTGCATCAAGAATACATTTTGTATTGTCTTCTAGTCACATCTCTTTCCAACTTTTCCTTTATGTAAACCACAATTTATTAGATATTTTATTTTCATTAAATTTTTCTTTCTCTTTCGGCTTATCAAAAGACTTTATTTTATTTTTTTTGTTTTCTTTAATATGTCACTATAGGAAAGTCTTTTACTTGTTTTGTCTTATTCTTTCTCTCCTCGTTAGAAAAAGGTTTAATGTTTCGGTAGGTTCTTTCTTTTGGTCAGAATCTCAAATAGATTCCCTTCTTATTCGTTTTCGCAATTGGGTCCTTATTTTTGAAAAATTGAAACAAATAGAGGCTTGTCGCCAAATTGGAATAACGGGCGTTAGAATTATGTTGACGTGGATGCTGATGTTAATTTTTTAAATGACATGGCAAATTTATAGATAATTTTAGTTGAGTCTTTGTGGATTTTTGTTCTTTTAAAACTAAAAAAATTCAGAAAAGTTAATTGAACTTAATTGTTTTTTAAAATTAGGGTTTTCACCAGTCATCATCCTCCTCCCTCAATCCTTTTGTGCATTAGCCACCATTAACACCATTTAGCCACGATCTTCATCACTCTCACCACCATGCATTGTTTCTCAAAATTAAGGATTTTGTTCGAGAGTTTAGGGTCCACTAAACGTCAATCAATGGTGAAAGAGGAAGTAGATGGCTGTCACGCCTCAACTGTGAGCCGCCGTGAGGACACCACCACTGCGTCTCAACTTACACGTGCCACCACAACCACCAGCCATGGCCACCATGCGCAAACAACAAAGACGCGAGAGACTCCTAATTACGAAACCTAGTTCGACAATCATGATCTTCTTTGTTCATCACCATTGCTCCCACCATGAATCCAAATCATGAGCCACCCAAAGTCAGCAATCATGGCGAACCTAAGTTTTGCGCATCCTCCATTGACGCATCAACACTAGCACCTTCGCGAAACTTAAATCGCATCATAGTTCAATCATTCAACCTCCATGGGCGTCACGACAGAGATAGTGATCCAACCTGTAAAGAGAAATCAGAATCACAAAACTAGAAACAACAACAACCCATTCGAACAACATCGTTCAATCTCCTTCGTGAGCGAATCCTTCCAACCTCCATCTACCGCAAGAGATCCATGAATCAGAGAATCCAACACCTTCGTCCCAAATCTCTTCAAACATCAACCTTACGAAGGAACCCTAATTTGAAGAAGAAAGGGGTAAGTTCCCCTTATTTTTTTTTTCAAAGAAAGGGGTAAGTTCTCCCAGTTTTTTAATTCAAAAGTTATAAAATTCCACAACATATGTTATTACAACAAAAACTATGCCACATCATTCAAAAAAGACAATCAGCATGCCACATACACACTACTTAAACTACGTTTGTCCAATTTGACGACAAGCTTCTATTTGTTTCAATTTTTCAAAAATAAGGACCAAATTGAGAAAACGAATAAGAAGGAAACCAACAAGTTTTTTACATTATCCATATTATATATTTAAGTTTCTTATCTATATGGATTATCAAAGTAATATAAAATAGTAAAAGTTTCCCTATAATGACTTTATGGTATTTCATCAAACGAGGGACGAGAGAAAGTGTAAAAAGAGATTTCGATAAAGAGAAAATAAGTTGAATATTTCTTGTTATTTTAAAAAAAGAAATATATAGGTTTATATAAAGAATAAAGAATAGTGTTGGAAGTCTCACATTGACTAAAGATAAGGTCAATTTATAGTATATAAATAAGTGTAAATCTCACCTTACAAGCCGGTTTTGAGAGGTTGAGTTAGGCTTAATGTTCACTTCTTAACATGGTATCAGAGTTAGGAAGTCTCATATCGACTAGAGATAAGGATAAACATTGATATCATCTACAATATAGGAATTAGTGCTTTTTTTTACTAAGGTATTGATTGGATAATTGATTCAGGTGTCACTCATCATATGACTTATGATCCTCATCTATTTACTAATTTTTCCTTAATTGTTGTAAAACTGTTATTATTAATGTCAATGACGCGTCATCTCCTATTGAAGATTTAGGTACTATATCCCTCTCACCCTCCTTATCGATTCTTGATGTTTTATTTGTTCCTACATTAAATTGTAATCTTATCTTCGTCAGCAAGTTAACCAAATCACATTCTTGTGTTGCCTTGTTTTACCCAATCCATTGTCTTTTTCAGAACATCCATTCCAAGGAGAAGATTGTCAGTGGTAGAGAGAGTGAAGGACTATATTATCTTGAAAATGTCTCACAACAAATCCATAAAAGAGCGTTGACTTGTCTTGAGAATGATCACATACAAGATAAAAACAAAAATGAATTTTGGTTATGGCATAGATGGTTGGGACATCCCTCTTTTGGTTATTTAAAAAAATTATTTCCATCATTATTTCATAAATGCAATATTTTTTATTTTTTTTGTGAAACTTGTGTTATGGCAAAAAGTCATCGTGTTGTGTTTTCTTTAAGGAATACAAAAACTGATTTTCCTTTTTCATTAATTCACATGATATTTAGGGTCCTACCTCACAACCTACACATAATGAAAAAAAAAATGGTTTATCAGTTTTGTTGATGATTGTACTAGGGTAACTTGGGTGTTTTTTCTTAAACATAAAAGTGATGTGTGTGATGTGGTTTGTTTCTTCTATCATATGATCATTACACAATTTAACACATCTATTATGGTTGTTCGATCAGACAATGAAAGGGAATATTTTAAGACTGAATTAATAGAGTTCATGATAATTAAAGGCATCTTGCATCAAACTACATGTTCTTATTCACCACAATTAAAATGGAGTGGCTGATAGGAAAAATAGACATATATTAGAAGTGACAATGTCACTTTTGATAGATGGTAAGGTCCCATCTCATTTATAGGGTGAGGTTGTGAGTTTTGCCGTTTATTTAATTAATTAATCGAACCCTTCTAGTGTGTTTAACTTTCGAAAGTCTTTCAATGTGTTGTCTAATCATTGTATCCTTCCTCCCATAGTTTATTTACCACGTCATGTTTCTGTATGTGTTGTCTAATCATTGTATCCTTCCTCCCATAGTTTATTTATCACTTACACACACATCAACGTACAATACTTGAAGAATGAGCGATCAAATGTGTTTTTTTTTATGGATCAACTTAAAAAGGTTATCGTGCTTACCATCCACCATCAAATAAATTTTATATCTCCGATTCTCCACTTCAGGGAGGTAATGAAAGTGAAGTGCATAATCATGATGTTAGTATGTTTGATATCTCAGATGTAAAATTATATTCTAAAAATAAATATCTTGTGAGGATCATTCTCCAGAAAGTGAGTCAATCCTAAATATGGACACTTATTTTTTGGACAATATAGTGTCTTCTGATCGTAACCAATTTACTCAATCTTCTCCACAAGTTCAGATTGACTCTTCAAAGGTACCTTCTGATCCTATCTTTGATAATACTAATTTAGATGAAACTGGTAATGGAATTGATTTTTGTCTGTGTAAGACCATCAGCACACCAAACACTGAGTCTACTACTGTTCAATATAATCTTCCACCTCGTTTTAATTGTGGTCAACCTCCAGCTAAATATGAATCAGACCTCCAAGTCGGTTTTGTGGGGTTGAGTTAGACTTAAAGTCCACTTCTTAACATGGTATCAGAACCAGGTTAGAGTCTATCCTAGCGAGATTTGTGTAGACATATTGTTTTATCTGCTATCGAACCATTCATTATTATCTAGTCTCACGCTCAAGATGTAGATACCTCGACATGAGGGAATGTGTTGGAAGTGTCACATCGATTATAGATAAAATCAATTTATAATATATAAACGAATGCAAACCTCATTTTCCAAACTAGTTCTGTGAGATTGAGTTAAGTTTAAAGTTCACTTTTTAATAAATAGAAAAAAAACTTACTGACTAAAATAAACTATATACCGTAAAAACCTATAAACTTGAACAAAAGACAGTTTTATGAACAAATTAATCAATTAAATTTAGAGTAAATAGATCTTACAAAATCAGCCTTTATATCTACAAATTGAAATATTGTTTTAATATCTAAATTTTATTATTCATAGTTGTATCAGTGACAATTTTTATAAATTTGTTTTCTTTCTATAAAAGACTCTCTTTTTTTCATTTAATTTTTAGTTAAAAGAAGAAAAAATTGACAATTCATGAGATGAGGCATTTATTTCCTTTTGTTTACAAAAGATGGCTAAATTATAAATTCACTTACTGGACATTTTAGTATTTAAGAAACAATATCGCGAAAACCATCTCCACATATAAATTGATTACTCAGGGAGCAGGTTCTTATATTGATTAGGATTTCAACTTAAATTTAATATTTCAAGTACTTTTTACATTTAATATTCACTTTATCTTATATTTCAATATCATATTATTTAATAAATGAAATTATTACATTAAGTATTAGGTTCTCAAATTATTTAAAGTTTCTAATTTGGTTTTGAAATTTAAAAGACTATAATGCTTCAAAAATTTGAATATTTTTATTTGTTAAATTTTTTTAATCTATTATATATTCAAAAAAAATTATATTACTACTAAATAATATTACAATTTTTATAAAATAAAAAATAATTTTTACTACTTTAAACAAAAAAAAATATTCACCGTTATCAACATCCTACAACCGTCTCTTAAATTTTATGAATAATAACAAATTAACAACAGCAAAAGAAATAGAACAATTCTACCATCCAAAATTTCTACAATAACATGATTTAATATGAACAGACACAAATAAAAAAAAATAACTAAACTAACCAGCAATCATATTATCCAACTTATGAAATAATTAAGCAATGAAACTCAAAAACTTGGAACTTAATTAAATTAGAAAACTTATTGCTCGATAATTACAGAAAATTAAATATCTGAAATTACCTTATGGTGTCCTTTTACTCAATTAAAAAGGTTACTAAATCAAAGATGGAATTATAGATTTATTTTAAGGAGACTTGATTAAACATCGACTTGATTAAACATCGACTTGATTAAACATTCTTAATCATAAAATGAAAACATTGGTTTTAATGTCCGATTTCATCACTGGTGATGAACTCCAAATTTCGGACCCTAAACCAACTTCAAGGCAAAGCATTAACCTATTGCAGCACTATCCAGAGGGTGATACAACGAATTTTCCGTGTGCTGAACGCAAGTGTAAACCCTAATTTCCAATCATCTGGTTTTGAAGGAAGCCCGAATGTACTGCATAGGAAATACATCTACAGAGCTTAATAATTCTTGAATATCCAACTCTCACACGCTCTGTTGCAGTTCTGATTTCATGTGCAAGAGATGAAGGCAGAGACTTCTGTTCCGCTCCAGAAGGTTCAAATATTTGAGAGGGAACCACCCCAGAAGGATACACCCCACTGCTCAGTAACCATTTTTCAAATCAATAGCCGTCTTTAATTGCAAATGCCAAGATATTTTACCAAAAACAAAAATGTAGAAATAATAATAATAATAATAATAATAATAATAATAAATTCTTATCAATGAGCATTGTCATATCAAAACAAAGATTAAATTTCTGCTAAAAAATCAAAAAGACAGCAATCACAACTCTTATGATTTAGGATTCGAATCTAACAAAAATCCAAAATGCAGGTAAACCTTTTAAACGTGGAACTTACTGGTTTAAGATTTGTCGGCAGTATGATCATAACCTGATAGTGATTACGGGGTAGGTCCAACAATAACACTAGACAAATTCTAATTTGAATTTTGGATGTGTTTAAAATATTTTAAGAAAAAGGTCCAAAATACCTCAATATGGTGTTTGTGAATATTGACATTCAGGGCCTATTAATTTATATTTTATATGATACCCGCGAATATGTTTTATCCCCTCCTTCTCACAGACGGACTTTGAAGAGAACCAACCCAGGGTAAATTTGCAGATGCATATAAAGTATGAATGCAAAATCTGAATGAAGATTGGATATGAAACTCCGAACAAGAAAGGACCAACTCTCAGCAAGACATGGAATTTAAAATTAAAATTAAAACAAAAAGGAAGCAAAAATTTACCATTTTAAGCACGTTATATCAAATATGGCTTTCACCTTCCTCCCACTATGGAAATCAATGAAAGACAACTCTAAATCAAGCCTCTGAACTGCAAAACCGGAGCCTGAATGGAAGTGAAAATGCCGTTTCTCATAAAAAAATTTCAATGAAAATGCAAATGTACCATCAATGAATATCGGAAGATCTTTTTGTATATAGTGGAGGACTCAATTCAAGGTTGAAATGAGAATTGAATTTAAAGAAGTAATATTTCAGAGTATGGAAAACTTCTTTACCTGAATGAGAATAGAACTTTGCGTCGACCAAATTTCTAATCTCTATCCGAGCTGATTGAACCTCTTCAACCACATCTAGCAAATTACTTAGCAGTGAGCTTGTTATCTGCATCGAATAGCAGGTCAGCTACACAGGTTGTTGCAATAGTAGTTCATCAATTGCTACATTTTAATACTTGAAACCTATTAAGATGTAGGAAGAACACTAGCTCATATGTACCACGAACAGCCTAGTCCTTATAAACTCCTCCTTTTGGTTCCAAGTCTCTCTCTACAATTACGACGCGAGTCTTGTCAATTAAGCAAACATTGCCTATTGGATCATATATGTTCAACCTTAGTTTGTTTCTATTTCGTCACTTTCGTTGATATTTTTCCTAACTGAACCCAGGTATTTTTTAATAATAAATCCTTTTGACATTCTCTCCACCTTTAAAGGACTCTCGAGAGAAATTCATTACTAGTTTGGTATTTAAAATTTATGCGCTAATACCCACGAGTATGTGTCTTCCCAGCTTCAGTCATTTCTAACCTCACAAGGAATTCTATATCAAGTTAATTTCTCAAGCAGCAAAACTTGCACTCATGCAACAAAATTGGCACATCTGTGCAAGTTTTCAAAACTGTCCTGAGTTCTGGAAAAGTTGCACGACTTTGACATTGACAGAGAAACAGAGCCCATCACTCTGCAATCCATGCAGAAGTTATTGAAGAGCCCAATGGAAGGAATACAGAATGACCTAGAAGAGTCAGCAAACGGCCTTAAATTTAGCTGATTTTACCATTTAAATTGATCAAATGATGTGTTATCTTTAGATCTTTTGTAAGAGGTTGTTATGGAGTGAGGATACTCGAATAATTGTGGTTTGTAATTCTGTTATATATTCCTTTGCACTAAAGGTGAGAATACTCTGTCTTTGTCTCTTTCTAAGAGGACCTTTACCTTGAATCAAGGAAACTTTTATCTATCATTAGGTACTTTCATTGAGAGCAAGCCATGACAGACCACAATACCCGATCCAAGACCGCATCGGATCAAACGGAAGAGGCCATACAATGTTTAACGCAACATCAGATGGAGCTGAGTGCCAATCACGACAGCCTCAATGCAAAGATGGATATGATATTGCAACAACTTGCTACCATGGGATCAAATCAGAGCCATCATATGAGACAATTCATACTCAGGACAATACGAGACCTCTCACATCCCATATGAAGCTTGAGGTTCCTTGCTTTAATGGGCAAGGGCAAGATCCCATGGGCTGAATATTCAAGATATCCCAATTTTTCGACTACCATGCCACTCTCGAGGCTGATTGCATCAAGTTAGCATCATTTTACATGGAGAGTCCTGCTCTCAGCAGGTACCAATGGATGCATCGCAATGGCATGGTTGTTACATTTCATGGTCTGCTGCAAGCATTGGAAACTTGTTTTGCCCCATCTTATTATGATGATCCTCAAGGTGCCCTCTTCAGACTAACACAGAAGGTACAGTCTCAGATTATCTTAACAAGTTTGAAAGGTTGGCAAATCGCATTCTAGGTCTCCCACCGACCTTCTTGTTGAGTAGTTTTATTTTCGGGCTGAGTCCAGACATTCGACTGTGAGGTCCAGGCGTCGCAACCTCATTCAATGATACAAGCAGCTACTCTAGCAAGATTACAAGACAAGTTGATGGAAAGCATCAATGCAAGGCTAAACAGAGCTCACCCTCTATTGCCGTCACCCACGAAAACAAATTATAAGAAGCTCACCCTCGAAGAGATGCTAGTTCTTCGTGAGATGAGTCGTTGTTATAATTGCGCTGAAAAATTCAACCTAAGACATAAGAGTAAGGGGCGATTCTTTTTTAGTAGCGGACCTAGGGGAGGACATGGGTGATTGTTTCTTAGAATTGGTTAAGGAGTTATTAAACAGTGAATCGTAGGAAGCCTAGATCAGTTTTAATGCCCTTACTGGGCTACTTGCTTCTGAAGCCTTATGCTTAGTGGGCCATATCAAAAGTCTAGTTACTATATTGGTGGATGGAGGAAGTACACAGTTTTGAGCAAAACCGGGTAGCCAAGTACCACCATTTGTCTACACGACCTACAAAAACTTCAAGGGTGATGGTAGGAAATGGGACAAAAATCGTGATAGGCTTCCTGGTGACAAGAAACCTAAATTCTATCTCAAAATAAACAATCACAAACAGAGACAAGAAACCTCACTGTAAGGCAGCAGTTTATTGAATGAAAAATACAAAAAACATTCAACAACATCCAGGGGAAAACATTCCCTTCTACACAGGACAGTCCCTGTTCAGAAATAAAACACTCAACAACCAGAACTAGAACAACCCCTTCAGACAAAAACTGCCTAACTACTAATTAAAACTTCCCCTAACTGCTGTTTAAACTCCTCCTAACTACCCCTAACCACTTCAGACTAACTTCTATGTTTTATTTTTGCCAAACTATCTAAATACTATCTACAAACTGTCTAATACATTACATATCCTATCATTATTCGCCGCTACAAAATAACCTTTTTCCTCAAGGTTGTAATCTAAAAACCGGTCCTTAATCTTTGCGACAACTTCCCTTGTGACTGTCTCAAGGCTTCCTTTCAGCCGTTGGATTAGGCTTCCAAAATCAACAAGTTTATTACTGCAGTTTGCTAGCAATCGATTTCCATAACAGATAAGTAACCTAAGACAAAAGGGAGATCGTCCAACTTTATTGTTCTTTTTGCATAGGGCCTGCCACTTTGTCAAGAAATACTCCCCCAATTGGTTTTCTGATGTTGGGTTTACTAGAGACACCAATATCTTGAATTCTTGGATGACTTTTCCCCCCTCCCTGTCCTTGTTACTACTGCCATCCTCTCATGTAAAATTTCCACACTCTCAATCTGTGTTACTGCTGCCAAACTCTCAAATAATATGTTTCCCTTGTTCCTTCAACTATCCTTAGTTGAGGTGTTGCAAGATCTTCCCAAGAAAGGTTCTGAGATTTCTTTTGCCAGGTTTTGAACCCCTTGACTGCCTTTTTCAAATGTTATTGATGGTTAGGTGTACTTCTGCTATTACTGTGACGTTCTCGACTTCAAAAACATATTTTGTCCCAACACCAACTACCTTTGAACCATCTACACTCAAAACAGCCTCATCTTTTACTTTACTACCAGAAGTAATGGTTACAATGTTCCCACTACATTTGGCCTTCTTTCCTCTGTCTTCACCCTCCTTCACTATTTTGACATGTTCACCAAGACCTACCACACTATCCCCACTAAAACCAGCAGCTTTTGCAACTTCATTCTGAGAAGCAAGAGTCACAAAATTCCCATCACAGTCTTGGTCTCCACCTTCCTCTTCATTGATATCCTTTTCTCTTTTCTTCTCCCAATGGAGAGTTTATTGGCTTTTTGATGTCATGAAGAAGTTCCTCTCTCCCTCCCTTTCTTGCTCTGTCAAGAGATTTCTCCCTTCTTTTAGAGTCCCTCTTTTGAATCTGGACATCCAAAATCCTATTGCATTCCTGTATCATTTCTTCCAATTTTTGGAAACTTTTTCTCATCTCTTGACGCCATGCCCTCACCTTTTCTAGTTCGCTGGTCCCCCTCTCCAAAGTATTGAAGCTTCCTTCCATGCTTTCCCTCCTTCTTGATCCAGCAGGTTGGACCAATTTGTTAGGTTTCTTGGTGACAAGAAACCTAAATTATATCTCAAAATAAACAATCACAAACAGAGACAAGAAACCTCACTGTGAGGCAGCAGTTTATTGAATGAAAAATACAGAAAACATTCAACAACATCCAAGGGAAAACATTTCCTAGTCCCTGTTCAGAAATAAAACACTCAACAACCAGAACTAGAACACCCACCTTCTTAAAAGACAAAAACTGCCTAACTACTAATTAAAACTTCCCCTAACTGCTGTTTAAACTCCTCCTAACTATCCCTAACCATTTCATACTAACTTCTATGTTTTATTTTTGCCAAACTATCTAAAAACTGTCTAATACATTACATATCCTATCAAATTGTTTGTAACCAACTATGTCAAGCAGTGAAAATTGTAATTCAGAATCATGAATTTGAAGTACATCTACATGTCTTGCCTATTAGTGGGGCTGATATTGTGTTAAGCATTCAGTGGTTGAAAGAATTGGGCCCTATAGTCACAAGTAATGCTAAATTGACTATGAAATTAATCAATAGTGGAAAGCTGGTAGAATTTGAGGTCGATACACCAATTGGGCCTCAAGATATTTCAGCCCAACGGTTAAAGCGACTCATGTAGACCATTGAAACATGGGTGAACTTGGGCGCTCTCAAGAAGGGCCTCTCCACCAACAACTATTATACAAGGCCATTCCATTTTAAATTGTGGCTCAGTCAACAATACAATGGCTTATACATGATCCACAGCACTGTTTTAAGTTTCTTGGTCCATGATCAAGTGCTTATCTATGATCAAAGAAAATATGAAATAAAAAATAACAATAACTTGCTAAAAGTAAATTATCATATTCATAAGAAATAAAATATCTACCTGTATTTCTCGTGCCATACTGCTTGAGAGAGTGGACTTCTTAGTGGAATGTGGATTTAAGACAAACACAAATGCAGAAAAAGATTCCAAGTTTGGGAAGGTCTGAAAAATAGACACACCATATTAGAAAAAGAAAAAGGTATGAATATTGAATGTTGTAATAAAACAGAATAATTGTTAATTAAATTACCTTCCCAATATTCACATCATTCAAACTAGTTGATGTTATTATGCTAGATTGACCAGTATTTACAGTGACCCTGCATTCCATCAAAATAGTTGGAACTTTCATATTTAGTCATATCATAAAAGATACACTTCAGCTTCAACCACAGAAAGAAGTGGAGCAAAATAAACTAACCTTTGGGTTACATAACCACAATAGTTGAGACAAACTTTGTGACAATCATCCTTGCGCTCAAAATCTTCAATTTCCCACAACTGGGAAACAAAAAAATGGAAGAAAAAGGATGTTTAGCATTATTAAAAAAAAAAAAAAATATATATATATATATATATATATATATATATATATATATATATATATTATCTGGTATGAGGACAGAACTAGATTTGAAGTCACAAGACCTTCAAATTCTGGCGTATAGACTTGCAAGGCATTCTCTTCCGCAAATAACCAGAAACAGCTTTCACAGTGTCAGTAAAGCTTTGGTCTCCTTCCATCTTGCAGTGACTCTGTAAGAATTCACTTAAGGATTTTGCTTTTGATTCCAAAGATTCAAGTTCCTGCTTCTTTTCCAATACCTTTTTGCAAGAAACCTAGCATTGAACAATAAAATATTGCCAATTGAAATGCAATGGAACAGCACAACAGGTTGATCCTTTCATGATCAAGTTACACCATCAAACTATAAACAAGAGTTTGGAACAAATGAAAATGAAAATATATCATGCATTCTACAGAATATTGGATGATCAGAACAGAATTGATTTATCATTATTGATTATTGCAAGGTTAATGATGGTTGTATATTTAAAATATCAAAACTTAAGCATAAATTGTTATAATGTTCTGACCATACACCACTTGTAATAGAAATCATTTACATTTTGTTACATATAAAGAAGAGGATAACAAGTCTTTGAAACAAGCAAAAAACAAAAGTTACAGGTCTTGAAGATTGTATTGGTTTCTCCCAGAACCAAAAGGAGGACAAATGTTAAATATGCAAAGTTAGTAAACAAACTCTAGAGAGTTTGTTTTGATTTGAAGTTCAAAATTTAGCTTTTAAGACCGATGCTAAAAAAAACTTAAAGACATCTCTACCTATTTACAACACAACAGTGAAAGTTAGGTTACATATTAAAGTTTGACAGCTTAAAAAACAGAGGAGATTAATGCAAAGAGACTGGGTGTAGCTTTCAAAAATTGAGAGTGAACCAGTATAAAAGGATTGTGTGATCCTTTCTCTATCTTTACTATTCTTTCATGAATATTTAATTGCTAAATTGTGAAATTGCATTGGATCAACATATTTCAGGAAATAGTGGAACTTTTGTTTTTCAAAAGGTGATCTTAGGGAAAAATAATTAGAATCTGTTTGGACTAATTTCTCCATAAGGACTACCAAGAAAGAACAATAAGAAGAAAAACATGAAATTGACTTCTCCACAAGTTAAAATTAGTTTATACATTAGCTAACTTGTAGATCTCTCTGATAGAGCTTCTTTAAAATTCTCCAAACTTCTATTTTTAACTTGTGTTTGCGCTAATTTGAACTTGTGGAGAAATTAGTTTCGTTTCTTTCTTCATATTTCTCTCTCTTAAAAGCACTTCTAAAGAAGCTCATCCAAACAGGTCATTAAATATTTATAATCACCCCACAAACTTAAATGCGATTTACATGCAATTTCCTTATTTAGTTTTTCTAGCATTAGTGTAGATAAAGATTTCGTACTTTGTCTTGTGGATAACATCACATCCCAACTCGTTATATCATTTTTGCACAGCATTTTTAAGTACAAAGTCCAAACCACTAGCATAAGCCTAAGCCCAACAAAATCTCCTTCAGAGAAACGCCCTCAAACAGAATAGTTCTCACTTGAATTTTTCCGGTAATTTGAGGAGCCTTCCCACAAAAAAACTATACAGTTGCATTTCTCCTCCATCAACCTCATTCCCAATTTAAATAAATACTTCAGACAAACAATTATACCTGAGATTTTCCCTTGGAAAAACTATAATTCGCTTGAGTGTCCACTGCCCCACGTTTAAATGATGGGATGAAGTTTAATTTTATCATCTCACACTCTTGAAGCCCAGTACTAACCTGTTGTCCCTTTTCCTGTTTACAACGGCAGTTCATATCACCAACTGTGGGCAATGCTAAATACTAACATGTTTTCAAGTAAGATAGAGTACCAGTAATTTGTCATGCTTAATATGCAATAATTGTAATTTTGCCTTCTCGTATGCTATACTATGCAGCAATATTCTTGTTTCAGCAACTCTGCAAAAGATTACTCCAAGTTCACATCACCAAGCGATCATATTCAAAACAGTTCCATAACCATACAGATATGTTATTACTTAGTCAGACAGTATAAGCATACCTCTTGTCTCTATGAATGTTTAAAGGATCGGTTATTTTATGCTGGGGAAAAAACAAGAACCATGTCATGTCATGTGAGTAATTTAGAAGAAGTAACATGTTCTAATTACTGTAAAATGTAAGTTTGCTACGTAATAATAAACCGAAAAAAGTATATTAAATTTCATTATCTAATCTAACAGACCTGAGATTGAATTTCAGAACAAACAATCTCTGTCTTCTTAACTTTCTGCAGATCAACCAAAATATCTTCCAACCTGTCAATCTAAATATTGACGGGCTTAAAGCATTATTCATATAAATAGTTATGAGATGTTTAAGTGAACAATCAAAACTAAAGAGTAAGCAACAATATCCATATTTTCAGTTGAATACTATCATTTTCTAAGTCTACACCCACAAATTAGAACATACCAGTCTCAAATTTAGCTTATCAACTGAAGGAGGTAGAAGGTGAGTTGTTCTGTCTAAGAAATTTTTAAGAAACTGCAAGGTAATTGTGAAAAGCTCAGTGTCCCATCTAACCAATTGAAACTATATACAATACAACATAAAACAGTAACCGTACTAGATCCCCATCATTCGAAGTCTGATTTCCAAGCATCCCTCTTTCCCTTCTCATAGAACCTGTTTGCTCCAAAACTAACTCTATATCACCACTCCCATTTGAATGAGCCTCTGGTGTTCTGTCAATCCTCCCTATTTTATCTATTTTGTCTCCATTTCTGAGCATTTGGACACCTTTCCTTTTCTTCGCAGAAGAAATCCCAATACCAGATTTGGTAAGAGGGCTCTGAGCTACATTGAGTACTGAACGGTGGTTGTTATCAGGACCATGACCATCAACAGTACACTTGGGAGACACGTCTTGTGGTGAGCACAACTGAGGTGTTACTTGTTGGATAGAAAAACTTGGGACTAGAATTTCATCTTTCCCTGAGCTATCTGCCAGGTCCACATCTCCCACCTTCATTAAATGAGTCAACTGTGAGGGAGAAACTGAAATTGAATTTAAGTCTCCCTCACCCATTTTGGTGTCCACGGTCTCTTCATTTTGACTTACCTTGGAAATACTTTTTAAAGACTGAATTCTTCGATCATTACTATAACCCAAACCTTTATACGTGTTACTACTTGGAGTTAAACTAAACAGTTTTTCCCCTAAAGGAATTTGGCGACTTTCATCTTGCTTGTATTCTTGATTTTTTTCATTTGACAAAGGAAATCCAGGAGTGTATTTTGATAATCTAGCTTTCAATACGTCCATTCCTTTCTTGAGACTCGACATGGCAGGAGGTTCAATAGTAACCATCTTTGAAATGCTGCTACGTGCAGAAGAAGAAGAAGTTGCACGATGTGCGACACTTACCTCTGGACCATGTAAAGCAGATTGCTCTAAACGTGGAGTTATGTTTCCAGCATGTGCGGATGAAACAGGAGACCTCGTAAATGATTGTTTACTTCCAGACAACAACAACGGCGTAGACTCATACATTGGATTTCGGTCTACTTTATCAGACTTACAATCTGAATCCAACACCATTCCTTTGTGTTCACCCACCCTCAGTGATGTTTCTCTATTAGCATTCTCGAAGTCCAGTTGTCTACAAACTGACAAAATCTCAGTTGCATCTTTAGCAGACTCCTTAATTTCCTAGAAAAAGAAAACAACGGACAAATATGAATTAATCCTGCACATAACCCAATAGTTGCAATAGGAGGTATAAGGATAACCACTAAAGTGTCATCACAAATAAACCATGCACACCTAACACTTGATACTATTAATCAAATCAAATGCATACAACCTACACACAAAAAAGTGACACCGCATACTCATGATTAATTTGAACAAAAATATTCATAAACATTTTTATAAGAAAAAAATTACCATCAAATAAAATTAGCTTACACATAAGCTGATATATCTAAAAAAACTTTTTTTAGTTCATGTATACGCTAACGTTAACTTATGAAACACTTGTTTTATTTACTTTAATTTGTTTCTTCACCTTACTTTATTCAATTAGTGGCTCATAGCTCAAGCTAGAAAGGGATGTCCATCATTTGGTGTCTGTAAAACACCCGAGAGATTAATCCCTGATTCGACGGGAATAAAAAAGAACTCCTAAACTATAAATGGCAATTAAAACAAACAATTAATGTTCACCTCGATTGCAGAATCAGAAGGTTTTATCTGGTGGGATTGAGTAAATGGAGGAGAGGCAACCGAACCTTCCAAGCTGCGTTGCGGTGAGTCATTAGGTGCTCCCTGAACCAATATTGCAGCATCAAACGCAGGAGAGGGTAGAATGTCGTATTCAGAGCCCCTCTGCTGCTCTCCCTCGATGCTCATGTCATTGGAGTCTTTGCCTGCGCTATTTGCGTCGAGCACCACTCCACACCACTTCGGCTCCGTGAGCTCCATGTAACTTCCTCGAGAGTGAGAGTTCGGCGTCGTGACGTCGAACTGGCGCGTCTTGATGTCGCCGGAGTCCGACCGAGCGAGACTCCTGTAATGCATCGAGAACGCCGTCGAGTCCATCGTCACGTCGTCCGAAATGCCAGAGTCCGACAACCGCTCCGGCCTGATGAAATGCGCGGACACTGGACCTCGAAAGTCGTCATCGTCGTCTGCGCACATCATGAGCAACAAATTAATAATAAACTACGGAGAGAGTAAGAAAATTCCGCGAAAGAAAAAGGAAAGAATCTGAGCGCACCGTCGCCTTCGTCTGCGGTGCTGTTGTCGCCGGAATAAGGAGAGCCAATTGGACGGAGGCAGGAGTTTCCGTCTTCCGCTTCCTCGTGAAGTTGCGGCTGTTCTTTGTCGTCGTCGTCGCTGTCGGAGGCGAGGTCGCGGAAAAACCCTACGATGGAGGGATCGGAAGGGGCTTCGGAGGGAGAAGAGGAATCGTCGTCACGGCGGAATACGTGGACGGAAGTGATTTCGTTGTCGGCGAAGCTCACGCGCCGCAACCTCTTCTTCTTCAGCGCGACGGTGGTTTCGTCTTCGCTTTGGGCGTTGTTCTTAGGAGGCTCCATTTTAGCGCGTTTGGTTTACAGAAGAGTTGGGGACGGAGGCCAAATCAGCATTGTGCGGGAAATGATACTTCACTGTTACACATTTCAAATTCTATAACTGGGATACATTTTGTATTTTTATGGCAGTGTTCTGATTTTTTATCTTTTAAAAAAAAACTGTATTATTTGTTCTTAAAAAATTTTAACTTGATTATTTCATTCTTTATTAAACGATAAAATAGAAGTTGTGAAATACTTTGTTACTTTAATCCCTAAAAAATATGAAATTATTATTTTTATTTTAAAGTTCATTTTAAAATAAGTAAATAATACTTTTTTTTGCAATCTGGAATTTATTTTAAAATATAATTTACTGTGGTGATTTGATGTCAGCATAAAAAAGAGGTTAGTATTTGCAATAATACTTATTCTGTTCTCAAAATGGATTCTAAAAATACTAACATTTTTATGTTAGGTCCAAACCTATGCATATTGACTACGTAAAAAAACTGAGAGCCTTATACTCAGCACAAGATACACACACTCTCTTAACTTAAAATAAACAACAGTGAGGTTAAAATATTTTTGTTTCCAATTAACATTTCATTTATAAGCAACTAAGCAAATCAGTTACAAATTAATTTTATTTTTCCAGTTACAAATCGTTTTTATTTCTCCAGAAAAAATTTACAAGAAATAATAATAAATTAAAAATATTACAAAGATAATAACAACGTATTAAATCTTTTCAATACAATTATATTTAATTAAAACTCAACCCAAATCTTGGTTCTTCGTTCTATTAACGTGTATGATAAGTTGGAATTGAGACAATCAAATTAATATTACTAAATCATAATAACTTAAATATTACAAAAATAGTAGGTAACAAAATACAAAAAATAAAGTTAATATTAAGTTGTTTCTCAACAAACATATAATTGATTCTTAACTAGTTATTTCTTACAAAATTTATATACTAAAAAGTTAGTCAAATACAACAAAAATAAAACAAGAAGATAAATATAAAATAAAAAGATTAAATAATAAAAGAAGAAAATAAATAAAATTGCAAAAAGACAAAAGAGATCAAAACAGTAATAAAGAAAATAGTTTATTATACTCTTTTTTCAGAAAATAGATTTCATGTTATCTAAGAATTATCGTTCAATTAATTATTGTCTTAGATTTTTAAATCAATCAATGTAAATTCTCAATTAATTTGTTGATATTGTCGTTATCAATCAAAGTACATTATCAAACAAAAGCAAGAACTTTGTACATTAATCACAGTAAATTTAAGGTTTAATCATTTCGGACATCCCTATTTGTGTAGGTTTGTCTCAAATAGATCCCGTATTCTAAATGGTCTTAATTAGGTCCCTTAGTGTGTAAAATTAAATCAAATTGGGTCTCGCCGTTAATTACGCCGACGTGGTAGCATTTGGATACCTTAGCTGGATTTTATTTATTTATAATTTTTAAAAACTTTATTTTATTAAAAACACAACATTTTACTTTGGGAAAACTGATTAAAAGTTAGGGATTAGTGGTTTGATTGTTGAGTGTGTAGATTGAGAAAATTCCAAAAAAATAGGGCTTTTTTGGCTTGGTTGTTGTGGTTCGAAATTGGGGGTTTCTTCTTGCAGGTTCGAGTTGTTGATGGTTTAGAAGCGCGAAGACGAAGGTTGATGGAGGCAGGTTGCGCAACGGCGGCAAGGAAGGTCGCGCTAGGGTTCAAATCCTTACCTCTCTTCGCGATAGGGTTTCGCCTCTTCTCCTTCGCGACGTTGCTGATGCTCTGTGGTGGCGAGATGAAGGTTCGAATGGTTGGCTAGGTTCGCGTTAGTGCTGGTGGCGGCGAGGAGCAAGAATCATGGTGGTGATTTAGGTTTTTAGGGTTCTTTTAGTTTGGGATTTTTTTTTTTTTTGGTTTCAAGGATGGAATCATGGTGGTTCTGTTGGAGAAGATGAAGATTCATGGTAGTGATGTAGGTGACGGGTAAAGGTGATTAAAGAATGACAGAGACGTGATTTGCTTCATTTGGGTTTTGAACAGGTTTCCGGTGCAGTGGTTGTAGGTTCTCACGTTCAGTGGAGCAATTCTTATGGTGGCAGCAGCCTGAAAAGGGCTTTGGAGCACGACAGCGGTGGTGGCGGCCTTGCAGCGGCGTGTGCGTGGTGGTGGTGCGAGGCAGTAGTGGCGATGGAGGATGATGGTGTTGTGGTTTTTTCGAGGCTTGGTTGTTGTGGTTTTCCAAATTTCCCCAATTTGACACACACTCAACAATCAAACCATTAATCCTAACTTTTAATCAGTTTTCCTTAACTTGTGTTTTGATTAAAATAAAGTTTTTTAAAACTGTAAATAAATAAAATCCAGCTCTGGCGCTGAAATGTTGCCACGTGAATAAAATTTGCTTAGTCACCAAGCCACCAACAACAATTTTTAACGTTGTCCACCGTAATTAACGGCGAGACCCAAATTGATTCAATTTTACATAATAAAGGACCTAATTGAGACCATTTAGAATACGAGGACCTATTTGAGACAAACCTACACAAATAGGGATGTCCGAAAGGATCAAACCTAAATTTAATTAAAGTACATTATCAATTAAATATTATTATGTCATGTTTATTTTTTTATCTCTTATATCAAGTAAAAAACTAACCAAAGTATATTCTTAATTAAATTCCTTTTATATTTTTCACCTTTAATCACGTACATTCTCAATTATTTGCAAAAACTTATTCAATCACATGAAAGCTTCTAAATTTAATCAAACTACATTCTCAATTAAAATTGAAAACAACATGTGGACTCAGATGATTTATATGTTATGTAGATTTAACATTGTGCTAAATTGCAACAGTATAAAAATCGTTAATTTTTACTTCATTGAGGGATAAAGGACATAGATAAAAATAAATCACTACAAGAATTAAAAGAACAAACAAATTTATTCTTTAACAACAAAATTCAATTAAGAAACTACAATAGAATCAACCTAGAGGCTTAGCACTGAATAGAATATAAAAGTAACATAAAAATATAAAAGCATCATGTAGAGGTCGTGAGTAAGTCCCCCAAGGGGTTCCTAAAATCTCTTTGCTATTTTCCCTAAGTCTCTTGATATAGAACTTGGACTGGGTTTTTCTATGGTTGAAATCTTTTGTGTGGTGATGTAATATCTCTCAAATATCTATAAAATAATCTAATAATTTGGATCAGTTTCAAAATATTTGAAAGATATTCTTAGTTGATATTTTCATATATAATTAGATTAGTTATTTAAAAATAAATTATCAAGTGAATCAAGACACTGAAAACAAGATCTGCCACGCCTAACCATCCTTTGTCGTTATTGGAACTACATGATTCTGAAGATTTTCTGACATGGTTTTGCTTTTTCAGGTGATTCACACGGTCATGCTTATGGTTGCTCGTGGTGTCTTGCAATTTCAAATCTACAATGGAGAGATATGAGATTTGCAGGTTCACGTGGTTCTACATCTTAGAGGTCTAAAAAGTATTACTATGGAGATGCGATGGAGCTAATATGGCTCGTGGTGACACTACTGGTGGCGTGAGGGGTTCGCACAACATAAGCCACAATGAAAGAACAAGTGTTTTCTAAAACTTTTCATCTTGTATGAAAGATGCGCTCTCTTTGGGTTAGTTCTTATGGACTAGGTTGATTGTTAAGGATCCTTCTCATCATAAGAAGGTACCTATTATAAGTGTAAGCATCTTCATTTGCAGATTCACTACAATACCTCAATTTTGAGATGTCACAGGTTTACAAAAACTTTTGAAAACTTAACTCTGATACCATTGTGGAAAATAAATTAAGTAAAAACTTCTATTTGTCATAACTGAATTTAAAAAACTTCATAAATCAAATGTAACCTTAAAGAATTCATAAAATCTCATTACAAAAACCAGTAGTATTGAAAATAAAACCTCATAGTTCTTCCATGTGTCTCGTTGCTCAACTTTGCTTTATCTATATCTGTAACAACATGTACTTCCATACAAGTACGATTATCGTAGGTGGAAACTACAACCATAACATGCAAGAGTAAGCTAACAGAAACAAGTCATAAACATAAATATGTATTAAACATCTACTTAAAGTAAGACTTTTGAACATTACATATCTTCATACACCTACACATATCTTCACATGACATCACATACATCACCTCCAAACAAATCATTAACAACCACAATACTAATAATCAAAGTCACCAGCATATAACCTTACTATCAAAGTAACCAAGTCACACCCAAACTCACTCAGTTAATCACAAACTTATACCCAATTTGTCTGACACCATTCACTATGTATATTGAATCACTACCAGATTACTCGCATGCACCCATAAGGTCAAATACACCTCCCACCACTCTCTTAAAGAGCTTCACCGGGCCGGTACACTTTACCACCATTACACAAGGACATTTTCCACCACTCTCTAGAAGGCTTCACCGGCAAGTAAACCACTTTCCACCACTCTATTAGACCTTTGCTGGGCAAGTTTACACTTCTCACCACTCTCTTAGAGCTTCATCGGGCAAGTATACACTTTCCACCACCCTTTTGGAGCTTCACCGAACAAGTATACACCACCACCACTCTATATTTAGAGAGCTTCACCAGATTAGTAATTACTCCCCACCACTATATTCCTAGAGAGCTTCACCAAGCCAGTACTAGTGTTACTTCCACCACTCTTCCAGGAGCTTCACCAGGCACCACAGACATAAACTCAATCCCACAAGAATTAAACATCATCATACTCACACAACCACTCATCTCAACAACAAGACATAACAACACGACCAACAACACCTACGACTCAACACTTGTCACAAACAACTCGACCAAACACACACATAGCTCAACAATCATAACAAACAACTCGAAAATCAAGCAACCAACTCTAAAAACATTGGAACAACTCGCTAACAAAACCAAGCAACACGACCACCTCCAAAATAAGCACAACAACATACCCAAACCGCATAACAACAATCCAAACACACGTCCAACCAACAAAGCAACAGTTCGAAATACACCTAAACTATATAGAAACAATCTAAAATTATTTCAAACAGACACATATTGTCATGTTATCCCAATTGCACTATAAAACTTACAATTTTTCGTAAAATAATACATCTAATTGACAAACATAAAATTAATTTAATTGCATACAGAATACCATTACAAAATCTAAACCACAGTTTATCTAACAGTAAATAAATTCTCCAACGTTAAAACTATTTCTTTATTTATTTTATATTTTGATAATCCACTCAGTTTATAATTAGATTTTCAAAGACTTCTTACCATATTATCATAATTTTCCCTAACTTCCTATTTAAAATAATATTCAGTTATATTTGAAACTTGCAAAAGATTTATATATGTATACATATATAATTCTACGTATCGTATATACTTAATATATTATAAATAAATAAAAACATATAATATAATGACATGTTACATGATACATTAAATGGCTAATGAATGAATGAAAGGCTAAGAATGATAAGGTAAAACCAAATAAAAATGCTTCATGCATGAGTTTTCTACAATCCCATAACTATAGAATCAAATTTATAATGGGCCTACACGTTAATTCTTTTAGAACTTTTGACACTAGTACAAAAATATCGGAAGACATTAAATTGACGTCGAATTTAAAAAATTCGATGTTAATCAAATTGACATCGAATTTTGTTAATATTAGACATTAAACAATTTTTTTTTGCTTTTTAAAATTAATTGTAATCATTTTTTAGAATTCTACGAGACCTGAAAAACAGAAAAACAACAAATTTTAGTTTTTGGTATTTTATAAAGCATGAACTATGAACGTGTAGTATAATATCAACAACAGACAACAAACAAGTTCAATCAAAAAACAACAACAACAAACAAGTTCAACCAAATAACAACAACAAACAAGTTTAACAAATAAGTTCTTCAAAATGAAAACTAACTTTCAAAAGGTGGGTTCGTCGGAATAAAGTGTTTCCACTAGTGAGAGATAGAGCAGAATGCGCCTATGAAGGAGAAGAACACGAAAATAATCGGTCAAAACAAATGAAAATTATACATAAAGTTAATTAACATGCATTTTGTATCAAATGAAAGAAAGATTACATGTGATGGTCGTTAAACTTGTTTCGAGAAAAGTTTGAGAGAAGAGGGTCTCGCGCGCTAAGATAAAGTGAATGAATTTTCAATCTCCCGCTCAAATTAAAATGGGAAACTTTTGGCTGACAAATAATATGTGAAAACTCTTACAAAATTCGAAGTATTATACGTGGTTTAAAAAAAAGAAAAAAAAATTAAAAAGGAATTATTTTTTGGCTTCTGACGAACAAATAATGTGTCGAAGCCCTCACAAAATTCCACGTATTATTTGTTGTTTAAAAGAAAAAAAAAAAGAATTAAAAATGGTAGCTCTTCGGCTTCTTACTAACAAATATTAAGTCAAACCCTTATAAGATTCTACGTATTATTAGTGATTTAAAAGAAATAAGAAAGAGAATGAGACGTTGATTTAAATAATTACCATCATAAAACCTTGAATAATTGTATTTATTTATAAAAATGCGATCGGTCAATTTTTAATATTATTGAGTGTTGAAGTCGTTTTGTAATCTCAGAATTTAATGCACCAAAAATGTTATTTTCTTTTGCTCTCTTTATATTATAAAAATCCCACTCAATTAAATTGCTGTGAAACAAAAGAAGTAACCACAAAAAGGTTAAGGGAAGTAAATATTATCGCATTCAATCTAAGAAATAATCAGCCCATTGAATCTACAAGCATGGTAAAGCCTAGTAATTCTAAGAAATAATCAACTAATTAATCTACACTAAAACGCGACTATAGCAATAATATTATATAAAAATATGAAAAACATATTAGTTGAATCATTCTACTCCACTTCACATTCAAACAACATCTTTTCGATGTTTTAATGTTTATCAAATAAGTGGGAGAATAATGATAGATATTACATTCAGGGAGAAATATAATAATATATTATTGCGTTTAGGAATATAAAATACATTTTTTATCTGTTGAAAATGATTTTATCTTGAAAGATGCTTATCTCTTGAAATATAAAATGACTTAGATATTATATTTATGCTCTCATAATGTATGAACACTCTTTGCTCTAATACACATGTCAAAACTTATACTTATCTTTTTGCTTTAATACGCATAAGCTTTTGTTTATACTTTAATAAACGTACGAACATTTAAACTTATTTATGCTCCAATATACATAAGTTCTTGGTTCAAGTTCTGATACACATGTTTTGCATAAAAAATTTATGTCTTGTTTTAATACACAAGTTTTGCATATATTTATTATTGTATAATGATAAAATCTAATGCTTTGAAACTTCAAATAATGATAAACGATATGCTTTTGGAAAAGAAAAATTGATGCTATATTTACTTGCTCAGATATAATTGTTCTGATAATTATACGTTTGCTCTAATACTTTTTCGCTCTAATATACATCACGCTTTGATACAATTGCTTGATATTTACACTTTATGCTCTGATACAAATTTTGATATACAAACATTTTGAAAATCTTAAAAGAAATTTGATATCTTCAAAAAATCAATAAAAAATGTTCTGATACACTTACAAAATAAATTCATGCTCTGATACATATATTTTGACAATCTTTTTAAAATTATTTCGTTTAGGTGTATTTATGTCTATACAAACTTAGGTTTTGAAGTTTAACAAAATCATTAAACGAAATATCGATGTGTATGAAAAGTTGTTTTAAAGAAATAAAGTCTAAGAGAAAAATATTTTGTGACATCTTTTGTAGACAAAATTAAGCTAAAATGTTTTCTAGACTGAAGTGTCTGAAAAATAAAGTTTATAAACAAGATCTAAGAAAAGAAAGTGTCTTTCAATAAATCATCTAATATACGATATGAGTAACAAGCTACCATTTTATAAACAAAAAATGTCTATCTCATGACAACATTGAAGCTAAAAGAAAGTTTTATTCAATGCAATATTAATTCAAGTAAAGTGTCTTATGAAATGTATCGTCTAACAAAAGACCACTAAAGGCTATAACTTTTCAAGCATCTAATGTCTTACACCATCTAATGGTCATGCTTTACCAAATGATGCATTTATTGATGAAATGACAATTAATAAAATGTTTTGAACGCACAATATGGCCTAACGCTTATCGACATTCAAAATATTTAATGCATGTACAATAAAGTGCCTCAATGCTTATATACCTTGTGTTTTATATTTGTGTAGATCACTAAAACAGAAATATATGATCAGAATCACTACACCTAAGAAAAAGAAGTAGAGAGATATGAAGAACATTCTAGGAATGTTTTCCTTGAAGCCTTCTTCTCTATCACATCGTACAAGCTCTGTTTGGATAAAGGTTACGATAAAGGCTATGATAAAGCTCTGTACCTCTACAAAGTAGACTTGAGCCTAACTTCTCACCTAAAGGCTACCTACTCTACCTGAAGTTAACTTCTCTATCTAACAATCATCTTTCAAGAAAATCTATAAATAGATAAAAGTTTGAAGAGAAGATAAAAATGATAAAATAGTGAACTCGTTGTCAACACTCAATTTCGTCCGGGTTGATTTTAATAAAATTAAAAAAAATCAATGTGTCAAACTTTGTATGGTTTTATCTTCATTTTTGTTTTATCTTTATTTTTAATGTATTTTATAAAAAAAAAGCAAATAAAAATATAATAAATTTCGTTTTGATTTAATTTAATTTTATCTTTATTTTATTTTGTTTTGTTTTTATTTTATTTTATTTTATTCAAATAAACAAAAAATCAAAATACAAAATTATAAAATAATTTTAAAATAAAAAAAGAAATCTCCACCACCTACTGTTTTGTCTCCAAGCTTATTCTACATGGAGGTCCTTTGTCTGCAAGCGGATCCTGAGTGGAGGTCCTGGGCACACACCACTTACTCAATGCATCATAGGCACACCATTTTAGTGGGCATGATCATTCACCATGAGGGGCAGCCGACACTCCATGATCGTTTTTCACCATTACAAAAAGCAAATAATTCTTCGTGAATAGGGGAGGGCTGCAAAAAAAAAAAGGATAGAGCACTAAAGGGGGAGAAGCTACGAAAAAAGAGAAAAGGAACCCGAGACAGAAAAGAGGGTGATCACCACTAGAGAGCAAAGAAAGGAAGGGCATCTTGAAGCTGAAAAGGTAAGTTATTGTTTACCTAAGCTCTTCGGTCATGCTCCTCATAGATATGTTTTCCTTATGCATGCGTAGAGATGAATGATTGATGTTCAAGCAATGTATATGGTTAAATTTGTTTGCCTTTTCTCTGTTAATCAAAACTGCACCCATAAAGCACGCAAAGAAATGCAAATAAAAGCAAACTAGAATAGCAGACGCATTTGTCATAAGGCAAGCATTTTCATGAAGCAAAACGGACCCCAATCTCACTCCCCTCTGCATGCCTCCGTCATCTCCTCAAACTGCTTCCACCATCTTTATATTCACTTCATCACCTTCAACTGCCGCAAGCCACCGTGAGCGAGGCAAACCGTTGCCACCGGCTTCATCACGCTCACCAGCAACCACTACATCATTCATGCATCCCCTCCTGCAAACAATAAATCCAGGAATCCCATTCACCCATTCACTCTCTGATCATCAACCTCATCACTGTGAACGTAGAAAAGCCACCACCGAGACCACCGCCATGTGAAGCTCGCCTCTCCTTCTTTTCCGCAAATGGTGAAACTCTCGTTGCTGCCGCGTTCCAAACCTCACCCTCGACGCGCTTCTCTTCCCTCACCGTTCCCCATGCAAACCGCAGATCCATCTTCTCCTCCACGCCAATACCCAGTTCCAAACCTAGCCGCCTATCCCCTCGCTCAAACCACCGTGAGTTACTAAGAACCCAAAGCTTCCTGCCACCATGGCGCCACCTTTCTGCTTTCGGCGCCACCCTTCCATCGCGAGCACCACCATGAGCGTCTCATCGTGAGACGCTGTCGCCTCCCCTACTAACATCGTTACCATCATCTTCGAAAGCCTTTCCTCCGTCCAACTACACCATCGACCCCACCGGACCATCTTCTTCCTCTAACCTCTGATACACCACTCCACCACTCGAGGGTCACCCCCTTTGCTTCCCCACTCCTCCTGGCACCACTGCAACTCAAGCCGCCGCACCTCCCGTCTTCGACCTCCACTGCCACGTCAACACCATCCGTGGTAGCTCTTTGGTCCTCTCCGGTCCACGTCCATAAAGCCACCTAGCGAGACCACGCCGGCCACCTTCCCGTCACCATCTCTTCACACCAACCTTCTACTTCAACTTCCCTGCCACCATCACCGACTATTCTCCACGCTTTCATTTCAAACTTCACCTCCGGCCACCGTGCTCCCTCCACTGGCTCACTACCACGGGCACCCCCCATGCGGCTGCGCCCCGACACAGTGACCTCGCCGGGATATCTCCCATTCGAACCTTGCAGTCTTCAACGCCATTAACCACTCAGCTCACTGCTTCTCAACCAAACCCGACACCAGCCACCTTATTCGACCAAGCCTGACGCGTCTCTCGGCCCGTTTCTGACATGAAGAAGAGTTTGGGCCCTAGCACGTTCATTTTCATAAAATAAAAATCAAAAATAATCTTTAAAGCTTTGATATTGTTTTCATTTTGTAAATATTGTCTTTCTTAAATAAAAATTGTAAATTCATAAAAATAGTTTTCTTAAATTTTATTGACATGTTTGCTTTTATAATATAATTTTTCTTAAAATCACAAAAATAATTTTTTAAGTTTTTTTTATAAAATCATGAAAACAAGTGTTAGGTTTTTATTCTTATTTTGTTAGAAGTTATTTCTTTTTTCAAATAAAATTCTAAAATCCCAAAAATAGTTTTCAAACGTTTGTTGTCATATTTTTCTTTGTTATGTTATTTTTCTTAAATCATAAAATCCCAAAAATAACTTTTAAGTTTTTCTAGGAATAAAATAGAAATATAAAAATTACAAAAAATATGTCTTTTGAGTTTTATTGTTTTATTTTTAGAAGAGAAAAAAGAAGAGAAAAATATAAAATTACAAAATTAAAAAAAATAGGCTTTAGCTTTTAATTTTACTTTTCTTCATCAAATCAAATCAAAAATACTAAAAATATAATATATTCAAAAATCCAAAAGAAACCATCAATCTATCTCCTCTCACAACTTATTACAAGCAAAATCTTGCTTCATCTTTCAAATCTTCAACAAGGTGCACATTTTCTTTTCATTCTATTTGTATGCATTTTGATCATTTTTTTTTTTTTAGTTCATAAATTCATCCTATTTTCTACCACAATTTTATCCTATGTTTTTTTTTATATGTCATAGATATTTCAACTCACTTCTCTTCTTAATAAAAAATATATAAAACTTTAAAAAACATTTAATGTAATAAATCTCGGTATGAGTACTCGTGCGATCGTATGCATCAGCCTAGTACTTATTGCCCAAATATAAAAGAAATAAAAAGCCGTGTGAGTGCTCGTGCGATCGTACGCATCAGCCTAGTACTCATTACGCAAAAAAATATGTTTCAAAGGTTTAGGCACATGTGTGATCGCACGCATCGTCCTTGTGCTAAAAACCTTTTCTCTTTTCTAAAATTAAAAATTCAAAAAAATATGTTTTAAAGGTTTAGGCACATGTGTGATCGCACGCATCGTCCTTGTGCTAAAAACCTTTTCTCTTTTCTAAAATTAAAAATCCAAAAAATATGTCTTAAAGGTTTAGGCACATGTGTGATCGCACGCATCGTCCTTGTGCTAAAAACCTTTTCTCTTTTCTAAAATTAAAAATAAAAAAAAAATATGTTTTAAAGGTTTAGGCACATGTGTGATCGCACGCATCGTCCTTGTGCTAAAAACCTCTTCATTCTCCTAAATAAAAAATACCAAAAAATATAAAAATCTTCAAAAACTAAAAACATCAACAATTTCAAACAACAAGCAATATTGCCTAGTCAGAACTACGTGATCCTTGATTCTCCATCAAAAGTGGAGATACGTAGGAGCAAGGCCAGTCCTTGTCAGGCTCACTCTCCTAAAAATCCAAATTATCCATAACAAATTTCTCAAATAATTTCCAAGCAAATTTCTCAAACAGTTTCTAAAAGAACTACGTAACCCTGATTTCTCACATGAGAATACGTAGGAGCAAGGTCAATCCTTGTCGGGCCCAAAAAACTAAAAAATATTGTTTGTTTATTTAGAGTTTTATTTTAAGGGAAAGTTAAACATTTTGAAAACCACATCCATATTCGCACATTTAGTTAAAGGTACTGCCCTAGGGCAGGCGTTGTAGGGTGCTAATACCTTCCCTACACGTAACCGACTCCCGAACTTAGAATCTCAGTTTCGCAGACCATGCCTTATCATTTTATGGTTTTTCCGTAGTTTTCCAGAATAAACTATGGTGGCGACTCCAAATCTCTTTTTTTTCAAAAATGTTTTTATTCTTTTTCCACGGATCGTCGTCCCGTCGCGATTCCGGTTGCGACAGATGGCGACTCCACTGGGGACAAGCCAGAGAGTCAGGCCATTTAATAAGATGTGCGAATTCAATGTGGTTTTTTTTCTTTGTGTTTTTCTTCTCCTTTTTCTTTATCTTTTATTTGATATTTGAAATAATTGCAGGTGTGTTTGTTTTGATCGTTCTATTTTGAACCCTAGGGTAGAAAATATGTTATATCTGCCTGGGAATTTTCTGGTTGTTTTGCAGGTGAGGGTTTGGGGTGTACAATTGCATTCTCCCTTCACACACACACAATATTCATATCATGAGTGGGGCCCTATACCCGGGTCTGAGCGCAACTTAGAAATAGAGGGGTTGTGTAGCGGTGTCATTTGGGACATACTTCCTGTTTGGCTATCGTGAGAACCCCATCCAGAGTCTGTTCTTTTCATTTGTGTCTCCACATCTAGTTGATTACTCTGACTGTTGTGGAGAAACAGTGAAAAGAGCCATAGCTCTGGTGGCCTTAATTTAAGCATTAGGAAGCTATCCTTGTGAGTGCATATATTTTGCCTCAGAACTTTGGTACTTCAACATTTGATAGGGCACGAAGGGAGAAATGTGTACTGTTACCCGCCTCCTATTTGTTCTTTTCGAAAGTATTGACTTTGCATTTCATGTTACGCATGCATTTGTGTTGTTGGTCATGTTTTACTTCATTATTTTATTATGCATCGTGTTCATACGTCATTTGGTGACATGTTGGTTTTAGGGGAAATCACAAGTGTTTACTTTGTCTTTTACAAGATGGAAGTTGATACAAGATCTGGTGCTACACAACAGACAGATTCTATCATTTTAAGAAAGAAACCTCGCCTGAGGGTTCATGGGGGGAATCTGACAGGATTGATAAGCTTAGGAAAACGGCTAACGACCATAAAAAGAGAAACTTTCAAGAAGAAATATGGAAACCTGTTGGGTCTAATGGAAATGGAGGTACAGTTGCCTGCTATCACAGCTCTTGCGCAGTATTATGACTCACCGCTAAGATGCTTCACCTTTCAAGATTTCCAACTAGCACCGACCATAGAAGAGTTTGAGCATATCCTTGGTTTACCACTGGAGGGTACCACGCCGTATCAACACTTAGAGCATCACTCTTCTATCTCGACTATTGCTGCCCTAATGAAATTACAGCCCCAGGAACTTGAAGATAGGTGGGTAACGAGGCATCAAGAGCGTGGGCTGACATAGGGATATCTGGAACAGTACCTGCAGCATCTGGCTGATAAGGGAGAGTGGGAGACTTTTATGGATGTGTTAGCTCTTACCATATACGGCATTGTTTTATTCCCCAGAATAGAAGACTTTGTGGATTATACCGCAATAGATGTATTCGTGGCAAGAAAAATAAGATCGGAGAATCCTGTAACGGCAGTCCTTGCTGAGGTTTATGGGACCATGAGTTTCTGTCACGAAAGAAAGGGGAAGAAAATCCTTTGTTGTGTGTCGGCACTGTATGTTTGGATGACTGCACGTTTCTTTAAAGGTGCGGTCAATATCAAGCGTCCGTCGGAAGAACCGTCATGCCAGGGGCTTACGAACAAAGGAGGAAGTGAGTGGGCTCATTTCTTTGCTAGTTTAAATGGAGGAAAAATAAGATGGCGTCTTCATTGGTTTGAGCTCAGACAGCCTATCCAACATTGTGGCCGTTTTCCCAATGTACCTCTCATAGGGGCCCGGTATGGCATCAATTACAACCCTCTGTTGGTTCAAAGACAATTCGGGCATCCCATGAAAGGGGCACCTTCACCGGACTATCTCACAACATTTTTCATCTACTATGAAGATGGGCATTGCACTGAAATGCTGAGGAAAGCAAGAAGTGCTTGGGAAAGCATTGTGCGGGCGGAAAAGGATTTAAGGTTGGGAGTGATGGACGACAGGGTTAGTTATCACACCTGGATCCGGGAAAGGGTAAAGGAAGTCAAACTGCCTTTCAAGCCTATCTGTGATCAGCCAGCTAATGAAGAGCGATCCCAAGAACCAGAGAGCGAAGAGGTGAAGCAGTTGAAGATAGAAATGGAGAAACTAAGGGAGAAAAACGCTAGGATGGAAGAGGAATTACAAACTGTGCGCAACGATTTTGTTGATATGAGGAATGATAAAGAAGAAAAAACACTGGCCTATGAAGAAATTGTCAGAAGTCAGAAAGCCGAAAGAGATTATACATTCCGATTGAAACAAAACCTCGCAGCCGCAAGCAAAGAGCTGGCCATGAGAGTGAAGGAGAAGAACGCAGCATTAGAAGAGGGAAAACAATGGAGGCTCCTCTACGAAGAGGCTAAAAGAGATAAGCGAGAGGCTCTGAAGAGACTAAGAGAAGCGCAGGTTCAAGTAGAAAAGGCGGGGCACAACATGAAGGAAATGGCCTTGTCTTTTGAGACAGATATGAACCAAGAGCGTTGGAAGCTGGCAGAGGCCGAAGAAGAGCATCGCTCCATGATAAAACAAATGGAGGAGTACATTGAAGAGCAAGAGGAACGGTGGAGGTCAATGGAGTTTGGAGAGAGGCATCATGCCTTGGTAGAACAAATGAAAGACCACATCGCGATGCAAGAAGAGGCTGTGAACCATTGGAAGGGAAGTTTTGCCCAATTGGCTATGTTGGCCAACGGAGCGATTGAAGACATCCCCAAGATGGTGTTGGACGCCGAAGCCATGACCCACTTTTGTAATCCGCCTCACGAAATAATGCTTTTTATTAACCATTGTAAATGGCTAGTAGGCGAAATGAAAGCCTTCATTGCTCAAGCTAGAAAATGACTCGTGTCTTGTTAGATTTTCTCTATATGAAAGACGTGAGATGTGTTGTATGTATCAACTTGTATCAATTTCCATCATTAACGTTGTCGTGATCTTATGATTTCTACCTATCACTAGCATGCATCTCATTTTCTTCCTTTTCTTCTTTCTTTCCTTTTTGCTTGGCACATTTTCATCTAACTTAAGTTAATAATAAAGCAGTAAAAAAAAACGGCCAACTTTCCACGACATCCCTACAGGACTCGAGCCAATTCAAGGATCATGGAAAGCTGGGAAGAGTCACAAGAATCCATCAAAGCTGAAATGAGCCAGTTGAAAGACCAGGTTGGCCAAATCTTGGTTGCCCTTGAATCCCTGAAGGCTACTGGAGAGTCTTCATCTACACTGGTTGGCGGAAATACCCATTTTTATCCCCCGTTATTCAACACTATGAGCCAAGCGATTCCTTTCCCGTTGTATGGGTTACCCCAGGGATATACTCCTCCTGTAGGAGAATATTCGGAAGGGGAGCATGCATCGTTTCCCATTCCCACAACTATTGATGTCCCGCCAATCACCACTCATGAACCTATCTCTGTGGCAGCTCCCTTGGTAAGTACTCAAACGAATGAAGCAATCACAGTTGAAGGAACACGAGTGACTACAATACCGCATATGATTGTTAACCACGATTCTTCAGCAAGAGCCGCATCACAAACCGCGGCGCGTGCAGGAACAGACATCATTAACGGTGCTAAAAACAGACTGGAGATTTTGGAGGAAAAAATGAGGGCTATTGAAGGGATGAAAAACTATGGGTTCGGAAATGTTGCAAGACTAAGTTTGGTTCCTGGAGTAAAAATACCGTATAAGTTTAAGGCGCCAGAATTCGAGAAGTACAAGGGTGATACATGCCCTAAAAACCATCTGGCCATGTATTGCAGAAAAATGGCTGCGTATGCCTATGACGACCAGTTACTTATCCATGTTTTCCAAGACAGTCTAGTTGGGACAGCATTAAATTGGTATACTCACTTAGAGCCATCTTGGATCCATTGTTGGGCAGATTTGGCCGACGCCTTTGTAAAACGGTATATATACAACACACATGTAGCACCAGACCGTCTGCAACTACAGAATATGGGGAAGAAAGACAATGAAACCTTCAAGGAATATGCCCAACGTTGGAGAGAATTGGCCACACAAGTGGAGCCGCCTTTGTTTGAAAAAGAAATGGTGGCTATGTTCGTAAATACGCTTCAGCCACCATTTTATGAATATATGGTGGGGAATGTGTCCGCCAATTTCGCCGACGTCGTCATAATTGGCGAGAGGATAGAGATTGGGGTGAAGAGCGGGAAGATTGCAGGTGGTCCATCTACGATGGAGAACTCTAAAAAGAAGCCTTCTTTCAATCCAGGAAAGAAAAAAGAGGGAGATGTGCATGCGACATTGGCAATGCCTGTATGGAGAGGTCAGGCTCCTATGCACAATTATAGACCATACCTAGGCCAACCTCCATATTCAGCCAATGCGGCTTTTGCTCATCCAATCAGGCCTCAACAACAACAAGGATTCTACCAATCACAACCCGTCACGAGTAATGCTTGGAGGACTGGGCCAAGTGCAAATCCAAATCCAAATGCAGGTCAAGGCGGTTATCCAGGAAGAACACAGGAAAGAAACTTTGTCCACTTCACCCCCATCCCCATGACTTACACTGAATTATTACCTCACCTCGTCAAAAGGGGTCTGGTTGCTATATGCCCAATGATACCCATACAGCCTCCATACCCCAGGGGTTATGACGCCGATGCCAAGTGTAGTTATCATGGGGAAGGCGTGGGTCACTCGACTGAGAGGTGTATGGCCTTCAAGCGTAAAGTGCAGGCCCTAATTGATGTTGGGTGGCTAAAATTTCAAGAAGATAAACCTAGCGTTGATACTAATCCGTTATCCGGACATGGTAATGCCTCGACAAATGCCATTGAAGTTAAGAAGCATGAACTGATAAGGGATGCAAGTAAGATCCGAAGTTCCAGAAGGTTTATTTTCAAGGAATTATTAAAGTCGGGATTTTTAAACGGGTCTTATGATTTGGGAAGAGCATGTGGACTCCATCCATGCATGGAACACTCTATCGAGGAATGCATTGAATTCGGAAAGTTTCTACAAGATCTGCTTGATAGGAATTTGATGCAAGTGTGCTATGAAGACAAAGATGAGGAGGTGTTTGCACAAACTAGTATGGAGCCAGATGTAACTTTGCCAGAGCCGTTGATAATACGTTTCACTAGAACCACCCCTACACCAGTAATTCAAGGAAGATCGCCCGTTGTCATCCATACACCTGTTCCTTTTCCTTACAAAAGCGAGAAAGCTGTCCCTTGGAGGTATGGGACACATGTAGTCAACGAAGGACAGTGCGTTGAAAGCTATTTCTCTAGCCAGAATCCAGTTGTTGAAAATATATCAGGCATCGGCGGAATAACAAGGAGTGGTCGAATCTTCTCGCCACCAAATTTGATGAAAAGAGGAACTGGCAATAATGAAACACCGATGGACGCAAATACTAAGGAGCGTTCAAAAGGAAAGGGCGCGCAGGTAGAGGGAACCCCTGACAAGGCGAACAAGAAGGAAATCTCTGAGGAAGAGGCTTGCGAATTTTTGAAATTCATACAACAAAGTGAGTACAAAGTGGTGGAACAATTGAATCGTACGCCTGCTCGGATCTCCCTGTTAGAGTTACTCATGCACTCGGTCTCCCATAGAAAACTGTTGATGAAGGTACTGAGTGACGCCCATGTAGAACAAGGTATTTCCCTGGAAAGTTTCGAGGGCATTGCCAGCAACATCACTGCTAATAATTATCTCACCTTTACCGATGAGGAAATACCTGAGGAAGGGAGGGGGCATAACAAGGCTCTCCATGTTTCCGTGAAATGCCTGGATTACGTCATAGCACGCGTATTGATAGACAACGGCTCCTCCCTAAATGTCATGCCCAAAACGACATTAGATAAGCTACCTTGTGACGGAGTACACATGAAGCCAAGCTTTATGATTGTGAGAGCATTTGACGGTAGCAAGAGAGAAGTTATGGGAGAAATAGAATTACCGGTCCAAATTGGCCCATGTGTTTTTCAAATAACTTTCCAGGTCATGGATATCCTCCCAGCCTATAGCTGTCTGTTAGGCCGCCCATGGATCCATTCAGCGGGGGTTGTGCCCTCCACATTGCACCAAAAATTGAAATATATCATGGGAGATAAGTTGGTCATAGTTTCTGGAGAAGAGGATCTCCTTGTGAGTGGCCCATCCTCCACCCGTTACATAGAAGCAGCCGAGGAAGCTCTGGAAACAGCTTTTCAATCATTAGAAATTGTGGGAAACACCTATGTTGAGCCATTTCCTATGAATCCAAATTTATCATGCACCTCTATCATGATGGCCAAGGTCATGCTCAAAGAAGGGTATAAATACGGGAATGGTTTAGGCAGGTATGGACAAGGGCGTACATTCCCATTGGAGGTGATTGGGAACAAAAACAGATATGGCCTGGGGTACAAGCCCAGCAAGGACGATAAGAAGAGGTTGGTTGAGGAAAGGAAGGAGCGCAATCTGGCTCGAATGGGGAAACGGGAACCAAAGGCGAGAAAAATCCACATTTGTGGTATCAAAGAGAGTTTTCGTAGTGCTGGATGGGTGCACACTAGCCATGTAGCGGTCGTGGAAGTGGAAGCTAGACCGGGAAGCTCAAACTTCGTGTGGGTTTGCTCCCCAGAGGCACAGCTCAACAATTGGAAGACTTTGGATTTACCCGTGATGTTTAAATCAAATGAAATGTAATTGCTTTACCCGGAGCTTTAGAATTCATGATTTACGGGTTGACGTTTTATTTTCGGTGTGATAATTGAATCGTGTTCATTCTCATTTCTATCATCATTTAGCCTTTTTCAGTGTTCTTCCTGTTTATTTATTCTTTTTCGCAAACTTAAATAATGCAGATATGACAATGAATGTTTTGAAAATAATAATGTCAATATCCCTAAGTGGGAGCATCCTGTCATTAATACGGAAGATGATCCGGAAGATGATCTGGAACCCTCTCCAGAACTTTTAAGATTAGTGGAACAAGAGTCTAAAGAGATAAAACCCCATCAGGAGGAGATCGAAATACTCAACTTGGGAGAGAAGGATGAGATAAAGGAAGTGAAAATCGGTACTAGTATGAAAACGGGAGTGAGAGAAAGATTGCGTGCCCTATTGAAGGAGTTCAAAGATGTGTTCGCATGGTCTTACAATGACATGCCCGGTCTGGATACCGATATTGTGCAGCATAGGCTCCCACTCAAGCCAGAATGCCATCCAGTCAAGCAAAAACTAAGAAGAATGAAGCCGGAAATGTCCTTAAAAATTAAAGGAGAGGTCCAAAAGCAATTTGACGCAGGATTTCTGGCTGTGGCAAAATACCCACAATGGGTGGCAAATATTGTACCAGTACCTAAGAAAGATGGGAAGGTTCGAATGTGCGTCGACTATCGTGATTTGAATCGTGCAAGTCCGAAGGATAACTTTCCGTTACCACACATCGACACTTTAGTTGACAATACAGCCAAGTACTCGCTATTTTCGTTCATGGATGGTTTCTCGGGGTATAATCAGATTAAGATGGCGCCAGAAGATATGGAAAAGACGACTTTTATTACATTATGGGGCACATTTTGTTATAAGGTGATGTCTTTCGGACTCAAGAATGCTGGGGCAACATATCAAAGGGCAATGGTGGCACTTTTCCATGATATGATGCACAAGGAGATTGAGGTTTATGTGGATGACATGATTGCAAAGTCTGAATCGGAAGAAGAACACGTCCTCAACTTGAAGAAATTATTTGAGAGATTGAGAAAGTATAAACTCAGGTTAAACCCTGCCAAATGCACATTTGGAGTGAAATCCGGGAAGTTGTTGGGCTTCGTGGTTAGCCAAAAAGGGATAGAAGTGGATCCTGACAAAGTGCGAGCGATATCAGAAATGCCTACGCCTAGCACGGAGAAGGAGGTTCGCGGTTTTCTAGGTAGATTGAACTACATTGCTAGATTCATCTCCCAATTAACCGCTACCTGCGAACCAATGTTCAAGTTGCTGCGAAAGAATCAGGTTATGGTTTGGAACGAGGATTGTCAAGCCGCTTTTGAAAAAATCAAACAATACCTGCAAGACCCACCCGTATTGCGTCCACCCGAGCCAGGAAGACCACTCATTTTGTACTTAACTGTATTGGAAAGGTCAATGGGTTGTGTATTGGGTCAACATGATGAAGCTGGAAAAAGAGAGCATGCAATATATTACTTGAGCAAGAAATTCACAGACTGTGAACAACGATATTCATCATTAGAGCGAACTTGTTGCGCGTTGGCATGGGCTGCTCATCGCTTGAGACAGTATATGTTAAGTCACACTACTTGGTTAATATCTAAGATGGACCCCATCAAGTATATTTTTGAAAAACCCGCTCTCACTGGAAGGATAGCTCGGTGGCAGGTGTTATTGTCAGAATATGACATCGTATACGTCACTCAGAAATCCGTTAAAGGTAGTGCGTTAGCAGAATACCTGGCTCATCAACCCATCAGCGATTATCAGCCAATGCATCCTGAGTTTCCTGATGAAGATATCACGGCTCTATTCGAAGAAAGCAGAAAAAACCAAGACGAAGAAACATGGATATTATTATTCGATGGAGCCTCGAATGTAATGGGGCATGGCATTGGGGCAGTTCTTATCTCTCCAGATAAGCAGTACATGCCAATGACATCAAGGCTGTGTTTTAATTGCACCAATAACATTGCAGAATATGAGGCATGCGCTATGGGTATTCGGGCGGCAATAGAATCCAAAGTAAAAATTCTCGACGTATATGGAGATTCAGCTTTAGTCATCAACCAGTTGAAGGGAGAGTGGGAAACAAGGGACGCAAAATTAATTCCTTATCAAGTACACATCAAGGGATTAATGGAATGTTTCGACATCATCACATTTAACCATATACCACGGGAAGATAACCAATTAGCAGACGCGTTGGCTACTTTGTCATCCATGTTTGAGGTTGACCCAAATACAGAATTACCAGTGATTGAAATGAAGAGCCATGCAGAGCCAGCATATTGCCAGTTCATCAAGGAGGAGATGGATGGTAAACCTTGGTACTTTGATATCAAGCGCTATCTTAAGACCGGAGAATATCCCGAAAAAGCATCTGAAAATGATAAAAGGTCGTTACGAAGGTTGGCTGGTAGTTTTATTTTAAGTGGGGACATTTTATACAAGAGAAATCATGACATGATTCTCCTCAGATGTGTAGATACAAAAGAAGCCGAATTGATATTGAAAGAAGTGCACGAAGGTACATTCGGCACCCACATGAATGGGCACTCAATGGCTAGGAAAATCTTGAGGGCTGGTTACTTCTGGTTAACCATGGAAAATGATTGTTGTACACACGTGAGGAGGTGTGAGAAATGTCAGATGCATGCAGACAATATCAATGTATCGCCCACAACTTTGAATGTGTTGTCCGCACCATGGCCATTTTCAATGTGGGGAATAGATGTTATTGGAGCTATAGAGCCAAAAGCGTCAAATGGACACCGTTTCATACTGGTCGCAATCGATTATTTCACCAAGTGGGTTGAAGCCGTTTCTTATGCCAACGTGACTAGAAAAGTGGTGACCAGATTCATAAAAAAGGAGTTGATCTGCAGATACGGGCTGCCTAACAAGATCATCACAGATAATGCCACCAACCTAAATAACCGGATGATGGCGGAATTATGTGAGGAGTTCAAAATTCATCATCTTAATTCTTCTCCTTACCGTCCAAAAATGAATGGGGCAGTAGAGGCTGCTAACAAGAATATCAAAAAAATTGTGCAAAAGATGGTTGTCACCTATAAAGATTGGCACGAAATGCTTCCCTTTGCTTTACATGGATATCGTACATCAGTACGAACGTCAACTGGTGCAACACCTTTCTCGCTGGTATATGGAATGGAAGCAGTGCTTCCATTTGAGGTGGAAATCCCATCTCTACGAATTTTATTGGAAACCCAATTGGAGGAAGCTGAGTGGGTTCAGGCTCGATTTGACCAGCTCAATCTCATTGAAGAGAAGAGACTGACGGCGGCGTGCCACGGGCAATTGTATCAAAGAAGAATGAAAAAGGCTTTCGATAAAAAAGTACACCCAAGGGAATTTCATGAAGGCGAACTGGTGTTAAAGAAGATATTGCCCATACAAAGGGATTTCAGAGGCAAATGGACCCCAAATTATGAAGGGCCGTTTATAGTAAGGAAGGCATTCTCTGGAGGGGCACTAATCCTCGCAAGGATGGACGGAGAAGAGTTACCTTTGCCAGTTAATTCGGATACGGTAAAAAAGTTTTACGCATGATGATTCTGAGATGGGGGATCCTACTAAGGGATATTAATGTTGTTTTGTAAAAATTCTGTTATATTCTGTGTTATTTTCTTTCAATAAATGCCCTACAATTTCATTCATCATTTAATTCTTTCATTTTTGCTTCTCGTCACGATTCATATCATACTGAGTTTTAAAAGTAAAATAAAGAGAAACGACAATCATTAAAGCATCACAGGTATATTCCATTGAGCACAAACTCGCTCCTCAAGGATGTCGTGGAAGAAAACAAATAAAAATAAATATATAAAATAATACAATAAAATAAAAAAAGTGTCATCGAAATTTCAAATTGTTCAATTTGTTTTACGAGTTCATTGTTCCTCTCTTCCCATTTTCTGCATTGTCTCATACGCATTATGGTTCAAAAATATTGCTCATGAAGATCTCATTTTATTTGAAATCATTTTCCGTATTTTCTTTGTAAATAATTTTTTCTTTTGAACCCATTTACTCATTGTGTCATACAAATAATTGTGAGTTTTACTTCATTTCTCATCTTTCGAAGTTATTTTTCCTTATTGTAAATATTTTTTAGGCCCTCTTCTTCATTTTTCAAAGGTTTATTTGATTCGAATCTTTGTTTAGACTAAAAAAAACCGGCCAACTTTCCACGACATCCCTAAAGGACTCGAACCAGTGGCAAAACCATGGAGAACCAAGGAGAAGTTCAAGAGGGAATGAAGGCTGATATCAACCAGTTGAAGGAACAAATGAGTCAAATCTTAGAGGCCTTGAATGCCTTACAAAGCCCTGAAGATTCATGCGCACAATGACCACAACAAAGAATTCCAGAGATACAAACTACCCCTTCCTATGGTCGTCCCCCGAATTATACTCCATCCTCAGAAATGGACTTGAGACATCTTGACGCTCAAAAAAGTCAAAGGGGACACAGTTGGAGTAGGAAACGAGTTTGGGGGGGGCAACCGTTTGGATGGTCCTTAGGAGAATTATTGTAAGCACTAGGAGGACAAAGCCACCTGAGTTGAATAAATCTGGTCACCATGTCATCACATCAATGTTAAGGTTGTCAGGCACTAATTTGAAGAACTGTAAAAATTGTGAAAGCCATAGAAGGTGGATGAAATGCCAAGTTTGAAAATGTTGCAAAGTTTGAATAGGCTCAGATCTGATGGTACTTCCAAAATTCAAGTTTCCAGAGTTTGAGAAATATCGGGAAAGAGTTTATCCCCAAAGCCATCTATGGCAAGAAAATAATGGTTCATGCATGTGATGGAAAGTTATTAATTCTTCTGTTCTGAGAGATGAGCTGGCATTGCCTCTAATGGGAGTACTCATCTCGAACCTTGATGCATCGGCCTAGGGAGAATCTGGTGGATGGTTTTCTTGAGACATTGCAAATATAACATGGATGAAACATCTCATAGAGCATGATAGAGAAGGAGTATGAATTATTCAAAGAATATGCCCAAGGTAGAGAGAAATTTTCTTCTCAAGTAGAACCACCTCTGAGCAACAAGAAGGTCACTACTGTCCTCTACAACCATCATGAACACATGATAAGCAATGAGAGGTTGAAGGTGGAAGAGTCTCTGACAGGGTGCGGAGCTGAACCAAAGTACAGAAACGCTCGACACAAGCACACGGACAATCACCCTATGGACGACAGAGAGTATTTCACTAACAGCACAAGTGGACGTTCGTCCTATGAAGTGGATGTTCGTCCTTCAGCTAGAAGTGGACGTTCGTCCAGAATGAGGCAGCCGCTCGTCCAACCAATGAAAACGAACGCTCGTCCTTCAGCTAGCAGATGACGCTCGTTCAAAGAAGCGGACGCTCGTCCAAAAATAGGCAGTCGTTCGTCCAAACTAAAGTGAACGCTCGTTCAGTCCAGCACAGAGAAGCGGACGTTCGTCCACGAACTGAAGAACTGGACGTTCGTCCTGTGAAGTGGACGTTCGTCCTTCAGCTAGAAGTGGACGCTCGTCCAAAATGAGGCAGCCGCTCGTTAAACCAATGAAAGCGAACGCTCGTCCTTCAGCTAGCAGATGACGCTCGTTCAAGAAGCGGACGCTCGTCCAAAGTTATTCAGACGTTCGTCCTATGAAGTGAACGCTCGTCCTTCAGCTAGAAGTGGACGTTCGTCCAGAATGGGGCAGCCGCTCGTCCAACATATGAAAGCAAACGCTCGTCCTTCAGCTAGCAGATGACGCTCGTTCAAAGAAGCGGACGCTCGTCCAAGGTTAGGCAGTCGTTCGTCCAAACTGAAGGGAACGCTCGTGCAGACCAGCACAGAGAAGCGGACGTTCGTCCATCAACTGAAGAAATGGACGCTCGTCCAGCACATTCAGGTGGACGCTCGTCCAATATAGAGAATTGGACGCTCAAGTGGATAGAAGGACGTTCGTCCGGCAAAAGGAATTTGACGCTCGTCCAACAAAGAGAATTGGACGCTCGTGCAATTGGGAGAAGAGGACGGACGTTCGTCCAGCACACACAATTGGACGCTCGTCCGGAAAACTGAGTTGAACGCTCGTCCAGCACATTCAGGTGGACGCTCGTCCAATATAGAGAATTGGACGCTCAAGTGGATAGAAGGACGTTCGTCCGGCAAAAGGAATTTGACGCTCGTCCAACAAAGAGAATTGGACGCTCGTGCAATTGGGAGAAGAGGACGGACGTTCGTCCAGCACACACAATTGGACGCTCGTCCGGAAAACTGAGTTGAACGCTCGTCCAGCACATTCAGGTGGACACTCGTCCAATATAGAGAATTGGACGCTCAAGTGGATAGAAGGACGTTCGTCCGGCAAAAGGAATTTGACGCTCGTCCAACAAAGAGAATTGGACACTCGTACAATTGGGAGAAGAGGACGGACGTTCGTCCAGCACACACAATGGGACGCTCGTCCTGAAAACTGGGTTGAACGCTCGTCCGGAAAACTGAGTTTAACGCTCGTCCATAATGGAAGTGGACGCTCGTCCTGCACGTGATGGGCGTTCGTCCTATAAGTGGACGCTCGTCCTTCAGGCTGAAACGGACGCTCACTTGAGCACAAATGGACGCTCGTCCAAGCGAAATAGACGCTCGTCCAAGCTGAATTTGACTCGCCTCTAACGCGCTCGTCCATCCGAACAGAAGTGGACGCTCCGCCTGCCTTTAGAAGAGAACTCTCATTGACGAGATGGAAGAGGACGCTCGTTCTCCAATGAGAAGGTGATGTTCCTCGAGAAAAGCGCTCAATTGACGCTCGGTAAGATATCGGTCCGATAAGATTTCAGTGAATTCTCGTGCGCGATTTCCCAGAGAGCTTCAAGCCCGGGCGCGAATGAGAAGGTGTCAGGCATGACGTTTGCAGATGTATCTATTTAACCTCAAAACGCGAAGGAAAAACGGGTCTTTTGGATCATTAGAGGCGCAAATTTCATGAGAAAGATAAAGAGAAGAGTTAATTCACATTTTACTGCCTATCCTCAAATGTCGTATTGAGGAGGTTGCCAACTTCACTCCAATCCCTATGACCTATGCAGAGTTACTGCTAAATCTTCTCCGCAGTAACCTCATAGAGGTTTGTCCAACTAGGCCTACACGACCTCCATACCCAATGCATAAATGCGAGGTGTGATTATCATCGAGGAGCGCGTGGACACTCAACAGAAGCATGCAAGGCTTTCAAACATAAAGTGCAATCTTTGATCAATTCAAGATTTTTTTTTAAAAAAAAAAAAAAGGTTTGAAGAATGTCATTTGAGCGTCGTGGCGAGGCGTGAGTTTGCCTCTGCAAATGCCATGGACAAATAAAGAGGACCCTAGTACTATCTGGGAAAGCGTGGGTTATTGTAAAAGGCGACATTGATGTCGTTTTTGCTCATGTTTTGGGATTGTTTTGCTATGAGGGCTATGTGCATTGATATATCATGTTTCAATCCATCACTCTTAAGGTGAATTTTTCATTACGAGGAATCCTCAAGATTTACTGGGAATCGTATCCTAATAAGGTGTCGTGGAGAATGAAAGCCGCAACGAAAAAAAATCAAAACAAGTTTTTTAGGTCACTTGTCTTTCTTGCAAATTGCCGAACCCTTGTTCTTTTTCATACAATTAATTTTGAGTTAGATCTCTTTTTTTGAAATTAATTTTCATTATTTTCCTTAGTTGTAAATTTTTTTTTTAAGCCTTTCTTCATTTCATTACGTACAAGTAATTGATTGGAAATGTTAGACTAAGTGTGTCAAATAAAATCATAAAGGGCTAATTTATTTCATCAACTGAGCAAACTTTACAGGGAAAAAGGTTTGAACAGAGAGACTAATTTGAATACAAAGCCAAAATACAAAAAAAAAAAAAAACAGGGATACACAATTTTAGATCTAACAAAAAAAAACGCAAGGTTACTTTACCTTACACAAAAAAAAACACACATAATAGCAATAATAGTAAGGGTGTGCAGTGGTCGATCGCGGACGATCGTTAAGGTTACAGTCCAGGAAATAAACAAAAATAGAAAGCATAAAATATCTTAAGTGTCCATATTACAGTCCTTATTTTTGGCCACACTCGGCCCACAAAAACATGCAAAAAAAAAAAAGGGGTTTTCAGCGAAAAAAGAATTCTCGAGCTGGTTGTGGTGGTCTAAGGGAAAGCTCCGTTGAGGGACCTCTGGTACGAAAAGTCGTGGACGGAGGCGGAGGAATCTCTGTTTCTCCATCGATTATGATCGGAACGGGGAAGAGGTCCAGAAGCTTCGGAGCCTTCATGATTACCCAACCGGGTTCTCCAAAAAAAAAAAATATATATAAATAAATAATTGTGCCAAAAGAGAAGGAAGAGAGGGAGAAAATTGAAAAGTCAAGGATGAATTTAGGATTTTTACCATACATATACAGGGGTAGTAGAGAAAAGAGGGTGCCGGTGGGATCCAATTCTGCTTGCCAGCGTCTTACTCTATTCCCATGATTGCTAAACCAGCACTGGACGTTGTATTCCCCCGCTTCTCCGAATGCCCTGATTCGATTAGTGATCTCAAAAATCTGAGCTCGACTTGGGTGAGTGACTCCGTAATTGTAAATGTTGGTCATTATCCTGATCTGGTCTTCTGTCGGACGCCACTTTGAGCAGGTCGGTCTCTCCATTTCCATTTCCTTCTCATCCATTTCCCTAATTTGTCTAAATAAATAATAAATAAAAAAAAAAACAAAAACAAAAAAAACAGCAACAAAATAAACCATAAATAACAAAAATTTTATGTTCATTGGTCTAATGTCTTCTTCCATTGTGTTTCTTTTAAGCTAATTTTGTTCTTTGTTTTGGGTCTTTCGAGTCTCGTTGTCCAGTTTGTGATCTGTTTCATGGTCCTCGCAAAGGTTCCTAAACGGATCTACGTCCAGATTGTCCATGTCCATGTCCTTGTGCTCATACGAGTAATTTTTCTTTTAAGTTTTCTGTTTTTATGGGGTACGTGGCGTTGTTCTACCCGATTGTCTCTGTCATACCTTCAAACGAAGGGAGATTAGCGTCTGGTTTCCAGCCTATATACCCCTTATCTTTGTTAAGACAGTTGTGTTTTTAAGTGTTTTAAGTTTTTAAGATCAAAAAAAAAAGAGGAGAAAAGAGGGCTCAGAAAGTAAGTATAGAGAAACGCGAGAAGGAAATAAAAGCAGAAAACGGAAAGAGAAAGCAGATAAGAAAAAAAAACAGAAAAGCATGCAGGAAAGGAAAGCAGGGAAATCGAAGAAGGAACAAAAGCAAGAACGGAAAAGCGTAAAGGAAAGCAAAAAAGGAAAGTGGGAAAGCATGAAGGGAAGTGAAAAAGAAGAGCGAAAAACTTAAGGGAAGAAGAAAGGAAAGATCGAAGTGCTCAGAAGACTTACCTGGAAGTGGAAGGCTGCAGAAGCTCGTCGCAGGAGTCAGACGCTCTTCGAAGGCACACTAGGCAGAGGCTCCGCAGGAGCTCAGACGCTCTCAAAGGACACTCAAGAGAGAGCAGAGAGAAGGGAGAAGTAGAGAGAGAGACAGATCGAGAAATGTCGCCCAACGCGGAGGAACTCTCGACTTATAGCCAAGCAAATCCACTGTGTCCACAGTTCCGGTCATTGCAACCGTTTGGTGTCGGTCTGATCTTTCAGAATTAAAAAAAATAATAATCGAAAAATCGAAAAATGAAAACGGGTAGGGTTTGTTGGGTCAATCCGGCCCAATAAGAGACTTATTAGATGATCCGATTTCACAAAAAAATAATAAAACAAAAAAATAAAAAATCTGATAATTAGAAAATGTTCAAAAATAATAAGTGGAGTAATGTAAAATTTGAAGTGTTCAAAATTGTTTTTCATTTGCATGATAAAGGATATTTTTCAAGTTCATTGGGCCTCGTTGTCATGTTAGCTTTCTTTGAACCCAATTCTTTCTGAAATGTAAATTTGAGTGAAAAATTATTTTGGCATGTTTGTAATTTCACATCACACCATTTTGTTTGATTTTATTCCTTCTTCTTCTGCATTTTTGAATAAATCTAAAAAAAAAAAAGAGAAGGGAACAGTGCTCGAGCCCATTAGGCCCAATGGCCTTCGTGGTTTTCTCTCGAGTCTACTTCTTTTGAAAAAATATCAAAAATATTTTGTTTTCACATTTTTGCTGTTGAATGATATTTAGTACATTTGTTCAAATTTGTCCTGTGTGATTTTCTTTGAATTTGTAGTTAAAAAAAAAAAAATCTAAAAATGAAAGGGAACAGTGCTCGAGCCCATTAGGCCCAATGACCTTCGTGGTTTTCTCTCGAGTCTACTTCTTTTGAAAAAAAAATATCAAAAATATTTTGTTTTCACATTTTTGCTGTTGAATGATGGTTAGTACTTTTGTTCAAATTGTTCTGTGTGATTTTCTTTGAATTTGTAGTTAAAAAGTTAAAAAAAAAAAAAATCTGAAAATGAAAGGGAACAGTGCTCGAGCCCATTAGGCCCTTTTGTCATATGTGGTTTCTCTTGAACCGGTCCATCTGAATTTCTGGAAAAAAAATAAAAAATACATGTTTATGTAGATTTTGTGTTCATAATTTCCCTTTCCATTTGTGTGAACAAGTATTTGTGCGAAAAAATAAAAATAGAGGAATTCAGACCCTTGTCTGAAGCTTTTGTCATGGTTGTAAAAAGAATAGTGTTGGGCCCTTTGAGTCTAGTAGTGTTGCAAAATTTTTCTTCAGTCCAATCTTGTGAAATCCTCTCATAACAAAAAAAAATGATTTTCTTTTAGCTTGTTCCATAAACTAAAAAAAAAATGTCTTTTTGGTCATCTTCTTGTGTCAAGTTCACACGGCTCAGGTCATCTGATCCATTGGGTCAATGTGCCTGGTAAGTTCAGCTTCCTTTTGTTAATTCTCCTCAGATTTTCAAACGTTTTTGGCCCAACTCGGCCCATTACATGCATATTTCCCATTAATTTCTATTTCTAAAAGATAAAAAACACAAAAACATTTTTCTAATATGCTTAATATTTTTCACATTGTGTAAATAAAAAAAAAAAAAACATTTTATTTTTCAAACGTTTTTCTAAAATCAAGTTTTCTCATATCAATTTTTGCATTGCTTACCAAACCGAGTTTCTGCACTGGTTCCCAAGCTCATTTTCCACATTAGCCCAGAAAGTTCATTTTTCATAATGGCTTGAAAAGCCCAGTCGCAAAGCCCAAATTCCAAAAGGCCAAAAATCTCAGTTTCCGCAATAGCTCTCAAAGCCCATTTTCCATACTGACTTGCAAAGCTCAGTTCCTACACTGGCCCACAAAAGCCCAGTTCCTATACTGGCCCACAAAAGCCCAGTTCTCACACTGGCCCCCTAAGCCCAGTTCTCACACTGGCCCCTAAGCCCAGTTCTCACACTGGCCCGTAAGCCCAGTTTTCACACTGGCCCCCAAGCCCAGTTTTTTTATACTGGCCACCAAAACCTAATTTGCTCTAAAAAAAAAATCTGTTTTTCAACTAGTCATCATTTTCATTTCATATTACTTTTCTTCATGCATAAAACCAAAAAAATACGCAAAAGTTGAGTCATTTGTTTTCGATGCAAATTATCCATTTTATGAGATTTCAAAAAAAAATGCAATGGATGTCATAGTCTCCTTGAGTCAAATGATCAAGTCACATATTTCTTAAGAGATATCTGTGTGTGCATTGCTTGAAAACATCATCCTTCAGCCTATACCAATAGATTGGCCCAATCATGTTCTTAAGCCCAAGTAATAAACACCGAGTTTTACACTGGGGCAGATTTTCCATTACCTCCACTGGCTTTCATTTGGGAGATCTTGGAATCCGTGAAAAAAAACGAAAAAAAATGAAAAAAAAATGACTCTTGTTGAGATCATTTAGTCTTGTCTCCTAATTAATCTTTTGAAAATGAAGCAACCAATATTTGAAATGATGCGTGGCCATTTTTCTTCATCCAAAAAAAAAAAAAAAAAAAAAAAAAAAAAAACAAAACAAAACAAAATATATCCTTTGATACCAAATTTGAGCCAATAAGAAATTTCTTTTCAAATTTACCCAAACAAGGGTTACCATCACAGTAGAAGTCGACTCAAATTGCACACTTAGTGATCAAATGAAGTGAATTCCTCAAAAGTGAAGCAAGAATACAAAGAACCACAAAGTGATAGCAAGCAAAGAATGAAATTTGAGAAAGGGCAAAATAGTCAAAACAGTTTTGACGAATAACTGATACGAGGTGCAGATGGTAACTCTTGTTTCAAATAACCCACAAAAATTTATTTGAGCCTTCATATCTTCTCTTTCAACACCCTTTAGCCCAAGCCACATTACAAGCCCAATAAAAGTCCACACAGATTGAATAATGGTTGCTTAATTTTTCATAAAGCTTAATTTTCGAGACAAGACAAAAATGACCAACAATGCAGTTAAAAAAAAATGATAATGAAAAATAATTATCCTCGGATGAAGAGAACTCCCTATTGATCAAAATTATGAAGATCAAACCAATTTGGGGCAATCTTTTCAAGCCAATCCTTTCCATATCCATCACAAATTCCTGAACACATTCAAATCCCATTCAAACTCTTCCCCCGATTCACAAACTAGAGGGCAATTTTTGGGCAACTTTATTTCATGTGTTTTGGCCCTTCCAAAATATAGTCAACTTTGTTAGTCTCACATTTGTTTCATCTGTATATGCAAAATTCGTATCAAGACCGGGGCATCCCTTGTTGGGCCTCTCAAATTTGTCCGCACTGAAATTCATGGATCCACCCTCAAAATAGAGGCAGACATTTTGGGGCTTTGTATGATTTTGAGTCCATCGTATCATTCGTAAACCCAGAGTGGGGGGAAACTTCTTTTTGAACCTCGCTTAATTGACTCATACCCAAAACTGGGGCAACTATGTGACTTTCATATGTTTCGACCCATTCGGAGTATTGGGCAACTTTGGTAAATCTCAAATTTTTCCATCTGAACATTCAAAGCTCATACAAAGACTGGGGCATCCCTTGTTGGGCCTTGCATAATCTTGGTTCGCCCCAAACTTCAAAAGTCTGAAACCACCAAAATTGGGGCAATTTGCAAATCCCACGTGATATCCTCACTCCCTGATTCATGACTTATTCCCTCACAATTCACAGATACATTTGTCCATACCAATACTTTTACCATGTTCCAGAGCAGCTTCTGGGTATCTACTACCTCACATTGGCCTTTGTAGCCGTTTTAAGGAGTAAGAGGCTCAAGTAGCCAACCCGGTACTCTCCAAATCCTTCCAATCATCCTCCACATTTTTTAACCAACCACTGATATCAAGCATGTACACACTAGTATCTCGTCAAGAAATGTGTAGCACACAAGCTTCATTTTGAACGCTTAACTTCAGATTGGGCATCCATTGAAAAATAAAAAATTTTGGAAGTTTTAATTGTCATAAATTTGATGATTTCAAAGGAAACAAATTGACTCTCAAAAAAAAAAAATGTCATAGTTTCATAATCTTCCAATACGTCATGTACATATTTTCATCAACTTTGAATTTGCCTCCATGTAAAATTTCATCAAATTTTCTTCCTTCAAAAGACAAAAAAAGATCAACATGCATCAAAGTTTTCTTCTCCGAATTTCAAAATTTATATCAACCATGTTTCTTTTGTACATCGAGGTTTCAAAATCCAAATCCTTGTACATATTTGCAGCACCTTGTTTCTTAATTTCAACCTTATGCAAAATTTTCAAAAAAAAAAAAAATAAATAAATCAATCAAAATCAAAATCAAAATCAAAAATTATCTCAAAATTTCAACCAATTCCAATTTGGCAATTCAAGGCAATCAAACATTTTTCTCTCTTCCATTTTTATCTCGGCCATCTGCTAGATAATGGTCGAAAGCACTTTTCTCTTGTTTTATCTCGGCCATCTGCTAGATAATGGTCGAAAGCACCTTTTGTTCTATTGTTTTTTATCTCGGCCATCTGCAAGATAATGGTCGAGAACACTTTTCTCTTATTTTATCTCGGCTATCTGCTAGATAATGGTCGAAAGCAGTCAGTTTTGTTTTATCTCGGCCATCTGCTAGATAATGGTCGAAAGCACTTTTCTCTTATCTCGGCCATCTGCTAGATAATGGTCGAAAGCACCTTTTGTTCTGTTTTTTATCTCGGCCATCTGCAAGATAATGGTCGAAAAGCACTTTTCAGCTTTGTTTTTATCTCGGCCATCTGCTAGATAATGGTCGAATGCACTTTTCAGTTTTGTTTTATCTCGGCCATCTGCTAGATAATGGTCGAATGCACTTTTCAGTTTTGTTTTATCTCGGCCATCTGCAAGATAATGGTCGAAAAGCACTTTTCAGCTTTGTTTTTATCTCGGTCATCTGCTAGATAATGGTCGAAAGCACCTTTTGTTCTGTTTTTTATCTCGGCCATCTGCAAGATAGTGGTCGAAAAGCACTTTTCAGCTTTGTTTTTATCTCGGCCATCTGCTAGATAATGGTCGAATGCACTTTTCAGTTTTGTTTTATCTCGGCCATCTGCTAGATAATGGTCGAATGCACTTTTCAGTTTTGTTTTATCTCGGCCATCTGCAAGATAATGGTCGAAAAGCACTTTTCAGCTTTGTTTTTATCTCGGCCATCTGCTAGATAATGGTCGAATGCACTTTTCAGTTTTGTTTTATCTCGGCCATCTGCTAGATAATGGTCGAAAAGCACTTTTCAGCTTTGTTTTTATCTCGGCCATCTGCTAGATAATGGTCAAAAGCAGTTTCAGTTTTGTTTTGTCTCGGCCATCTGCAAGATAATGGTCGTGCCCAATTTTACTTTCTGTCATTGGTATCTCGACCCTCTGCATGGCAATGGTCGAAACCAATCAAATTCAAATTTCTCATTCATTTAATTTTGTTCATTTTATTTATGCACTAAAAAAAAAAAAAAAAAAAACAAACAAAAACAAAAACAAAAATTTGTTCCTCGTACACTGCATTTGTAGCATTGGTACACCCTTCGCGAGGTTGTCACACTTCAATTCTCTCAGCTTTGTTTGTTTGTTTTATTCTCTGTTTGTTTCTTGTTTCTCTTGAAACCCAGACGAAATTAGTATTTCTATCTTCACTTATCTTTTACTCTGATAATATGAAAACTTTGTTTATCATATGATCTAGTAAAATCTAAGTGAAGAGGGGCAGCTGTCAACACTCAATTTCGTCCGGGTTGATTTTAATAAAATTAAAAAAAATCAATGTGTCAAACTTTGTATGGTTTTATCTTCATTTTTGTTTTATCTTTATTTTTAATGTATTTTATAAAAAAAAAGCAAATAAAAATATAATAAATTTCGTTTTGATTTAATTTAATTTTATCTTTATTTTATTTTGTTTTTATTTTATTTTATTTTATTTTATTCAAATAAACAAAAAATCAAAATACAAAATTATAAAATAATTTTAAAATAAAAAAAGAAATCTCCACCACCTACTGTTTTGTCTCCAAGCTTATTCTACATGGAGGTCCTTTGTCTGCAAGCGGATCCTGAGTGGAGGTCCTGGGCACACACCACTTACTCAATGCATCATAGGCACACCATTTTAGTGGGCATGATCATTCACCATGAGGGGCAGCCGACACTCCATGATCGTTTTTCACCATTACAAAAAGCAAATAATTCTTCGTGAATAGGGGAGGGCTGCAAAAAAAAAAAGGATAGAGCACTAAAGGGGGAGAAGCTACGAAAAAAGAGAAAAGGAACCCGAGACAGAAAAGAGGGTGATCACCACTAGAGAGCAAAGAAAGGAAGGGCATCTTGAAGCTGAAAAGGTAAGTTATTGTTTACCTAAGCTCTTCGGTCATGCTCCTCATAGATATGTTTTCCTTATGCATGCGTAGAGATGAATGATTGATGTTCAAGCAATGTATATGGTTACATTTGTTTGCCTTTTCTCTGTTAATCAAAACTGCACCCATAAAGCACGCAAAGAAATGCAAATAAAAGCAAACTAGAATAGCAGACGCATTTGTCATAAGGCAAGCATTTTCATGAAGCAAAACGGACCCCAATCTCACTCCCCTCTGCATGCCTCCGTCATCTCCTCAAACTGCTTCCACCATCTTTATATTCACTTCATCATCTTCAACTGCCGCAAGCCACCGTGAGCGAGGCAAACCGTTGCCACCGGCTTCATCACGCTCACCAGCAACCACTACATCATTCATGCATCCCCTCCTGCAAACAATAAATCCAGGAATCCCATTCACCCATTCACTCTCTGATCATCAACCTCATCACTGTGAACGTAGAAAAGCCACCACCGAGACCACCGCCATGTGAAGCTCGCCTCTCCTTCTTTTCCACAAATGGTGAAACTCTCGTTGCTGCCGCGTTCCAAACCTCACCCTCGACGCGCTTCTCTTCCCTCACCGTTCCCCATGCAAACCGCAGATCCATCTTCTCCTCCACGCCAATACCCAGTTCCAAACCTAGCCGCCTATCCCCTCGCTCAAACCACCGTGAGTTACTAAGAACCCAAAGCTTCCTGCCACCATGGCGCCACCTTTCTGCTTTCGGCGCCACCCTTCCATCGCGAGCACCACCATGAGCGTCTCATCGTGAGACGCTGTCGCCTCCCCTACTAACATCGTTACCATCATCTTCGAAAGCCTTTCCTCCGTCCAACTACACCATCGACCTCACCGGACCATCTTCTTCCTCTAACCTCTGATACACCACTCCACCACTCGAGGGTCACCCCCTTTGCTTCCCCACTCCTCCTGGCACCACTGCAACTCAAGCCGCCGCACCTCCCGTCTTCGACCTCCACTGCCACGTCAACACCATCCGTGGTAGCTCTTTGGTCCTCTCCGGTCCACGTCCATAAAGCCACCTAGCGAGACCACGCCGGCCACCTTCCCGTCACCATCTCTTCACACCAACCTTCTACTTCAACTTCCCTGCCACCATCACCGACTATTCTCCACGCTTTCATTTCAAACTTCACCTCCGGCCACCGTGCTCCCTCCACTGGCTCACTACCACGGGCACCCCCCATGCGGCTGCGCCCCGACACAGTGACCTCGCCGGGATATCTCCCATTCGAACCTTGCAGTCTTCAACGCCATTAACCACTCAGCTCACTGCTTCTCAACCAAACCCGACACCAGCCACCTTATTCGACCAAGCCTGACGCGTCTCTCGGCCCGTTTCTGACATGAAGAAGAGTTTGGGCCCTAGCACGTTCATTTTCATAAAATAAAAATCAAAAATAATCTTTAAAGCTTTGATATTGTTTTCATTTTGTAAATATTGTCTTTCTTAAATAAAAATATTAAATTCATAAAAATAGTTTTCTTAAATTTTATTGACATGTTTGCTTTTATAATATAATTTTTCTTAAAATCACAAAAATAATTTTTTAAGTTTTTTTTATAAAATCATGAAAACAAGTGTTAGGTTTTTATTCTTATTTTGTTAGAAGTTATTTCTTTTTTCAAATAAAATTCTAAAATCCCAAAAATAGTTTTCAAACGTTTGTTGTCATATTTTTCTTTGTTATGTTATTTTTCTTAAATCATAAAATCCCAAAAATAACTTTTAAGTTTTTCTAGGAATAAAATAGAAATATAAAAATTACAAAAAATATGTCTTTTGAGTTTTATTGTTTTATTTTTAGAAGAGAAAAAAGAAGAGAAAAATATAAAATTACAAAATTAAAAAAAATAGGCTTTAGCTTTTAATTTTACTTTTCTTCATCAAATCAAATCAAAAATACTAAAAATATAATATATTCAAAAATCCAAAAGAAACCATCAATCTATCTCCTCTCACAACTTATTACAAGCAAAATCTTGCTTCATCTTTCAAATCTTCAACAAGGTGCACATTTTCTTTTCATTCTATTTGTATGCATTTTGATCATTTTTTTTTTTTTTTTTTTTTTTTAGTTCATAAATTCATCCTATTTTCTACCACAATTTTATCCTATGTTTTTTTTTATATGTCATAGATATTTCAACTCACTTCTCTTCTTAATAAAAAATATATAAAACTTTAAAAAACATTTAATGTAATAAATCTCGGTATGAGTACTCGTGCAATCGTATGCATCAGCCTAGTACTTATTGCCCAAATATAAAAGAAATAAAAAGCCGTGTGAGTGCTCGTGCGATCGTACGCATCAGCCTAGTACTCATTACGCAAAAAAATATGTTTCAAAGGTTTAGGCACATGTGTGATCGCACGCATCGTCCTTGTGCTAAAAACCTTTTCTCTTTTCTAAAATTAAAAATTCAAAAAAATATGTTTTAAAGGTTTAGGCACATGTGTGATCGCACGCATCGTCCTTGTGCTAAAAACCTTTTCTCTTTTCTAAAATTAAAAATCCAAAAAATATGTCTTAAAGGTTTAGGCACATGTGTGATCGCACGCATCGTCCTTGTGCTAAAAACCTTTTCTCTTTTCTAAAATTAAAAATAAAAAAAAAATATGTTTTAAAGGTTTAGGCACATGTGTGATCGCACGCATCGTCCTTGTGCTAAAAACCTCTTCATTCTCCTAAATAAAAAATACCAAAAAATATAAAAATCTTCAAAAACTAAAAACATCAACAATTTCAAACAACAAGCAATATTGCCTAGTCAGAACTACGTGATCCTTGATTCTCCATCAAAAGTGGAGATACGTAGGAGCAAGGCCAGTCCTTGTCAGGCTCACTCTCCCAAAAATCCAAATTATCCATAACAAATTTCTCAAATAATTTCCAAGCAAATTTCTCAAACAGTTTCTAAAAGAACTACGTAACCCTGATTTCTCACATGAGAATACGTAGGAGCAAGGTCAATCCTTGTCGGGCCCAAAAAACTAAAAAATATTGTTTGTTTATTTAGAGTTTTATTTTAAGGGAAAGTTAAACATTTTGAAAACCACATCCATATTCGCACATTTAGTTAAAGGTACTGCCCTAGGGCAGGCGTTGTAGGGTGCTAATACCTTCCCTACACGTAACCGACTCCCGAACTTAGAATCTCAGTTTCGCAGACCATGCCTTATCATTTTATGGTTTTTCCGTAGTTTTCCAGAATAAACTATGGTGGCGACTCCAAATCTCTTTTTTTTCAAAAATGTTTTTATTCTTTTTCCACGGATCGTCGTCCCGTCGCGATTCCGGTTGCGACAGATAATGGTCGAATGCACTTTTCAGTTTTGTTTTATCTCGGCCATCTGCAAGATAATGGTCGAAAAGCACTTTTCAGCTTTGTTTTTATCTCGGCCATCTGCTAGATAATGGTCGAATGCACTATTCAGTTTTGTTTTATCTCGGCCATCTGCTAGATAATGGTCGAAAAGCACTTTTCAGCTTTGTTTTTATCTCGGCCATCTGCTAGATAATGGTCAAAAGCAGTTTCAGTTTTGTTTTGTCTCGGCCATCTGCAAGATAATGGTCGTGCCCAATTTTACGTTCTGTCATTGGTATCTCGACCCTCTGCATGGCAATGGTCGAAACCAATCAAATTCAAATTTCTCATTCATTTAATTTTGTTCATTTTATTTATGCACTAAAAAAAAAAAAAAAAAAAAACAAACAAAAACAAAAACAAAAATTTGTTCCTCGTACACTGCATTTGTAGCATTGGTACACCCTTCGCGAGGTTGTCACACTTCAATTCTCTCAGCTTTGTTTGTTTGTTTTATTCTCTGTTTGTTTCTTGTTTCTCTTGAAACCCAGACGAAATTAGTATTTCTATCTTCACTTATCTTTTACTCTGATAATATGAAAACTTTGTTTATCATATGATCTAGTAAAATCTAAGTGAAGAGGGGCAGCTGTCAACACTCAATTTCGTCCGGGTTGATTTTAATAAAATTAAAAAAAATCAATGTGTCAAACTTTGTATGGTTTTATCTTCATTTTTGTTTTATCTTTATTTTTAATGTATTTTATAAAAAAAAAAGCAAATAAAAATATAATAAATTTCGTTTTGATTTAATTTAATTTTATCTTTATTTTATTTTGTTTTGTTTTTATTTTATTTTATTTTATTCAAATAAACAAAAAATCAAAATACAAAATTATAAAATAATTTTAAAATAAAAAAAGAAATCTCCACCACCTACTGTTTTGTCTCCAAGCTTATTCTACATGGAGGTCCTTTGTCTGCAAGCGGATCCTGAGTGGAGGTCCTGGGCACACACCACTTACTCAATGCATCATAGGCACACCATTTTAGTGGGCATGATCATTCACCATGAGGGGCAGCCGACACTCCATGATCGTTTTTCACCATTACAAAAAGCAAATAATTCTTCGTGAATAGGGGAGGGCTGCAAAAAAAAAAGGATAGAGCACTAAAGGGGGAGAAGCTACGAAAAAAGAGAAAAGGAACCCGAGACAGAAAAGAGGGTGATCACCACTAGAGAGCAAAGAAAGGAAGGGCATCTTGAAGCTGAAAAGGTAAGTTATTGTTTACCTAAGCTCTTCGGTCATGCTCCTCATAGATATGTTTTCCTTATGCATGCGTAGAGATGAATGATTGATGTTCAAGCAATGTATATGGTTAAATTTGTTTGCCTTTTCTCTGTTAATCAAAACTGCACCCATAAAGCACGCAAAGAAATGCAAATAAAAGCAAACTAGAATAGCAGACGCATTTGTCATAAGGCAAGCATTTTCATGAAGCAAAACAGACCCCAATCTCACTCCCCTCTGCATGCCTCCGTCATCTCCTCAAACTGCTTCCACCATCTTTATATTCACTTCATCACCTTCAACTGCCGCAAGCCACCGTGAGCGAGGCAAACCGTTGCCACCGGCTTCATCACGCTCACCAGCAACCACTACATCATTCATGCATCCCCTCCTGCAAACAATAAATCCAGGAATCCCATTCACCCATTCACTCTCTGATCATCAACCTCATCACTGTGAACGTAGAAAAGCCACCACCGAGACCACCGCCATGTGAAGCTCGCCTCTCCTTCTTTTCCGCAAATGGTGAAACTCTCGTTGCTGCCGCGTTCCAAACCTCACCCTCGACGCGCTTCTCTTCCCTCACCGTTCCCCATGCAAACCGCAGATCCATCTTCTCCTCCACGCCAATACCCAGTTCCAAACCTAGCCGCCTATCCCCTCGCTCAAACCACCGTGAGTTACTAAGAACCCAAAGCTTCCTGCCACCATGGCGCCACCTTTCTGCTTTCGGCGCCACCCTTCCATCGCGAGCACCACCATGAGCGTCTCATCGTGAGACGCTGTCGCCTCCCCTACTAACATCGTTACCATCATCTTCGAAAGCCTTTCCTCCGTCCAACTACACCATCGACCTCACCGGACCATCTTCTTCCTCTAACCTCTGATACACCACTCCACCACTCGAGGGTCACCCCCTTTGCTTCCCCACTCCTCCTGGCACCACTGCAACTCAAGCCGCCGCACCTCCCGTCTTCGACCTCCACTGCCACGTCAACACCATCCGTGGTAGCTCTTTGGTCCTCTCCGGTCCACGTCCATAAAGCCACCTAGCGAGACCACGCCGGCCACCTTCCCGTCACCATCTCTTCACACCAACCTTCTACTTCAACTTCCCTGCCACCATCACCGACTATTCTCCACGCTTTCATTTCAAACTTCACCTCCGGCCACCGTGCTCCCTCCACTGGCTCACTACCACGGGCACCCCCCATGCGGCTGCGCCCCGACACAGTGACCTCGCCGGGATATCTCCCATTCGAACCTTGCAGTCTTCAACGCCATTAACCACTCAGCTCACTGCTTCTCAACCAAACCCGACACCAGCCACCTTATTCGACCAAGCCTGACGCGTCTCTCGGCCCGTTTCTGACATGAAGAAGAGTTTGGGCCCTAGCACGTTCATTTTCATAAAATAAAAATCAAAAATAATCTTTAAAGCTTTGATATTGTTTTCATTTTGTAAATATTGTCTTTCTTAAATAAAAATTGTAAATTCATAAAAATAGTTTTCTTAAATTTTATTGACATGTTTGCTTTTATAATATAATTTTTCTTAAAATCACAAAAATAATTTTTTAAGTTTTTTTTATAAAATCATGAAAACAAGTGTTAGGTTTTTATTCTTATTTTGTTAGAAGTTATTTCTTTTTTCAAATAAAATTCTAAAATCCCAAAAATAGTTTTCAAACGTTTGTTGTCATATTTTTCTTTGTTATGTTATTTTTCTTAAATCATAAAATCCCAAAAATAACTTTTAAGTTTTTCTAGGAATAAAATAGAAATATAAAAATTACAAAAAATATGTCTTTTGAGTTTTATTGTTTTATTTTTAGAAGAGAAAAAAGAAGAGAAAAATATAAAATTACAAAATTAAAAAAAATAGGCTTTAGCTTTTAATTTTACTTTTCTTCATCAAATCAAATCAAAAATACTAAAAATATAATATATTCAAAAATCCAAAAGAAACCATCAATCTATCTCCTCTCACAACTTATTACAAGCAAAATCTTGCTTCATCTTTCAAATCTTCAACAAGGTGCACATTTTCTTTTCATTCTATTTGTATGCATTTTGATCATTTTTTTTTTTTTAGTTCATAAATTCATCCTATTTTCTACCACAATTTTATCCTATGTTTTTTTTTATATGTCATAGATATTTCAACTCACTTCTCTTCTTAATAAAAAATATATAAAACTTTAAAAAACATTTAATGTAATAAATCTCGGTATGAGTACTCGTGCGATCGTATGCATCAGCCTAGTACTTATTGCCCAAATATAAAAGAAATAAAAAGCCGTGTGAGTGCTCGTGCGATCGTACGCATCAGCCTAGTACTCATTACGCAAAAAAATATGTTTCAAAGGTTTAGGCACATGTGTGATCGCACGCATCGTCCTTGTGCTAAAAACCTTTTCTCTTTTCTAAAATTAAAAATTCAAAAAAATATGTTTTAAAGGTTTAGGCACATGTGTGATCGCACGCATCGTCCTTGTGCTAAAAACCTTTTCTCTTTTCTAAAATTAAAAATCCAAAAAATATGTCTTAAAGGTTTAGGCACATGTGTGATCGCACGCATCGTCCTTGTGCTAAAAACCTTTTCTCTTTTCTAAAATTAAAAATAAAAAAAAATATGTTTTAAAGGTTTAGGCACATGTGTGATCGCACGCATCGTCCTTGTGCTAAAAACCTCTTCATTCTCCTAAATAAAAAATACCAAAAAATATAAAAATCTTCAAAAACTAAAAACATCAACAATTTCAAACAACAAGCAATATTGCCTAGTCAGAACTACGTGATCCTTGATTCTCCATCAAAAGTGGAGATACGTAGGAGCAAGGCCAGTCCTTGTCAGGCTCACTCTCCCAAAAATCCAAATTATCCATAACAAATTTCTCAAATAATTTCCAAGCAAATTTCTCAAACAGTTTCTAAAAGAACTACGTAACCCTGATTTCTCACATGAGAATACGTAGGAGCAAGGTCAATCCTTGTCGGGCCCAAAAAACTAAAAAATATTGTTTGTTTATTTAGAGTTTTATTTTAAGGGAAAGTTAAACATTTTGAAAACCACATCCATATTCGCACATTTAGTTAAAGGTACTGCCCTAGGGCAGGCGTTGTAGGGTGCTAATACCTTCCCTACACGTAACCGACTCCCGAACTTAGAATCTCAGTTTCGCAGACCATGCCTTATCATTTTATGGTTTTTCCGTAGTTTTCCAGAATAAACTATGGTGGCGACTCCAAATCTCTTTTTTTTCAAAAATGTTTTTATTCTTTTTCCACGGATCGTCGTCCCGTCGCGATTCCGGTTGCGACACTCGTGAACGCTTAAAACAAGCTTACTGTGTTCATACAACGTCTAAAGCTAAATATTTTCTAAGAAAGAAAAACCATAGCAAAATCTCATATTTCTTAATATTGTTTCTATCCTCTTTCTGAGAGCTATCATTTGTATTTGCTCATAACATTGATTGTGTTGGACATTATTGAAACACTTGGTGTTTATCTCAATTGAATTAAATAGTCTAGACGTGTTGTCTATGATTGAAACTAGAAGTTGTTTAATATTTGTAAACCATGAGTGGTTAAACTCGGACTAGTTGTGTTAATTAGGTGAATGAGAAGTGATGAGATACTCATTGTAAACTTGGAGAGGTAAAACTTGTATAATCTTTTTAAGGATCAATGGAACCTGTTAAGAGTTCTTAAGGGAGAATTGGATGTAGTTTAGGTTGAGTGAACCAATTTAAAATTTGTGCTTTACTACTTTGTTCTTTGAAAAGTTTCCCATACACGTATTTCATAAAAACCAACTTCTAAACATCTTATTCAAATTATATATCTTTTACAATCCATTAGTTGCTGCTTTGCGAAAGAATTTTAAAAACACTATTTGAATATCAGGAGTTGTTAGAATACTTGAATACTAAAAATGGTTAGAATACTTGGATAGTAGGATTGGTTAGAATACTCGAATGCTAGGAGTGACCATAATACTTGGGAACCAATAGTGGTTTATAATACTCGGTGCAATGAGTGGTTTGTACTTGATTGTAATCTTGGATAAGATTAATGGAACCTCTTAAGAGTTCTTGGGGGAGACTAGACATAGTTATGAATTGAATGAACCAATATAAAACACTTGTGTTATTGCATTCTTGTTTAAAACGTTTTTCTACATGCTTGCTTTGAAATACAAGTTTTTAATATTTATTTCAGTTCAACTTATAATTGCAATAGTCATTAAATGTTGTCTCTATGAAAAGTCTTTCTAAATTATTATTACGAACTCTTGCGTCTAAACAAACATTTTTTTAAGCATCTATCTTTGTACATTCATTAGACCCTGATTTGCGAAAAGTTTTGAAAACACTATTCAACCCCCCTTTATTGGAGTTCTTAAAGGATCACCTAATGTTGAGCGCATAGGGCTACGAGCTTGGCATCATAGTGCCTGCGTTGTTCTTCATTCTGTTGGATTAGAGTTTGCATTTGATATTGAAGGGTCGTCATTAGGTTGGATTTCATTTGGTTAGAAAGTTGGGATTGATTACGAGTAGTGACCATGGGAAGGTAAGGTTAGAGAAACATTTTATCGAGGTCCCATGGTGGGCGACAAATATTCTTATTGGATCCTAAGCTCGATCCTTTAGACAAGTGGTGTGATCAAAGTGGCTTCTAGTTCCTACCATGTACTTATAAAGGTTGGAATGCAAGGGAAGATCCACCTACAAAAGACTCTCTAAAGCTCAAGTTAGTAAGAGAATTTTAGGATATATATGAATGAATATGAGAGTGTGTATAAGATTGAGTGATTATTAGAGTGATTGAGTATGTTTTAGAGAATATTAGTTGTATTTATAGAAAAACATGAATCATGGACCTATATTGAGATATTGAATAATTTTCTACAATAATATTTGCCTTAATAAATAATAATAACAAGTGATACCTTATCATAAATAATAATCATAATATCAAACTAAGGAAACTTATTATGATTATCATTAATATGTGAATGTTTTTCAATAAATTTGTTTTAGGTTATTCCAAAATAAAAAAGCTTAATAGACTTTATTTGACATTGTTCTTTAATATATCTATTAGATCAAATAAGTACAAGATCAAATTATAATTATAAATATAAATATAAGAGTATAAAAAAATATATAATTTTGAAAGTAGCTTTCTAAACACAATTACAACAAAAATTAATAAATTAAAAATTAATTAAAAAATAATTACTTTAATAATTTCTTAATAATCCACTCTTTTTTATAAAATACGTATATAAAACATACTCTTCTATTTAAAATATTAAATTATAGAAAAATGAATGGAAGTAAAATATTCATTAGAACACAATTTTTTTTTAACTTTATTTTAAAGTTGTGTCCAAGTTCTATCATGTAATTTTCATATACCAACTATTAATTTTTCGGCATCTTGACATACATAAAATCAATTAACTACATATACTTTAGTAGAACAAAATTGTACTACTATAATTTTTTATAATACATAAAACTATAATTTTATGTATACAATTTTTTTTTTACAATTATATCTTTATAAACAATTATTTCCTTTACTATATAAGTAATCCGTAAACTACTTATTACTTAATTTTCAGTTTTTTTTACATCGTGTTTATATTTTAAATAAACAAATACAACACATTTTCCGTCAAATTGATTTGAAGCGTTCTTAATAAATACAATAGTAAGAAAATTGCCCTTTCTTTAATTAAATTTCCACTCTGTATATTTAATTTTTTAATTTAAAATTTAAAATAAAAGAATTGACACACGTTTCTAATGACACGTATGTTAAAACTACAATGTTAGCATGTTAGGTGATAGAATCTTTAACGTTGTTTGATTATAACGTTGTTTGATTAATTGGACGGAAAGTCTTTATTTGCATCAATTTTATAAAAATAAGGACCCAATTGAGATGCAAAAAAAGAAATGGACCTATTTAAAATTCTGGACAAAAATAGGAACTTATTGAGACATTAAACCTAAAAGTAAATATATTGAATGATTTTGATTTTAAGTAAATAAAGTGTAGAAAGAAAGTATTAGAATTTTAATAACTAGGAGTTTTTTCGTAATCTTCAACTTTTACATCGTGCTTATATTTTAAATAAACAAATACAACCACATTTTCCTTCAAATTGATTTCAAGCGTTCTTAATAAATACAATAGTAAGAAAAGAAATAAAAGTAAGGTTTAATGTCTCAGTAGGACCCTATTTTCGGCATGAATCTTAAATAGGTTTTTTTTTTCGACGTCTCAATTGAGTTTTTTTTTTTTGTAAAATTGAAGCAATTAGAGGTCTGCTGTCAAATTGATCAAATGTCCATTACGAGAGTGTTACGTGGCATGCTAACAGTGTAATTTTAAATTATGTGGCATTAAAAAGTGTCTTAATTGTATTTATTTTATTTTTTAATTAAAAAATAAAGTGTACATAGTGGAAATATAATATAAGTAAGGGTAAAATTGGGAAATCAATTAAAAGTAAGTGCTGAAAGCTCCATTCTCTAATGCGAAATTGAAATCAAAATCAAAATCGAATTGGGAGAAGTTGAGGTCTAGGGTTCCTTGATACTACGACATGATATTCAAAGGGAATATTGTAACGCTTACAATAGTTAGCAAGACGATGACCCGTTTCCTCAATCCTTTCAGAGGGACGAAATCCTGGTTAGGGAAACTCTATCCCTGTGATCCTTAGCTTGGGAGGACCACCCTCTCTGTTTGATAAAAACTTTATAAGAATTGGCCACATGAAACCATATAGGATGCCAAAATCAATGATATGGACGATTTCTGATTTTGCAACAGCTTCCATAATCATTGTGTTTGCAAAGAAATATGTAAACTTTTTGAAAGGGGTGGAAGATAGAAACATTTGATATGTCTTCAGGTACTCTGCAGCAGTAATCCTCTGAGAGTTTAGGAAAGAAAATTGTTCATGACCGCCATAACCAGCCCCAACCAAGTGTGCATCAAGACCATTAGCGAAGTAGTGAGCTACCTTCTGCGATGCATCTCCAAAGGGAGAAGAGTGTTGCCGAATTTGCGTTAGTAATTCGGTGGCAACTCTAATGTCATTGGCATACATCAATAGAAGATTCCTCAAATCCACAGTTTCCTTCTTCCTCCCTTTTTTCTTTGATCGGTCCTTCCCTCCATCTCTCTCCTCACCTTTCACTGCTCCACTCTGTAAGGAATTGTATTCACTACCCAGGTTTTCCACACTCAGGAACACCCGATCTATAGCATCTGTTCACTACCCACAATTTTCAAAATTATTTTTCTGTTCTTCACCGTTTGAATGGAGACCAGTTACAAACTTAGGGCTAGAAGGAAGAAGCTTGGTAGCTTCCTCTAATCCTCTCCTGAACTGGGAAACATAATCAATATCATTGAACATCTTTTGTGCCAATAGTTTGGCGATAGAAGAATCCAAATATGAGAATCCACGACTAACAGTAAATGAAGGTAGCTAAGAAAAGACAACGATATTTCAAGTTGCACATGCACAATTATTTCAAGTTGATGTTCTTCACTCACCAATACTCATGCTTCCAATCAAACAACAAGGATTTTGTGGATGAGTAACGAGCCCTAAAATTCAAATTTCTCAAATTTTATTTCGATTTCGCAATTGCAGAGAGACTGGGGCTTTCAGCAGAAAGTAGAATACGAATTCCCAACTTTGTCCTTTCTTTAATTAAATTTCCACTCTATATACTTAATTTTTTAATTCAAAATTTAAAATAAAAGAATTGACACACGTTTCTAATAACGTATGTTAAAACTACAATGTCAGCATGCTAGGTGACAGAATCCTTAACGTTGTTTGATTAATTTGACGGAAAGTCTTTATTTGCATCAATTTTACAAAAATAAGGACCCAATTGAGATGCAAAAAAAAGAAAGGGACTTATTTAAAATTCTGGAAAAAAAATAGGAACTTATTGAGACATTCAACCTAAAAATAAATATATTGAATGATTTTGATTTTAAGTAAATAAAGTGTAGAAAGAAAGTATTAGAATTTTAATAACTAGGAGTTTTTTCGTAATCTTCAACTTTTACCAATTAAATAATTTTTTTTATGACATCAATCAAATCTTACACTAATTCTTATAAACTTTACTTCTAAATCCACCTTATTTACCTCCAAATCTATTCAAATAAACAACAATTAATTCACCTTCAAATCCATCTACTCACTCTCCAAATCCTGGAACAAAGCATTGATTAAAACAATTAACTACCATATGCATTAGTAGAATAAAATGTTACTACTATAATTTTTTATAATACAATTTTTTTAAAATTATATCTTTACAAACAATTATTTCTTTTACTATATAACACTCCGTAAACTACTTATTACTTAATTTTCAGTTTTTTTTGCATCGTATTTATGTTTTAAATAAAAAAAATACAACACATTTTCCTTCAAATTGATTTAAACCATAATAAATACAATAGTAAAAAACGAAATAGGTTTAATAGGTTCGGAAGTCCCTATATTTGTGGGTTCGTTTCCTCCAATTTTGAAAGTGATCAATTTGGTCCCTAATTTAACAAAATTGAGTCAATAATACCCTTTCCGTTAAATGCAATGGACGACATTAACTTTTTAAACATGTGGTATGTTGAAGCATCCTTCAAATAAAACTGTGCAACCTGCAAATAAAAGGATGCCTCAACATGCCACATGTTTAAAAAGTTAACGCTGTCCATTACATTTAATGGGAAGGGTATTATTGACTCAATTTTGTTAAATTAGAGACCAAATTGATCACTTTCAAAATTAGAGGACCCAATTGAAACGAACCCACAAACATAAGGACCTCCGAAGCTATTAAACCAACTAAATAAAAGTAAATATATTTCATGATTTTGATTTTAAGTAAATAAAGTGCAGAAAGAAGGTATTAGAATTTGCCATCATGAGCTGCGCTTTTCAATGACAGGTCCAATCACAGATTAAATAAGTATTTTATTACTCTGAAACAGTTCGTCTCCCACACCCAACCAGATGAATACGAAAATGCAGAAAGAAAAGCCGGAGCTGTTGCCTTCATCCGGAGACGATGACGACATCATTCTCAGTCAGCAACTGTTTTGGTAAGAACTGTCTTACTCCCTTCAACCTTCTCTCTCTAACTCTCACCGTTGTTTGTCTTCCCCAGCACACCGGATTACTTAACTCCAGAAGATCAGTTTCCTTTGAAAGGCTTCCATAGTAACATCGACGAGGTAACATACATTTCATTCTTTATATTTATATATTTTTATATTTATAGTTTTTCTTTTCCTCTCAGGTGGAGGAAGATAGCCCTTGCCCCAAGTCACCAGAGAAGCCGTATGCTACGAAAACCAAGAGATGCCGAATGGGTAAGAATAACTGTTGCTTGCTACTTTTTCCATTTTAGAATAATCTTAATTACAATGTCTTGAAAAAAATTTCATTTTTAACTATTATTCGGGTTGCTATTTCAGAAAATAACCACAAAAACCTATGATGGTGTTATTTTGAATGTAATATACACACGCACACACTTAATACATTTACCTTCGATGTGTCATAGATGATGGTGATACTCTCAGATTTACCGATGATGAACCAGTTGTGGAACTTGGCAGTGACCATAATGAGCCATTTGTGGGATTAGAGAATCATTTTTTTCGAGAAGAAGATTATTATAATAAACTGAGGACTCGAAGACATGTGTCGAGTTCTCCAATTGCACTACGGTGCAGTACTCCTCTTTGTATTAGAAACTCCTTTTTGAAAAGCAATTCAGAGGAGGAAGAGGAGATTTTTAGAAGCCAAACACTAAAATTTGATGGTACGGATAAATGTTGTTCGAATGATTTCGTTTTTTTTTATTTAGCTATTTTATTTTCACCTTTAGAGTTAAGTGGCAAATCTTTGCTTTTTACCACTGTATATAATTATGAATATGCACACTATGCAGACCTCATCCCTTCCATTATTGGTTGTAATGGTCGGTCACGCTATCTCTATGACTTTCGTCGGATTAAGGTATTATGTTTGACAAAGAAGTTGTAACTGCCTACCATGAATTGTTTTGGATTGGTATTGACTGGCTGATGATATGATTTTGGTTTTCATAACATTTTTCCTTGTTACCAGAAAATTGGTAAGGGAAACTTAAACGAAGTTTTTAAAGTATTGAAGCGATTAGATGGCTGCATGTATGCTGTGAAATGTACCATCAAGCGGTTGCTTACGGAACCAGAAAGGTGACATCATGATCATACCTTTGGATTTTATTTCTCATTGTGTTTGTTTTAGCTATTTACGCCAATCTTTTATCCTTGTAGGCTTAAAGCTTTTAAAGAAGCTCAATCTTTGGCTGCCATAGGTTTCTATTCTACGCTTTCAACTCTTCTTTTATTCAATATTGACTTTCATGTCCTTCTTTAGTCATATTTACCTCCTTTATGCTTTAGGTTTCCATAAGAATATAGTGAGATATTATTCTTCGTGGATTGAGGATGAACAAATGTATACTCAGATGGAGTTTTGTGATCACAACTTATCTAGTGAAAATTGTCCAACATTGCTTACCGAACGACATGAAATGGATGTTTTATATCAGGTTGGCCTCATTTTATATGTACTCCTTTAGTTAAATGATCTATTTGGTCCTTCAATTTGTGAGAAGTTGTCAATTTAATCACTGAAATAATGGGAAATCTGATTTAGTTTCTGAAATAATGGTATTGTGTACAAAAGGAGAAAAACAGACAGTTGAAACAGTTAGTAGTTATAGCTGTTACAGACCTATATAAGTCTGTTTGGGGCTTAGATGTTTTTTTAGTCTGTTCTGTTTTTAGGAAATTGTTGGGCAGGGCTGAGAGAAAGTCTCTCACAATACCACAGTGGTATCTTTGTAAACCTACGTGTGTTTTTGGTTGTTCTTTCTGTCACATTGATAGGAAAACAGCCTGTAATCAATAAAGAAGTATATCCAGAGTGTAGTGGGATATATCAATTCAATCGGTTTCTTCATATGTAGAAGATATAAATTGATCCATAAATATAGTTTAATATCAAATTAGTTCCTAATACTGTCACATTGATTCTTAAAATTACATTTTTTTGACTAAATAGTGGCACAAAACTTAACATGATCTAATTTTTGTATATTTTGGGAATGAAATAAACTTTTTCGTTCATTAAGCAGCCCTCCATTGCTCTGATACCAAAAAATTGTCTTTTACTCATGTGTCTTACCAAGGAATCATTTCAGAATAATTTTATATAGTGCAAATCAGATTTGTTTAGGAATAACAAAAGTCTTTTACTCATGTGTATACTGTAACTCTCCTGGTTTCATTATCCTTTTAAATTCCTACTTAAATTTTTGTACTGGATAAGTTGTTTCTCTTTGGAGTTCATATTTTGATTTGTGGTTATAATTTTGGTCCAGGTTTCTAGTGCACTGCAATTTATACATGAAAAGGGAATAGCTCATCTTCATGTCAAGCCAGAAAATATTTACGTCAAAGATGGTATTTATAAGCTTGGTGGTTTTGGATGTGCGACTCTATTAGACAATAGCTTGCTTGTTGAAGAGGGTGATGCACGGTACATGCCGCTGGAGATTCTCAATAAGAATTATGATCACCTAGATAAGGCAGATATCTTCTCCCTAGGAGCTTCCATGTTTGACATAATTCGAAGGTCACATTTGCCAAAAGCAGAAACTGAGTTCTCTAAACTTAAAGAGGGAAAGGTGCCACACTTGCCTGGAGTTACAATCCAGTTTCAAAACTTGCTCCAGGTGCTTCTTTTCATTCTATTTTTTACCTGCAATCTGGTGGAACACGTTCTGGGTTGAAGTATTGAAATATTGCAATAATTATTTGCTCCCTTGTTTCTAAAATTTGCTTTCATTGTTTTGATTGTTTAGCAAATGTTATACCAGTAATGGGAAGTCCAATGGGGTACACTTCAGCGAAGAAACTAGAGATGGATACGTATATAATAACAGTTATTTAATTTTGTAAAATATATATTTAGTTCTATTTAAATGTGATCTGTAAGCTGTAATTAGGATAATAGAGTGAATGTTGTATGTTGCTTCTCTATTTACTGCTTGTCATTGTGACATTTAAATTCCGGCCATGTTAACTGGTGTTCTAGTGCATAAGAAATTTTAAAAGTAGAAAGTTTTAAATGGTGTTCTTTGATCAAATCTTGAATGTGTTGAATATTATAATTTGAGGTTTGATTTGATTTACTTGACGAGTTTTTGGTGATTAACTTACAGGTCATGATGGACCCTGATCCTCTTAAGCGTCCTTCCGCCACTGAGATATTGGGAAATTCAATATTCAGAGGGTCCCTTAAAATGACATAACAGGTTCTGGTAATTTTTATTTTGGAGAACTTGACCATGTAGGGGCGGGTGGCCGATGTATAATGTAATTGGCCAACTTTGTGTCCTATTTTTTGGAACATGTATATTTTGGATGTGGTCCACATTTTGTCTTTTGATGCATGTATTGTAAATGCAATGGTCTTGTTAGACGTCTTTAGTATATATTGTAATGGGGATTGCGGAAGTATGTACATGGTAGTAGCCATTGAAGAAACACTAACCATGACACATTTGATCATTATCTGATTTGATCTACTAATTTGAAGACGATTATATCAGTGAATCGTTATAAATCTTTCTGAGATATTCATTTTACTTTGGTACAGACGCAAGGAAGTGCACTTGAAACGTTATTTCTAATAAGAAATAATAATAGCATTGTAATTTAGTGTCCGTAGTAAATATAGGGAAAGGACAAATGAGAAAAAAATTCATAGAATAAGATAATGCCGTGACTAATGGCCAGGTGAAGAATCAGATAAAAAGAGTAACTGGGAGAATTAAAATAGACCATTCATATCTCAAGATAAGATTATGTGTCGGTAGATTACTATTATATATATATATATATATATATATATATATATATATATATATATATATATATATATATATATATATATATAGTTATTCTGTTATGAAGAGAGGAGGAGAATCTGATTCAAATTTTGCTGTGACTGAGTAATTTTTTCTTTTTTCCTTGGTGTATGTAATTCTAGTCTATTCATACTTGATATAATACACACAATTTTCATGTTGGATTTGGGTTTTTTTTATCTCTAACATTTAGATGTAACTTCAAGATCTACTTTCATCAATTCCATTTTTGTCTATTAAATTAAAATTATTTTATCAAGATAATTTCAATATTATCAAGTTAGTTAGTAGTGAATAGTTAGTAGTAAATAATCTAAATAGGATTAAGTTAATCTTGAATTGTATCTCAATGAATATAGAATTATTTTTCAATAATTGATTCATATAAAATTCTACGTTTTAGGAAAATGCAATGCAAATACTAAAATTAAATGTAAAAATCTATCTTAATGAAATATAAGATGCGAATATAATGAAATAACAAATTAATAAAATAACTTAAAACAATTATAATAAAATTGGTTAATTCTATTGTTTTTTAAAATAGATTAATTAATTTATTGACGATTTTACAATTTAATCAAAATAGATTATCAATTAAGACCCTTTTCAATTATTTATTATAAATTTAATCAAAGTGTATTCTCAATAAAATTCTATGTTTAATCATTTAAATTCTTTTACCTCATAACTAAGTAAAAAGTTAATTAATCAAAATATATTCTTAATTATTTATTGTTAAAAATTTTACTAATAATCAAAGTGCATTATCAATTTGTAGCAAAAACTCATTCAATCATATAAAAATTTCTAAACTTTAACTAAAGTATATTTTTAATCAAAATTAAAACTTTTGGATTCATATGATTAACATGTATATAGATTAAAAGATATAAGATAAGAGATAATCCAAATCAATAATCAAAAGATAAAAACATTATTTCAACCTAACCTCTTATAGTAAAATGATCCTAAAAGCTTAGCTCTCTATGAATTGAATGGGATGGAATACATGATGAATGAATGAAAATAAAAGTAAAGGTTGTTTAACATATTTTTATTTTTTTAAATTTAAATTTTATTAAATAATTTACATATTTTAATATTTTAATATAATTTTTTAATATAATAAAGTTTTTAAATTATTTTTATTATTAAATTTAAAATACATTTAGTTTATTTCAATATAATTTAATATATGTTATTATTTTAACAATTAATATTATAATAATAATGATAATAATAAAAATATAAATTTGATTTAATATATTTTAACATATTAAATCTTATTAAATGTTAAAATAAATTAATTATTTATTAATTATAAATTAAAAACAAAATTAAAAAAATATTTTAAACGGTTTTCAAAATGTTAACATAACCTTCATGATTTTCGAAAACAATTTAAGTATTTAATGATTTTAAATTTTAATTTAAAATAACAAATATTAAATTATTTTAATATTTTAATATTTTTAAAATGTCAAAATATATTAAATCATATTTTATATTATTATTATTTTTATTATTAACTGTTAACATTATTTAAAACCGTTTAAGGTTTCAATCGTTTTAAAAATCGTTGAAATTTTCAACAATTTTTGAAAATCCGAACTCTAAGTATTTTCGAAAACTGTTAAAGATTTTGAACATTTACTTTTGCAAAAATTACTAAGTAACAAAATCAGAATTCTATTTTCGAAAATCAAATTTTAGCCTATCTCTTCACGAAAATTATTAAAATAAAAAGTCAGAATTTAATTTTCAGAAATCAACCTTTTACAAAATCGTGCTATATAAATATTAGTTAGTGGTAAATAATAATAATAATAATAATAATAATGTTTCGGCAGGATTTAGAATCCTAATCCAAAACATTCAAAGTTATCTGCTCTGATGTCTAGTTGTGTGGTCTTCTCTCTTCTCCTTGTCCGAGCCGCCGGGGAGGGTGCTTGAATGACTCATTAACCACCAATGAATGACAATATTAATTGTCAATAAATGACAATTATTTTCATTAACTCCCCGACAATTATTACTATTAATTACTTAACGACTGATTTAACCGATCGGTTCACTGACCTGAGAGGTATCATCGGTCGGGCTGATTTTACCGATCAGTTCACTGACCTGAGAGGTATCATCGGTCAGGCTGATTTTACCGATCGGTTCATTGACCTGAGAGGTATCATCGGTCGAACGACTCTTCTGCACTTTTACCATTCGGTCGGCTATGAGCCCATAGTAACATAAGCCCCCCAAGCCCTAGCAAAATTTGATATTGCGTTGGGTTTGTAAAGTTATATCGATCGGTAGAGGATTTTACCTGAGTTTCAATTCATGCTAGCATGCGTTCTTTATCGTCCGAGCGAGTTTTGCGCTAAGAGTTCCCAGACCAAGGCGAGAGTTCACGAAAGAGCTTGCTTGAGCTTGCTTTGCTGCTTGATTTAGGTCTTAGGAGCTCTCTAGAAGCGTGCCCTAAGACCAAGGTGAGAGTTCACGAAAGAAATCTGCCTCACCCGCTCGGTTTAGGTCTTAGGAGTGATGGACAAATTTATGATCACCAAAATATGATGTCACAAACTTGTTTCACAATCGGTAAGTATGACCGAATCGTTCAAGTAATAAACTTGGTAAGACCAAGTATCGTTCTCCCAAAGGACTCACGGCCTAGTTTAGTTGTGTGGTTTGTTGATTAGCTAAGACTTAAGAACGAAATATTTGGAGTTTAATATGCAAGACAGAAAATAAACATGTATGCATGAGTTTTTGATCAATGGCAAAAGCAAAAGATAAACACTTTCAATGAAATATATGGATGAATATGTTGTTGGGGGTCAATTTCATCTCATCCACTCTCATATATTTTAGGAATTCAACATTCAAATCATCATTGTTAATGCCACTCTCTAAAGTACCATTCTAGATGGCTTCTCCCTAATCACGAGTTCATACAATTCCTAGCATTCCTAATGATCAGTTCATAAGTGCAGGAGCTTAACGACAACCAATATAATATTGGGAGAAATTTCCCGGATCTAGACTTCCCCGTACGTGCCCGTATCGACAAAACCAATAATCATGCATCGAATGAGTTAAACCATGCAAGCATTAAGCAAAGAGGAAAAACCCTAACTAATGATGAAAGAAAGCATAAATCTTAATTAAAAGATGCAAGCATAGATTCCATATATGAGAGCTTCAAGAGATTACATTGATTCCCCAACAAACATACAAGGTTTAGTTCACCATATTCATGGTGAACCTAGATGAACAATAATGAAAGAATGAAAGAATAAACCCGAGAAAGGTGAATAGGTAGCCTAAGCATCCAAGATCCTCCTTCAAAGGGATGGAAGAGAGAGTGTTTGCCTCGTTTCTGCCAAAGATACTAACTCTAGGACGTGCAAGTCCTTAAATACTATTCTAAAATTACAAAAGATCTAAGCCCAAGCCCATAAAAGTGCTAGAAAACAAGTCCAAGCCCATTAAGAATGGCGCTCAGCGGTAAATACCGCTCAACGGTGACTGCGCGTCTCTTTTCTTCCCCTCAGCGGCCATTTTGCCCCTCAGCGGACCTCCCGTGACCTCCTGAGTGCCGCTCAGCGGTAAAATGCCGCTGAGCGGTGCTTTCGGCTTCTCCTTTTGCACTCTTTGATTTCTTTTCTGATTCCATCTCTCTCCTTCTTCACTTCTTTCACTAAATTCACCTTAAAACCTGCACAAAAACACTTAAATCAAGCATAAACCTGTCCAGCTCTCTTATTTCTGAAAATATGGATAAAAGTATGATTTCAAGCCAGTTTCTAAGTCTAAAGGTTGCTTTTAGTATCAATTTTAAGCATGAAAATAACAGTTTTTCAACTGTTATCAAGGAGCTCTCTAGAAGTGTGCCCTAAGACCAAGGTGAGAGTTCACGAAAGAAATCTGCCTCACCCGCTCGGTTTAGGTCTTAGGAGCTCTCTAGAAGCGTGCCCTAAGACCAAGGTGAGAGTTCACAAAAGAAATCTGCCTCACCCGTTCGGTTTAGGTCTTAGGAGCTCTCTAGAAGTGTGCCCTAAGACCAAGGTGAGAGTTCACGAAAGAAATCTGCCTCACCTAGTTGAAAAATGTTCCTGCCGATCGGTTGATCAACGTTGGCCAAGTACTTTATATAGAGTCCTGTTATCTGCACTGAAGAAAAACAACACTAGAATTTCGAACGGTCAGAAAAATGTAGCTGAATGTAGTTTGAGTTGAGGCCAGATGTGACCGCTCGGTCAGAATGTTGAGGCCGGACGTGACCGCTCCGGCAAAATGTTTAGGCCGGACGTGACCGCTCGGTCAAAATGTTGAGGCCGGATGTGATCGCTCGGTCAAAATTTTGAGTCGAGACGAACGAGCAAGTGAGACCGTTCGGTCAAAATGTTGAGGCCGGATGTGACTGCTCGGTCAAAATGTTGAGGCGAGACGAACGAGCAAGTGAGACCGTTCGGTCAAAATGTTGAGGCCGAACGTGACCGCTCGGTCAAAATGTTGAGGCGAGACCCACGAGCAAGAAAGATCGTTCGGCCAAAATGTTGAGGCCGGACGTGAACGCTCGGTCAAAATGTTGAGGCGAGACGCACGAGCAAGTAAGGCCGTTCGACAAAATGTTGAGCCCGGACGTGACCGCTCGGTCAAAATGTTTAGGCGAGATGCACGAGCAAGTAAGAATGTTCGGCCTTGATGTACCTGCTTTAGAGTCTTATGATCTGCAAGATAATAAAAATATAATTTAGGCTTAAATACTTACTTAGTCCCCGTGTTAATAGCTGAATTTCTGTTTAATACCCGGTTTTAAAAATGAAGACATTAGGTCCCTATGTTATGAAAAGTGTATGACTTTAGTCCTGTCCGTTAAGTTGGTAGTAACGGTGTTAACTCCGCGCTGACGTGGCTACGCTTCTTTTCTCTCTCCTCTACTCTTCCTGACACCTTCTGATTTGGACATTGGTTCTTTTGTTTTGTTGTGAAGCAAAAGGCACAACTGAAATGCACAACTGAAATTTTTAGCAGAACAGAAACTGGAAATTTCCATTAACATCAATTAAAATTCAATACATTGAAACTAGAAAATTGAAACAGACAAAACCCAAACCTCCCCAAAGGGGAGGGGGAAAATGAACACTCAGAATTAAAACGTCCGTGGTTGCTCTCCCTAAACTACTACTCCTAAAATCTAATGGTTCTTCTCTGGATGCTGCTGGTCATTTATAGCTAAACTTCTGAACATACTGTATGTCCTTTCTTCATTCCAGCCAGCTTTGCCGTGTCTTGTCTCCTTAGGTTGAAGACTTTCTTCACTAGGTTTGCTCCTAAATTCCTTCGAGCTTTTATATTTGTTTTGTCTGTAATTGGCAGCCCCGTTTTTAGGCAACTTCTTCCACAATTTGCTGAGTCTTGGACGTGAGAAAATAAGGTGAGGGCCCCTCCATTTTGCAAACTCTCTTGTCATGTTCTGCACCTTGCAACCGTGGACGACCTTCCATACTCTTCTTCCTTCACACGTTGCACACCATTCCAGCCGTGGGTTCCCTTCTCCATTCCAAGAATCTACTCTTCTCCTTCTCTTTGTTGTGCATACCATTCCATCCCCTTGCTCACGTGAATTTCCTTCCAGCCGTGGCTCCTTTCTCCATTTCAATCAGCCGTAGCCTTCTCATGCTCCCAAGCTGCTGGACATGGAGATAGCTGGACTCCTCTTCTTTGCATAGACCAAGACTGAGAGCACCTTGCTGCTGGACTCTACTGCCATGTACTGCTGTAGCTGTCCGAGAGCTTCTCTTCTTCTAAGAAAAATCAACAGACAATGTGCAAAAAGCATGAAGTGTAGAGAAAGGTTTGGTGAGAGAGAAATCATGAAAATCATTAATATACAAAAAGCAGAAGGTGTCAGGAAAAGCAGAGGAGAGAGAAAAGAAGTGTAGTCACGTTAGCACGGAGTTAATACCGTTACCATCAATTTAACGGACAAGACTAAATTCATACACTTTTTATAACATAAAGACCTAATGTCTTCATTTTTAAAACCGGATATTAAACAGAAATTCAACTATTAACATGGGACTAAGTAAGCATTTAAGCCTATAATTTATGTTTAAATAAAAACATCCATTTCTCCCCAAAGATCGGAACCCCAACTCAAATAGTCGTCCGACGTTTCTTGGGTATAGTTTGGAGCTAAGGGTTGCTTGCTTCTCTCTGTCTATGCATTTTTCTTCTCCACTCATTTTAGTTGTTGAACGTCACAGTAATTCCTGAGACAAGCAAAGGAAGCAGTAGAAGAACATAACATGATTTTAGAAAATAAGCAATAAGTACTCATTTTTTCTGAAATCAATGAGTGAATAAGAATATTGGCTCATGTCGCTTCTAGACGCTGCCTGCAATAGTGATATCCAAGCCCGTGGCGGCGCTGCACTCGCCGGTCGACAAGACCAACATCTGGACGCGCGGCCCCTTGAGGTCACTACCCACTGTCAGCAGCTGCGCCGAAAGCCCCTTCTTAACCACCGCGAACCCTTGCACGTTCGCCCGCATCCGATGCAGCTCGACGCTTACCATGGCCACAGCGGGAAACTCCGCACCCACCTCCAGCGACCTCACGCGGATCTCGCACAAATGTGGTCCTCGAGATTGACGAAGGTGGAGGTGGCGTTGGAAGCAATTTCTGAAATGGCCTTGAAAATTTCCCCAAACCGGATGAGCTGAGGGAGGTGTTCTTCAATTTCACAATTATACCCAGTAAAGTCAATCAAAAAATCAATGACAATAAAAAGGGGAAATGTTAGCGAATATGGAAGGCAGTGATGCACGATCATCGTCGAGGAGGTCGGGCCGCTCGGCACGGCGGATGACGGGAGGTTCAACCGAACGGCGTGACAGATGACGCAAAGGTAGGGGCAACCTCGGGGTCCTTGGCGTGATGCCCGATTTGGTGTTCATAGATGTCGTTCGGCCAGGTGATTACTATGGAGAGGCCATCATCAGTGATGAGCGGGTTAATGGAGGGACATGAATGAACAAACGACCGTTGATGCAGAGGCCACCAAGGTCTGTGAGGCAGTCTTCGAACTGAACGGGAAGGGTGAGGTAGCCCTCGAACCGAACGGGAAGGTGAGGTAGCCCTCGAACTGAACGGGAAAGGTGAGGTACCCCTTGAACCGAACGGGAAGGGGAGGTAGCCCTCGAACCGAACGGGAAGGTAAGGTATCCCTGGAACCGAACGGGAAAAGGAGGTATCCCTGGAACCGAACGGGAAAAGTGAGGTACCCCTCGAACCGAACGGGGAAGAGCGATAACTTTATACATTAATAATCATTAGTTAAACCAAAATGACTTTGAAAACATGATGCAGTTTATCACATACTAAGATAAAGTATATAGACGAAAAGTGAATCGAAAAGTGAATCTTGTTTCCCTCAGATAAAAAATGAATATTTTGCTTTTGTTCAAAATAAAGATGCCTCTGGACCATTATTCTGAGTGACTATGAACTAAATCATTATGATGCAGCGTCCAAAATACCATTTAATAAATGAAGGAAAACACCATAATAAGGTAAGAAACTTATAAAATGATGAAGGAATCATGTAACGCTGTTATATGCAGCATAAAATTTTGAATCAAGTTTTACTGAAAATAAAGTTACCCCACCGTTCTGTAATATATGCACACATGGAATATTAAAGATAATGAGAGAAAGAAGGGTTGAAGGAATATGATTTGGTGGCAAAGCGACTTCGCGCTGATCTCATATGGGAAAACTCAAATGATGGTAGTTTTTGCTTTATTGAAAAATTTTGGTGTTGATGAGGCAACAATGTTGAGTCCGAGCGTTAGTCTTGGCTCTTTGCGGTTTCACGGGATGTTGCTCGGTCCCACGATGAGCGCCAAAATGTTTCGGCAGGATTTAGAACCCTAATCCAAAACATTCAAAGTTGTCTGCTTCGATGTCCAGTTGTGTTGTCTTCTCTCTTCTCCTTGTCCGAGCCGTGGGGGAGGGTGCTTGAATGACTCATTAACCACCAATGAATGGCAATATTAATTGTCAATAAATGACAATTATTTTCATTAACTCCCCGACAGTTATTACTATTAATTACCTTAACGGCTGATTTAACCGATCGGTTCACTGACCTGAGAGGTATCATCGGTCGGGCTGATTTTATGGATCGATTCATTGACCTGAGAGGTATTATCGGTCGGACGACTCTTCTGCACTTTTACCATTCGGTCGGCTATGAGCCCATAGTAACAAATAATAATAATAATAATAATAATAATAATAATAATAATAGTAATAATAATAATAATAAAAACTAGGTTAAATATGCTTTTATCCCTCAACTATCATGCGATTTTAAATTTAGTTTTTCTTTTAAACTTTGGTACACTTTGATCATTGTCTTTAAGGAAACTATAATATGTCGTTGTCCAAAATTAACACCGTTAAAATTAGGTTGAGCTGACTAACGTTTGATCATGTCTGATGACATGTTTAATGGCTAATGTTTGCCACGTTGGTATTTTGCAATGGAAAGTGAGAACAGTGGTTTAAAACAGTGGTTTATTAGCTAAAACCCAATGTCAACCAAAGTTTGGTTAGAAGTGTGGTCTGTATGCAGTTGGACAAAGACGAAATCATCATTTAAACTGAAAAAAGGGTGAAGAGCAAAAGGTTGGAGTTGGTTTTCTTGGGCATTGGTCTATTTGGTCATGTAAATAGAGGGATGAATTGAGGATATAAGGTTTTGTTGGGAGTAAAGAGAACTAAGTTGATTTACTTTGGAAATCACTGTTGAAGGGCAATGAAAGCTAACAGTGGAGGATTTGGTTGCATGCGAAGGAGCATTGGTTCTGCAATGTCCTAAACATGTGGATCTTCCTCTCACTTAGGTTCCAAAATTTGTGGTTGTGGGGAAAGATTGCTGCTGTTGAAGGCAACTACATTGAAGAACAAAGGAAGACTATTTTTGAGATGTAGAAATTGGACAGTAAGTGAGAAAATGATTTACTTATTTTGATGAAGTTTTTATTAATGATTTGTAATTTTTTTTTGTAGAGTAATTCAAACTTTGAATGGGTTGGTGAAGGAGATTATGAAATTCAAGGAACCTTACAAAGGAAGACTAAAGAAGTTGAAGTTTGTATGGAAAAGGAAAAGGTTGTATTGGATCTAAGGAAAAAGAACGAGAAGTTGAAGAGGAAATTAGAGCAAGAGAGAAATATATTGGAAAATGATGTTGATGTTGTTTGTTTTGTCATGGGCATTAACAGTAATGTTTTGTATTATGTTTTTGTTGAAGATAAATTGTAATTAGTATGACAATGTTGTTGTATCAGAACTTTTAAGTGTTTAATTCAATAAAATATTAAAAGTTGAGTTCAATTATGCCCTGACAAGAAATTATGTGCATTAGTGTATGAACATTATTGCTGCGATTTTAAATGAAACACTTTGAAGATATAAGTTGATACTATGTGACGTGTTTTGTAATGATCAAATCTCGTACCAAATGTCATTCAAGGACATAATCAGTTCATTTTTTATGCTTTCAAATATGGAATCCCAACATTTACTTCAAAACTTCATATTATAGACATTCTTATTGCCTATAAGTTTATCTAATTCCAAATCTCATACTAGAAACAACACCAAGGTTCCCTGACAAGTTCATTTAAAAAAGAATAAGTTTATTTGACATTGAACACAGTGACAGGTTGAGGCAGTGGACTTGGCAGATGAAGCTGGACTTTTAACAAAATATAGGTGCATTTAGAAGTCAGATTCATAATATGTAAATTTCTAAGATATGAACCTCCTTATTCCTTCAAAATAAGCAACTCCACCAACTAATTTAATGCACAATGAATGAAATGGATTGTGAACAATTAATTTCACTCCACGACAACAATCACAAATTGAGAACAATTCAAAAGTTATCCCATACCATTATATATGAAAAGTCATTTGCCTACAATGTTCAAGTGGTCCCTTATCACTTTAATGAACATTACATGTGCTACTAGATGACAAAAAAGTGGTCAAAAAATACTGCACCCACTATTAAATTGTTCCCTAAGTGGGTCATGTAAGATCCTTGAAAATATTTGTAAGTTAAATGCTAAAAAAAAATGATGAATAGTAAATTGTGAATAGTAAATTGTGAATAGTAAATTGTGAATAGTAAAAAGTGAATAGTTAAAAAAAAAATAATATTTGGAAAGGATAAGTGTTCCACGTAGCTTTGAGATCAGAATTCATCAAATTGCAAATAAAAAATTATTTTTGTAATAGTAAAATGAATAAAAAAATGAATAGTTAAAATGAATAGTAAAAAATGAATAGTAAATTTTTTTGCTATAAATAGCCAAGGAGGGAAGGTTGAAAATTTACACCAAAGAACTTAGAAAATTTTTGAGAGAAGAGAGTTGGAAGAATTTCTAATTTCAAAGGGGATATTCTGGAAGTTTTCAGAGAGCGAGGAGATTAAGTCTGTAATAGAGGTAAGGGAAGCTAACTTTGAGTATTTCTTTTTGTATTATCTTGAGTCTTGAATATACTATATTTTTCTTTTGTCTGATTTTAAACCTTGAATATGGAGCATTTTGTTTCTGTATGATCTTGAATTTTAAATGAGAGTATGCTTTTGTGTTAATATCCAAGTGTGATAGTTGTAAAATGTGATGTTGATTATGTTATGCCAATTGTACGTTGTTAGTGGTTTATTTTTGTATTTTGGAAGGATTAGAAATTGTCTAACCGGCTCTGCCAGATTCAATTTCTTGTTTCCCCAAACATTTTATTGTTTTCCTTATTTATTTTATTGTATTTTGGAAGGATTAGAAATTGTCTAACCGGCTCTGCCAAATTCAATTTCTTGTTTCCCCAAACATTTTATTGTTTTCCTTATTTATTTTATTGTATTTTGGAAGGATTAGAAATTGTCTAACCGGCTCTGCCATATTCAATTTCTTGATTCCCCAAACTTTTATCTCCTTCCTTATTTATTTTATTACATTTTTGGAAGGATTAGAAGTTGTCTAACCGGCTCTGCCAGATTCAACTTCTTGTTTCCCCAAACTATTTATTTCTTTACTTATTTATTTTATTGCATTTTTGGAAGGATTAGAAGTTGTCTAACCGGCTCTGCCAGATTCAACTTCTTATTTCCCCAGACATGTATTGTTCTTGTTATTTAATTATATTGTATTGTTGGATGGATTAGAAGTTGTCTAACCGGCTCTGCCAGATTCCACTTCTTGTTTCCCTATGAATTTTTATATTAAGATTATTTTTATGATTGTCAAATATTGTATTCTTCTATGACCATTTATAGTAATGTTTTATTATTGTTAATTGTTTATAATTATCTTGTATGAATTCTATTATGGATGTTTATTGTGATGAATTTATTGAATGAGTTTGTTGGCTGAAATTAATCTTGTTGGAAGGTTTAGAATAAGGGTTCTGTAGTAACTTGTATATGGGTATTAAATAGATATACAGATACTGTTTGAGGTTGTTGTGAGAGGAAGTAAAATTAGGCATTTTAAGATTTAGAGCATAAGAAAATAAGGTAGATAAATTAAATAAATAAATTGTTAATTATTGAGGACCTCCTTTTGTTGGTAGGATAGAGGAACCTTAAAAACCTGAGTTGGCACATCCCTGATCATAGAGCAGCCCTGGCCTGGTCCAGTCAGTTGTGACTAGTCATATGTGCTGGCGTCGAAGGTGAGTTTGATGCGTTCAGACATCTGGGTCCTCTCCGGTGACCAATTGGGGTAAAGAAAGATCTCTAATAGGATGAAAATAAAATAAAATAAGTCAACTGTAGATGCATTTTATTTGTCGTTACAATGAGCTCAGGTTATATTATGTAGTTGCTAAGATATGTTGAAATGTTTTGGATGATCTATGAATCTTTGATTGGTGAAAATATGTTGAGTTATACTCGTTATGGTCAAAATGAGTTTATAATATGTAGTATAATATCTGGCAATATGTTTAATTTATTGACACCAAAATAGGTTATTGTCAAATTATGATTAGAGAATGAACATGATTGAGTTATGTGGAGAAGAGGTTATGAATTGTTGATTTGATGAAATTTTGGAGTGGATAAGAGGGTATGAAATGTTGATTGGATGAAATGTTGGAGTGAATATGAGAAATCATTGCTTATGAAATGATGTTTCCTACGAGAAGTAGTATGTTCGGTTTATACCATGAGAGCTTGATATGATCAAAGTAACACCTGAGGTTTATGAAAGCAGGCAGCAAGTGGTCTGACCATAAGGCTTTGACATAAATATGTTGTTCATAAGTTTTATAGAAGCAGGCAGAGAGAGGTCTGACCATAAGGCTTCAGAGAGTAAGACATAGTATACAGGTGAGGCTTAAGGAAGCAGGCAGAAAGCGGTCTGACCATAAGGCTTCGTGAGTAAGCATGGTAAAATTGTAAGGTTTATGAAATTGAGGAAGATGATTTTGATAATGATGAATTAATGACATCGGGGTAATGATATTTTAGTAATTGTAGAAATACATGATTGAAATATTTTTATTACGAGTTTAATGATTGATATGATATGGTTGGCTTACCCTTATTTGTTTGTGCTATGATCATATAACTCATGTTATATGTGAATAGATAATGTTGCAGATGCTGTTGAAAAAGCTTAGAGATGAGAGAGATGCGGGGAAAAACTTTCAGGGATATTTTGTAAAAAGAATAAATTTGTATTGGAAAAATTATGTTGTGTAAAACTTATAAGTTGAAATTTGAATTTATGTTAAGTGGTGAAGACTATATTGTTTGAAGTTTGTAAGTTTGGTATTGTACTTTGGGAGAATTGAAATAAAGTTGGATTGTTTATAGAAGATAAGTTAATTTAGCCTCTACTAAAAGTAATACTCTTTAAAATATTAGGGTATTACAATTTGGTATCAGAGCAATGGTTTTCGAAAATATTTTGGGACTCTGGGGAGTGAAATTATTATTCTTAGTAAAATTATTAATGGTTTATGATGAAAATGACCATTTGAGGAAATTGATATCATATGCTAAATTGTATTGTTATCTTTTTGAAGAAATCATTTAAAACTCGACAAAGATGCAACAACAACAAGTTGATCAAGCACCTCAAAATCATTCTAGCTTGAATGACTTTTTAAGGCATGATCCAACTAAATTTAATGGGGATGCTACTCCTGATGAGGCTGACTCTTGGCTAAGGCAGAATGAGAAGATTTTCCGGGTAATAACTTGCTCAGAAGAACAAAAATTAACTTATGCATCATTTCTTTTGGTGGGTGAGGCTGAATATTGGTGGGAAAGTATGCAACAGTTGATGACAATTCGTGGTGAGGTTGTGAATTGGGAGAACTTTAAGATAAGGTTTCTGGAAAAATATTTTCCAAACAGTGCAAAATTTGCAAGGGAGGCAGAGTTTCTGACCTTACAACAAAGAAGGCTATCAGTACAAGAGTACGTAGTAAAATTTAATTATCTCTCAAGATTTTATACTCAGAATATCACAGAAGAATGGAGATGTCGAAAATTCGAGGGAGGACTAAGGCATGAACTTAAGAAGGTACTTATGCCATTGGAAATACAAGAGTTTCCAGCATTGGTAGAGAAAGCCAGAATGATAGAATTGTTAGAGTTTGATCCAAGTAGAGTTTCCAGACTTGCAAAGGGAGAATCTTCAATAAAATTCAACAAAAAGCCTTATGAAAAACCACAATTATCGTATCGAGGAACAGTGAAGTGTTTTGAGTGTGGAGGAGCACATTTCAGACGTGACTGCCCTAAACTTATTGGAGAAAAAGTTGAAGGGAAGAGATGTTTCATCTGCAATGATCCGGGACACTTTGCTAATGTTTGTCCAAAGAAAAAGAAGGTGGGAGAACCACAACAACAAGATTCTGCTGAAGTAAAGCCCCGGGCAACAGGAAGAGTATTCGCAATGTCTGCAGAAGAGGCTACTAAGCCAGGTACATTAATCTTACACACCTGTATGCTGTTAGGAGAATGCGTATATGTTTTGTTTGACTCTGGAGCCACACACTCCTTTATATCCCTAGCATGTTTAGAAAGACTCGGATTACCGATGCTTGATCTAGGGTGTGAATTAGTAGTTTCTACACCAGCATCGGGACCAGTTACGACCAGTTCAGTCTGTGTCGGATGCCCGATCCAAATTGCAGGACGCAAGATCAAAGTGAACTTGATCTGCTTACCCTTCAAAATCTAGACATTATTTTAGGAATGGATTGGTTGACTGCCAATCACGTTCTTATTGATTGTGGGAAACAAAAGATAGAGTTTCTAAATTTGAACAATTTAGAACTAAGCTCAACTCGAGTCGCTGCGAAGGATATCAAAGATGGAGCTACCTGCTATGTGGTGTTAGCTCAGGAGAAAAGAGAGAATACTGAAGAACAAATCATCGGAATACCTGTGGTAGAAGAATATGTTGATGTTTTTCCAGAAGAAGTGTCAGGTTTACCACCTAGTCGAGAGATCGATTTCACAATAGATCTAGTGCCCGGAGCTGGCCCGATTTCTATGGCTCCATACAGAATGGCTCCTGCCGAACTAGCAGAGTTGAAAAAGCAAATCGAAGATCTGTTGGAGAAGAAGTTTATCCGTCCAAGTGTGTCTCCATGGGGAGCTCCTGTATTGCTGGTGAAGAAGAAGGATGGAAGTTCAAGGTTGTGCGTGGATTATCGACAGTTGAACAAGGTTACAATAAAGAACAAATATCCTTTGCCAAGAATCGATGATCTATTAGATCAGTTGAGAGGAGCAGAGGTGTTTTCAAAAATTGATCTCAGATCTGGGTACCATCAGATTCTTGTCAAGACGGAAGATGTACAAAAGACGGTTTTCAGATCTCGCTATGGACACTTTGAGTACGTGGTAATGCCGTTTGGTGTGACGAATGCCCCAGCGATTTTTATGGACTACATGAACAGAATATTTCGGTCATGTTTAGATAAGTTCGTGGTAGTATTTATAGACGATATTCTTATCTATTCAGAGAATAAGGAAAAGCATGCAGAACACTTGAGGGTGGCGTTGGAAATTTTAAGAAAACATCAACTGTATGGGAAACTGTCAAAGTGTGAGTTCTGGATAGAGAAAGTACAATTTTTGGGTCATGTGATTTCTGCTCAAGGAATCTCAGTGGATCCAGCAAAAGTGGAAGCTGTGCTAAAGTGGGAGCGGCCGAAAACTGTAACTGAAGTACGAAGTTTTGTAGGATTAGCCGGTTATTACCGACGTTTTGTCGAAGGGTTTTCCAAGATTGTAGGTCCTCTAACTCAGTTAACTCGTAAAGATCAACCATTTCTGTGGACTGACAAGTGCGAAGCCAGTTTTGAAAATATGAAGCAACGACTAACGTCAGCACCAGTATTAATCATTCCAGACTCTAGCAAATCTTTTGAGGTGTACTGCGATGCGTCATATCAAGGATTGAGGTGCGTTCTAATGCAAGGAAGGAGACCTGTAGCTTATGCATCTAGGCAGCTAAAGGCGCATGAGAAGAACTACCCAACGCATGACATCGAACTTGCAGCAGTAGTATTTGCATTAAAGACATGGAGACACTACCTATATGGGGCAAGTTTCCAAGTTTTTAGTGACCATAAGAGTCTAAAGTATTTGTTCGATCAAAAGGAGTTGAACATGCGACAAAGAAGATGGATGGAATATATGAAGGACTATGACTTCGAGCTTTTATATCACCCAGGAAAAGCCAATGTGGTGGCAGATGCATTGAGTAGGAGACAAGCTCAGATAACAACAATGATGGTGAAGGAATTAGAACTGTTAGAAAAGTTACGGGATATGAACTTGGGGTTGCAGTTAAACCCAGATCACATATGGTGTAGTCATTTAGTAATCACTAGTGACTTCTTAGAACAAGTGAAGGTTGAGCAGTCGATGGATCAAGAGTTGCAGCAAAAGATCAGGTTGTTGGACACCGATCAAGCTAAGGAGTTCGTTCTAAGTAAAGATGGCATACTTCGATTTAAAAACAGAGTGTGTATCCCTACAAAGAGTGAATTAAAACATTTAATTTCAGACGAAGGCCATAAAAGTCGTCTTAGCATACATCCAGGTATGACTAAGATGTATAAGGACCTGAAAGAGTCATTTTGGTGGAATGGAATGAAGAGGGATGTGGCCGAGTTTGTAGCAGCCTGCTTGGTGTGTCAAAAGGCAAAAGTGGAGCATTAAAAACCGGGAGGGATGTTACAACAGTTAGACATTCCTCAATGGAAGTGGGACAATATCTCGATGGACTTTGTAACACATTTACCAAAATCATCAAAAGGTCACGATTCTATCTGGGTTATCGTTGATAAACTAACCAAGAGCGCTCACTTTTTGCCTATTAATCAACGTATGTCACTAGAAAAGCTGACGGAGTTATACATCGGGGAAGTAGTGAGGTTGCATGGCATAGCTACAAGCATCGTGTCAGACAGAGATCCAAGGTTTACTTCAAGGTTTTGGCAGACGCTACAGAAGGCTCTAGGAACACAGTTGAAGATGAGTTCGGCTTATCACCCTCAGACTGATGGTCAAACAGAAAGGACTATTCAATCTTTGGAGGATTTGCTGAGAACTTGTGTATTAGATCATCTTGGAAGTTGGAATGAAATACTACCATTAGTAGAATTTACTTACAACAACAGTTATCATTCCAGTATCGGTATGCCACCATATGAAGCCTTATATGGAAGAAGATGTAGAACACCGTTGTGTTGGTTTCAAGATGGGGAAGCACTGACAGTGGGACCCGAGCTATTACAACAAACCACAGAAAAAATAAAATTAGTCCAAGATCGGATGAAAGCAACTCAAAGTAGACAAAAGTCATATGCCGACACGAGAAGAAGATCGTTAGAATTTGAAGAAGGAGATCATGTATTCTTACGAGTAACGCCAACTACAGGAGTCGGGAGAGCTATCAAGATGAGGAAACTGACACCAAAATTTCTCGGACCGTATCAAATTCTCAAAAAGATTGGGCCAGTGGCTTATGAGATAGCACTACCACCTCGATTGACAAATTTGCATAACGTTTTTCACGTATCCCAACTAAGGAAGTATATTCCAGATCCAAAGCATGTGTTAGAAGTTGATGAAATTCAGGTCAAGGAAAATTTAACAATGGAAGTTGGCCCAGTGCGTATACTAGATGTTCAAATGAAAAAGTTAAGAGGGAAGGATATTCGCACGGTAAAGGTACTTTGGAATGAAGACACACAAGAAATGACTTGGGAATTGGAAGAATTTATGATAAAGGAATATCCATATCTCTTTTGTAAGTGATTTTTTTTGTTAAATAGTCTTTGTTTAAATAAATAATTTTCGAGGGCGAAAATAATTGTTGTTGGGGAGATTGTAAGATCCTTGAAAATATTTGTAAGTTAAATGCTAAAAAAAAAATGATGAATAGTAAATTGTGAATAGTAAATTGTGAATAGTAAATTGTGAATAGTAAAAAGTGAATAGTTAAAAAAAAAATAATATTTGGAAAGGATAAGTGTTCCACGTAGCTTTGAGATCAGAATTCATCAAATTGCAAATAAAAAATTATTTTTGTAATAGTAAAATGAATAAAAAAATGAATAGTTAAAATGAATAGTAAAAAATGAATAGTAAACTTTTTTGCTATAAATAGCCAAGGAGGGAAGGTTGAAAATTTACACCAAAGAACTTAGAAAATTTTTGAGAGAAGAGAGTTGGAAGAATTTCTAATTTCAAAGGGGATATTCTGGAAGTTTTCAGAGAGCGAGGAGATTAAGTCTGTAATAGAGGTAAGGGAAGCTAACTTTGAGTATTTCTTTTTGTATTATCTTGAGTCTTGAATATACTATATTTTTCTTTTGTCTGATTTTAAACCTTGAATATGGAGCATTTTGTTTCTGTATGATCTTGAATTTTAAATGAGAGTATGCTTTTGTGTTAATATCCAAGTGTGATAGTTGTAAAATGTGATGTTGATTATGTTATGCCAATTGTACGTTGTTAGTGGTTTATTTTTGTATTTTGGAAGGATTAGAAATTGTCTAACCGGCTCTGCCAGATTCAATTTCTTGTTTCCCCAAACATTTTATTGTTTTCCTTATTTATTTTATTGTATTTTGGAAGGATTAGAAATTGTCTAACCGGCTCTGCCAGATTCAATTTCTTGTTTCCCCAAACATTTTATTGTTTTCCTTATTTATTTTATTGTATTTTGGAAGGATTAGAAATTGTCTAACCGGCTCTGCCAGATTCAATTTCTTGATTCCCCAAACTTTTATCTCCTTCCTTATTTATTTTATTACATTTTTGGAAGGATTAGAAGTTGTCTAACCGGCTCTGCCAGATTCAACTTCTTGTTTCCCCAAACTATTTATTTCTTTACTTATTTATTTTATTGCATTTTTGGAAGGATTAGAAGTTGTCTAACCGGCTCTGCCAGATTCAACTTCTTATTTCCCCAGACATGTATTGTTCTTGTTATTTAATTATATTGTATTGTTGGATGGATTAGAAGTTGTCTAACCGGCTCTGCCAGATTCCACTTCTTGTTTCCCTATGAATTTTTATATTAAGATTATTTTTATGATTGTCAAATATTGTATTCTTCTATGACCATTTATAGTAATGTTTTATTATTGTTAATTGTTTATAATTATCTTGTATGAATTCTATTATGGATGTTTATTGTGATGAATTTATTGAATGAGTTTGTTGGCTGAAATTAATCTTGTTGGAAGGTTTAGAATAAGGGTTCTGTAGTAACTTGTATATGGGTATTAAATAGATATACAGATACTGTTTGAGGTTGTTGTGAGAGGAAGTAAAATTAGGCATTTTAAGATTTAAAGCATAAGAAAATAAGGTAGATAAATTAAATAAATAAATTGTTAATTATTGAGGACCTCCTTTTGTTGGTAGGATAGAGGAACCTTAAAAACCTGAGTTGGCACATCCCTGATCATAGAGCAGCCCTGGCCTGGTCCAGTCAGTTGTGACTAGTCATATGTGCTGGCGTCGAAGGTGAGTTTGATGCGTTCAGACATCTGGGTCCTCTCCGGTGACCAATTGGGGTAAAGAAAGATCTCTAATAGGATGAAAATAAAATAAAATAAGTCAACTGTAGATGCATTTTATTTGTCGTTACAATGAGCTCAGGTTATATTATGTAGTTGCTAAGATATGTTGAAATGTTTTGGATGATCTATGAATCTTTGATTGGTGAAAATATGTTGAGTTATACTCGTTATGGTCAAAATGAGTTTATAATATGTAGTATAATATCTGGCAATATGTTTAATTTATTGACACCAAAATAGGTTATTGTCAAATTATGATTAGAGAATGAACATGATTGAGTTATGTGGAGAAGAGGTTATGAATTGTTGATTTGATGAAATTTTGGAGTGGATAAGAGGGTATGAAATGTTGATTGGATGAAATGTTGGAGTGAATATGAGAAATCATTGCTTATGAAATGATGTTTCCTACGAGAAGTAGTATGTTCGGTTTATACCATGAGAGCTTGATATGATCAAAGTAACACCTGAGGTTTATGAAAGCAGGCAGCAAGTGGTCTGACCATAAGGCTTTGACATAAATATGTTGTTCATAAGTTTTATAGAAGCAGGCAGAGAGAGGTCTGACCATAAGGCTTCAGAGAGTAAGACATAGTATACAGGTGAGGCTTAAGGAAGCAGGCAGAGAGCGGTCTGACCATAAGGCTTCGTGAGTAAGCATGGTAAAATTGTAAGGTTTATGAAATTGAGGAAGATGATTTTGATAATGATGAATTAATGACATCGGGGTAATGATATTTTAGTAATTGTAGAAATACATGATTGAAATATTTTTATTACGAGTTTAATGATTGATATGATATGGTTGGCTTACCCTTATTTGTTTGTGCTATGATCATATAACTCATGTTATATGTGAATAGATAATGTTGCAGATGCTGTTGAAAAAGCTTAGAGATGAGAGAGATGCGGGGAAAAACTTTCAGGGATATTTTGTAAAAAGAATAAATTTGTATTGGAAAAATTATGTTGTGTAAAACTTATAAGTTGAAATTTGAATTTATGTTAAGTGGTGAAGACTATATTGTTTGAAGTTTGTAAGTTTGGTATTGTACTTTGGGAGAATTGAAATAAAGTTGGATTGTTTATAGAAGATAAGTTAATTTAGCCTCTACTAAAAGTAATACTCTTTAAAATATTAGGGTATTACAGGTCACATTCAGTACATAAAAGCATTACAAATATCACATGCCTACCTAAAAGTTCAATTGCTACTAGCTTGAGACCCTACAATTTGTGCAGACAATATTGTTGTGGATGTTCTTCTTCCCCCTTGACGCCTAGTTGCCCTAGTGGATGTTGTTCCAGCTTGTGATCTTGATGCAACTCCTCCATCTATGGCAGTTCCCCTTGATATTCTTCCACCTTGTGATGTTGATGCAAATCCTCCTATAGTTGAAGTTTGTCTTCTTGATGTTCTTCCAGGTTGTGTTGTTCCAAAAGTTCCTCCAGTCGCACTTGCCCTTGTGGTCGTCAAAGGAGTAAGGTAGTTAAAATTCACATAGTTGTAAATAAGAATTTAAATAACATAATGAGTGTTGTCAAAATGGGTTGTAACCTACGAGCCAATCCGACTCACCATGGGTTTGAGCTGGCTTATTCGGGAACCTGTGGTGAGCCGAGTTGGCTCACCAACCCACCTAATCACCAACCCGCTTAATTTAATTTAATTATGTATTATTTTGTGCTTCAATATTATTAATTAGCATTTTTCTTATTATATTGTAGATGAGATAAAAAAAAGATGTTTCAAGACAGAAAAATATTATAGATTTATCTATTCAAGACTCTAATATTATAGATGGACAAGTGATACAAAAATTATCAATATTAAAAACTTATTTGTTCAACTTTTGTGCTTCTTTTTGGATTACGCTTGGATTGTATGTTTTTTTTAATTTTATTTTGAATTGTCTTTGGAGTTAGAGTGAAATTTATTTAGATTTGAATTAAAAAAGATATAATTTTTTTATTTAAAAAAAGACTTATAATTAAGTGAGCGAGTGAGAAAATCTGTTTAACCCACCAACCCCGTGGTTAGTCGGACCAGGTTTGAATTTTTTCAGCTTGTTAATAAGTGAGCCGAGTTGGGTTGAGTCACTAAGTGACCAACCCATGATGGGTCAGGCCGGGTCGAGTCGGGTTACCCGTTTTGACATCTCTAAACATAATACTAAGAATTACCCTGCTTTTCATTTCCTTTCTACAACTTCTTACATTATGTTCATATTGATTACAATTGCTACACTTCATACCAATATTTTTCTTTGACAACTTTGAATGACTAACATATTCATCAACTTCCCTTCTTTTTAACTTTTTTTGCCTCCCAAAAGGTGTTTTATAAGTAGGTGGAAGTAGTGGTGCAGAATCAGAGGTAGGCCAAAGTTATTGTCCATTGATTGAAATAATTTAAGGGGCATAACAAGTTTCATAAGCATGTTTCTTGTAATATGGATGAAAATAATCTTCTAGGTTTTCTCATTTATAATGAATGACACCAATAACATGTTTGCAAGGTATTCCTACCAAATCCAAAAAATAACAACTACAAGTATGATTACTTAGGTCAACTACAAACTTGTCCATTGTTAAGCCATGAGTGACTTCAAATTTTGTAGCCCCTGCCCAAACTGACAACCAATTCCCACTCTTTTCAACTTCCCTATCCAACCTTTTTCTTGGTTTCGGCATAACATCACCAAGATATGTCTTTACTTTTTCTCTTAGTGTTGCAAACCTACTCATAATGTATGACCTAATCCATTCCATCATAGTAATGACAAGTTGTCTCTTGCTAGTAAAATTGTACTATTAATTGACTCAGACAAATTATTGATCAACACATCACATCTAGGATAACTACTAAATGCATGTTTACACCAACATTTAGTTGGAATTGTCATTAATCAATTATAAGCATCAATATTAACATTCTTCAACTCACCCATTTTTTGTTACCACTCCTAAAAGTATGTTGCCTTTGCAACCCCCGCCATAAGGTCTTTAATCAGTAGACCTTCACCAAATTTCTTCTTATAGTTGTTGTACAAATGCCTTAAAGACAACCTGTGTTCCACCCCATTCAAAATCTCCTCAAATAGTCTCATTAACCCCTCTAAAAAAATAACAATCTTTTAATACATAATCAAATTACACAAGAAAACAATTTCAAGTTACCTTTTTCTATCCGAAATAAATATCTAGCATTGACAATCTATGCCCCCAATATCAGCCAACAATAGTGTCAAAAACCACCTCCATGTGTCTTTGCATTCATTTTCAACCAATCAACAGCTAGTGAGAAATATTGGTCATTAGGGTCTCTTGCCACTGCCACTAACAACTAACCACTATATATTGTCTTCAGATGACAACCATTTACCCCAATGAAGGGCCTGCAACTACCTAAGAAGCCCTATCTACAGCCCTCTAAACACATGTACAATGACCCAAACCTTGGTTCCAAAGTGGGTTGGGGTTGATTGACCTTAATCTTGAAGGTTCTAGCCTTCACTCTTAACAATTCAGCCACATAATCATAAAGACATGCATATTGTCGTTCTCCATCACCCACTAAAGAATCCATTGCAATTTGCTTTGCTCTTCCAACTTTCCAGGGAGTTATTCCAACACTGTATGACTTCTTAATTTCATCAATGATTTGGTTCACTATCATGCCTCCCACATTTACAAATTTGTCTACTAATACTTGTGCAATCCATTGTACACTTGCACTTTTTGTTACTAAAAACCCTTCCACATTTGTGATGCCCAACCAGAGTTTTCACCCTAAAAGTTTGGTTGCCTCCTACCTTGCTAGCCATAATTACAAAACCACATTTCTTTTTACACACTGCCCTTACTCTTTTCAAATCATTCTTCAAAAACTGGACTTTTTTTCCGTTTAAAACACTATGCTCCAGTAGCGCATTTTTAAAATCTTGCAATGACTTAATTTCTATCCCTAATTTAAATTTGAAGCTCTTGGTCATATCATCTGCTCTATACATTGGAAACTTCCTCTTATTCAAACTCACACCGTCATCACTATCACATCTAAAGACAACTCATTTGTATTATATTCTTCAGTTATGTCATATTCTTCAACTTCTTCGTTAATCATAAATGAGCCTTCACCAACATTGCTTCTTCTCTTGACAGTTTTCTTCTTCTTTTTCATTCTACTCCACTTCTCCAAAACAAGATTAATATTTCTTCTCTCTTCCTCCACCCTCTCATTCTCCATCCCAATCCCATCATCATCATTTGCGATGCTTTCCTCTTCACTCTCATCCACATTTTCTTTAGCTGAAGCTTAAATTTCGCCCTCAACCACATTGACCTCATCCTCTTCCTCATCCCCATCCTTATCAACATAATGTTGTTACTCACCCATCTCCACATCTTCGTCAATCACATTCCCCTCTTCCTCTTACTAATCCATGTGGACGTCTTCTACTTCCACATTCCCCTCTTCCCCACCAACATAAGCCTCTTGTTCACTAGCATAACCATATTGTTCACCAACATAATCATCTTCTTCACCAACATAATCAACTCCTTTTATCACGTGTATTTCTTCTCCACATATTCAAGTCCGTTATTCTTAGTGAACTTTCCCGTGTGATGCAAAGAAACGTCGAAAACCATTTCTAAAACTACATTCTAACATGAACAATTTACACCCAAATAAAACCAACACTAAACGAAAACCAAAAGTCAAAAATTACCTTCTTTCAAATCGCGTTTCTTTCACACCAAATGCAACAACCACTACACCCACAACAAACGCTCAAGCAAATTGATCGAAGACAAAACTAACTCACAAACCATAATCGCGATTTTAGATTTACCTTCAAGATAAAACTAACTTATGAACCCTAATTTTCATTCACGTAAAAAATTTTCAATTTAACTAAGGAGCCCTAATTTGGTTCAACTAAATTACTCACTTTCCACACGTCATCAAACATGCCATGAAACGTAGCAAACATTAACCATTAAACATGTCATCATACATGGCAAAACGTTAGCTAGTTTAACCTAATTTTAATGATGTTGGTTTTGGAGAACGACAAATTATATTTTTTTTAAAGACAATGATTAAAGTGTACTAAAGTTTTGAAAGAAAAACTAAATCGCATTATAATTGAGGAACTGATGCACAAATTTATGATCACCAAAATATGATGTCACAAACTTGTTTTACAATCGGCAAGTATGACCGAATCATTTCAAGTAATAAATTTGGTAAGACCAAGTATCGTTCTCCCAAAGGACTCACGGCCTAGTTTAGTTATGTGATTCGTTGATTAGCTAAGACTTAAGAACAAAATAATTGGATTTTACTATGTAAAAGACGAAAATAAACATGTATGCATGAGGTTGATCAATGGCTAAAACAAAAGACAATCACTTTCAATGAAATATATATATGAATATGTTGTTGGGGGTCAATTTCATCTTATCCACTCTCATATATTTTAGGAATTCGACATTCAAGTCATCATTGTTAATGCCACTCTCTAAATTACCTTGTCAAGAAGGCCTATCCCCAATTACGAGTTCATATAATTCCTAGCATTCCTAGTAATTAGTTCTTTTAGCACAGGAGCTTAACGACAACCAATATAATATTGGGAGTAATTCCCCGGATCTAGACTTCTCCGTACGTTCCTGTATCGACAAAACCAATAATCATGCATTGAATGAGTTAAACAAAGCAAGCATTGAGCAAAGAGGAAAAACCCTAACTAATGATGAAAGAAAGCATAAGTCTTAGATTAAGATGCAAGCACAAATTCCATATATGAGAGCTTCAAAAGATTACATTGATTCCCCAACAAACATACAAGGTTTAGTTCACCATATTCATGGTGAACCTATATGAACAATAATGAAAGAATGAAGGATAAAACCCTAGAAAGGTGAAGAGGTAGCCTGAGCATCCAAGATCCTCCTTCAAAGGGGTGGAAGAGAGAGTGTTTGCTTCGTTTATGCCAAAGATACAAACCCTAGGACGTCCTAAAGCTTATATACTATTCTAAAATTACAGAAAATCTAGGCCCAAGCCCATAAGTGTGCCGCTCAGCGGTGAGTGCGTGAGTAGTTTCTTCCCCTCAGCGGCCATTTTGCCCCTCAGCGGATCTCCTGTGAGCTCCTGAGTGCCGCTCAGCGGTAAACTGCCGCTGAGCGATAACTTCGGCTTCTCCTTTTGTACTTTTTGATGTCTTTTCTGATTCCATCTCTCTTCTTCTTCACTTCTTTCACTAAATTCCCCTTAAAACCTGCACAAAAACACTAAAATCAAGCATAAACCTGTCCAGCTCTCTTATTACTGAAAATATGATCAAAAACATGATTTCAAGCTAGTTTCTAAGTGTTAAAGGTTGCTTTTAGTATCAATTTAAGCATGAAAATAACAGTTTTTCAACTGTTATCAGGAATTAAAAACATATTTAATCCTAAAACTATGGTATGCTATGTGACAAAACAAAATCATGATTTAATACGGAAAATAATCTCTCTCGTCTAATGCAATTGCGTTTGGACTGTGGTACCGACCTGGTTGCTATCATTTAGGATACTAAAAAAACATAAACGCATGTGATTTTAAATTGTACTTCCAGTGAATATCTGTATTTTTCTTTTGAAAAACGGTATCACTTTGAGCTTAAAAAATTGGGATTAAAAACTGAAGTCAGACTAAAACTCTAAACAATGAGAAAAGAAAAAGAAATGTAACTTAGCAGCCCACTTTTCAAGAGAAGAAAATATGAAAAAGAAAGTTGTTCAATAATTACTAATTTAGATTTAAATAGCTGGCAATTGGTATCAACCAAATGAAACAGACAAGAAAAAAAAAATGTTTTCTTCAAATTTCAAATAGCTGGCATATTTTTCAACCATTTTTATAAGTTAAAACTAGTTCATAATAACTCTTTAATTAAATAGTTTTGAATTTTTAATTTACACATCACTTAACTTATAACTTTTTTTTTTTTGCAATCTCTTCATAATAGTCAAGTGGATACTTGTTCAAACCCATCGGCATTATTTTATGTAAGATTTATGTATCTTTGTTGTATGCACGTATTAAAGAATTATAAATAAATTATTAAAAATTGTTAGAGAAAATATTATAGAAAAATACATTTTAATAAAAAGGAATACATTTTTAATTTTTTAAATAGAATCTAGGAGACATTATATTTATTTGAGAAAAGAATAGATTTAGTTTAAAAAAAATAACACAAAAATAATTAATTAGTTGACAAAAATATTTTTAAACATACTTTAAACACATAACTATTTTAATAATACTTTGAATTTAAAATAAAAATAAAAGTAAAAAATTATTCAAATACCTATAATTTTAAAATTTAGAATCTATAATATATAAAAAATATTTTTATCGATTAAAATTTGATATTGAAAGATTAAGTAATTAACAAACCTTTTATATATATATATATGTTGGCGTATACATTCCGGAAAAATTGCCCTTAGAATTTGATGTACAGGAACTAAATGATAAAAAAGTGTTTAATTAGACAGAAAGCAACACATGGCAAAAAAGATGATAAGTTAGTTAACAAACTAACTTGTAAGGATGATTAACGAATGGAACAAATTGATAATTTAAAAACAAAGCCAAAAATATTAATCATTCAGTGAAATTATATTCCTCTAATATTTTAAAATTATTATTAAATAAAAAATTATGTAAAAATTATTTACTATTTTTTGGGAAGGGTGTTTAATGTCGGAATTCAACAAATATAATTTGGCCGCTAGTAAAATAGTCTCGGTCAAAGGTGTTTGATTGAACAAATTCCACCTCGCAGAGAAAAGAAATAAATATTTTTAGAAATCAAAATCAGTATATAAATAAATAAATAAAATAAAAATTTAAATAAAAGAGACTTTTTTACAAATTAACTTAGAGTTAAATTAATTTTCTTATAAAATAATTCATACAAAATTTTCTCCTCGAAATATTAAAAGTTGAATGAAAGAACTTCCAACTCATTAATTTGTCATCATAAAATGGATCTACAGTTCTCAACACGTTCAAAGTTTATGTACACATTAACTAATTAAATAATTAATTTAAATTCAAATAATTTATGTGGTGGCAGTTGATGAATGTGTAGCTGGACGTGTACACCGGTTGCAGGCAGTGACATCATTCCTATGTTACTATTTTGTTTTCTTTATTATCAATGCAAATATAAAAAAATATTTTTTATAATTTAAAATTAATTTCTACACTCATATTCATGTATTTTAAAATTTTATTTTAAATTATGCATTTCAGATTATTTATATTTATATATCAAATCTTCAAATATGTTACAATTATTCTATTTTATTAGCAGATTTATTAAAATAATTTAATTAATTAAATTATGATTAAAAAACATATATGAACATTTTTCTGTTTATAAATCATAAATAATATTTTAATTTATTGAGATATTAAATTAACATATTAACTTTTTTTTTTAAAAATGACTGAATAAATAAAGGTACATATTACAATCCTTATATATAAAAACATTCGTTATTTTTATTTTTTCTTTTCATCTATTAAAACGAAACATTAATGTATTCTACAGATATAAGATCTATATTGTTCTCCATGAATAATTCAGGTATACTTCCCATTATGAAGAATTGAGAATTACTATATTGAAGAAGAGTTTATTTATTATTAATTATTAATTATTTGAGTTTGATGCATAATCTAACACCTCAAACACTTTTAATTTATATAAAGAATATATTTTATTTTATTTTTCATATAGAAATATTTATCCAAACAAAACCTGGTTGAATTATTTCGGGCAATAGTTTAAAAAGTTTAAAAGTCAGAAGGAAAAAGTGATGGAAAATTAAGAATGACCTAAGTTTTGTTTTTATATTGATGCAAAGAATCTCTCTCATTCTTCAACCCACATATATAAATATTCACTCCCTAGCCCTCTAGAACTGGCCCTTTAGCTCTGATTTCTCATCATTCATGCCATTTCTTCAACCCATGGTTTTAGTTTTCTTATATATATAAGTTATAAGGGTGGTTTGTAAAAGCTATAATATTGGAACATAAGATATAAGTGTTTTTGTGATTATCCATAAATGATGTTTGGAAAAGTGATAGATTGATCTTTGAATATTATTATTACACCATGCATTCAAGAAACCATTGGGGAGGGTCGTTTGAAATGAGCAACAGTGGAGAAGAGGTGGAAAAGAAGAGCAATGAAGAGTGGGATAGGGCAGCACTGCTTGAGAGGTACAATCCTCAAAGCCAAGATTTGGATGAGACTCTACAAAGCTGGGTTTTGGAAAGGGTTGAGAAGAGTAAGAAGAAGAGGTATGTTGACTTTGGTTGCATAGTGATAAGCCACAAGGCATTGAAATGGATATTTGCTTCCATTTTCATGGCTTTCCTTCTCATTGCTCTTCCCATTATCATCACCAAATCTTTGCCCAAACACCATTCTCTTCCAACACCACCAGATAACTACACCCTTTCTCTCCACAAAGCACTCCTCTTCTTCAATGCTCAAAAGTGTATGTTCTTCTTCTTCTCATCTTTTATTTAATCAATTCCTCTCACAATATCTTTTCTTTTACCTATTTTTACTCTCTTTCACATTCATACTATAACATTTTATGCCTAATATAATTTCTACAAGTTTTTTAAACATTTATTTATTTTTTTATCTTTAATATATATATATATATAACATACAGTAAATAAAAGAAAATATATGTCAACATACAAACCTACTTTTCTCAATATTTTATTAATGACAGAAAGCACTTCTGTTTAACCTTTTTTACCCTAAGTCAACTCCTTCTAAGACCTGCAATTTCATTAAACAACGTGTTGAGCAAGTTCCTGTTTAGAATTGTTTAATTGTTGATTGTGTGAACAGTTGATCGTTATAACGACATATTTATAATTTTGGAGGATAATAATTCAAAAGAAAAAATATTTACAATTTTATTGAGACGAATAATATCATATTCAGAAAGTTATCATCAGATTTCAGTTCCATTACACTTATAAATTTAGAGGATCTTAAGATATGTAAAACGAATATTTTTAATTTTATTCATATCTTTAATTATAATTATAAAAATTAAAAAAGCGAAGTAAGCTTTATAATCTTAAAAAAAATGGAGTGAAATATGTTTTTTGGTGTCTATATAATTTTATATATATGTATTTTTCATTTCTACATAAATTTGATTTCTTTTCAGATTTGTAAATTTAAATAACTTTGATGGTCATGTGGCTATTAATGATTTATAATTAAACTTATAAATATTATAATTGTAGATTAAAAGTAAATATAAATAAAAAGTATTTTGAACGGCACCAACTATAGAGAGTCTTCTTGATATTGATATTGTGTGTTTTCGTTACATCAATTAGTTGCTTTTGATTTTCTTTTCTGTATATTAAAATTGTTCCGCCCATTTAGCTTTTGACCGATTCAAAAGTAATAAAAATAATATCAAGGGACGGCTTTTTCTGTAACAAATGAAATGCATGTCGTCATTATTTCAACTTTTCCAGTGATTTGGTGAAGTAATATCCAAACATGGCCTAGTCGTTGCTAAAAACACGGAACTGGGACAATTTGTTAATTAAACTTTAAAAATTGATAAATAAATACATTTTAAATCCTTTTAAAAATAAAAATATTAGTTAATATTTAATGTATTTAATTGTGTAAAGTTAATATTATTGGCATTTGTTATCGTTTTTATTTTCTAACAATATTTTAACATCGTGTTGTTATTATGTAATTGGTGTGTTTATAATTATTATTATTGATTGTGGAATAATTTTGGACTAATCACAAAATGACACGTAAAATATTATTAAAGTATCATTATCATGAGTGTAATTTTTAAAGACTATTAAATTTCTTTAGGAAGTTTAATTAGTAAAAATAAATAAGATTTAGATAAAACCGTGATATAGTTTAGTGAATTGTGTAAGTTTTTGACAATGTAAGTTGTATAGAAAATATTTGATATAATTTAAAAAAGATGTTTTAATTTTTCGTATGGAAAGTATAGAAAAAGTAAGTAGTTAAAAGTTGAAAAGTTATGAATTATGTATTGATTGTGTTGGTGAAGCTGGAAAGTTGGGGAAGAACAATGGAATTGCATGGAGAGGGAATTCAGGGTTAGATGATGGAAAAGACACAGATGTGAAGGGAGGACTGGTTGGAGGTTACTATGATGCAGGGGACAACACAAAGTTCCATTTTCCAATGTCTTTTGCCATGACAATGCTTAGTTGGAGTGTTCTTGAATACAAAGATAAGTACATGGCTCTGAATGAATACCAACACACCAGAGAACTCATCAAATGGGGCACTGATTACTTGCTCTTGACCTTCAACTCTTCTGCCACCAAAATTAACAAAATCTATGCACAGGTTGGTGGGAGTCTGAATTCTTCTACCACCCCAGATGATCACTACTGCTGGCAAAGGCCAGAGGACATGGATTATCCACGCCACACCATATCCATATTTCAAGGTCCTGATCTTGCAGCCGAAATGGCAGCAGCTTTAGCTTCAGCCTCTATAGTTTTCCAAGATGATGCATCCTATTCCATGAAACTCATCAAGGCTGCACAAACTTTGTTTGACTTTGCCAGATATCCTGGTAAGAGGAAGCCTTATAGCCGTGGGGAGCCCTACATTGAGCCTTTCTATAACTCCACTGGCTACTACGATGAGTACATGTGGGGTGCTGCTTGGTTGTACTATGCGACAGGAAACAGTACCTACCTCTCCTTGGCCACCAACCCCTCCATTTTCAAGAATTCCAAGGCCTATTTCTTGACTCCTCAATTGTCTGTTTTCAGCTGGAACAACAAGTTACCTGCTGCCATGTTGTTGCTCACAAGGTTCAGGATGTTTTTGAATCCTGGTTACCCCTATGAGGACATGCTCAAGATGTACCACAATGTTACCAGTCTTACCATGTGCTCTTATCTTCAACATTACAGAGTCTTTAACAGGACTAGTGGTAATGACCTCAGTTTTTTTTCCTCTTCTATTTAATGGATGAACTCCACTATTCACTTTTTTTCCTTTTCAGGTGGTTTGATCCAATTCAACAATGGACAACATCAGTCTCTCCAATATGTCGCTAATGCTGCTTTCATGGCATCACTTTTTGCTGATTACATGCAAGGGGTTAGTGTTCCTGGATGGTATTGTGGTTCTACCTATTTCCCAGTATCTGCTTTGAAGACATTTGCAACCTCTCAGGTACCATCTCCATTTCTTCACCCTTAATTTATAGTTTAGAGAAAAACAGAATTCTCACATGTAAATGGATTACAAATTTATGCAAAACTTAAACGTCAGAAGTGTATTTTTAGTTCTGATAATATATGAGAGGGTGAGTGTTTTATGTTCCACTTGAACAGGTTGATTACATCCTGGGGAAAAATCCCATGAAAATGAGCTACATAGTGGGGTTTGGAAACAATTTTCCTAGACATGTTCATCACAGAGGAGCATCCATACCAAATGATCACCAGCATCACTCATGCACTGGGGGTTGGAAGTGGCGTGACACTTCCAACCCAAATCCTAACACCATCACAGGAGCAATGGTTGGAGGGCCAGATCGTTTTGACCAATTCCATGACTCCAGAAAAAACTATAACTTCACTGAGGCAACCTTGGCAGGAAATGCAGGAATAGTTGCTGCATTAATTTCCTTGACAGGTACCACAGGTAGTAGTGGCGTTGACAGGAACACTATCTTCTCAGCAATTCCACCACTTGGGCCACAAAATCCTCCTCCTCCGCCACCTTGGAAGCCAATCAAAACATGAGATTGCATTATTTCTTGAACCATCCAAACTCTGTGTACTCACTGTTATGTAGAATAAACTCAAATGGTGCCCACATGTCTTCCACTGCACCAAAAACCTTGTCTGGTTATGAAAAAAATCTGCCGAAAGAAATAAAATTATTGAAGGGAGAAATGATAAACCCACCGAAAGTTTTTGTTGGCTTGTGATTATCAAATCACCGTTAGTACCTACCATACAAATGCACCGAAAGTGGAATTATTACATTTGCTTTTCCCTTCTATAAATAGATACCCCTATGGGAGACCAGACTCAGACCTCCAAAAACAGAAAATTAGTATTGTATAAGAAGAAGAAAAATAAGTGTTTGTGTCGTGAGAGAGTGTGCAAGTGGAGTGGGAAAATAATATTGTGAGTTCCTAGGAGAAGGAAGTGTTGTCTCTGTACCCTGTATTTCCAACTTTTAAAATAATAAAATTATCTTTGATACCAACAATTTGGTATCAGAGCTCTGAGAGTCTGAGTGTCCGAGTGAAAAAGAGAGTAGAAATGGCAAACCTTGTAAACAGTGTGTCCCTTCCTCAATTGACAAAGAAAGTCAACTTTGATAATTGGAGTGTGCAGATGAGAGCTCTTCTTGGATCCCAAGACGTATGGGATGTAGTGGAGAGTGGGTACGAAGAACCCACAGACGACGAAGGACTGACGGCTGCCCAACTTGTAGCGTTGAAGAAAACGCGTGTGAAGGATAAATCAGCTCTATACATTTTGTACCGAGCTGTAGACGAATCTGGCTTTGAGAAGATAGTGAATGCTAAATCTTCAAAAGAAGCATGGCAGATTCTGGAGAAAGTCTATAAAGGAGACAGTCGAGTTAAACAAGTCAGGCTTCAAACTCTCAGAGGCGAATTTGAAAGCTTGAGAATGGAGGAGAAAGAACGAGTAACCGAGTATATATCTCGAGTAGAGGCAGTGGCAAATCAGATCCGCAAAAATGGAGAAGAGTTGCCAGTCAGTCGGGTGGTAGAGAAAATTCTGAGATCATTAACAGATGATTTCGAAAGTATAGTTTGCGCTGTCGAGGAATCGAAGGACCTGTCAGCACTCTCAGTTGAAGAACTCACTGGGTCACTTGAAGCCCACGAACAAAGGAGAAGGAAAAAGAAGGAACCTCTTGACCAAGCACTACAAGCACAACTTGACGTGAAGGGAACTCGGAACACTCAAGACCGAGGTCCTGGAGGCAGAGGAAGAGGAGGTCGAGGACGAGGTGGTCGAGGACGAGGTGGACGTGGCAAAGGTAACATTGAAGCCTTTACAGAACATACCAGACAACAAAATTGGCGTGGTCGTGGTCAAGGAAGGGGTCGAGGAGGTCGGTCCAAGTCTGAAGTGGAATGTTTCAAGTGTGGAAAGAATGGTCACTACGCAAATGAGTGTAGATCAGAAAGTTGCTACAACTGTGGGAAGCCAGGCCACATAGCGAAATATTGTCGGTCCGAAAAGAAAAGGGAAACAAATTTGCTTACTGAGGAAACCAATGAAGAATTAGGAGTCTTGTTGATGTCAAAAGGCCCAGAAGCCGAGCTTAAGCCAAACTGTTCAAACAACACAGTTTTGTACTTAGACACAGGAGCAAGTAACCACATGTGTGGAGATGAGAATCTGTTCAATGTACTCACCAAGATTGAGGCCGGACATGTTTCATTTGGAGATAATTCCAAGGTGGCTGTAAAAGGACGTGGGACAATCCGATACATTCAGAAGGATGGACGGGTTGGAGAAATAAGAGATGTTTACTATGTTCCTGAGCTGAAAAATAATATATTGAGCATGGGACAGATGATGGAGAAAGGTAACTCAGTTCACATGAAGGATCGTGTACTATACTTGAAAGATAAAATTGGTCGTCTGGTTGCACGAGTAGAGATGAAGAAAAATCGAATGTATAAGTTGGAGTTAAATATCCTAAAAACTAAGTGCCTGAAGCTTGACGTAAACGATGAAGCCATGGTATGGCATTTCCGGTTTGGTCACTTGAACTTCGGAGGCCTATCCGAGCTGTCAAAGAAGCAGCTGGTACGTGGATTACCAGGCATAGAGTTTGAGAAAAAGTTTTGTGAAGAATGTGTACTCGGAAAACATTCAAGGACTAGGTTTCCAAAGTCAGTTGAGTTCAAGGCAGAAAAACAACTCGATCTGATACACACCGATCTGTGTGGACCAATCTCTCCTGATTCATTCAGTGGTAAGAAATACTTTATTTCATTCATAGATGATTTCTCTCGGAAGACTTGGGTATATTTCTTAGAGGAGAAATCGAAAGCATTTGAGGTATTTAAGAAGTTCAAGCTGATGGTGGAGAAGGAGACTGGCAAGCAGATAAAAGGTATACGATCTGACAGAGGAGGTGAATTCACTTCAACAAAGTTTAAAGAATATTGTGAAGAGCATGGAATAAGGCAATTTTTTACAGCTCCATATTCACCACAACAGAATGGCGTGGCTGAGAGAAAGAATCGAACCATTCTTGATATGGTTCGAACTATGCTTAAAGGAAAAAATATGCCAAAGAAGTTCTGGGCGGAAGCAGTACAATGTGCAGTCTATGTGCAAAACAGGTGTCCACATACTAAACTGGATGGAGTGACGCCACAAGAAGCATGGAGTGGGAAGAAACCGAGTGTCAGCCATTTCAGGGTTTTTGGTAGCGTGGCTTATGGCCATGTTCCAACTCAACACAGAACAAAACTTGAAGACAAAAGCAAGAAATATGTTTTTATTGGATACGATGAAAAATCAAAAGCATACAAACTGTATAACCCAATTACAGGAAAAATTGTTGTAAGTCGGGATGTTCAGGTTGATGAGGAAAGTGAATGGAGCTGGGACAACATGAAGGAGAAGTCCTCATGGAGCTCGGAGTCTGGGGGAGAAAACTCAACAGTATGTCACAGAAGCCCGAAAGCTACTGGGAGGAACCTAGAAAACATAACTGAGAGAATCAATAATTTTTCGGAAGAAGAAGATGAACCTATGCAATCTAGATCTCGAAGTTTACAAGACATTTATAACTCCACTGATGAAGTACATGTAGTATGTTTGTTAGCAGGAGCAGAAGATCTTAAATTTGAAGAGGCCGTGCTTGATGATAGATGGAAGAAAGCAATGGATGAGGAGATCGATTCAATTGAAAAGAATGAAACATGGGAGCTGACAGATATACCCAAAGGAGCTCAACCAATTGGCTTGAAATGGGTATATAAGAAGAAAATCAACGCAGACGGAGATGTGGAACGTTACAAAGCTCGACTCGTGGTGAAGGGTTATAAACAACAGAAAGGTATTGACTATAATGAAGTGTTTGCCCCTGTAACAAGGATGGAGACAATCCGACTGCTATTTTCTTTGGCAGCACAACATGGTTGAACGATACAACAAATGGATGTGAAATCTGCATTTTTGAATGGAGTTTTAAAAGAAGAAGTCTACGTGGAGCAACCTCTCGGTTACATGCGAAGAGGAGAAGAAAAGAAGGTGTTGAAGTTAAAGAAGGCGTTGTACGGCTTGAAACAAGCTCCTCGAACCTGGAATGAAAGGATTGACACCTACTTCAAGAATAATGGTTATGAGCAGTGTCCGTATGAACATGCTCTATACCTAAAAAAGAAGAAAGGAGAAATGTTGTTTGTTGCCCTATACGTAGATGATTTAATTTTCATGGGAAGCAAAATTGAGCTAATCAACGAGTTTAAGGAGGTAATGAAAAAGGAGTTTGAAATGACTGATCTAGGTGTGATGAAATACTTTCTAGGTTTGGAGGTGGATCAAAGCTCGAAAGGGATTTTTGTATCCCAAAAGAGATATGCTGAGGAGATACTGAAGAAGGCGAAGATGATGAAGTGCAATCCAGTTTCTACTCCTATGGAACCCGGAACGAAGCTAACCAAATACGGAGATGGATATCGAGTCGACCCAAGCAAGTATCGTAGCCTAATCGGAAGCCTAAGATACTTGACCAACACGAGGCCAGACTTAATGCTAAGCGTAGGGATTACAAGTCGTTTTATGGAGGAACCAAGATATTCTCATTGGAAAGCAGTAAAGCGGATATTAAGGTATGTAATGGGTACAATATCTTTTGGATTAATGTATACTATGTCAGACAACTACCAGCTTAGTGGATATTCAGATAGTGATTGGTGTGGAGATATTGATGATCGAAAAAGCACGACTGGCTATGTTTTCTTTATGGGAGATACAGCATTTACTTGGCTTTCCAAGAAACAACCTATTGTGACGCTATCGTCATGTGAGGCAGAGTATGTGGCAGCATCCTGGAGTGTCCGACACGCAATTTGGCTAAGAAACCTACTAAAAAGTTTGGAGATGATGCAAGAAGAGAGGGTAGTGATTCGAGTAGATAATAGATCAGCAATCGAGCTAGCAAAAAATCCAGTCTATCATGAAAGAAGCAAGCATATTGATGTTCGTTTTCACTTTATCCGGGAAAAGATAAAAGAAGGAAGTGTTGAGTTAGAACATGTGGGAACTAAACAACAAATTGCAGATATATTCACAAAACCGCTCCCTGCAGTAATATTTCATGAATACAGAAAGCTTATTGGGATGAAGGATAAAAGCATTTGAGTTTATGGGGGAGTTTTGTAGAATAAACTCAAATGGTGCCCACATGTCTTCCACTGCACCAAAAACCTTGTCTGGTTATGAAAAAAATCTGCCGAAAGAAATAAAATTATTGAAGGGAGAAATGATAAACCCACCGAAAGTTTTTGTTGGCTTGTGATTATCAAATCACCGTTAGTACCTACCATACAAATGCACCGAAAGTGGAATTATTACATTTGCTTTTCCCTTCTATAAATAGATACCCCTATGGGAGACCAGACTTAGACCTCCAAAAACAGAAAATTAGTATTGTATAAGAAGAAGAAAAATAAGTGTTTGTGTCGTGAGAGAGTGTGCAAGTGGAGTGGGAAAATAATATTGTGAGTTCCTAGGAGAAGGAAGTGTTGTCTCTGTACCCTGTATTTCCAACTTTTAAAATAATAAAATTATCTTTGATACCAACATGTTATTCTTACACTTTCTATTTTTTCAACTCACTACTACTCTTGCATGTACATTCATAAATAAATGACTTGTTAAATATCATTTTCTTTCAGTATTCCTATTACTTTCGAATATCTATCTTGCATGTGTATTTTTATTCAGTAACACATTTGTATTCAAAAGCAAATTGATGTAGAGGTAATATTAAGAAGGCATGACATTTTCATCTAGTGATAGATATACACTGGTTCGTCTTCAAGAACTCAAAGGGTTTCTTCATTAAAGATGTTGTAAGGAATGTTTGGACAAGGAAAGTAGAACAAAAAAGAAAGGAAAATAGTGTTAAATGTATGTGATTTGGTGAATTTGACCATAAAATGGTTTGGTTAGTTCTGGAGAAGGCACAGAAAAAAGTGCATACCATGCAGCATCCAATTCACCATACAAAATTAATGGGCACCCTCCAAAGAAAAAGAAAACATGGAACTAAACTTTACATTCTTGCTACAATTTGCCCCCATTCCAGTCTTACACTTACACATTTGGTGTCTTCCCTGTAATTGCATCACTCAAGTTTGTAGGCATAAAGCACAAGACAAGACTCAGAGGGAGCATAGCTGAGAGTTGAATAATAGCCACTGGCACAACTACCATTATCACTGTCACAACCCTCATTGAGTCTCTCCTCTCTTTCAGTCTCAGCCTCAACAGGCCCTGGCTTGAAAATGAAAAGCCCAGGCCCTGAGCCAGGCACACTAAACAACCAGTCATGCACATCCCAAAACACTTGCACAGGTTGCATGTTGACCATAACTGTTTGGTTTCCCCTGAACTTCCACTGCAAGTTCTTGACATGAATCAACACAATCCCATCAATGCTGATCCACATCTCAGGCTCTTTGTTCCCAATTGTTGAGCTCTCCACCACAATGTCACTCTCTTTTCTCTTCTCATCAAACCTGGCCTTGGTTGCAAAACTTTTCTTGGCAAACACACTTTCTCTCTTCACCAACAACATTGCCTCAACAATGCTTGGCCTCATCTTCATTCTCTTGTACGCCTTCTTCTTGTAATCCCCCAGCAGCAACGCAACATCTTCCTCTGACACCATTGCCAAGTAGTAATCGCTGACCGGCTCGGGGCCGCCGCTGGAGAATCTCGCCGACCGAAGGTCCCAATACACCTCCACCTGGTGCCCATCAACCTCAAAAGATTTGTACCCTTTTTTGTTCCAGAAGTACCAAGGCTTCACATCTATCTTGCAAGTGTAACTGAACTCACCTCCTGTGCTATCAACCTTGAGGTTTAGCGTGTGGTTCATGAGGTTTTTGCACCACAACACTGACACGTTTCTCCAACACCCTGCAACATTGGCTTGGTAGATGTATGTCACTGTGCTTTGAGCACTTTTGTTTGGCAAAGCCAAAGGCTCCTCTGATATTCTCTCCACTAAAGGTGGTCCTTGGCCTGGATTTGGCACTGATTGTGATCTAAAGGTAAGGTGGAAAGCCATATTGCATGCTTCCTATGGGATCCAGAATTCAAACCCTTTTGGCATTAAACAACAAAGATAGTTACAATAATTAAAGATGATGATGTCCCTTATTGTGTGTTGTAAAGCCAGATTCTTTGTTGGTTTTCTATCCTCCTTCAATCATGGAACTCACCTTCTAAGCTTCAATAGGAATTGAATTCGATGGAGTTAATGGGAGATACCCATTAATGAGAAGGAATTCAAGTTCCCCTCAACATTAACAACCATGTACAAAAGTCACAGATATTGTTGGATGATGATGATGGAAGTTGAAAGATTTGACAGACAGACACCCTTGCAATGGTGTTGGTGAATTGAGAGAAAATTCATTTGGCCAAAAAAGAATGATTAAAGTGAAAGTTTGTTTTTTCTTTGGACCAAAATGTCTGTTTAGAAGCCACAAATAGAGAAATAGCCGAAACAAAAGGAGGAGAAAGAACCCTATTTATGAACCTCTTCCAATGTTGTCATGGGTAGAGAAATATAGGAAAGTTCAGTTACGCTTACATGATACACGTACATTTGTTTTTGGATGAGATAATTTTCATTTGACACTTGTAACATGTTTTTAAATATAGTTTAAAACTAGTTTTAAACCCGTGACTACTCATGATTTGTGTTTGTTGATGTGTTTATTAAAGGAGACTTAAATGATAAGGGAAAAATAATAGATGTTTTAAAGTTTATAATTAAGTTTTAAGTAGAATCAACATAAAAATAATTTATAAGTTTAGAAAATTAGTATGTTTGTAAAGATACAAATAGTAAACTTTGTAAAAGTCATAAGATAAAACATGTAAAAAATATAAATATAAATGATATGTAAGTATATATAGAGAAGACTCGCTAAAAATACAAATGAATATATGAATAAATTGATTTAATATGTATTGCTAGACTTATTTAATAAGTGTATTAATAAATTCATTTAATATGTGTTATTAGACTTGTCTAATTAGTATATGGATATACTCATATAATGTGTAGACTTATCTAATCGGTATATGAACAAATCACTCTAATGTATATTGTAAAACTCAGCTAATTAGATAATGGATAAAGTCGTCTAATGTGTATTAATGAATTGATCTAATATGTGTATGAATAGACTAATCTAATGTATATTGTTAGACTTATTTAATCAGTGTATAAACAAACTTGTTTAATGTGTTTCAAGATTCGTCTTACTAGTGTGTAGACATACTCGTTTAATGTGTATACTTAGACTTATCTATTCAATGTATGTAATGACTCACTCATCTATTGAATGAATGGAATGACTCATCTAATGTATTTTGTTATACTTGTTTATTCGATGCATGGTCAAACTCGTTAGATGTGTATTATTCGACTTGTCTAATGTTTTTCGTTATACTCATTTAATTAAAGTATGAATAAACTTCTTTAATGTGTATTGCAAGATTCATTTAATCAATGCATCAACATATTTGTCTAATGCGTATTAATAGACTCATCTAATTTGTATGTGAAAAGACTTGTCTAATGTTTATTGCTAGAGTCGTGTAATCAATATATGAATGATTCGTCTAAGGTGTATTGTTAGATTTGTATAATCAATTCATCGACAGACTCATTTAATGTTTCTTACTTTATTAATCTAATCAATGTATTCTTAGACATGTCTAATAATTTTTGTTATTCAAGTTTAATCAATGTATGAAATAACTTTTCTAATTTTTTTGTTATACTCATCTAATTAGTGTTTGTACAGTCTCCTCTGATGCATGTTATTATACTCATAATTTTTGTGCTATATTCATGTAATCAATGAATGGAAAGGTTCGTCTGATGTAGATTGTTAGACTCATCTATTCAATACACAGACAAACTCCTCTAATATGTATTGTTAGACTTGTCTAATAAGTATATGAATATACTGATATCATGTGTATGGCTAGATTTATCTAATACTAGTGTATATTGAGAGTCGTGTAATATGTATTAGTGAGGTGACAAACTCGTTTAATGTGTATTAATAAACTCATTTAATTTGTGTAAGGAACAAACTTGTCTAATGTATATTACTAGACTTATCTAATCAGTGTATAAAGATACTCGTTTAGTGTCTATTGTAGACTCGTTTAATTAGTCTATGGACATAGTCATCTGGTCAATGTATGTACAGACTCATTTAATGTGTATTGCAATACTTCACTAGTAAAAAACAGGGTTTTTAAATCGCGTATTATGTCTCGGTTTTTGAAGACCCGAGGCATATAAAAATGCGGTGGCAGAAATGTAATTTTGGAGACACTATATGCCTCGGTTCTTTTAAACCCGTTTTTAAAAAGGGTATATTGCACCGGTTTTTTTAAACCCGCTTTTGAAAAATAGTATATTGCACCGGTTCTATTAAATCCGCTTTTGAAAAAGGTATACGGCACCAGTTGGAAATTAACCGAGGCCTATATTTGCCTCGTTTTAGGGTTAAAGTTCAAAACTTTTTCAGTTTCACTCTTCTTCTTCCCGCAAAACCTCCCTTCCCCCCTTCCCGCAAAACCTCTCTGCTCCCTCTTCACCACTGCTTTTTGCTTCGGCCGCCACGCCACCGCACCACCGCCCCTTCGTCTCAGTTCCCCCTGCCACCGCACCACCGCCCCCGTCGTCCTTCCCGCAAAACCTCTCTGCTCGCTGTTCACCACCGCCACGCCACACCACCGCTCGCCTGCTCTTCATCGTCGTCACTGGTCCTTGCCTCCCCGCCGTCGCCACTACCAAGTCCACCATGGCAACACCAGCACTGGCTTCAATGGTGCAGTCAGGGCAGGAACAAGGTGAGGGAGAAGCTGTTCCGAGCAGTACTGGTTCTAGCGCATGGAAGTCTTCAGATCTGTTGGTCCATTTTTTGCTGTGATGTTTGTGCTTGTAATTCTAGCTGTTCTTTCTTGCTATTTGGGTCGCAAGTGGAATCGAAGACCGAAAACACCATTGGAGAGTATCAGAGGGAGAGGGTTTTCTGGGTGGCTAAAGCGTGTGTGCAGGGAACGCATTATTTTTATTTTTTGTTTGATCTTGAACTTTTATTTTTTGCTTAAACTCTTGGTTGGTCTTGGGTGATTTTCGGTGATGAAGGGATTGAAGGGGTTGGTCTTGGGTGATTTTCGGTGATGAAGGGATTGAAGGGATGAAGGGATTTTCGGTAAAGCTTGGGCTGTTTTCTGGTGTTTTCAGGTGATGAAGGGATGAAAGGATGAAGGGATTGAACACACTTCTGCATCCCATCGCTGCTTCCCACTTCTGCTTTCCTGTGCTCCACAATGTCCAGAAAAAAAATGCTTTCCTGTACTCCACGATGTGGCAAAAATAAAAAAAATAAAAAAAAATATTTTACTGCCTCGGTTCAGGTTTAAACTGAGACAATATAAGTCAAAATACTAACTCGGTTGTAAACCGAGGCATAAAAAGAAGACTTTTTACCTCGTTCGTATATGCCTCGGTTTCTAAACCGGGGCCTATGACCAAAAATAACCGAGGTCATTTGTTTCTCCTGTACTAGTGCTTGTTTAATTGGTGAATGAACATACTTGTCTAATGCGTATTAATAAACCCATATAATTTATTTATGGACAAACTTGTGCAATGTATATTGTCAGGTTGGTCTTATCATTATATGGACAGACTCGTCTAGTGTTTGTTGTTATACTCATCTAATTAGTGCATGGGAAAAATTCGTCTAATGGTATTCCTAGACTCATTTAATAAATGTGTGAAATGATTTGTCTAATGTCTTTACATGGATAAACTAATCTAATGTGTATTGATAAATTTTTCTAATCAATGCATCAACAAACTCATTTAATATTTTCTATTATACTCAGTGTATTTAATGTATACTTAGATTCGTCTAATCAACGTATGAAATGACTTGTCTAATATCTTTTTGTTATACTCATAATTAGTGTATGGATAGAGTTTTTTTATTGTATATTACTAGACTCGTCTAATGGTTTTTGTTATATTCATTTAATCAGTGTATGGATAGACTTATCTAATGAATATAATGTTATACTCATATAATGTTTTTTGCTATTTGTCTAGTGTGCGTTGTTAGATCCGTCTATTCAATGAACGTCTAATATATATTTCTAGACTCATCTAATGACAATATAAATACATTAATGGTGTATTTTAAAACAATTAGCTTGTTAGTGGTGTGTGTCAACACCTAATTTTGTCCAAGTAAATTAAATTCTTCACAAAAATGAATTAAAAAAAACATAAAAAACCAAAATGAAAAATACTATTTGTTTTACTATTTGCACCCCTAAATTAAATTTTTATTCCTTAATTCAATGGCCTAAAATAATCTCACACTTTTTTACTTCCTCACCACCCCTTTTCTCTTATCACACCTCACTCTCCACATCACCATCCACCTCACCTTCCATATCACATTCGACATCATCTACCTTTTTCATTCACTTTTTCCACCTCATTTCCTTATTAATTTTTACATACCAACTTTTCTAATTATTCCACTTACATTTTTTAATTATATCTTCTTCATCAACATTATTTCACCTACTTTCTCCACCTACTTTTTATATTATTTCTTTCACTTAATTTTATTTCACCTAATCTCTCCTCTAACTTTTTATATTATTTATTTTGCTTATTTTCCACTTTAACTTTGTTTTATTTTTCCACTCATTTAAAAAAAATTATATTTTATTTAATACTCTCTCCATCCTTAACTCTATAAATATCCACATTCTCTTCATTTCAAAACACAACACACACACACAATTACATAATATCCATCTCTTCTCTCTCAAAACCTCTTCATTCCATCCCAAAACTCTACTTCATTTTTCTCTCACATTTTACTATCTCCTAATCCCTCTATACATAGTAAATCCCATACCACATTTCTACTATAAATTCATCTTCTTCACCATCAATCTATTTCTTCTCACAACTTATTTCAAGCAAAGTCTTGCTTCATCATTCAAATATTCAACAAGGTACACATTTTCTTTTCATTCTATTTATATGCATTTTGATCATTTTTTTAGTTTATAAACTTATCCAGTTTTCTGCCACAATTTTATCCTATGCTTTTTCACATTTTTATGTCATAGATATTTCAACTGACCTCTATTTCTTAATAAATAAAAAATAAAAAAATATAAAACTTTAAAAATCATGTAATGATATAAATATCGGTATGAGTACTCGTGCGATCGTACGCATCAGCCTAGTGCTCATTACGCAAAAACTAAAAAATAAGAAAAAAAGCCGTGTGAGTGCTCGTGCGATCGTATGCATCAGCCTAATGCTCATTACGCAAAAATCTAAATATTATATCAAAATCCCAAAAAAAATAATTTAAAGGTTAAGTAAATGTGTGATCGCTCGTATCGTCCTTGTGCTAAAAGCCTTTTCTTCTTTCTCAAATAAAATTATAAAAGTATGTCTTAAAGGGTTAAGCACATGTGTGATCATTCGCATCGTCCTTGTGCTAAAACAAATTTGACGAATAACTGATACAAGGTGTGGATGGTAACTCTTGTTTCGAATAATCCACAAACATTTATTTGAGCCTTTATATGTTTTCTTTCAATTCCCTTCAGCTCAAGCCACATTACAAGCTCAATAAAAGTCCACACAGATTAAATAATGGTTGCTTAAATTTTTATAAAGCTTAATTTTGAGACAATACAAAATGACTAACAATTGTAAAAAATGATGAAAAAAATAAATGTCCTCGGAAGAAGGGAACTCCCTATTAATTAAGATTATATAAAGGAAAATCAAGCCAATTGGGGCAATCCTTTTAAGCCAATCATTTCCATATCCATCATAAAGTTTTGAACAAATTCATATCCCACTCAAACTCTTCCCCCAATTTCCAAACTAGGGGGCAACTTTGTAGGTTTTACATAACATTTTCGTCCGTTCTCCAAAACTAGGGCAACTTTGTGAGTTTCATATGTTTTGGCTCATTCAAAATACTGGGCAACTTTGTCAATCTCACAATTTTTTCATCTGTATATTCAAAGCTCATACCAAGACTGGGGCATCCCTTGTTGGGCCTCGCATGATCTTGGTTCGCCCTGAATTTCATAAATCTATTACCACCAAAATTGGGGCAATTTTTGTAAATCTCACATTATATTCTCACTCCCTGATTCATAACTTATTCCCTCCTATTCCTTTTCCCAAACACCAAACTGGGGTAACCTCTGGGTATATCATATTTCACATTGACATTCACATATTACATCTTCATTGATGATTGTATGAGGAATAATGTGCCCAAAAAAGCCATCTCAGTCTCCTCTAAACCCTTCGAAAAATCTTTCTTACCATTTTAACCAACCTCTGATATCAAGCATGTAAACACTAGTATTTCATCAGAAAATATCTAGCACACAAGCTTCATTTTGAACATTTCACTTTAGAATTTGACATCCATTGTAAAAAAGAAAATGAAGGTCTAAATCTTCATAAATTTGATGATTTCAAAGAAAACAAATTGACTGAGTAAAAAAAAAGTGTCGTAGTTTCATAATCTTCCATTATGGACAAAAAAAAAATCACAAGTCAACATCATGTACATATTTTCATAAACTTTAAAGTTGTTTCCATGAATGTTTATCAAATCTTCTTCCTTCAAAAAGACAAAAACAAAATCAACATGCATCAAAGTTTTCTCCTCCAATTTCAAAATTTACATCAACCATGTTTCTCTTGCATATCGAGGCTTCAAAATAATAATCCTTGTACAAAAATGCAACACCTTGTTTATTGATTTTAAGTCATAGTTTCAACCTTATGCAAAAATTTTAAAACTTCGTTTCTCATTTCATAAAAAAAAAATGGACACTCATTTCTATCTCAAGAAAAAAAAAATTCAGCATCTCAAAAATTTCAAAACTTAAAAAAAAAACTCATCAAAAGAATAATATAAATTCAAAAGTTTCCAATTCAAAACAATCAAACAATTCATTTTCTTCCATTGGTATCTCGACCCTCTGTAAGACAATGGTCGAACCCAATTTTACTTTCTGCTATTGTTATCTTGGCCCTCTGTAAGGTAATGGTCGAATTTAAGTTTTCTTTTGCGATATTGGCTCTCTGCAAGGTAATGGTCAAATCCAGGTTTTAGTTTTTCTAACGGCCCTCTGCTTGACAATGGTCGAATTTAAGTTTTCTTCTACGATATTGGCCCTCTGCAAGGCAATGGTCAAGTCCAAATTTTAGTTTTTCTAACGGCCCTCTGCTTGGCAATGGTCGACTTTAAGTTTTCTTCTGTGATATTGGCCCTCTGCAAGGCAATGGTCAAGTCCAGATTTTAGTTTTTCTAATGACCCTCTGCTTGGCAATGGTCGATTTAAGTTTTCTTCTGCGATATTGGTCCTCTACAAGGCAATGGTCAAATCCAGGTTGTTGTTCTGCGATGTTGGCCCTCTGCAAGGCAATGGTCAAGTCCATATTTTAGTTTTTCTAACGGCCCTCTGCTTGGCAATGGTCGAATTTAAGTTTTCTTCTACGATATTGGCCCTTTGCAAGGCAATGGTCAAATCCAGGATTTAGTTTTTCTAACGGCCCTCTGCTTGACAATGGTCGAATCCAAGTTTTTGTTTGGTGAATCGCCTCTCTTTGGAGCACTGGCCAAGCTTTTTGCTGCGTTGTAATCTCCTTCCTGAATTCAGTCATTGTATGCTTGAATTAATTGTTATTCTCCCTCTTTCTCTTTGAAACCCAAACAAAATTTGTGTTTCTATCTTTACTTATATTTTACTACGATAATATGTAAATGGTAAATTTCCATATCATCTAGTAAAATCTAAGTAAAGAGGGGCAGTTGTCAACACCTAATTTTGTCCGAGTAAATTAAATTCATCACAAAAATGAATAAAAAAAACATTAAAAACCAAAATGAAAAATACTATTTGTTTTACTATTTGCACTCCCTAATTAAATTTTTATTCCTTAATTCAATGACCCAATATAATCTCACACTTTTTTACTTCCTCACCACCCTTTTTCTCTTATCACACCCCACTCTCCACATCACCATCCACCTCATCCTCCATATCACTTTTCACATCATCTACCTTTTTCATTCACTTTTTCCACCCCATTTCCTTATTAATTTTTATATACCAACTTTTCGAATTATTCCACTTACATTTTTTAATTATATTTTCTTCATCAAGATTATTTCATCTACTTTCTCCACCCACTTTTTATATTATTTTTTTCACTTATTTTTCACATTAACTTTTACTATTTGCTAATTTTATTTCACCTACTTTCTCCACCCACTTTTTATATTATTTCTTTCACTTATTTTCCACATTATTTTTTACTATTTCCTATATTTTATTTCACCTACTTTCTCCATCCACTTTTTATATTATTTCTTTCACTTATTTTTCACATTAACTTTTACTATTTCCTATATTTTATTTCACCTACTTTCTCTACCCACTTTTTATATTATTTCTTTCACTTATTTTCCACATTAACTTTTACTATTTCCTATATTTTATTTCACCTATTTTCTCCACCAACTGTTTTTATTATTTCTTTCACTTATTTTCCACATTAAATTTTACTATTTACTATATTTTATTTCACCTACTTTCTTCACCCACTTTTTATATTATTTCTTTAACTTAATTTTATTTTACCTAATCTCTCCACCAACTTTTTATATTATTTATTTTACTTATTTTCCACTTTAACTATTTTTTATTTTTCTACTCATTTTAAAAAAATTATATTTTATTTAATACTCTCTCCATCCTTTACTCTATAAATACCCACATTCACTTCATTTCAAAACACAACACACACACACACACACAATTACATAATATCCATCTCTTCTCTCTCAAAACCTCTTCATTCCATCCCAAAACTCTACTTCATTTTCTCTCACATTTTACTATTTCCTAATCCCTATATACATAGTAAATCCCACACCACATTTCTACTATAAATTCATCTTCTTCACCATCAATCTATTTCTTCTCACAACTTATTTCAAGCAAAGTCTTGCTTCATCATTCAAATCTTCAACAAGGTACACATTTTCTTTTCATTCTATTTATATGCATTTTAATCATTTTTTTTAGTTTATAAATTTATCCAGTTTTCTACCACAATTTTATCCTATGCTTTTTCACATTTTTATGTCATAGATATTTTAACTCACCTCTCTTTCTTAATAAAAAAAATGAAAAAAATATAAAACTTTAAAAAACATGTAATGATATAAATATCGGTACAAGTACTTGTGCGATCGTACGCATCAGCCTAGTGCTCATTACGCAAAAAATAAAAAATAAGAAAAAAAGTCGTGTGAGTGCTCGTGCGATCGTATGCATTAGCCTAGTGCTCATTATGCAAAAATCTAAATATTATATCAAAATCCCAAAAAAAAATATTTTAAAGGTTAAGTACATGTGTGATGGCTCGCATCGTCCTTGTGCTAAAAACCTTTTCTTCTTTCTCAAATAAAATTATAAAAATATGTCTTAAAGGGTTAAGCACATGTGTGATCGCTCGCATCGTCCTTGTGCTAAAAAATATTTTCCCTTTCTTATATAAAAAGACCAAAAATATAAAATCTTCAAAAACTAAAAACATCCACATTTCAAACAACAAACAATTTCTTTGCCATAACTACGTGATCCTTGATTCTCCATTAAAAGTGGAGATACGTAGGAGCAAGACTAGTCCTTGTCAGGTTCACTTCCCCAAAAATCCAAATTTATCTATAATCAATTTCTTAAACAAATCTCTCAAACAATTTCTCAAACAAACTTTTCAAACAGTTTCCGAAAGAACTACGTAATACTGATTTCTCATTTTAATGAGAATATGTAGGAGCAAGGTCAATCCTTGTGGGGCACAAAAAACTAGAAAATATATTTTGTTTCTTTAGAGTTTTATTTTAGGGGATAGTTAAACATTTTGAAAACCACATCATATTCGCGTATTTAGTTAAAGGTACTGCCTTAGGACAGGTGTTGTAGGGTGCTAATATCTTCCTTACACATAACCGACTCTCGAATTTAGAATCTCATTTTCGTAGACCATGCCTTATCATTCTATGATTTTTCCGTAGTTTTCCAAAATAAACTATGGTGGCGACTCCAAATCTCTTTTCAAAACCTGTCGTTCGTTTTTTTGGATCGTCGTCCCGTCGTGATTCCGGTTGCGACAGTGTGGTCAAAGCAAAAAAAAGTTGTAGTTTGAATTAGTGTCACAAATTTCCTATTTTAAGTTACTTTAGTAACAATTTGATTCGACCTTTGTTAACCATTGGATTGAGCTAAAAATTTTACATCATGTTCTTAAGATAATATTCTTCACTTTGATCGTTCATATTTACAACAATTTGATTCCAGTTTTGTTAACCATTAGATTGAGCTAAAAATTTTACATCATGTTCTTAAAATAATATTCTTCACTTTGATTGTTCATATTTACATTTAGAGGTCTGCATTAAAAAAATATCATTTTTGCATTTGGGAAGGAACAAGTCTTCTAAAAAGTCAACAAGGCTTCTCCCAACTACTATAAGTTCTAAAATGTGAAATATTATTCTAATATTTAAATGGTAAATGATGACTTTCCTATGACATGCCTATGAATGTATAAGAAAAAAAATAATATTAAAATAATAATATAATAATAACAAAAATTTTCTATATAATGCTTAGAGGAAAAGTTAATCAAGAGAGTTTTGAAAATTGCATCCATCAATCTTTCTTTCTCATTCTTCTCCATTTCCCTTTTCTTTCTTTGTTGGACAAGTTATATTTAGGTAAAGGAAGCAAAACTCTTATCATTTTATATATTATATTTATCTATATTTATTGATTTTATTTTGGTGTCCTTAATTATTTTTATTTTATTTCTTTATGATTATTATTTTATTAGTGAGGTGTTGATGGTCTTATTTTTATTTATTTATTATTATTTTTATTATATTAGAGAGGTGTTTATAACCTTATTTTTATTTATTTATTATTATTATTTTATTAGTTAGGTGTTTATATTTAATTTATTTATTGTCATTATTTTTATTTTATTAGTGAGGTGTTTATAACCTCACTTTTATTTATTATTATCATTATTTTATTAGTGAGGTGTTGATAACCTCATTTTTATTTATTTATTGTCATTATATTTATTTTATTAGTGAGGTCTTTATAACTTCATTTTTATTTATTTATTATTATTATCTTATTAGTGAGGTGTTTTGTAAAGACTTAGAAAATGACATTTTAAAAGTGATAGAGTTTAAAAATACTGAAACTTGATTATTTTAATATTAAAAGGTTTTAATATAAATAGTTTGGTTATGAACGAGATTTATTAATTTAAAACACACTATCTCTCTAGAAACAACAACTTTTTCAGAGTTCTCTGACTTTTCTTTAAGATTTTCCTCTGTTTTCATAGTTTAGTGCGACGACATAGCTTGCTAGTGGTAACCATGGCAGTGAGGCTGGGCAATTGTTTTACTAGGGCCCCTAGGTGAGCTACAAATGTTCTTATCGAATTTGGGAGTTAGACCCTTTGACACGTAGTATGTGGTTGCACTGGAGAAACTCCTTAATATGCTCTAGAGGTTTGAGAAGTGAGGGAGATTCACTTGCAAAAGGTGCTCTGATGCTCAAGTTAGTAATCAATCAAGAAGCTTTGAGTATCAAAGTATTATTAACATGTATTTCAATGTGTGTATCTGATGTGCATACATGAGCTTATATAGAGTTATTTGATCCTACGCTATTTATGTCACTTGTATATCACTTAAATATGGAATATGTCTATTGGAGATAAACAATTAAAAGGCAATAATTTGTCAGTTGGAAATAAGAAAAACTGCCAAGACTGTAATAACTACAATAATATGCTTATGATGGGTTGTGCTATCTGGCCTTTTTAGGCCAAGTATGTACATAAGCCCCTCAGTCTTGAGACTTTTCTTTTGGTGTATGAGATTCGTGTAAGATTTTTTGTTAGGCTTGAGTTAACTTAGGTGGTTTGCAGGTTAATTGGCCTAGAGGTCGAGTTCCTATATCGTTTAGTCGTTCAACCGCCTTTATAGGTGGATTGGCCTGGAGGTCACATTCTTTAAGTCATTAGACTACTCTTGAAGTAATCAGGCCATCCGACCGAGCTCATTAGTAGGTTTGCCTTGAGGCCTGGCCATTTGGTCGTGCTCTTAGGCCATTCGATCATGCTCATATGCCATTTGGTCGGGCTTTTTAATATTCATACCATTCGGTTGATCTCTTTAACAAGTTGGCCTCGAACCTTGGCTATTCGACAATGTGAGTAGGCCATTCGGCCGTGCTCTTAGGCCATTCGGCCATGCTCATAGGCCATTCGGTCGAGTTCTCTAGTAATCAAGCCATTTGGCCGAGCTCTTAAACAAGTTGGCCTCAAGGCCTTGCTGTTCGGCCATGCTCTTAGGCCATTTGGCCAGGCTCTTCACTAGGTTGTTGATTTAAAATAATTCTTTGTTAAATTTAAGTAGTTTCTATTTGCTGAAGCCAATTTCAATTTGATGGCAAATCCCCTAGGCATGGTTAAACACTTTCAGAAAGAGTGGAAGTCATTCTTGAAGACGGTATCAACTTTACCTTGTGGACCACCTTTTGAGCCATCATGGAGCATAGCTTGAAGAGTAGTGTAGGTTATTTAGGCTGTGTATTTCGGCCAAGTAGTGTAGGTTTGCTTATGGCTTGTATTAAGGCCTAATTAGTATAGGGTTTTTTGCTTAAGCTAGACATTTAAACCATGTGGAAAGTATGTGCCATGTGTCATGCTTCCAACTGGAGCGAATTTAGCTTTAGTAGTGGTCACATAGCATGTTAAGACAAAATCGTCTATATGTCTAAATACTCTCATATTTTGAAGTTTAACCAAATAACATTAAACGAAATAAGAATTTAAAAAGATCATAGGATGAAACATAAGACTTAGGCTCAAGAATCCCCAACATAGAAAAACCTTAAGAAAACCTTTAGGATTATAGAAAACATAAAAACACCTAAATCATAATATCCAGACGGAGTGCTAAATGATTGATAAGTTAAAGCGTCTAAGAGAGTTTTGCTAAACACGTAAACTTACTATACCCAAGGGGTATTTAGTTGAACTCTCGGGAAAATGAAAAAGTGTCAAGCTAGTGTCTTCGACAAAAACTCTCTAAAAGCCTAAACCTAAAATGCAAAAGAAAACATAACATGCTAAACACTATTGCTCTGAAAAAGCAAAATCATAAAAAGCGTTTACATCACTCTAGACGATACCATGAGCTAAAACTGTTACTTCGTCCAACGATGAAGTTCTTACTCAACACTTGGTATCTTTAGAAGAAAACCTTAATTGTTAAACGCTACCTCAATGATAGGAAATGAAAAACACTTTGTTGTTTTGAGTAAGCATTAAATGACATTAAATGCTTAACGTTAAAAACAACAAAAGTGATAAGAGATAAGACATATATGTTGCATGCACAATCTACTTTATTCTTTGCAGATAACCTACTTTACATGCATCCACATACTTAATTTAAAAATCAAAAGTGGACGTTAGGGACATAAGAGATATTCACAGAATGTTGTTCATTTGAAGTTGTGTCTAAAAGGAAGTACAATCTACTTCAAGCAAAGAACTGAAAAAACAAGCTTGCTCTGACAAGTTAACTTTACCAACAGATGTTCTACAAAAAGAAAGAGAAGACACAAGAATCAAGGCCAAAACTTGAGTCTAACAGACGTTTCTCCAAGAGCCTATATATAGAAGATCATTGATGAATCAATATTTTGCTCACTTCACTTAGTTTATTGTACTAGAATTAATCTAGGAATTTTACTTAAAGGTCCAATATTTTCCCATTTTTCTTAATTGTGCTTAACTTGATCGGAAATTCTTATTTTAACTAATTTGAATTATCTGAGCTAATTATTTTCATTATTGATTGCAGGAAAATTTTGGAAATATTGAGAAAAAGAGAAAATTACATTTATTATGTTTAAGCTTTGGAGAGATGCATATTGCTGGCTAAAAGGAAATCACGGTGCAAGTGAAAGTGGAAATTTTTGAAGCACAAATTTTTTTGGATTGCTTGGAACACATCACACGCCTTAAGAATTTGATTTCTTAAGAACTAGAAATCAGTCACGGACACATGGCATCCCTTCTCTTGTCTTTATCAGGAATTAAGTGTGTGAAATATTAAGCACATGACAAAGAATAAGCAATTTGAACCAATGGAGGGGACCACATTCCAAATGGTGGTCACGGATTTCTGAAGATGCAATCAACAATTCACTTAATGGAAGTGAAAGAAAGGGACCACTACAAAGTAAAGGAGTTCACGGTTTTGTTTTGGAGAAAGCCTAGCAAATGAAAGTGGTTGCACGTCCCCACATGTGCTAAGTTCAGATTTTTTCTACCATTCTCTTCCACTCCACACGGGTATTTATTTTTTTTGCTGAATCAAGAGCACACAGCTGGAAGCAAGTCCAGCAAGTAGAAGCAACCCCTATCCAGCAGCGTTCCAGCACCATGAAGCAACCTCTAATGGAAGCTCACGGTCCCTTTGGAGCAGTACATGTCCAGCAGTGGTGTTCTCCATTCCAGCAAGCGAAGCAACTCCATCTAGACGTCCATATTTCCAGCATCCTCCACCAAACGCAGCAGTTCACGCAGCACTTGAAGAAGAATTACAGCAGCAAGGAGTTGCTCTTGGTTGAGATAGCAAGCATCGCGATCCAGCTTGAATGAAGATGAGCAGCAGCAGCTCTTCCGTTCTTCAAATGGAAGAAGCACCATCCAGGAAGCAGCAATGTCCAGCATGCAGCCCTTCACCATGGTCCAGCAGCGTGTGTGTGTTTGGAAAATAAAGGAAGTGGTGTGTTGTCATGGTGGCATGAGAATGGTATTACGTCCAGGGGGAAGCAGCTGCCACGGTTTGGAATATTTTATTCATTAGCAATGAAATGGTGAAGAGAAATGGAAGGCTTTTTCACGTCCACAAGGAAACAAAAGTGGAGAATTAATTGAAGAAGAAAGTTGCTAAAAGACAACATTAAGAAATGGTGCTGGATGGCAAAGTCACGTTCAAGTGTGCACAAAAAGAGAAGTCACGGGAGTAGCTTCAGGAGATATAAATTGGCAGATTTGGGAGCAGATTGGGGAGGAGCCAGAGGCAGAGATTTCAGTGATTAGATTTTAGGAGTAGGATTTAGGATAGTTAGGAAGCAACTCTCGGTTCCTCTCTTCCAGAGGTTCTGAATTTCCATTTCAAACAGTGCCAAAATGTAGTTTTAATTTCTGAAGCTGTGTCACCTTTGCTAGTTCATTTTTAATTGTATTGTTCAAGAATTTTAATTTAAGTGTTGAAAGCTTTGATGAATTTCATTTCCAGTTAAATGTTTTCTATTTTTATTTTACTGGTTCTGTTTTCCATATCGTTAAATTCAGTCATTACTTTTTACCGTTCAGTTTATTTTCAACGTCGTTTTTACTGTCATTTTCACTGTTGCTTTGGGTAAATTTTATTTACATTGCTTTATGTTTTCTACATGTTTATTGTTACAGTATTTTAATTTCAAACACTGTTGAATTTTCCATTTTACGTTTTCCATTTTTACCGTTCAATTTTTACCGTGTTTAAAATTTATTTCAGTGTTTTCGTAAATTCAGTTGTGTTTAAATTCTAGTTTTAATTTATTTTTCCTCAACGAAAAACAATCACAAAACCCCCCCCCACTTCGTGTTAAAATCTGAGACTGAACCGGCACATAAATTGGTCCTTGAGAGACGACCTAGGAGTCACTTCCTAGTTATACTGCATTAATTTCGTGCAATCAACTTTTGTGAGCGGTGCGACCCGTTCGTCAAAATGGCGCCGTTGCCGGGGACCAATCAATAACGGTTTGGTTTTAGATTTTTGTTGTGTAAATTTTTGTTCTGTTAATATGTGTATTTTGTGTGTTTTGTGTTTTGTATTTTTGTAGGCGACAACGACACCTTCAGCAAATTTTGGCGGCGTTGTCACTTCAGTTCCAGGTTCTTGTTTTAGATTTTTGTTGTGTTTTTCGATTATGTTGTGTTAATATATGTTTTGTCTTTTATATTTTTATTGTGCTATGTTCTGTATTTAGTTGTTATTAAAAAAAAAAAATTTAAAATTAAAAAAAAAAAATTAATTAAAAATTTTTACTATTGATGTTCTGTCTTGTGTGTGCTTGTAGCATGTATAAATGTGTTTTGTTTTATCTGATTCGTAATTTTTAGTTTTTAGTTTTTAGTTTTTATTTTTCCATGTCTACCTATTTTAATGTTGTGAATAATGCTTATTCTGCCAATGTCTGTGATTATGATTCTTGTTCTGCATATTACTTTGATTTTAAATCTGCTGATTTTTATGATGAGAACAATATGTTCCATCATCCAATTTCTGAGAGCTCTCTTTGGGAGCCAGTTCCACAATATGAGAGTCAGCAGTATGATTCTCCTATTCAAATAACTCCTCAGCCTTCTACTTCTGAACCTACATTAAAGGAGTTACTAGAGCAGATGACAATGCAGAACATTCAGTTTCAGAAAGGGAACATGCAGTTCAAGCAAGAGAGCATGGAGTTCCAGCAGGAAACTCAAGCTGCCATGCAGAATCTGAGTGATCAGATCAGGCAGATGGCCACTCTTGTACCTGAGGAGACTGATGAAAATTTTGGGGACCCGGCAGAAGTAAGCAGTAATCCTGAACCAGGTAGACCACCTTCATCTTCCCACACTTTAGAAATCTTCAAGGAAGTGGAGGGAAGCATACCGCAAATTGATTATTCTGTTGATTATGCTGTTGATTGGTATGCTGATGATTATATAGTTGTTGAGTCTGATTTTAATTTTTCCTCTGTGCATGATGAGAACCGTTTTTTACTATCACATTCGAATAATTATTCTCCATGCATTGAACATGAATCTGAGTCTGCGATTAATATGGTTTCTAATTTTGAAATTGATTCGTGTTTTGAGGATGTATCTAAGGTTCAGCCTGTTACACTGGATTTGGGTGTTGTACCCCTGCATGTAATTTCTGTAGAACCATATTGCACTAACCCTATTGCAGGAGGTACAGATGAATTGGACCAACATGCACCCACAGTGGAAAACATAGGTGCTAACACTGACAAATCAAAGTTCGGAAGGCACCTGCTGTACCCGCTCATCAACAATTGCTGCTTAGATCCGGTGGTGGAAGATATTTCCCTACTTGATCAAATTTGGAGGATGAAGCAGTTCGTCCTCAAAACTTCCTTGCTGGATTCTGAAGACATCTCCCTGAAAGTCCAAAATTGGCAGCTTCCACCATAACCTACGGGAGTTTGCATTTTCTTTCTCTCCCTTTTTCCTACCTTTATTGCACTTGTCCATGATATGTTTACTGTTTTGATTGTTGATGTATGCTTAGAACACATTGAGGACAATGTGTAGTTTAAGTGTGGTCTATTGGGAGAGACTCTGATTTTTCTTTGTTTTGTGTGTTAAATTTTCTGTTTTGAGTGTTAATTTTTTTCTGTTTTAAGTTGTTTTTAGTTGTTTTGTGTGCAATAAATTTTACATTTTTCTCTTGATTTCTGGATGATGTCTAAGTTGTAGATTTTTCCTTCACTTGATTAATACTTATAGTTTGAAATCCTTGCTTTTCTCTGTTTGGAAGATGATTATAATGTTTAAGAGGTTGATTTGATTGTGACGAATACCCTGTGTGAGATTTGAGCCACTTTATGTTCTTTCTTGTGTGACATGTATCTTGATTGCTTGCACATATGCCTTGGCTTGATTCTTTTTGATAATTCTTGATGGATATGCATGTTTAGAAAATGATAAAGGCATTTTATTTCTTGAGCCTCTTTAGCCAAATAAGCCTACCTTGTTATTATCCTTTGATACCCCTTTTGAGCCTATATTGTATCCATTTCTTTGTGTTAAAGCTCATACACTGATCCTAAGTGAAAAACAAATGATTACCTAAACCTTAGGGAAGTCTGGAGCTATAGAACTGTTTTGTGAATAAGTGTGGTCTCCTTGGGAATTCTGATAAATTGGCTAGTTGGTTCCTCATCATGTTTTGGAAATATGATTGGGAGAGACTCTGATTTTTCTTTGTTTTGTGTGTTAAATTTTCTGTTTTGAGTGTTAATTTTTTTCTGTTTTAAGTTGTTTTTAGTTGTTTTGTGTGCAATAAATTTTACATTTTTCTCTTGATTTCTGGATGATGTCTAAGTTGTAGATTTTTCCTTCACTTGATTAATACTTATAGTTTGAAATCCTTGCTTTTCTCTGTTTGGAAGATGATTATAATGTTTAAGAGGTTGATTTGATTGTGACGAATACCCTGTGTGAGATTTGAGCCACTTTATGTTCTTTCTTGTGTGACATGTATCTTGATTGCTTGCACATATGCCTTGGCTTGATTCTTTTTGATAATTCTTGATGGATATGCATGTTTAGAAAATGATAAAGGCATTTTATTTCTTGAGCCTCTTTAGCCAAATAAGCCTACCTTGTTATTATCCTTTGATACCCCTTTTGAGCCTATACTGTATCCATTTCTTTGTGTTAAAGCTCGTACACTGATCCTAAGTGAAAAACAAATGATTACCTAAACCTTAGGGAAGTCTGGAGCTATAGAACTGTTTTGTGAATAAGTGTGGTCTCCTTGGGAATTCTGATAAATTGGCTAGTTGGTTCCTCATCATGTTTTGGAAATATGATTTATATCCTGTTGTGTGATAAAGAGAAAAAAGAAAAGAGACAGGATGAAAAACAAAAATGATGAGAAAAAGAAAAAAAATGATGAAAAACAATTTTGTGAATAATGGAGTCGAGAAGAGGATTAAATTAGAGGATTGGGCGTAATTTCATTGTATTTACACTTGTTCCCCATTGCTCCTCTATTTCTTTTGGGCTATAGCTACTTATCCATATTTCATCCTCCCCTGTCCTTGGCCTCATTACAACCCAGTAAAGACCTTTGGATCCAAACATGCATATGTTTTAAGTATTGATATTAGAAGCTTGCCAAGTCTGCTTGTGTTTGTTTTCTTGAGTGCATTGAGTTGAAACTGTATACCCTAGACACTTGAGAGAAACACTATGAGTGCATCTGTGAGGTTTTGTTATTTTTGAATCACCTCTTGAGCTGATTAGTTATTTTACCAAGTTTTGAATTGCTTGGAAGATTTCTGTAAGTATCTGCCTTTCTTGATTTTGTGTTGGACATTTTCTACTTCTTTTATATGTCTAGAATTCTTGAGAACTGTGTAAATTATTTTCTTGCGAGTTTTTATTTTCTGTATGCTGCGTCTGTGTCAGTCCTTTGAAGTCCTTTGAACTATTCCCTGATTTGCGTCTTAATTTTGCCCAGGAGTGCAAAAGACTAAGTGTGGTCTATTTTGATGAATCAATATTTTGCTCACTTCACTTAGTTTATTGTACTAGAATTAATCTAGGAATTTTACTTAAAGGTCCAATATTTTCCCATTTTTCTTAATTGTGCTTAACTTGATCGGAAATTCTTATTTTAACTAATTTGAATTATCTGAGCTAATTATTTTCATTATTGATTGCAGGAAAATTTTGGAAATATTGAGAAAAAGAGAAAATTACATTTATTATGTTTAAGCTTTGGAGAGATGCATATTGCTGGCTAAAAGGAAATCACGGTGCAAGTGAAAGTGGAAATTTTTGAAGCACAAATTTTTTTGGATTGCTTGGAACACATCACACGCCTTAAGAATTTGATTTCTTAAGAACTAGAAATCAGTCACGGACACATGGCATCCCTTCTCTTGTCTTTATCAGGAATTAAGTGTGTGAAATATTAAGCACATGACAAAGAATAAGCAATTTGAACCAATGGAGGGGACCACATTCCAAATGGTGGTCACGGATTTCTGAAGATGCAATCAACAATTCACTTAATGGAAGTGAAAGAAAGGGACCACTACAAAGTAAAGGAGTTCACGGTTTTGTTTTGGAGAAAGCCTAGCAAATGAAAGTGGTTGCACGTCCCCACATGTGCTAAGTTCAGATTTTTTCTACCATTCTCTTCCACTCCACACGGGTATTTATTTTTTTTGCTGAATCAAGAGCACACAGCTGGAAGCAAGTCCAGCAAGTAGAAGCAACCCCTATCCAGCAGCGTTCCAGCACCATGAAGCAACCTCTAATGGAAGCTCACGGTCCCTTTGGAGCAGTACATGTCCAGCAGTGGTGTTCTCCATTCCAGCAAGCGAAGCAACTCCATCTAGACGTCCATATTTCCAGCATCCTCCACCAAACGCAGCAGTTCACGCAGCACTTGAAGAAGAATTACAGCAGCAAGGAGTTGCTCTTGGTTGAGATAGCAAGCATCGCGATCCAGCTTGAATGAAGATGAGCAGCAGCAGCTCTTCCGTTCTTCAAATGGAAGAAGCACCATCCAGGAAGCAGCAATGTCCAGCATGCAGCCCTTCACCATGGTCCAGCAGCGTGTGTGTGTTTGGAAAATAAAGGAAGTGGTGTGTTGTCATGGTGGCATGAGAATGGTATTACGTCCAGGGGGAAGCAGCTGCCACGGTTTGGAATATTTTATTCATTAGCAATGAAATGGTGAAGAGAAATGGAAGGCTTTTTCACGTCCACAAGGAAACAAAAGTGGAGAATTAATTGAAGAAGAAAGTTGCTAAAAGACAACATTAAGAAATGGTGCTGGATGGCAAAGTCACGTTCAAGTGTGCACAAAAAGAGAAGTCACGGGAGTAGCTTCAGGAGATATAAATTGGCAGATTTGGGAGCAGATTGGGGAGGAGCCAGAGGCAGAGATTTCAGTGATTAGATTTTAGGAGTAGGATTTAGGATAGTTAGGAAGCAACTCTCGGTTCCTCTCTTCCAGAGGTTCTGAATTTCCATTTCAAACAGTGCCAAAATGTAGTTTTAATTTCTGAAGCTGTGTCACCTTTGCTAGTTCATTTTTAATTGTATTGTTCAAGAATTTTAATTTAAGTGTTGAAAGCTTTGATGAATTTCATTTCCAGTTAAATGTTTTCTATTTTTATTTTACTGGTTCTGTTTTCCATATCGTTAAATTCAGTCATTACTTTTTACCGTTCAGTTTATTTTCAACGTCGTTTTTACTGTCATTTTCACTGTTGCTTTGGGTAAATTTTATTTACACTGCTTTATGTTTTCTACATGTTTATTGTTACAGTATTTTAATTTCAAACACTGTTGAATTTTCCATTTTACGTTTTCCATTTTTACCGTTCAATTTTTACCGTGTTTAAAATTTATTTCAGTGTTTTCGTAAATTCAGTTGTGTTTAAATTCTAGTTTTAATTTATTTTTCCTCAACGAAAAACAATCACAAAACCCCCCCCACTTCGTGTTAAAATCTGAGACTGAACCGACACATAAATTGGTCCTTGAGAGACGACCTAGGAGTCACTTCCTAGTTATACTGCATTAATTTCGTGCAATCAACTTTTGTGAGCGGTGCGACCCGTTCGTCAATCATTCAGATGAAGAATCAAGAAGATAGCATACAACGAAAATATTCATCATGAGAAAAGCATTGAAAAGAAAAGCATGAAAAGTTCAAGGAAAAGAAAACATCTTAGCAGAAAAAAAGAAAAGAAAGTTTAGCAATACTCTTGACTTCATTGTAGTATTTGTTTCCTGTTGTAAGAAAGAGAGAAAGAGAAAAAAGAGAAACATTTGCGATTGTTTAGACTACATTGTATTGTAATCTCATCCTCTTTGCGAGAGCAATAGTCTGAACACGTGTAAACAATTGTTGACTGCAATTCTGAAGAGAATTGAAACAATTGTTGTACTCTGTGAAGTTTAGGAAACTAGGCAAGGTTGTCTAGTATCCGGAGTGGTGTGAATATTAATCCAATCTAAGGTAATAGGAGGTTACTCGCTGACTGAAAATACCAAAAGTGGTGCGAATACTCATCCAATTTAGGGTAATAGGAGGTTACTCGCTGACTGAAAATACCAAAAGTGGTGCGAATACTCATCCAATTTAGGGTAACAAGAGGTTACTCGTTGACTGAGAAGACCAGGAGTAGTACAAATACTCATCTAGTCTAGGGTAACAAGAGGTTATTCATTGATTGAGAAGACTAGGAGTTGTGTGAATACTCAATTGTAATCTTGTTGAAGATTATAGTGGAACCCTCTGCGGAAGAGGCTAAACGTAGTTTAGTTGGAGTGAACCATTATAAAAATACTTGTGCAATTGTTGTTCATCTTTTTGTCTAAATGCTTTTCTCATAAAACCTGCAGCTACACTTTTATTTCAACATACAAGAAACTTTCGCACTAAACAATTCTTATTCAATTGAGGAAGTTCTCATAAACACTACAATGTACATTCTGAATAACACATTAAAAACAACTATCATTCATAATCATTTACAAGGTTGAGCGTTTAAGTATTCATTTGTTAAATCAAAAACTCAATAGCCATGCTACATCAGAAGGGTTGTGAGTTTTTTTTTCTATTAACACTCTTCAACACCTCCCTTCTAGTGTTTTTCAGGTACTTCATGACACTTTAGGAATGAAGAAGATTTTGCTTTATGAGTAGCCACATGTCCTTCCCTCATTGAAGAGGATTTGTGGACATTTGTCCACTCCTTAGAAGGCCTCATTTTTTGCAATGAGAGCAAAGGTGAGAGATCATGTTTTTCGAGTTTTTAGGAGACACCCTTTCCTATATATAGAGGTGTCTCCTTTCTTATAATCATCTTGGAATTTTACTAATGTTTTGTTGCCCAAATTTGGCCAAACATTTCCTAGATCAAGACTAGAGCAACCTTAGAGGCCCCTCTAGTCACCTTCCTCCTTGAGTTTGCCTTACCTCTCTTAGAACCACCAAACACTAAACTGCCACCATATCTCCTAGAGGTTGTTAGCTTCTACAACATCCACACCTTCTCATCATTCTTGGACCATTTACCACCACTTTTCCACACCATCCATCTAAGGAAACACCCCTCCCTACATATCTCCTATCTTTGGTCCAACCTAGCATAAGGAGGTTGCTATCATGTGGTATCAAGAGCCTTGGTTCTTCAAAAGCTAATTTTCCTTGGTTCCCTAACTATTTTTACTATTTTTATGTATTGCTCTTACTTTTCATAATCTTGTTACCTTTTTTTGTTGTTTTTATGGTTCTACTTTGTTCTTCTCTTGGAATCATTCATCTTTTCCATTAGGATTTTTATGTGTTTATGTTGCTTATGTGCCTTTTCTATTTGAGTCATTTCTTCCTGTTTCATTCGATCTTATATGCTTATGAAGTGTCATTTTGATTTTTGAATCCATCCATATGGTCTAGAGTCATGTTTAGTTCTTTACATATCTTTATTTCCAAGTTTAGTTTTTGAAAAATCACCAAATTACATGTTTGAGTAATTTCGAAATCGTTTCATTGTACCTTTGAGTGCTTTTTCATTGCACATTTGAGTTTTCTCTACTTCCCATACTTCCCTCTTTGTGCCATTGACTTTTCAGCAGTTTTGATGCGATGTTGCCAATCTGGGTGGACTCCTGTTGTGCCAGCCTTGTGTTTCTCATGAGATCACCTTATTGTAGCCAGGTTGTCATGTGTTCAAAACTTTGCCCTGAAATGATGAAGTTTTCATGAGTGAGCCAGGTAGTGGTGTGCCGGTTTGCTGCTTGTTTTTTGTGCTTCTGGATCTAGAGGCATTTTTCCTTGTGAATGTATCCGGTTGTTGATAAGCCAGGTTCTTCTGATGAACGTACCTGGTCATGAAGACATTGGGTTCCTCTCATGAACACCAGTCATGAAGATGCTGGGTTACTTTCTTGAACATACCTGATCTAATGCTTTGTTTGCTTGATTTGGTGGTTTGCCTCGCCAACAGTGCTTTTTGCACTGTAGTGCATGTTGCATTCTTTAAGGACGGGCTTTTGTGGTAAGGTCGGGCTTGTTGTAGTACTTCGGGATGCGTGTTGTACCGTAAAGCTTGTTTGGTTCTGTGTTCTGATGTATGTCACACAACATTCAGGCATTGTGAGGCCGGGTTGCCTTTGTAGGTTTTTTGGATATATGCCTCACTGTGTTCGAGCATTACGAAGCTTGGTTGATCTTTATATTAAGTAAATTTTGCAAATCTAAATATTATCCCGAATGTGCAATTTTTTTTAAAAAATTTAAAAATAATAAAAGGTGATTAAATCATTTATATTCTAGTACATTTTGAAAATAATATATATTGCACTTTTGTTATATATGAATAAGATTTACACTATTAACGCCTGGCGCTGGTAGAGCTAGTGACACCTCGAACAAACGAAAAGAAATGAGAAAAATATGAAATTCTATAATTTGATACATATGATCAAGTTTTAGATTTTCTATACAATTAGCAATTTGTCGTAATACATTATAAATTCTCTAAAAAAAAATAATTACCCACTACAAATTTCGATTCTAAATATCTAAAAATAATACCTTCAAAGTGCATCAATATCAAATATTAATAACATTAGAGATTCTTCATGATCCTCACTCCAAATTTTCTCTAATTTTTTTCTCTACCAATAATCTTTAAGGCTAGTGGTACAGTAATCTAAAGGTACCTCGACTCGAGTCAAATGAAACAAGACAAGTCCCTTTCCTAGTTCCCAAAGCTGAACAGCAGCATATTTGTTTGGTGCTTTGCATAATTGTCCTTGGTTGATAAGAATCTAAAATGAATTAAAACTGGACATCAAATTAATGAGAAATAAGTGCACAGAATAATATTATCATTTCCCACTTGAACTTCCTTCCTGTCAAAGAACCAAAACCATAAGAGAGATCAAGAAACAACACAAGCAGTTCATGGCAAGTCAAAAATAAGCATAACTCAATTCAATAACTGTTCGGGAATATCTTTCTGTTTTGGTTCTCTGATTTTATCTCTGTTCTGTTTTGTATACGTGTTACATTTTCTGTTATATAGCTTTGTGCATTCTGTAAGGAATGGATGACCCATGTTGTATGCATGACACATAGCTAGTGATTTGTTACATATATATACATACGTACCTTCTCTTTGTGGGCAATAAAAATGATAGACAATACTTTTCAGAATATATTTTATTTCTAGTTTTCCATATTCAACAAGGTATCATTGAATTCTTTTTCGAGATCCTGTCGTAAATTTTTTTTTTGCTATCTTTGTTTCATTGGTACTATTTCCGGACCCAAGTCTACACAATATTAGAGAAGCTATACCAATTTCCTCCTCTTAGACAGCAGGTTTTGAATCAGTCATAAAGCCCATAGTCTACGCGGCCATGTGGTTAGTCATTTCTCCTTCAGTTTCTATGATCTTCTTATCGCAAATCAGCAATTGAAAATCTTGAGTTCAGTGCTTGGCAGACTCAAGACCAACTAACTCTTGTGGCTGCCGTGGTTTCTATCGGTTGCCTTCTTAACTTGTGTTATTGGATGCAATCACTCCTTTCAACTTTGAGACAAAATTCATTCTCAGTTTAACTCACAAACCAGAGCCATAGCTCGACAACTGAGAAATGAGCTGCGCACTTTGAAGAAAGGAGAAAAAATGATTAATGAGTTTCCCCTCCACATTAAAACTCTTGTCGATGACGTTAACTCCGTTGGTGATCCTGTCCCTGAAGACGAACAACTGGATACTCCATCATTGAAGGTCTCCCCGTTGAATATGAGTCTTTCATCTCATTCATCAACAGCAAACCATAGTTATTCTCACTTTGATAAAATTGAATCATTGTTGGTTGCTCAAAAAGCTCGGATTGAATGATTGAAACACTTGGATACAACTGTCTCTCTTAATCTCGCTTAAACAAATTCTCAAACAGCTTTTGAGCAAAATGTTCAACTTAACTCTGTTCCTTCTATCTCCTCGCAATCTTCACGTCGCAGCTATTTTCAACAAGGAAGAGGATATCCTGGCCGTCACGGAGGACGATCTGGTCATAGCTCAATTCAATGCCAAGTATGCCACAAAGATGGCCACAATGCCTCCTTTTGCTACCATCAGTTTGATCCCAACTTTAGTGCACCAGTGCATCCATTTTCTTCACCACAGATCTACCCTCCACATCAGATTCCACCTTACCATACACAGTCTTAACCACAATTTTCACCTCGATCTCCACTACCCTTCCTCTTTTATCAGCTTTTCCAAACTGCTGCTTATGTTACTTCACCGCACACTTTGCCTCTGTTCATTCACCAACACAACCATCTCAGAATGGTTCATTGATTTCGGCGCTTCGCATCATATCACCAGTGATGCAACAAATCTATCGGATGCAGCCCCTCCTCAAGGTGAAGAAAATGATTTTATGGGAAATGGACAATGTTTGCCAATTTAGTTTTTTGGTTCTGCTTCCAGTCACAAGCCTTCTGTTATATTACATGTGCTTTCCATCAATAAAAATTGTCAGTTAGTTTCCTCGTGATAATCATGTGTATTTTGAGTTTCATCCCTCTGTTTGTTTTGTTCAATCCTCGGTTGATAATTTTGTTTTATTAAAAGGTTCTCTCGGTTCAGATGGTTTGTACAATTTTCGGCTGATGAAGCTCACCTCTCCTTCCCCTGCTTCATCAGTCATCAATTCCACAATGTCTTGATTTCAATGGCAAAAATTTTATCTCCAAAGATGTTTTATTTGATGGAAATACCTTTCCTTTTGTTTCCAGGACAGTTTCCTCCACACCATTGGTATCTCATTCTCGCTCCATTCCTCCACACCATTGCTATCTCATTCTCGCTCCATTCCACTTGGAGTGCTTCCTTCTATTAATGATCACTCTCTCCCATTTAGCATGCTACCCCTTCATCTCCTATATCATCTCTTCCAACTGGTACTACACCCTCTTGGTCCACTCAATTTAGTCACCAAGTTGAACATCCTATTCCATCCATTCTTTCCACTCATTCCATGCAAACTCGTTCCACATCTGGGATTGTTAAGCCTAAACAATTTCCTACCCTTCTTCCTGAACCTACTACTATGTTGTATGCATGACACCTCGCCAGTGCTCAGTTATATATATATATATATATATATATATATATATATATATATATATATATATATATATATATATATATATATATTTTAAGTTTCTCATCAACTAGAAATAAGACTAATTTACAATATTTATGTAGGTACAGACATCACTTTACAAATCAGTTTTGAAGAGTTAAGTTAAATTTAAAGTCGACTTATTAACATGGTATCATAGCCATATGTTTTCCCTATTTCATCTTTAATATATGTTGGTCTCAAACTTTAAAAATAAATAGATATAATCTTCTTAACCCAAAGACTTTAATTTTTTTTTACATGTTAAGTGGCATTCCAGTGGACAGTATCAAATGAATTCCAATTTTACATTAAAATTTAGCAACTAAAAACAAATTTAACCTTATATTTTATTTCTGGTTTTCCATGTTAAACAATAACTTAAAAAATTGAAAACTCTACAATCTTACCATGGAGGGTGAATTCGGATCACATTCCCAACTACAAGGTCAACATTGTTGCAAACCCTTGGGCTAAAGATAATGGTGCTTTGGCTGCTTTTGCTTCCACCAAACCCCATTCCTTCATAATTATCTTGCAACAGAAAATTCTGCAAAAATAATCTATCACCTTCGATCAATTTTCTGATGAGCATTAAATATTGGATTTCTTAAATGCATGATATCGTTCCATTTCAAATAAAGTGATCCTGTCACATTATGTGTTCAAGTGAAGCAAATAAATGAAATAGAATAACACCTAGTTCTAGCTTTTCCAAGAGCACATCGTCATTCTCCACCTCAACAAGAAACATGTTTTTATAGGTAACAACAACAACGAAAGCATTATCCCACTAGGATTTGAATCCAACGAATTAGTGAGGCAGGCATTATGTTAGGTTACTTAATGCGAGTAACCTAAATCGATGTTGTCTTCTCACTCAAACAACACAAATGAAAGTATGTATGTATGTATTATTGATTCTGTAAAGTGAAAGAGAATACAAGTATAATCTTCCCCAAAGAGGCCTATCCTCCTCCACTGGCAAATATGGCCAGTCTATACCCAAAAATCAAATCCCCCCCTTCAATAGAAAACAAAGAAGACTATTTATAGTGTCGCATAATAATATCTCACTCCCGCGCTGCTTCCTACTGAAACAACCGTTCAGCCTAGTGATACTGATCGGTCTAGTGATACCGTTCGGTCTAGTGTTCCTCGGCCTTTCTTCTTCTCTCCCATGAGCACCTGTTCGGCCTCTCTTCCTCATCGTTCGACAACTTTTCCCCACCATTCGGCCTTTCTTCCTCCACCGTTCGGCCTGACCTTCCCCCTGTCTTCCTTCTCCTCTCATACAGTCTTAGTCTCCTACCACATTACCATCTTTTTTCTTTATTACCTTAATGAAATAAAATAGATTGACAATCAGGTAGGCATTCAGGCACAACTACTTAAAATTTTAAACTAATAAACGTAATTAATAAAACTAAGAAAACTAAAAGCCAACAAGTATTTTTAGCAAAATGAAGTTTTTTAAATGGAAATATCTATTAATAAAATCATCAGATTGGTCACCCTTTTAGGACATTCAAACCTTATTTTGAGAATAAAGTATAAACTTCAGTGGATATATGTTGGACTCAAGAGATTTAATCAATAACAATTCTAGATTGAAGAAGAACTAGAGCACAATTTGTTACGTATCCGAGTAGGAGACGTAATTAAACACGATCACAATAGGTAAAAAAGACAATGAACGAATAATAATGGACGAATGAATCTCTTTTATTGATGATAAAATCTGACTTAACAAAAGTAAACAATAATTGGGAGCATAACCTCCTTCAAGTACTTGGGAGCATAACCTCCCTCACAGGACGCATAGCCGCCTATCACAAGACTAAATAATCAAAAGCATGCCCTAAACAATAGCATCTAGCTTTATTTATATTAAATATTTCCCTAGAATATAATTCTATTTACTATAATTAACTTATAGTGAATATTTCCCTAGGATATAATTCTATTTACTATAATTAACTTATACTGAATATTTCCCTAGGATATAATTCTATTTATTATAATTAACTTATACTGAATATTTCCCTAGGATATAATTCTATTTACTATAATTAAATTATACCGAATATTTCCCTAGGATATAATTCTATTTACTATAATTAACTTATACTGAATGTTTTCCTTGGATATAGCTATATTTACTGTAATTAACTTATACTAAATATTTAAATAGGATATGACCTTATTTACTATAATTATTTCTCGCCCATCCTAACTATTGTCCCAGTTAAGATATTCACTCTTCAACCAATCAGCTCTAGCTCTTCATCGCCTTCCGTTCGGCTTGTTTTCCCTTGTATCCTACCGTTTGGCTCCAACTCTTCACCACCTTCCACCGTTTGGCTCCCCTGCCTTCTATCCTATCACCCAGTACCCTATCACAATCCCATAGACATACAAATATCAACTATCTCATAAAGTAACTGCCAAATAATGTAAACGGCTACTGCACCCTTCTTACACTAAGTAATAAGTGCACATGTAGAAATGACTGCTTACTGTGGCATGTAAAAACAGAACTGCCTTGTAATAATTATAACTGCATTCTATCTTGTTTTCTGACATAAACTGATAGGTCGCGGACTCCTATAACTAAGATTTTACGAGAGAAGAAATAAGGGAAATGGAAATAGAGCTTTTGATGTAGTTACAAATATTAGGCCCACATATTGGCAAAAAATATATAAGTACATAAAGTCAAATTATTAATCAACTAACTGATTGGGCCTATGGGAGGTTGCCCAAATCATGACGGTACAGTTACCATGTCAGGACATTAGTTAAAAATAAGAGATTTGTATAAAAATACCCTTGGGGAGAGAGATCCAGGTGCAAGAGAAAATATATGTTGGGAGGATACTGATTCGTTGAAGAACCAGGGTTATTCATTTCTGTAATATCTTCCACTTTGGAAATATACATTATTCAGTCTTTCTGTAAACCTTATCCTTCCTAAGTTTCTGATCCAGTTTCTATAATAGACCTTCAATGACCTACCACAATTTGGCCTATCACAATAATAAGAATTTAAAACAATATATGGAGATCAAAGTTTTTAAAACTTGACCTCACCTCTCTGCACTTGCCAAATGAGCAGTGACAAACAGTCAGCTTTCCATCTTGGTATCTTGAAATGATTTTTACATCAAAACAGCCAAGTTGACCTGTGAATTTTTTTCATTATTAGGAAAATAAAGAAGAAGCAGGATCATGTTCATGTTCTACTTTATGCACAATCACCCTCCCCCCCCCCCCCCCCTCTCTCTCTCTCTCTCTGTCTTCAAAAGGGAACAAAAATGAAAAACTATTACCAAATGACTGTTTCAGTAATGAAAAAAGTCTTAAATGGTGTTTTACATAGATAAGGATAGAAAATGCAGAGAAAGTAAAATCAAAAGTTTTACTATCTGGCCTAGCTCCAGCTTTTAACTTTTTCCAGAAGTCCATGTCTGTTTCTTTTTCTTTTAGCATCATCTGCTGTAGTCTTTCAGACAATCCATCACTGCACAATTTGGGCAAGATATTGAATGCAGAATTAGTACAAATTCATATTTAGTTGCGTAAAAGTACCAGGAAGCTACTACTATTTCATACCTCAATGAATTATGAGCCCCAACACGAGTCCCTTCAGTAATAACAGAGGATGTCCCTAGAGCTTCCAAAAATCGCTCTGTCATGGTCTGCGTTTTCTTTACAGAGAAGGTATTTTTTATTTGTTGATAACTTGCCTGTAAAATTAAATAGATGCACAGCAAGTGTTAGGAACAAAGAACTGAAATAAGAAAGAAAAAAACAAAGAAAAAGAAGAGAACTTTTTCTCTCCTTCAAGGGTTTCTCCTTTTACAAAGAGCTAGTGTATAAATGAACCTATATCAATCCCCTCTACTACATGGGTTTCCCCTTCACAAAGAGCTCATGCTTTTATTTTTATCAGTGTGAAAGAAATGAAAAGTTGCTCTAGCGGCAGTGCCGGTGGCAAAGACGATGGTGGAGACAGCAGCGACTCTGGCAACAACCAAAAAAATTGTATATGGGATTATTAGGAAACCCTAGCTCTAAATTCCATGTGAAAGTAATGAAAAACAAGGTATAGGATTAATTCCCCTTGTGTAGAAAATACACATAGGGTAATATATTTATAACGAAGAATAACACATGGAAATATGAGCTAAGCCCAAATACACATAATATAATTGTTAGAATTATTGGTTATTGTGTTTAAGTGTATGTGAGCTATGAGTGTGTATGTGCTATATCTAAGTGTGTGTGAGGTGTGTTCCATTCACTTAATCCTATAAATATAGGATTAAGGAGAAGGGTGTATCAACCAAGTGATTCAATATAATTTCATTTTCACATGGTATCAGAGCAGGTTCTCTGATCTTCTTCCGGGCTCTCTGCCGTTTGCCGGCAACCCCTAAAATTTCAGTGGGCAGTCCATTTTCTCTTCTTAAATCTCAGCACCCAGAATCAAAGAGACCTAAAGTCTCTTGGGAATAGCCGTCGCGAGCCGCAAGACGGACCCAGTGTGCCACTGCTATCGCCGCCACTTTCCGCCGTCGTTGCTGCTATCGCCGTCGCCGCCGAACGTCGTTTTCTCCGGCGAAACCCAACCCTAGTGGTCCCGTCCTCTAAAGCCTCTGCACCAGCCGCCACGAGCATCAGATCTCTCTGATCTACGCCAGCCACCGTCACGGTTTCGACCGGTGACCAGCGGATTTGGACCGTCTCCTCGAGCGACGGCCAACCTCGTCGGAGTCAAGACTAGACTCCTCTCCACGCGCTGCCTTCCTTCAGCCAGTCTCGGGTGCGTGTCTGTCACGCGCCGCCTTCTCGTCGGCCACCGTCACAGTTCCGACCAATGTCCAGTGGATTTGGACCGTTTCTTCAAGCGCGACCTAACCCTGGTGGTCGCCGTCTCTGTCTCGTCCTCATGCGCCGTCACACGCCTCCTCTCTCCGGTAGATCTCGGACGCGTGTTCATCACGCGCCGCCTTCTCGGTGTCAGCATCAAACCGCGCCGCTGCGGTTATCTCGCCGAACCTCCCTCTCTTTGTCTAGGCACCGCTTGCCGCTGTCCAGGCGCTGTTTGTCGTTGTTTGACATCGTTTGTCGTTGTCTGGTGCCATTTGTCGTTGTCCATCTAGTACTGTTTTGCCACTGTGAGGAGTTGTAGAAGTTTGTCACCATCAACTTTTGTTCCCGACGTTCGTCATTGTCTGCCACGATCCGTTGTTTCCCACCGTTTGCAGCTGTTAGCTGCCGACCACAGTCCGCTGCCAACCACCGTCTTTTGTCCTTTCAACCACTGTTTGCCCCATCACCTCGTCAGTTAGTGATGGCAGTCCTTGTAGTTTTGTCGCTTCCAGCCACTACAGGCCCCATCAGTCAGTAATGACAATTTAGTCCCTACAGTGAGGGGATTTCGCCTCTGTGTTGCTATTGTTGCCTTTTTCTCTATAGATTTGCCGCAGTCAGCACCGTCGCAGTCAACCGCCGCTGCACTACCGTCTCAGACAGACGCAACTACGTCAGTTCTTCTTGGGCTAGAGTTTAGCCCGATCTTCTTATGATACACTACTAAGTATCACCACTTGGGAGTTGTCCAGCAAAGAATTTTGGACCTCCAACATGTCTTTGGATCTTTGATGCTTTTGCTTCAGCATTGTAGCTTAATATTTTGTTTTGTTTTAGTGGTCCAGCAACTGTGATATTTCACATTTCCGCCGTTCACACTAAGGGGGAGTACGTTTCCAAGACACTGCAAGTCACATAAATATGGGTGTAGTCCCTGCAGTTTTGTAGATTTCAGCTACTATTGTTGATCCCATCACCCATCCATCATTGATGAGGATTTAGTGTAGTCCCTACAGTTTTGTAGATCTTAGCTTTCAGCTACTACTGTTGATCCCGTCACTCATCCATCATTGATTGGGAATCAGTCCTTGCAGTTTGTCATTGTCCACCACTACTCTCCTTCATCCACTTTTGAAGTTGAAGTTTCACAAGTTGCTGTTAGTCCATCTATGTTTGCCTCACACTCTTGAAGACAAATCATGTAGTTCAACACTGAGTTCATCTATTCCAAGCTTAGTTTATACAATTTGTATGCTCCAGCTTGAGGGGGAGTGTTAGAATTATTGGTTATTGTGTTTAAGTGTATGTGAGCTGTGAGTGTGTATGTGCTGTATCTGAGTGTGTGTGAGGTGTGTTCCATTCACTTAATCCTATAAATATAGGATTAAGGAGAAGGGTGTATCAACCAAGTGATTCAATATAATTTCATTTTCACATAATAAATAATATAAGATATTGTGACTAACAATTTCTAACAATATCTAACAACCGATAGAAACAAAGAGCTTATGCTTAGCTCGCAATAACAACTCTGGGTATTTTTTATCCTTAACGTATTCATATCTAACTAACCCTTCTAAATAACTAACCAATTCATAAATATTCTAGCAATCACAATTAACTCATTAATCTATCTTAACCAACTCCTTATATCCTAACAGCTAGACACTAAACTAAAAAGTAAAGTCATACTGCATATATAGTTATATACCTTATTGTCACTTGATGATCCACTTTCCACGGGATCTGAGAAATCTTCACTATCAACAGTTGTATCTTTTAAGTGGGGTCTACTACTTTTCTGCAAAAGCTGCACTAAATTGCCTCTTCTTTAAGGATTATTCAGAAAATATTGAAATATGGATGCAAGAAAGACCTCATACGGGAAAAAAATCAATGGATAGGTCTAAGAGTACCGGAAGCATTTCAAAATTTCTACCCACCTGATTGGCTTTGTCTTGGAGGTTATTAAAGAGCTCATTCATTGAGGTGAGATTAAACTCACGTGGAAAAGCTTCTATTTCATCAGGCTCAATGTCTGAATTTACTTCAATTTTGTCATCATCTTCAAGATGATTTTCCTCTAAATTTCCAGAACTCCTAAGATCAACCACTTTCAAAATTTTACTCTAGTCAGTTACTTTTACTTACACACTAATAAGACATTAAAAAACTACTGTTGTACAGAGGAAAAGAAAATAAATTGTTGTAATTAGAGAAAATATCTATAGAATCTTCTTAATTAGAAAAAATATCTATAAAATCTTCCTAATTAAAAAAAATATTTGTAGGATTTTCTGGATTATTTTTCAGTATATTGTTTCCTTATTTCCCTTCATTAGAAGATTAGATTGTTACAAATAGAGGTAAGGATAATCTAATTGACATGAACGAAAATAATAAAATCATTCTCCTTTTCAAGTTAAACCTATCATACAACTGATGTACAGTGAAAAACACGAGCAAATCTACCTTCTAATAGTTCGCCATAGGGATGCTCATAGTTTGTACAGAACCTATATAATGTACAACAAGTGGGCTAAACTAAACTGCAACTGTCTCATATCAGTTACAGGTTAGGAGTTAGGAGAACTCATAAATCCAACTTCTTTCTGATAGAATATTCCCTAACAATAGAAGTCCTTTGTTCATGCACACTTTATTTTACCAAAATGAGATGTAGCACGGAAAACAAAATAAATGTTGAATGGTATTGCAAAAACCTGAAGCTAGTAGCCAAGTATAGGGATGAATCTCTTTGGAAAAACTCATGGTCTAGTCCAGAAAAAAAAAATTGTATTCTCTTTCAAACACATACCAGATGTAATTGCTTTGGAGCAGGTCATATGAGACCCTGACACGCTTCCTTTGTAATGTAGCAATGCTTCAGAAATTCTGGTCATATCTCTAATATGTTTGTTTCTGATAGATTGTGGACCATACTTGAGGAGCTGTGGGGCTGATACGGCAGTATTATCCTTTAACAAGTAAAAATTAAATAAAGAATGAACAGTCAAATTACCTCCTCGAAGATACACATTAACACAGTCAATCATACTATTACTATATTTATCCTATTTATCATCATTATATTGTGTCAAGGGTTATCCTATTTATCATGATTATATTGTGTCTAGGGTTACCCTATTTATGATGATTATATTGTGTCTAGAATTACCCTATTTATCATGATTGTATTGTGTCTAGGGTTACCCTAATTATCTTGTACTCTTGTATCAATTTATTTTTATAAATAGAAGATTATGAGAGAGATCAATCAAGCCCTCTAGAATTATTTTACAGTTTAATTCTCAAGTCATACAAGTCCACAAATTAAGGAAATTATACTCATTGTTCTTGATTTTGAAAGGGACAACTATTGCCTCAAGAGAAGAAAGTGTGAATCAATTGCAGGAAGAACAGGATGCGATTTTGAGAGAATTAAAGTATAACCTCTGCAAAGCATAAGATCAAAATTGTGCTCAAGCCAATAAGCACAGGTGGGAGGTGGTTTATCAAGTAGGAGATTGGGTTTTTCTAAAAATCCTACTTTACAAGTTCAAGTTGTGAGAAATAGAGAAGATTGGGAGAAAATGTCCCTTGTGTGTTTAGCATACACATAGGGTAGTTTATTTATATTGTAAGATATGGGCCAATGCCCTTAATACAGAATAGACTAAGCCCAAATAACAGAAACACACATCTTAATATCTAACACTCCCCCTCAAGCTGGAGCATATAAATCATATGTTCCAAGCTTGTTACAAAGATAATCAATTCTAGGTCCTCGTAAGGACTTAGTGAATATGTCTGCCAACTGGTTGCTTGAATTAACAAACTCAGTCTTGATATCTCCGGATATGATTTTTTCTCGAATGAAATGGCAATCAACTTCAATGTGTTTGGTTCTCTCATGGAAGACAGGGTTAGAGCTAATATGGAGAGCAGCTTGATTATCACATATAAGTGTCATGTGAGTGACATCTCCAAATTTCAATTCACTCAACAATTGTTTAAGCCACACAAGCTCGCAAGTAGCTGATGCCATAGCTCTATATTCTGCTTCTGCACTGGACCTTGCCACAACACTTTGCTTCTTACTTTTCCAAGATATCAAGTTGCTACCAATAGAGACACAATATCCAGAAGTAGACCTCCTATCAGAAGGGGAACCAGCCCAATCAGCATCTGAATAACAAACGATTTTTGTATCGTTGTTAGGGCCATATAGCAAACCTTTTCCAGGTGATCTTTTAATATACTTCAGTATGCGAACAACTGCATCCCAATGGTCTTCACATGGGGAGTTTAGAAATTGACTCACCACACTAACTGCGAAGGAAATGTCAGGACGCGTAACAGTAAGATAGTTTAATTTACCAACTAGTCTTTTGTACCGTTCAGGATCTGAGAAAGGCTCCCCCTGATTTGGTAGGAGTTTGATGTTAGGGTCCATAGGTGTCTCAACAGATTTATAGTTCATTAACCCTGTTTCCTCCAAGATGTCTAACGCATACTTCCTCTGAGATATGACAATACCATCACTGGATTGTGCTACTTCAATACCCAAAAAGTACCGAAGTTTGCCAAGATCTTTGGTTTGAAAATGATGACAAAGGTGTTGTTTCATCTGAGAGATGCCAAGATAGTCACTTCCTGTGAGAACAATATAATCGACATACACTATTAAGTGGATACATCCAGCACTCGAGTGGCGATAGAACACTGAATGATCCGCTTCACTGCGAGACATACCAAATTGTTGAACAACACAGCTGAATTTACCAAACCAGGCCCGAGGAGACTGTTTTAGGCCATATAAGGATTTGCGAAGACGACATACCAATCCAGATGACTCCCCCTGAGCAACAAAGCCAGGCGGTTGCTCCATATAAATTTCTTCATGCAAATCACCATTGAGGAAAGCATTTTTGACATCAAGTTGGTAAAGAGGCCATTGTCGAAGAGCGGCCATGGCAATGAATAGGCGAACAGAGGTCATCTTTGCCATTGGAGAAAAAGTATCACCATAATCCAAACCAAAAATCTGTGTGTAGCCTTTGGCAACCAGTCGAGCTTTCAGACGATCAATTGTACCATCAGGACCAACCTTGATAGCATACACCCACCTGCAACCAACAACAGACTTTCCAGATGGTAATTGGACAAGCTCCCAAGTTCCACTTTCCTGTAAGGCACTTAATTCATCCATCATAGCTTGACGCCAACCAGGATGAGTTAAGGCATCACCCACAGATTTGGGAATTGACACAGAAGAAATGGATGAGAGACAAGTATAAAATGATGGAGATAATCTATGGTAATTAAGAACAGTATAATGGGGGGAAGGGTTACGGGTAGAGCGTATACCTTTACGGAGGGCAATAGGCAAGTCAGACTCAGTTGCTGGAGCCGGAGGAGACACATGAGGCGGCACCGGAAGTGAGTCATGAGGGAGACAATTACGGCGACTATAAACCTGAAGTGGTGGAGGTGAAGGATGAGCCTGTGGTGAATGAGAGTCTAAAGAAGGAGAAGACAAAAGGGGTGGAGTATCACCAGGAGGATCACAGATAAGAGGAATATCAACAGTAACAGGGAGAGGTACAGAACTAGAAGATAGATGTGAAAAGTAAAAAGAAGACTCATCAAAAGTGACATCAGCAGAGATAAAATGACGATTGAGAGAAGGGGAAAAACACTTATAGCCCTTTTGTGACCGTGGAAATCCTAAGAAGACACATTTGTGAGACCTAGGAGATAACTTATCAAGACCAGGACTAAAATCATGAACAAAACATGTAGACCCAAAAACTCGAAGAGGTAATGGATGCAGAGGGTCTTGAGGAAATAAGATAGAATGAGGGATTTTGTTATCTAGGACGGAAGATGGCATGCGGTTGATAAGATAACATGCTGTGAGAACTGCATCACCCCAAAAACGTGAGGGTACTTGACCATGTATCAGAAGTGTACGAGTTGTTTCAATAAGGTGTCTATTCTTGCGCTCAGCCACCCCATTTTGTTGAGGGGTATAAGCACATGAGGTTTGGTGAAGAATGCCATGAGAAGCCATAAACAGTTTAAACTGTTGAGAAAGGTATTCACGGCCATTATCACTACGTAAATGTCGAATAGAAACCCCAAACTGTGTTTTTATTTCATTGAAAAAAGATTGGAAAATAGAAAACAACTCAGAACGATTCTTCATTAAAAACAACCAAGTACATCTGGAATAGTCATCAATAAAAGTAACAAAATACTGAAAACCTAAAATGGACTTAACACGACTAGGTCCCCAAATGTCAGAATGAACCAATGAAAAGGGAGACGACGCCCGTTGTGAGACACTACGAGGAAAGGAACTACGAGTATGCTTCCCTAACTGACAAGACTCACACGACAAACTTGATAATGTGGACAACCTCGGGACAAGTTGTTGTAGTTTGACAAGACTAGGATGACCGAACTGAGCATGAAGAAGGGATGGTGACTCCAGGACTACGCCAACATGTGGAGAAGGACGGAGATGATAAAGGCCATGAGACTCACATCCTGTGCCAATCATGTGTTTCGAACTCCGGTCCTGCAACCAAACAGAATCTTTAGTGAATGAAATAACACAATTAAGAGTACGAGTTAAACGACTAATGGACAATAAGTTGAAGGGAGACCCAGGGACATAAAGTACATGATCAATGGATATGGATGGAAAAATATTAACAGTACCAATACCATGAGATGAGACTCTAGACCCATCAGCCATTGTTATCGAGGGTAAATTATCAGGACATGACAAGGAAGAAAACAAAGACTTGTTACCGGTGATGTGATCGGTGGCGCCTGAGTCAAGGACCCAAGGTCCGAGGGAGTGAGTTAGACCAACAAAAGGTGTACCTGTACGTGCAACAGATGCAGATGTAGTGGAACCAGAGTGCTGATGATCCTCATACCATCTGAGAAATTCGTTGAAGAGTGCAGGTTTGTCTATGGTATTAGATGAAGTAGGATGGTCTGCAGACGGTGATCGGGGAGGTGGATCAGAATTTGCCATTGCTACAGGTCGAGGAGGACGTCCATGGAGAGCATAACATTTATCAATCTTGTGGTCTAACTTGCCACAATGGTCACATTTTGGACGTCCTTTACTTGGCTTGCGAGACCGACTTCGATCATCACGTTGAGCAGCCATAACAGAGGAATCATCAGTATGAGGGGATGTCTCAGTGACGGGTTTGCTCGGTATACGCAAAAGAGCAGAAAAAGTAGAAGTAAAGTTGGGTATGACAGGAGAACCCAAAATCTGATCACGGACATGAGAAACATCATCAGAGAGTCCGTATAATGCCAACAACATGAAGAACTTTGATCGTTGTTCCAATTCTTCAGCAGGAGTGGAAGCAGGAGGTAATATATCATTAAAGTCATGAAGAAGGGCATGAATTTTACCCAAATAATCTGCCATGGGACCAGGATTGCGCGGACCAATAACAGTTAATAGGTCCTGACAAACACCATAAAGACGTTGAGTGTCATTGGTGTATAACAACTTCGTTTGTTCCCATACTTCTGAACATGTTTCATAGGATCGAAACATTTGTTTCAGTGAGGAGTGAATGGTGGACTTTATAACAATGCATAACTGAGCATCAATTTTCATCCAGCGGGAAGTGTCATCTATGGGAGCAGTAGTCACATTTTGAGTAAGATGATCTAAGTACCCCTGACTCTTCAACCAAAGTTTGATGTCGGACGCCCAGGTTGCATAATTTGTGCCATCTAACTTGTCAATGGACAAGTGTACATTCACATAATTGGTATATATTGAGGGATCAGAAGATGAGCCACCAACAGAGGTGTTTGTAGACGAGGAAGACGCCATAGAGAGGGAGAAACCCTAAAAATTCAAAGTGCTCCGATTGACGCAACGACCACAGATCCAGAAAGAGGGCGAGGAGGCGGTCACGGCGGTGCTGATCGGCGGCGGAAAGCTCCGGCGACGCGCCGGCACGCGCGGCGGCAGCAGCGACTCTTGCGGCGGCGCGTGGCGGCACGTGGGTGGTCCGATCTCCGTGATCTTCGGACGACGGTGGTCGCCCGGCCGAGACGATCCCGATGGTGTGGTCGCCGGTCGATTCTGGACCTCCGGCGACGGCGGCGGCGGCGGTGGCAGTGGCGACGGTGGTGGCGGCGGCGGCGGTGGCGGCGACGGCGACGGCGGCGACGGCAGTGATAGGAGCCGGAGACCGAGGAGTTGACTGGAACTATTCCTGTGCTCTAGATACCATGTGAGAAATAGAGAAGATTGGGAGAAAATGTCCCTTGTGTGTTTAGCATACACATAGGGTAGTTTATTTATATTGTAAGATATGGGCCAATGCCCTTAATACAGAATAGACTAAGCCCAAATAACAGAAACACACATCTTAATATCTAACACAAGTCATTAGCAAAGAAGCCCAATGAAAAAAATAGTCATAGTTTTTGTGGACCTTATCAGATTGCAGAATGCATTGGACAAGTTGTGTATAGACTGTTCCTTCCTGAACACAGTCATATTCATCTAGTTTTTCATGTACCCTTACTCGAACTAGCCATGAATTCAGCATACTTATCGCAACCCCTGCCTCCAATGTTGTCTGTTGATAGGTTTGGTATATAGTATATAAGAGACGAAATAAATAAGAGGGTATGCCTGCTGTAACAGACTATTATAAATAGCCCAGGGTTAGTAGTAGGGTGGCAGTTTTTTAGTAAAGGAAAAACTTCAGGAGAATTGTGGATAGTGAGGTTCTCTCGAACAACCTAAGTAGGGGAGACGCTTTGTAACATTCTATACCATTTCTATACCTACTGCATTGGTAGGTGCAAAATTGGAGTAAAGCAATAAAGTTTTTCAAGATTGAGTCTTGTATTTCAATTCTTAATACGCAGTTCTATTAGTCAATTATTCATCAAAAGTGCATTTTGTTAATCAAACCATTGCTTGATATTTCGAATGTGGGGACTAATTTGGCGGAAGGATTAGTTCCTAATGCACAATTTTCATCATTCAGGGACTAATGTGACCAATGCAAAATATCTCAAGGATTAAACTTTCATTATTTACTCTAAACAAAAATATGAAGCGTATAAAGTCATGCATAAAATGGAAAAATAGATGACTAGGAAAATATCAATTCTGTCCGGAAATTAGAACTAAAAATTAAACTTTGTGACTTTGAAAATTATCAATCAATTTGGTCCCTAATATTACAAAGAAGATAAATTTGGTCTTTTGACTTTTGACTACCATTCATCAATCTGGTCTTACTTGACGCACACCAAAATCATCAGGCACCAACCTAATTAACTCACAATAACATCAGTGGTGCCAATTTCATTTGAGCAACCAAATTGGTGTTTTCTAATAAATAGATGGTTGAAAGATGAGAAGTAAAACATTCTATCAGAATTTTAAAGAGTACCCTGTCTGCAGAATTGTTTTCTTCATCAGTTGAATTGGCAACAACCTCTCCCTCGTTGAAGTCAGGCATCTCAACCTCATCTTCAAGCGGTTTCTGATTAACCAATAAACACATCAGTTACTTCCTTTTCTTCACAACAAACAAATCCAAAAAACCACCCAAAGACATGCCTCAGATGAAGAACTGGTGCCTTTCCCAGACAAATTCCGATCACTGATTCCTGTACCGCAGTACCCTTCTCAGAATCGATCAATAATATTAATAGTTAGGGTCGATTGGACAAGCATATCCAGAATTTTTTTTGAGAAATTAGGGAGAAACCTGTTCAAACAGTTCCTTAATAACTAACTACAAATCTATTTTGGTTGAAACTAAAACAGTTAGATGATGTACCTTTTAGAATGTCAAGCCGCACAGCAAGAGGCAATTCTTGCTATAAAAATCAGAAGAAGAAAAAGAAGAAAACAGTGATAGTGATTGCATTTTATAAAATGTGCAGAGAAAACAAAATTCAATTCGAACAAAACTTTTGGGTGTGAACCTTGTGGGTGTTGTCTGAGGAAAGCGCATTGTTGGGGAAAACGGCGTCGTCTTCATCTGGCGGTAAATGAAGAAAGAGCTGATTGGATTAGCAAATTGGTGTGTGCACTAAGAATAGGATTTGAGACTGAGTTGCAGAAAATTACCAGAAATGCTTTCGTCCGAGTCTGGTCTGTGCCGCGAAATTAAGCGAAGTGGGATTAGGGATTTTGGTTGCCTTCGCCTTCTCATGTCTCAGCTTAACGTCCCAACAACACTGAATGTTGATGGTGTAGAAGAAAAATGGAAGGATTGTTGTGATTGGAAATGTGTTGCATGTGAGAATGTTAGTTATGACATTCAAAACTCGCAATTGAATTTCAAAAGTTTAAAGCAAAGTCGGTTGGAGCGGAAGGAGTGGTGACTAGTCTTCTAGTTATTCATATCTCAAGGACAATTGGCGGAGTTCTTTTGTGAATTGCCTGCGACAGTTTCATGCTTGCTTCATATTCTAGTACTACCGGTGCCTTTATCGGTAATTTTGTTTGTTTATATATATATATAAATAAAATACATAAATATAACTCATTGTTTATTTATTTGGTGTTTTATTACATTAAATATTATTAAAATATGTAATATTTAATTAACTAATTATATTAAATTAGAACATATTCATTTAATTTTAGAGAAAAAAACATATGTATGTGTAGCTAAAAGTGAATGTTAAATGAAAAATATGTTGATTTATTAATAATAGTAATATTTATTCAAAAAACTTAAAGTTTATTTATTCAATAATAATAATAATAATAATAATAATAATAATAATAATAATAATAATAATAACTGTTAAATATAATATAAACTATATATGAGATTAATCTCACTTTTATGGAATATACACATAGGGTCATCTATTTATAATAAAAGAAATATGGACTAAGTCCAATATACAAATAAGAAATAATAACAAAATAACTAAAGATAAAAGATAAATATAAAATAAAGATAATATATCTAACACTCTCTCTCAAGCTAATGCAAACAAATAGTATATATCAATCTTGTTACTAATATAATCCATAAAGACATAGTAAAAATATTTTCTTATGCACTCGAGTGACACCAAATCGCTAATGATTTGCAAGATGACATAGAACACAAAATATCAACCCAAAAGACTCCCTTGAGCAACAAATCTAGGAGGTTGCTCCATGTAAATCTCTTCTTGCAAATCACTGTGGAGGAATGCATTGTTGACATCTAGCTGATAAAGAGAACACTATAAATAAACTAACAAAAGTCATATTTTCCATGGGAGAAAAAACATATATGGATGGTTCAAAAGCAATGGTGAGAAAAGGGATGTCAAAAGAGACAACAATGGAAGAAGCCATGGATGAACAAGAGAGAGAAACCATAAAAATCTAAGATTCTCTAATCAAGGCACTTGAAAAAGGAAAAAGAGCAATCCCGATGCTTTGAATAGTTACCTGAGAGGAGATGGGACGTGCGACAATGCACGATGAACCTAAAAAAGGAAAATAAGTGATCTCGATGCTCTGAATTGCTAATAGACATGCCACCATGCGCGATCGAAAAATGGAGCAAATCCACAACTTCAAAAGGCATGATGGTCGCCTGGCCGAGACGATCAAAACCATGTGATTGTCGGTCAAAACTAGAACTCCGACAGTGATAATGGTAGACTATGTCTTTGCCACCGACGGTAGATAGCACCGTCGATAGCAGTGTGTGTAATGGTAGATAGAGGCAACAAAATTTTTTTTCTTAAAAGAACCTTAAGCTCTAGATACCATGTTGAATATAGTAAAAACTATGTATGAGATTAATCTCCCTTGTATTGAATATTGGGAGAGAAAGGAAGAGTTGCAGAAAACCTTAGTGCAAGGGAAGATTGGTGTTGTTTGGAGTTGTAGATAAAGCCCTAGGATTGACCAATGTATGGGGAAGCTTATCATTGTTTGTTTCTTATTTATTTGTATGATGAATTGGGTTTTCTTTTAATTATCTTGAAAGGTAATGTTGTTTTGATGCATGTGGATGTATGATAATATGTTTTGCATGGTGATAGGGTTATATCCCTTATTAGGGTTTGATGCTAAATGGGAACAAAGTTATGATAATTCGGATTTTTATCATGCAAATATATGTTATGAAGATGGTATGATAATCTAATGCAGATTATTGGGTTTGTTGGGTTATAATTTGCATAATGATGTGTTATGGATGATTCAAGTGATGTAATGTATGTATTAGGGTCTATTCATAAAGGTATGTGAGGCTTGAATGCATGCACATGAGGTTTTGGAGTGTACTTGAGTATGTAGTTGATGAGCATGAGAGTGGAGTATAAGTCTACTAGTTGTACCTAGTAAATCCTGGTGCTATTTGCGGATAAGTGATTCATTTTGCCTTGTGTGTCTCGAAAGGGTTGTTCGGGTATTGGGTCTTCCTTATGTGGTGGTGATGGTGTGTTCCTTGTCCTTGTGTGGTAGGACTACATGTTCCTTAGCTAGATTGCGGGACTACTTGAACGTATCTGTAGGAGAAGCTATAGATTGGTCTGTAGGAGCGACTACAAACGAGTAAGGTAAGGTAAGGCCACATAAATTCATAACTAAACTAAATTCCAAACAGAATTATGATAGTCCATAAACAACATTCACAACATCAAGCAATCAAAAAGCTAGTTACCATCATTCAATCACAAATTATACTGAAAAACAAATATTCCTCTTTCAATCAAGTCAACATAATCTACTACCAATAATAAATCATACATATCAAAGTAAAATAAAATCAAAGAAAGGTTGCTAGTTTCCCTTATATTCACAAAATTGCTACCAAACTTTAAATACGCACAACGCTTACTGAAGCTCAAGGAACTCTAGAAACGCCTACAAACAACTGAATTGTGATCGAAGTGAGTCCTTAGAACCTCAAATTATCAAAGAACTAGAAAAGAAGCTCAATTGACACATGCGAAAGGATTCTTATGCATGGCCTTAACTAAAGAATTAAAAGAAAAAAAGGAATAAGAACTTACTTGCTCTAGAAAGAAAGTTGATCGAATGATGATGGAGATTACACTGTTGTGATCTCCTAGATGCTTCCTCATCGTTAAACAGATGATCCAAAAGTCAGAAATTATAGAGAAAAGGGAAAGAGAACTCAAAAAAAGAGTTATATAGAGATTGAGACTATTTTAGATAATAACACGAATTCATGAAATTCTATTTATATTATTGAATTATTTTAACATTAAAATACTCAGTCTCATTATTTTAAAACACATATCAACTCATACTCTATTTTCTAGGTTTTTTCAGATTCCTAACTCAAAGGAAGTCCAAACTCCACCTTAGAGGCGATAACCCTTTCCAAGGTGTAAGGAGAATAAACAAAATTGCCTATGAGTTAGATTTATCCCAGATTTATCCCTAATTACAACATGAGTCATACTTTTTATGTGGGTGATCTTTCTCCTTTTGATATAGGTTTAACAAATTCATGGTTGAATTCTCTCTCTAAGAAGGGGAAGATGATGAGTTTATGACTCCCCATGAGAGCATAAAGGACCTTCCTAGGAGGATTACTAGAAGCATGACAAAAAGGCAGACCTCTAATCTATCTTTGACTTTATGTTAACTTTGTTGGTATTGACTTTAATTTTGTTGACCTTTACTTGTGTGTTTGTTTTGTAGGCTTTGCTAGTAACACCTTGGAGGGAAGTGTCACATATTTGGAGAGGATAAAAGGCTTAGGCTTGGCTCACATGTAGGAGATGTCTCCTTTGGGGATCATGGAGATTAAAGGTTGACCTTTCTAAAAGGTCATGGGGGCATGAGAGCCTTAGAGAGCAAAGATGATCATGCCTTCCATACCTAGGTGTTTCCTTTATATGACATAGTTTCTAGAAGCCTTCTTTTTATATGTGTTAGCTTGTCCTTTGTTTTTGCTAAGATGTCCCTTCCATCACCTATAAAAGGATACCTCATTGTCTTGTAAAAGGGTTGAATATTTTGAATTTATACACTTATATTTGAACACCCTTTGTGCGTTGAACCCTCTATAGACTGTCTCTTTCTCTTAGTCTTATGTTGAGCTTGGTCTCGGCATCCCCACTTATCTTGGGTTCATGAGACTTTGTTCCTCCCCCCAAGTGATTTGATTGTACCTCTACCACCTCCCTTTTCTAGTCTTTTATCTTTTGTTCCATTTTGTATGTTCTTGTTTATTTATGCATTTATGTTTCACGCTTGTTATAATATAGATCCATCTTATATTTAGAATTAGTGTAAGGTTTTTGTGTTAAAGTTTCTTAAGAAAACTCCAAAAAGATTCCCACTAGATATTAAGATAACCAAATGGTTATCTAGATGTGAAGGTACACTTCAAGGAGCTCAAAAGAGAATAAGAGATGGTTCAATTGAAACAAGAAACATAACAATAATAATGAACATAAAAGGTACGAAAGCATAAAATGGAATATAAGAACATATAACCTGAAAAAAATGAACAAAAAGTTGAAGATAGTACAAAGGGAATTGGGGAGAAAGGAAGGCATGCCATTGGGGTACTAAGTGACCCAAAATAAGTGGTGGTTGTCGCTACTTGAACCAATGTTCAAGATGAGACTAAGAGTATAGAACTCTCACAAGAGCAAAGCTCACAAAATGTTATGTTCTAGAAAATAGGGCAGCCTAGGAAACTTATGTTCTCTTATTTACTCTCCAATAGTGCCCAAACAATCCAGAAGGTCAGTAAAAGTCCCTCTTGCTCTTCATGGCTTTCTCCCATGTTTCTTTACCAGTTATAAGGTTAACTAAGCTCCTATCCTCTCAAATGTAGGCACACATGTTGACCCAACCTCCAATGCCCTTCTTGATCCATCTAGGTGCACCCCTTATCAAATTAAGGGTGTCCAAGAGCAATCATACAAAAATAAATGAGTAATTCATGAGTCTAGAATTTATTCTATAGGACAAGAAAAACTAAACCGAATAAAAGAAAGAATGTGAAGAAACTTCCTCCTAAACAAACTTATTTTCCCTTAGCATGTGCCTTCATCCTTGGTAGGGGTTAAGTGCTTATCACATTATCTCTTAATTCTTGTGATTTTTGTTTTGTTAACTGAATTCCCTATTCTTTTGTGATTCCTTGAAAATGCACCTTCACTTCTAGATAACCATTTGATTATCTTAATGTCCAGTAGGAATCTTCCTTGGATTTTCTTCACTCTAAACACCATATCTCTAAGAGATAAAATGGATCCTCATCACTTTCTTATCTCAAACATAGCTAAAGTGAAGGCATGGTGACGACAGTGGTGGAAACAACGACTGTGGCGATGACAATAGTAACGTGGTGGTAACAGTGCACAATAATGGGTTATCGACGTTGGTAGCTGAAGTTGATGGAAGAGGATAAGAAGGAGCCGAAGGTGGCAATGGCGGACGGGGCGACGATAGTGGAGACAATGAATGGGAGGAAGATGATGAGGAAAGGAGGAGGAGGAGGAAGAAAGGAGAGAAGGAAGAAGAAGAACAAGAAAAAGAAAAAAAGAAGAGGAAGGGAAAGAGAAAGCAGAAGATCAAATCACAAAATTTACTAATGAATTTTACTCATAACCAAATTTGTCGATAGTTGTCATCGATATTTATCGATAGATTTTAGGTTGTTGGTAATTATGGATGAATCTCGCAATTCATCAATAAAATTTATTAATGACTATTTCATCGATAAAATTTTTTACCATCTGTAATCCTTTAATAAACTCAATTATCAACAAATTTTTATTATTATCGACAAATTATGTCTAGTGATAATACAATATTTTCTTACAGTATGCTTGATATAGACATTGTGTTTGTCATCTTCCTCCTAACTTCTTTCTTCTTAATTAAGGTCAATAATAGTGTGGTTTAGGAAAAATGATGTCCTAATGTTGAACCAAGATTCTTGTAGGAGCAGGTTCAAGATTCTTGTATCTTCAATAAAGGAATAAGGAAGAACACATGTCTTGAACTCCATATCTTAGGCATATTCTTGTGAGAAATCAATCGAATACATTATTGCTATAATCTAACTTGATGTAAAGATTTGATTTTGAAATCTATATCATGTATGATAAAAGTCAACCCAAAATCATAATATTCTCTATGCATTATTAATACCTTCATTTATAAATATTGGAATATGGATTTAGAGTTAGCTCAAGCCAACAAAAATGATTAGGCTGAAGACTAGTCCACTTATATATATTATTTTAAACTTTATCTATAACTTGAGACTTGAGTTTTTCTCAACACATTCCTACGTCTAAAGGTTTTGGACTTTGGTACATGAATAATGTGATGGATAACCTTTTAAATAATGTAAAATGAATATCACATATACTTTTATAATTTTAATGTATAGTGATGAAACTTTTTAAATGCTTTATTTTTTTTTTACTCATTTCCATTTTTAAGTAATAAATTGGATTTTTCAACATATTTGTTTTAATTTTGTCTTTTTAGGTTATCTCATCTTTACTTATTGTTTCAACCATAACTTTCTTTGTAAATATAATTTTTGACTAATTTGAGTTGTATTGGATTCTATACTTTTAATATTTCAATTTGGATATATAATTTAATAGATTTGTATTCCTCCTACTATTTTTTATGACTTTTAGAACTTGAGACAGTTTTGTTGAAAAATTGTAAATAGAATACAAATTAGCTTATCAGTTATAATTGGTATTAGATACTTGATTAGAAACTAAATTAGGTCTTATTTAACTTTAGATTTGAAAGACTATATAAAACTTTTAATGTACTAAAAATTGGGAGACGAATCATTTGAAAAATTTCAGAGTTTTAGTTTTTCTTTTCTTTTCTCTCCTTTCTTCTTATTTTAGTTTTTGCCTTTTCATATTCTTTTGCTTTGCTGCTGCGTTTTCTTATCTCTTCTTTGTCATGCTATATTTTCATTATTCATTGATCTATTTGCATTTTTTTTCTCCTTTGCATTTTCTTTAATGCTCTTGCAAGTTTGATTTCTTGCTCTTTAAATAATGCACTTTAGTCTTTTGCATTTTAATTTTCAGCGATTTCAGTTTCCAACACTTTAATGCATTTAGTTTCTTGATTTCAATTTCAATTTGCATTTTCCATTCTCAATCAAATTAATTTATGAAGGAATAATGCTAATAATGGAATACAATTGAGTATGTATCTTCGAGAACGACGTAAATTATACTGCATATTGCAAAATTTAAAAAAGCTTAGATTGGTTGAAATCAAAATATGCAAAATTAAAAAAACAACATAGATTGTTTGAAAAAAATACACACTCATACTATATTGATATGTGAGTTTAATTAACTCTGTTGGCAGAAAAACCAATTTGTAAATGAGGATGCCCCTCTTTTATACTATATATATATATATATATATATATATATATATATATATATATATATATATATATATATATATATTACACTATATCTTATTTAGGACTTGGGTATTTTTTTCCATAAGAATCATACTTTGCTAGTGACATTTCATATAGTATGCTTTACCATCACAATTAAGTTATACAGCTATACCATATGGTATACAAAATACAATTCTAAAGACTTTATTATTCTCATTTAAGATAAATAAACAACATAATGAAAGGAATATCTTGTATAATGAATGAATGACACAGTACAATGCAAAGTAGCAAGGTCAATATACAATTAGCCATACTTGGAATGAAAACGTGAAATGTTAATTTTTAACCATCTTATGTAAGTTAATGAGAAATGTCTTTTCTTCTTATGAAACTATCATCAGGAAGGAACATTTTATTGCAGTTTCATCACCCTCCAATCATGTTTCTGTACAACTTGTATTTGTATATCTTACTATGGTAATGTGAAAAATATGAACGCTAATGCTGATGAATAAGAAATTTGAGATGAAGACTGCTATCATGCATATGCTTGAAGCAATTGAATATGGTGTGAATGAATCATTATATCATTTTCTCAAACTTATCAAGTTTCTTCACCCGTTGCATAGACCTTAAAAGTAGTGCCGCAAAAATGCCTGCAGATGGACAAGTTCATACCAATCAATCACAAGAATAAAGATGATGTGCGCATGATCATGATTAAGAGTCTATTTGGATAAAACTTTCTATAAGTACATATAGAATACATAAATAAATAAATTTCTACCTAAGTTAAAACTGATTTATGCCTAAGTCAACAAGTTTTTGGAAAAGTTAATATGAGAGAGCATCTATAAATTAACCATAAGCTAATTTTAGCTAATAAAAAAGTCAATTTCGTTTTTCTTTTATTTTGCTCTCCAATAAGAACTTATGGAAAATTTGTCCAAACATTGACTCTAAGTGTGACAAGTTTAATCAATCAGTCCCCAAACAATATTTGAAGAAAGTTGTTATAAATCTCACCTGCACCAAGGAATGATCCATTTGCAAATGCTTGATTGCCTTGGCTACTCAAAGTGATACCAAGATTTAGAAAGGTTCCTCCCAATACCGAATACATAGTAGCCATTTGTAAAATTGTTGCTTTCCTAGCAGCTCTTTCAGACTGGCAAATCAAGTTACACCAACTTCAGTTCAGGGAGAAAATGTTGCATAATGTCTAACCTACATTGGACAATTTAATGACCTCTAAATTTAGGGTCATAAACTTGCACTGAAATTCTAAAGAGTTACAAAGTTAACCTTGGTCGTAAATGGTTTATCTCCACAAGAAAACGCAAGATCTAGTGTGGTTTGGACACAACATAGAAAAAAGCTACGTATTTAATGATATCATGATTTTGTAATAAATTATGATCAATAGGAGTTAGTTAGAAAAAGTGTGTTGAAAGGATTAGTGACAAAAACAGGTCCCAGTGGATGGTACAGCTCTGGTACCATGTTTGAGAAGAGAAAAACTGAAAAGAAATATAATGAATTCTATGTATTACGTACACACATGAGTATTTTTATTTATAATGAAGAAGATATTCAACAATAAGGAATGAAATCAATATATAATGGTTTAATGTCTCGATAGATCCTTATTTTCGACATGTGTAATTTGACAGCAGACCCCTAATTGCTCCAATTTTGTACAAAAAAGAATCCAATTGAGACGCCAAAAAAAAAAGAGAACTATTTGAGATTCACATCGAAAATAGGAACCTACCAAGACATTAAACCATAAATAATTAATATTTGGTAAGATATTTTCCTATCAAATTTTATGTTATATCATATATCTAAGTAGAGCATATATATCGTGAGACAAGTTTGTTACAAATGTCACACAAGACTCATTGAGAAACTTGTTAAACATGCCAATCAATTCATTATTGATATTGACAAAGTAAATAATGACAAAGCTAGTAGATATTTTTCGAACATGATTTTCTCTCTGTCAAAGTGACCATCAATCTTCAATTATGCTCCATCTTTTCAAATCATATATTTAACACTCTCCTCCAAGTTAGAACATTTTATCATGAGTCAAGCTTGCTAAAAGTGTTTAGATGTCACACCAGCTCTCAGAGCAAAAATGCACAGATGACATGGAGGTTTCCAGAAAGCAAAAAATGCTCAGAGGTGTACAACTGCTGGAAAGCATAAATGATCAAATGGACATCACACAGGAAGGAAATGCCAATGCCAGTATAATGAATTTCGTGTGTTTTGTACACACGAGTATTATTATTTATGATGAAGAAGAAATACAATATAAAGAATAAAAGCAATATATAATGATGGGAAATATTTGATAAGATATCTCCCTATCAAATAATATCATATCTCTTAATGTAATCATATTTCTAGCAAAGTATGTTGCTAGCATTCCCCTACAACTTGTACCATGTGAAGAAAAATAAATTGCTCACCTCAAGAACTCGAACTCGAAGTTTCAGATCTCCTGACTCAAGTTGCTTGACAAATTCCTCTATTCTTTGAACTCTATATGGCATAGATATTGAATTGGTTCTTGCCTAGAAATGTTCCACAAGACTTGTTAATTTAAGTGAGTACACAATGCCATAATTAAAATAACAGAAGTTTTAAAATATGAAGAAACATCATATAGAATGAAAAGCTAAAATGGAAGTTCCAAATTGTGGTACATCATCGGCTTGTTTCCTTATCTCCTCCACAAGTTGTGGCCCAGTGCGCTGCTTTTGCCTTATATCTAGAAGTTCCTGTTATGAAAAGTTCAAATTAGCACTAAATTTTAACAGAGAATAAAAACGTAACTGGTCATAGATTGTTTTAAACCTGTGCATAAGGTGCGGCAATCTTCACAAAGGAGAAATCTGGATTGAGAATATAACCTAATCCTGCAGAGAAGCAAAATGTAAGTAAAGATTAAACATGAAGAAATCAAAGATTCTTGAATAATATTGTTTCCTCATTCTCATGCTATTCTTGCAGTAGGTTTTTCTATTATTTCAATGGAAAATTTAATTGAACGTTATTTCTGATAATTATTCTGTAGCTATATATACAGACTTGGAGCAAAATATTATAGTGTCTCCTAGCAGTCAAATCCATATATAGCAACTAATCTTACATAATAACAGACCACAATACCATGATAGTTATATTTTACTACGTAGATCCACCTTTAATGTAAACCAATTTTGGTGTCATGGTCTCTGGTAGGTTGACCTTATTTAGTTTACATGAAGTACCAAGGAGGTGACAGATCACACGCACAATAAAAAGGGTAGCCTAAACTGGCTTGCACATTGGTAACGGCTCAGGAAGGAAACATATAGACAAATTTCACAAGAAGGAGAGAAGGATTCAAAGAACTACTAGGCTTTTGGAGTACTATCCCCGTGAAGCTAAGGATGGACAAAGAATGACATCTTTGAAAAAGGGACATCCAAAGAAGACTAAAACCAACAACTTGAAGCATGGTAGAAATTTCTATCCTGTCTTGTCAAATGTGTAAGTCAATATAACACAATGTGAGGATTAATTTCCTTCACAATGAAAAGTTACACTTGAAATAACAACAAAGAATAAATCAAAATCTAAGGCATATTTCTTGGGATCTGTTAGGCATGGAAGTAGTAGAAAATAGGACTGATTTTTATTATTCTAAATTATAAAAAAAACATTCTCATATCCTCTATTTGTAACAATCTAATTCTCCTAAAACGGGAAATAGGGAAACTAGGGAAACAAAATAAAATAGAAAATTATACATCTATTTTCTCTAATTAGGAAGATTCTAAAGACATCTTCTCTAATTACAACACTCTCCCTCAAGTTGGTAAATGAATATCAATCATTCCAAACTTGTCTACAAGATCTTGAAATCTACTCGGAGGAAGCCCTTTTGTAAAATATCTGCTATTTGAAGTTATGTAGGAACATGAGTTGTAATCACAAAGCCTCTATCAAGATTATCTTTGATCTTTGATGAAATGTCTGTCAATCTTAATGTGTTTGGTTCTGTCATGCTATACTGGATTACGGGCTATGCTTATGGAAAACTTATTGTCACAGTGTAATTGCACCAGATTCTCCACTTTGACTTTAAGATCATCCAAAATGATTTTCATCCAGAGTCCTTCACACATTCCTTGAGCAAGAGCTTGAAATTCAGCTTCTGCACTAGAATGGGATACTCTATCTTGCTTTTTGCTTCTCCATGTTACCAAACTGTCTCCAAGAAACACACAATACCCAGAAGTAGATTTTTTGTCAGTAATAGAACCTGCATAGTCAGCATCAGTATATATCTTCAAAGTCAATTGTCTTCCCTTTTGAATAATAACCCATTTCCAGGACTTGACTTCAAGTATTGGAGAATTTTGTCAACTACTTGCATGTGTCTCTCTCTTGGATCATGAATAAATTGGCTCATTACACTAACTGCATAAGCAATGTCTGGTTTGGTGTGTGATAGATAAATCAATTTTCCTACCAATCTTTGATATTGGGCCTTCTCTACAGGAGCACTTTCTTCACTTCCAATTCTGTGATTTTGTTCTATAGGAACTGTTGAGGTTCTACGTCCCAGTTTTCCTGTTTCTTTGAGGAGATCAAGTACATATTTCCTTTGGGAGATGAAAATTTCGTTCTTGTCTCTTGCCTTATGTTTCATTGTGAGTATCCATCTACACCCTATTGCCTTCTTGTCTCTTGGCTTATCAACAATCTCCCAAGTTGAATTTCTTTCTAATGCCTCCATCTCTCCTTTCATGGCTTGATTCCAACGTTCAAGTTTCATGGCCTCCTGGATTGAGGTAGGAATTTATGTGGCATCAATGGCAACAATTAAACTTCTGTGCTTATCAGAGAGATTGTTAGTGCAAACAGAAATAGGATATTTAACACATGATCTTCTTTCCTTTCTCAATGCAATGGGTAAATCCTCAATAATACTTACCTCCTCCTCATTGATATCTTCAGGGATCCTCACCTTCGGATTAGACAATTTTTCTTGCTTGAGAGTCGAAGTGGGTTGTTTTCTTCTTTCATATTTTTTGCCAAAAAATTTGTCTTCTTCCTCACTGTGGACTATGGTAGCTTCATTGCTCAGGTCTTGGGCATCCTACAAAGAAAAACATGGTAATGACAAGAAGAAGAGTTCATCCACTTCAAGTGCTTTCTCCCCCTGAAGTGGTGGACTGACATAAAAGGATTGTTTCATGAAAGGTGACATCCATGGTGATAAAGTTGCGAAGACTCTAAGGATGATAACATTTGTACCCTTTTTTATTAGAAGGATACCCAATAAACACACATTTAAGAGCTTTGGGATCTAATTTACCACGGTTAGGATGATAAGAGTGAACAAAAACAACACATCCAAAGACTCAACTAGGTAGACTCGTTATTAGGGGAGAAGAAGGAACAAAAGACAATAGAGACTCTATAGGACTAATGCCATTTAAGATACAAGTGGGTAACCAGTTGATGAGATAGGTGACAATTAACACAGCTTCTCCCCAATAAATTTTTGGAACAGACATTTGAAAACGAAGAGCTCTAGTTACTTCATGAAGATGACGATTCTCTCTTTCTGCAACCCCATTTTGTTGAGGGGTGTTAACACAGGTTAGTTCATGAACAATACCATTATGAGGCAAAAAATTGAGAAATTCATGATTCACATATTCAGTACCATTTTCAAACCTGATTCTTTTGATAATTTTTCTAAATTGATTTTGGACAAGACGGAAAAAATTAACAAAAATTTGAAAATCTTCGGATTTAGTTTTCATAAGGTATGTCCACGTGACACAGGTACAATCGTCAATAAAGGTAACGAACCATTTGGCTCCATAAATAGAATCTTGACAGGACCCCAAACATCAGAGTGACGGAGGTGGGCGCATGGGCTACACGCGCCGGCGACGGTGGCGGCGCGTGGCGGCTTCTCTCCCGGAGCGACTTCCAACGTTGTGGTCGTTGGTGTTGGGCGCACCTTTCTACCATATCAACGACCCCAACTGGCGACAGCGGCGGCGGTCGGACAGTGGCGGCGGCGCGATTGTGCAGCGGAATAAAGCTCCAAGATCAAAAGCTCTGACACCAAGTAGAAAATAGGACTGATATTTATTATTCTAAAATAAAAAATACATTCTCATATCCTTTATTTGTAACAATCTAATTCTCTTAAAACGAGAAATAGGGAAACTAGGGAAACAAAATACAATAGAAAATTATACATCTGTTTTCTCTATCTAGGAAGATTCTAAAGATATCTTCTCTAATTACAACAGAAGTAATGAGAGGGTTAAGATAAAAGTAGTAAAATGGTTAGTTGTTACAAGGGGAGATTCTTATCTTGTGGGATGTGGGATGTTGAGTTTTTCGAGAGATGTTTGTGATAGGGAGAACCCTGTGAGAAAGGAAAGCAGTTTTCCTCTGGAAGCTTTGGCTTTTACTGTGTGTAAAGTAAATAATACAATGCAAGACTGTCCTTTTCTTCTTTTCCTATCTTGTTATTTTATTACTATTCCTAGATGCCTAATAATTTGGTTTGACCGGCCGAATCCGAAGAAAAGGGGAATTTTCGAAAGTAGAGTGAGTTCTCTAGGAAAAGTTTGGCCAGCAAACAAGGAAGGGTTATGGCGGAGACAGAGACAGAATTGTCTATTATTGAAGATATTTTTAACAAACTTAGTAAATATGATTTATATACACCGGCTTGAAGGTGAATGTTAGATATTGTTAGTTACAATATCTTACGTTCGTTAGAGTATTATGTGTATTTGAGCTTAGTCCATATTTTCTTTTATTATTCTTCATTGCAAATATATTATCCTATGTTTATTTTCTACACAAGGGGAATTAACCCTATACCTAATTTTCACTATTTTCACATTAGGCATGGAAGTATTGAGAGGGTTAGGAAGAAATTTAAAGATAAACGTAGTAAAATGGTTGGTTGTTATAAGGGGACGCTGGGGGTAGTTGTTTTAGAGTTGATGTCAGGTTGGTTGTTATAAGGGGACGTTGGGGGTAGTTGTTTTAGAGTTGATGTTTGTGACAGGAAGAACCCTGTGAGAAAGGAAAGCAGATTTCCTTTGGAAGCTTTGGCTTTTACTATGTGTAAAGTGAATAACAGAGTGCAAGACTTTGTCTTTTGCTTCTTTTTCTATCTTGTTCTTTCATCACTATTTCTAGGTGCCTAACATAATCTGTCCTAACCATATCAAACGTCTAAATCATCATAAATCTACAATGATTACACATTTGTTCTAATTGTGGAGTCTTACACAACTTTCCCTGGGAAATGTTTAATTATCATCTTATAACGAACAAACTAATTAAATTAAATGCAATAGGATGTTAAAAGAATAAAAATAGTTTTGAAGAATGATCACTGATTTAGGGAAAAGGCAGGGAAGAGAAAGGAGCAAACCTTCAAGGGTAGAAAAGGCTCTAATGACAAAGGTGAAGGTAGATGGAAAACGGAAAGGCTGATCTTGTGCTATTGCAAATAAATCCTGCAAAAAAATCCATCAGTAATAAAATTATACAGAAGAAAATACTGTAGATACTTGGAGCAACCTAGAAATCCAACTATAGTAAAACAATCACACAAAATAAATGCAGATTATTGAATAGCATGAAAAACTATTTATGGAATTAATCTCCCTTATGTATAAAGTACATATAAGGTACTATATTTATAATAAAGAAAATATGGACTAAGCCCAAAATATAAATAAACAATAATAACAAAGTAACAAAAGATGAAAGATAAATATAAGATATTTATCTAACATATCTAATAATCTAATATATGTAACACTCCCCATCAAGCTGGTGCAAACAAATTATATGTTCCAGGTTTGTTATAAATATAATCAATTCTTGGTCTCCGTAAAGACTTAGTCAAAATATCTATTAACTAATCACATGAGTTAACGAACTCAGTTTTGATATCTCCAAATATAATCTTCTCTCGAATGAAATGACAGTCAATCTCAATGTTTTTGGTCCTCTCATGAAAGACATGATTAGAACTAATATGAAGAGTAGTATGATTGTCACATATAAGTGTCATTTGAGTAACATCTTCAAATTGTAACTTTCTAAGCAATTGCTTAAGCCAAACAAGCTCACAAGTGCTGAGGCCGCAGTTCTATATTCTGCTTCTACACTAGATCTTGCACAAGACTTTGTTTCTTGATTTTCTAAGAGATCAAGTTATCATTAATGGAGACACAATATCTAGATGTAGACCTTCTATCAAACTCAGTTGGCAAAGCCAGAGGAGATAAAGTAGTTGGTACTTGAATTAAGTCACTTAGTGATTGTTGAGAATGATACCTACAACTATAAACTTGAAGTGGTGGTGGCGAAGAATTTGATGGTGGTGGTGTACAAGGCATAACTAGAGGACCATAAATAAAAGGCGGACCATAAATAAAAGGAATATTGATTGTAGTAGAAATATTGATTCTATTATGTTGTAAATAGAGAAGATATCTTTCGAATCTTCCTAATTAGAGAAAATATGTATTAAATATTTTGTTTTCAATGTCATAGTAAGCAGCAAGATCCTCTTTTAATGAAAAAGTACTCTGTAAATCATCCCATATTTCTTTTGCAGAAGAATGAAACATAATTTCTAATTATCTCGAGAATCATGGATTGCCACATCCAAGTCATAATTAATGAATCTTCATTGTCCCAAATTGAAAAATGAGTGTCGTTTGGTTCTGGTCCTCCTCCATCAATGTGATCAAGTTTTGAACGACCCTTGAGAACCCTTCGAATAACTTGGCTCATTGTAAGAAATTATGACTGTCCAACCGACAGGTACCCCCAATATTTGGTAGGTCATTAGGACCCAAAGGAATAGTTTTTATTTCTGACATCTCGTAGAACGCAACCAGGAGTCTCCAATGACCTTTTTCAGACGACGATGTGGGTCACACCGAGAAAAAGGAGAGACTTCCGACGTTGTGGTCGCCGGTGTTGGGCGCACCTTTCTGTTCAAGATCAGGAGCTCGGATACCAAGTTGAACATAAGACTGACTTTATTCTCAATCATGAAAAAATACATTCTCATATCCTCTATTTGTAATAATCTAATTCTCCTAAAAAGGAAAATAGGAAAACTAGGTAAACAAAATAAAATAGAAAATCATATATCTATTTTCTCTAATTAGGAAGATTCTAAAGATATCTTCTCTAATTACAACATATTAGATGGAGACATATCACAAAATAACATTCTTTAAAGTAAAAAAAAAAGACTCATTGAAGGTAACATATGCAAAAACAAAATACAGTTAAGGGAAGGAGAAAACCACTTGTATCTTGTTTGTGGTCTGGTAAATCCTAAAAGAACAAATTTATGTGATCAAAGAGATAACTTATCAAGACCAGGATTAAATTTATGAACAAAACATGTAGACCCAAAAAACTTTAAGAGGTAAGGGATGAAGAGGTTCATGAGAAAATAAAATAGAATAAGGTATTTTATGATCTAAAACCGAAAAGGCCATTCAAATAATGAGATAATATACATTAAGAATAACAACATCCCAAAAATATTGAGGAACCTCATCATGAATTAAGAGAGTGTGGGTTGTTTTGATAAGAAGTCTATTTTTTCTTTCTCAGCCACCCCATTTTGTTCAGGTATATAATAAGCACATGAAGTTTGATGGAGAATGCCATGAGAAGCCATAAATTATTTAAAAGAAATGGAAAGATATTTGCAGTCAGTTTTAATTTCATTAAAAAAATATTGAAATATATAAAAAATTCAGAATGATTTTTCATTAAAAAAACCATAGTACAAATGGAGTAATCATCAATAAATGTAACCAAATATTGAAAACCTAAATTAGACTAAACACGACTAGTCCCCAAATGTCTGATTAAACTAAGGCAAAAGGGGACAAAGCATGTTGGGAGACACTACAAGAAAAGAAACTACGACTATGTTTGCTTAATTGACATGACTCACACAAAACTAGATAACTTGGACAAGTTGGGAACCAGTTGTTGCAATTTGACAAGACTGAGATTACCTAACTAAGCATGAAGAAGAGATAGAGACTCTATAATTGTGCCAACATGTGTAGAATGGTGGAAAAAATAAAGACCATGAGACTCACATCTGGTGCTAGTCACCTGTCTCCAACTCCGATCCTGTAAACAGGTAGAATGTTTAGTAAAAGAAGACTCAGGGACAGCTAATGGATAATAAGTTAGACAACTAATGGATAATAAGTTAAAAGGAGACTCAGGGACATAAAGAACATTATTAATGGATGAAAAAGGGAAAAGGTTAGAAGTCCCAATACCATTAGCTAAAACCCTAGATCCATTACCCATTGTAAAAGAAGGTAAATTATCTTGAGAGGATAAAGAGGAAAAACAAAATTTGTTATCAATACTGTGATCTGTGGCTCTGAGTCTAGAACCCAAGGAGCAAGAGAAGAAGACTGAGTCTGACCAACAAAAGATGTACATGTGCATGCTATAGAAACAATGGAACTAGAAGGTTGTTGATCCTCATACCATTTGAGAAAGTTATTAATAATAATAGATTTGATGGTGATATTAGATGAAGGAGGATCCACAGGAAGTGATTGGGAAGGAGGATCAGTCTAAACAACAACAACAAATCAGGAGGACGTTTATAAAATGCATAACATTTGTCAATCTTGTCGCCTAGTTTACCACAATGGTCACACTTATGACATCCTTTTTCGGGCTCATGAAGCGATTGCAATCATCACGTTGAGATGCTAATGTAGAGGAATCATCAACAGAAACAGGTGTATCATTGATGGGTTTACTTGGCACACGCAAAAGAGTGGAACAAGTAGAAGCTAAAGTGGGTACAACAGGGAACCCAAAAGCTGATCAAGGACACGGGAATATTTATTAGCAAGTCTGTGTAATATCAATACCTTGAAGAACCTTGACTGTTGCTCTTTTTCTTGGGCAGGAGTAGAGGTAGAAGGCAATAATTCATTAAATTCATGAAAAAGAGCATGAATCTTACCCATATAATCAACCATGGAGACTTGATGCCAAGGACCAACAACAATGAAAAGATCATGACAAACACCATAAAGATGTCAAGTATCATTAGTGTATAATAATTTGGTCTGTTCATAGACTTCAGAACATGTATCATAGTGATAACGGTAATTCTTACCATTATCTGAGGTTCATTTTATAGACAAAATCAGCTCCCTTTAGCTTATTACTTGCTTAAATCCTCTCTTTTATCTTGTTTTAATTATATTTATATTTTGGCCTATGTTGATATAAATTCATCACTAATCCCCTTATTTTCTAGCTAATACTGTGTTTGGAAGAACCTCCACCATTGTAGAGAACTGAACCAGCCACAAAAGCAACAAAACAGCAAAAAAAGAGAGTTCTGGAATGCTGCGCTGGGCTACTGCTGAGCAGTGAAAATCCATTTGCTTCGCAAACTCACTTGGGTGCCCCATCCAGGGCGCTGAGTGCCACTTTTGCTGATGTGGAAGTTTGAGTTTATTTAAACCTAAAACGCGAAGGGGTTTGGGTCTTTGGTGGTTTGGAGGTGCGATTTCACTTAGAGGAGAGCTTGGAAGGCTGCTAGGGTTTGTGGGAACACCCTTCTTCCTCTTTGGGTTCTTCTTCTTCTTCCATGGCCATTTTGTAAGCTTAAAGGCTCTCCATGGAAATGGAGAGCCAAACCCATCTTGTTGGGGTTAGTTGTAGCCTTTGAATTCTTGCATATTTGTTGAATGATTTGATTATATATATGCATTTTCTATCAATTGCTAGTATTCTTGTTTCCATTCTTAAAGCTTGCATGTAATGGATACATTCATGACTTGATTTTTGGGGTTTCATGGGTTATGGAGACGTAAAATGGAACCTAGAACTGAAACAAGAGTCCTTGTGGTCATTGATTCTAGAAATGGAAGATGATTCACATGTTGTCTTAAGATCTTGGCTCATTAATGCGGGTTTTGCTTGTTAGATTTTCCAAGAAATTGGAGTTTAATAGGGAAAAGCTAGGCTCTTTCACCTAAGAAATTAGGGCTAGAGTAATTTTGTGGATTGACTTTAGTAATTTGATGGAGAGGAGATGAAATTGTGTTTGCACAAGAGTGAATAGGTGAAAACTAACCTTAACAATGTCATTTCATACCAATTATAGTCTAGTCCATGCCTAAGTGTCTTCAAACACCAAAGTCCAAAATTGTATAGTTGAAATTTTATCTCCTTTGCACTTGTTTTTCAATTGATATGTTGTTCTTGAGTCTATATGAGTTGTTAATAGTGCAATCAACTAGTATTACGCGAGTTTTCTTGGAAACGATACTTGGTCTTACTATTTTATATTACTTGAACGATTTGGTACATTTGCCAATGAGTTAACACATAGGAACTAAAAATTTGCTTTAAAGAAGAGTGAAGGGTACCCTTGAGAATGATGCATAGTTGAGCATCAATTTTCATCCAATGGGAAACCTCAGTAGAAGCAATATCAGTCACTTTTTTAGTAATATGATCAACATACCCCTGACTCTTACACAAAGTTTAATGTCTGATGCCCAAGTCACATAATTAGTGCCATCTAACTTATCAATAGACAAGTGCACATTGACATAGTTAGTATATATTGACGGATCATATGCACTATTGGCAGAATAGAGACCAAGACAGACAATAATGGAAGAAGTCATAGATGAATAGGAGAGAGAGAAACCTTGAAAATCGAAGTTTCTCCAATCAAGGCAAAAAGATCGGATCCAGAGAGAGAAGGCCAGGACGAGAAAATGACAAGCACGCTACCACAAGCGGATGGAAAAGACAACATCTGTGAACTTTGACCAGCATGTGGGAGGGTGTCTGGACTTTGATGGCGGCCATCTCGATGGCTATCCCAACCTCAGATCAATCTTCAAAATTGCATTAGTTCCCCCTTAACTTGTCCAACAAATCATCAATTTTTGGTAACAGATACTTGTTCTTAATCGTCAATTTATTCAACTAGTGATAATCCACACAGTCTAGAATTTATGTCTTTCTTCTTGACCAACAATATTGGAGCTCCCCATGGTGAAACACTTGGTCTTATAAATTGTTTCTCTAATAAATCTTCGATTTGCTTCTTCAACTCAGCTAACTCCCTTCGATACAGAGCAACAAATACCAAATCTATTCCTGGAATTAAAACGATAGAAAAATCCATTTCTCTGCTCAGTGGTAATTAGGTACTTCATCTAGAAAGACATTAGCATACTCTTCAACAATTGGTATAAGGTCGCCTGGCTGAGATGAGAAGAACTGTGTGGTCACCAGACGAAACTAAAGCTCTGGTGACGGTGGAAGATGGTGGCGACAACGTCTCTGATGGTGGCAGCAATTGTAGTGGATAAGGGTGACGATAATTTTTCAAAAGAACCTTAGGTTCTAGATACCATATTGAATATAGTGGAAAACTATGTATGGAATTAATCTCACTTGTATACAAAATAAACATAGGGTACTTACTATATGTATTAGAAAGGAAATATGGGCTAAGCCCAAAAAAAAAAATAAAGAATAATAACAAAGTAACTAAAAGATAAAAAATAAAGATAAAATATCTATCTAAGATATCTAATACTTTAATATATAAGATTGATAAATAATTACAATCAAACAAACTCTCACAATATGGAGGAATTGCAATATTGATTCAATATAACTAAGTACTAACATACCTCCCCAATTGCAGATAAAGTCTGTTGTTGATCTGGTGTCTGGCTTAGAAGATTGTCCAAGAAAAACTGCACAGATCTCCTCACCTGTATGCCAAATTAAGAAATTTCTATGATCAAGATTTGTCATAATTTCAAATTGTTGATAATAATCTTATAAGAATATAGGTACTAAATATCCTTACTGATGATAGGTCACCAGTTGGTTGGAGGGCTCCAAGATCCATAAGGCATTGCATAACCTATACCATTGTCAATATAAAAGTTTATGTAAATGTGACAGGCCCTTGGAAATGTGAAGTTCAAGTTCAAAGAAACTTCAAATTCCTTATGCTGAAAAGTGTCACTGGTTAATATAAATATACAATTGTAGTTGTACACACGGGAGCTAAACCATAAAATTACTATTGGGACAAAAAGTTTGAGGGAAATTGTTAGGAAATTAAATGTCTATGTAAGAAGTAAGAAAACAAATAGTTAGTTGGTTGGTTAGGGGGTTATAGTCTTTCTAATAGGAAGACTATACATAGGTGAGTGTTTTTTTTGTAGGGGGGTTACATTGTTGATTGTTCTGATAGTTTTGACAAGATCCTGGGTGTCCTGTGGAAAGGGAAACATTATCCCTTGGCTGCTATCTTGAATCAAATAAAAAGGGAATATTCAGAGAATTAGAAGTTGTGAATTACGTTTTAGTGTGTGCGAATCATGTGATCCAGGTTTCTTCTATCAAGAAACCTAACAGAAATTGTGTGCCTCCAGGCAGTACACTGATATCTCATTTACAGCATGTATATAATCCATCAAAAGAAAACTTCACTAGACAATTGTCAATAGTGACATATATCCATCTATTCTACTGTGTTTAATATGCTAATGAGTCTAGACTTCATACATTAACATTTGTTCTCAAGCTTGAGGTTACAAATATATTAGCTTGTTACCAGTAAACACTACATGTAATTAATATGTAAAAGATTAGGATTTGTATCTTATAAACGATACATTGAGATAGTGCCCGAAAACATGATTTGCATCTTAAAAACAAACCTACATGTGACACTATCTTTACCTGCAGATCTTTACATTACAACCTTGTACATGGGTGAACACACATACTTTTACTACTACAGAAATTTCTCAAGACAATATACTGGAAACTAAAAGTTAGTGGAAACTTAACTCAAGGAATAAAATAGCTAGTGTAGAGGAATTTTGCAACAGAATAGCAATGATACTAGATCACTGAAGAACATTTCTTCTCTTATTTTATTGTGACTAAGAAGGTGCTGATTTGAACACAATTTTAAGCTAATTTACTGCTTAATCACTAGCTAACATGAGCAATCATAATTAAAAATTTACTATATATTTTAACATCAATGTCTGCTAAATATGTTGATGAATCTTGATTAATATTCGAACATGTACAAAATGAATATGGATGACACATGAATGCTCAAATTAAATAATAAAAACGTTTATATGCCTCTCAATATATCACAATATTGGGGTTGCATTAGAATTAGGTTAGGTACTACATATTTCTAATATGGTATCAAAGCCTTATACCTTAAGGGTTTAAAATTTATCCTTGTGACCCCAATGTTTTAATAACCAATTGATTTCAACATGCGGTAGATGGTGGCTGAGTGCATTTCGGATAGTTGGTTTGTGAGCAACTACCATGCTATTAATTGACAATTAAAACTTTAGACCCTCGGAATATTTAAGCCCCTTATTTGAGAGTTTACACAAAGAAGGAATTCTAGGTGTGAAGAACAAAATAATAAATCAGCTAAATATGTTTCAAATAAAAGATGTTAGTAAATGGTTGTTAAATTGTTACGTTTAACCTTACAAAGGATGTTATTGAATTTCTTTGTTCTACTATAATAATTTGTTTTTTGGTTGTCATCCCTAGCAAAGTAGAAATCTAGTATAGGCTACAACAACAAAGTCTCATGTGAGATTGGTTAAAAACCAAAGTTTTAGGAATACTATTTAGCAAGAAAACTCCCTTGAGAACTTCCTCCAAAGTCCTTTTTGGTATCCCTCTTCCTTTTTCTCAATATTAAATATCATGCAATCAACTCTTTTGATGGATATTTCTTATGGTCTTCTTTGTACAACCATTGTTGGGATCCCATATCAATTAAGACAAATGTTAAATAAATAAATCGATAGAGATCTCATCTTACAAGCCGGTTTTGTAGAATATTGAGTTAGGCTTAAAATCTACTTCTTAAGAACTTTTTTAACCAATTTTCTATTATCTTTTCCTCAATTGGTGCTACACAAATCTTTTCTTGTACATAATAATTTTCTATTTTATCCATTCTTGTATGCTCACACATCCATCATAACATTCTTATTTCTACTATTCCCACCTGTTTCATGTTGTTCTCTCATAGTCCAATATTCACTACCATAGAGTATAGTTGGGCATATAGTTGTGTGATAAAACCTGCCTTTGAATTTGATGGTTACTTTGCCATCACAAATACCCTCTGATACCTTTCTCATTTTATCCATCTTGTATCGTCTGTAACATTATCATTCCTTTTTTCCATCATTTTGCATGATTGAACCCAACTTTAAGCTTAAAAACCTATGGTATGATGATATATTCTCCCACTTTACTTATGAGTCATCTTGCTCCTATGTCTTTCTAAAATTGCATTGCATATACTATCTTACTCCTACTTCAATGAAAACCCTATGTTTCCGAAATTTTCCTTCAAAGTTCAAGCCTAATGTTAATTGCTTCCCTTGATTTCTCAATCAAGACTATATCATGCCAAAAAAAATACAAAAAATAAGGAAACTCTTTTGTATGTCCTTGATAAGCACATCCAAGACTAGGTTAGACATGCAAGGACTTAAGGCTAAACCTTGGTGTATATCCAAATAGGAAAGTCCTTAGCATCTCCTCTCGGAGTTCTCCCACTTCAAGGGGAAATTTTCCTAAAAGGAATAGAGGACACTTCCCTCAGAGCTAAGCTTTGGAGATTGGTGCACAAAGGTTTGCTAATCCATCATTGTTTACCTTGTATTCATCTCTCAAACAGTAAATTTCTCCCTAAACATTGCACACAAATTAACGTTTGCTAACATATAATTCCTATACAAGTTTCATATTTTGATATATATCAAGCTCCATGTAATCTTACATGTCTACAAAAAGAAAGACGCATGAAGAAACAATAGAAAACAAATTTTGATATTAGTTTATCAAGACATCAGATGGGAAGTACTTGTTGTGATAATGTCTCCCATGTTTACAAAGATGCAATCAAAGTAGAAACTAGACCTTTTTGGCATCCTTCTCATAGACAGCATAGAACAGTTCAAGCAGCCTCTCTCGGGTGAAAGATTTTATCTCCCCCATCATACCAAAGTCATAATAAATAATTGCTTCATCAACATCAACGGCAAGATTTCCAGGATGTGGATCAGCATGAAAGAAACCAGTTTTCAATATCTGAAAAACAAGCAAGATTTAATACTCAAAATACCTTTTATCTACAACTATCTTGAAGCAAAATGTCTTTTGTATGTTTATTAAAACATAGGCATATATACGCTATTAAACATTCACACGAACCCAAAAGATGACAATATTGAATATTTAAAGTTTCAGAGCGAAACAACAATGTGGACCTGAATCAAGTATGCCTCAATAGTGCGTGATGAGATTCGTAATCGATCATAACCACGTGAAGTTAACATATCCACTTCATTTATTTTGATACCTATTTTCAAAAAGTAAAAGCAAAGTTCAACGATATAATGATATACAACTTGAAGGGAAAAAGTTAATTATTGTAGCTTCCACTTTTAAAGAAAAAGAAGAAAACAAGATGCACTTGTCAAGTTGACAACCTGGTACATACTCCAATGCCAATACCTTCGATGCAGTATAATCCCAATAAACCAGCTGCAAAGGTGAAAACGAAGGATGAAGTAGTAAAAATTAACATTAGCTCTAGACATTAGTGATTTATATGTGCTACATACATGTTTAAAGGAGATTAGGAAGATTGGAGAGGTAAACTAAGTTTCAGGAAACTGAAACTATCTGAATAAAAATATCCAGCAGAGTATAGCAAGGCAACAAGAAACATACAGGTACTCGGACCCACTTTATGTTTCGAAAATCTCGGCGGAATCTATCAGAATTCTTTCCTTCATTTATATAATCAATTTCTTGATACAAAATCCTGAAAAGTACCATGTACAGGACAATATAAATTACATAAGACATGTTAAGGATAATATAAAATACATAAGGGGACAATTCCAATGACAGTAATTAATGATAGTAGGTAAAATGAAGGCCAAAACAAGTTAGTAAAAGTCTAAGACTTTAACGTGCAATGAGGGAAGAAGAAATTTGCTTAAAACATAATGTTTGTATTACTTACGTTGCACATTCTTCATAGATACCAACCCAATCTCTTGTTGGACCCCCTAGAGTTTCACTTCTCTGAAAATATTCTGCAATCAGCTTTAAGTTTCCTGGACATGACAAGGAAACTTGTTAGAGTAAAACAAAGTTTCAACAATGACCAGGCTTTAACCTCACTAATTGACCACAACTGGTACTACTAAAGCTCAAAACATGTGTAAGAAATAACTCATTCAGATCATTGACCAGACTAGATTATTAAAGTAAAGCTACCTAAAAACAATATTTATATTTATTAGACTTTTTATTAGCATAAGCATCACAATGAGAAATTTGATCCCAATTACATTAGTACTGTAGATCAAGGCTTGGGAAACTTCAATACTTCATTAGTGTTGAAAGGATTAGTGAAAAATAGGTCATAGAGGATGGTACTGCTTGGGACCATGTTGAGAAGAGAAACCAAGAAAAAATATTATAAGTTCCATATATTACGTACACACATTAGTATTCGTATTTATAATGAAGACATACAATAATAAGGATCAAAACAAAATCAATGTGTAAGAATGGGTAAATATTTGGTAAGAAATTTCCTTATCAAATCATATCATATCTACTTATTTAATGTAATAACTAGACTAGATATTTCCTTGACAGACAATACGATGAGTCATTTTACACTATCTTCATGTGTTGATCATTGGAATGCAGTCCTATGAATCTTCGAATACATTAAGAATGGTCTGGGTCAAGGATTGCTATATAAAGACAAATGAAATGTTCAAGTTTGGAATACTTCAATGCAGATAGGGTGATTAATCTATTGCTGGGTAGTCTAAATTGGAATATTGTATTTTTGTGTATTGTAAATCTTGTATCTAGGCAAAGTAAGAAGCAAAATGTAGTTGTTGAAGTTTAGAGACCATGTATTGAGCCAAGAAAATGTTCATGTGTGAGCTTATAAGAATAAACTGAAGTATAGTGATTAACTTGTAGGTATCCTTTCAATGTGCCAGAAGCCACTGTTCATGTTAAAAGTTGCATTTGATTTTGTATGCTCTATTATGAGAAAGAATATTAGAAAGTATATCCTATTTAGAGAAAAAACCTTTTATATTGGGGGCATTATATTTTGTTTTGTAAATTATTAGGATTTGACACCTTGTTTTAAATCCCCTAATATTAGAGATTGCAAATCATGTAGAGTTTCCTCAAATAATTTAGATTTCCTTTGATCCATCTCAAGTGTGATGACAATAACTATATCAAAATCACAAGACGTAGCAAAAGGAAGAAACAAAATGACCACAACTTACGCAAGTCAATGTCAAAAAGCTTCTTTAGTCCAGGCCTTTGGACTTTGAGAACTACCTTTTCTCCATTGTGTAATATAGCTCGATGAACCTACAAATAGGGCTCCCAAAATTGGAAGTAAAAAAAGCTGAGTTATCTCGTTTGATTGTCTGTAATGTCACGAAGTTGTGTTCAAATTTAGAGTTCTAGCACTAGAAAGGCCACCACTAACATCAACGCATTAAGATCATTAGCTTGAATACAAGAAATAAAAAAAAAAAATATGATTGTCAGCATAGGCATAATTCACCTGACCAAGACTAGCAGCAGCAATGGGCCGATCTTCAAACTCTTTAAACAATACATTAATGGGTGCTCCTAATTCACTCTCAATAAAGCCTCTTGCTTTCTTAGGAGAAAAAGCAGGTACCCTGTCCTGCAGAATGTTGTATTAAGATTAAAAACTATTAATAAGTATTGCAAATGAGAGATATAAAGAACAGATAGGAAGACAAGAGAGAGAACTAAAAATATGATTCAAAATTAACTGTGATTACATCAGAGATAGCTATAAATAGCTATGAGCGTAACTCAATCCTAAGTCAGCACTGTAAGCATCTGTAACTAACTTGTAACTACATTAAAAAGAAAGTGAAATGTAAAATTCAAAATACAGTGAATTCCTTGCTAATAGAATTTCTCTAAAAATATGTCAAATAGGAACCCAAATTGAGTACTAGACCCTACAAATGTACCTGCAATTTTGCAAGCTCGTCTACAAACTCCCGAGGAAATAGATCCGACCTTGTTGATGATAACTGTCCAAGTTTAATGAAAGTTGGGCCAAGCTGTAATACACACTCCCTTAGCCATGCAGCAGTTTTCTGCCTTCTTCTTTTCTGAAATACAATGTCAAATTACTTTGAATCAGCAAAGGAAAAGCACAACAGAAACTTAATTAGAAAATTAATAGGGATGAGGGCTGAAGAAATTTTTGTTGAGAGGATCCCTGCCGGAAATGACTGAAGTCAGAAGAGAAGAAGTTGGCAACGACATAACTTCCATAACCTACCTGCTTTTCTTCTGTAAAGCCACCCAAATATGCCCATTTTGCATTGTCCAATAGAACTCGAATACGTAAAGAAAGAACAAAAGACCAAACATCAATAGATCTCTGCACGGAATTGTAATTTTCATTGGCCCAACTGAAGCCTTCATCCGAGGGCAAAACTTTTAGCTCTTCTAGTGGTGGAAGTTCTTTAGAGGTTCCAGATTTCACTGTCTTTGTCAAGGCCAGGCTAGGGTCCCTTCTTACTAAACTTGCTCCATTAACATCTTGCTTTGAACTTCTCCCTATTTCCACTTTATTCTCTAACGTTGTCTTTCTTTTCACTACCTCATTTGTTGGAACCATTTTAACAACTCTACCATTTGTACCATATTTTGATGGAGGCAATCCTGTCTGTCGCATTTCAACCAGGAATCTAGGAAATTTATCATTCTCTGACTTATCAGATTTTGACCTTCTATTATTCTTTGGCAATTTACGAACTGAAATTGAGCCTGGAAAACTGAGATTGTGTAGTGCTCTTCGCTGATTTCCCAACTTTATATTGTTGTAACAATAACCATGCAAAGCCATTATTACTGCCATTCAAGATGATGATACCTTGCAAAACATCAACATAAAAGAAAAGGAACAGTACATGTCAAGTTGGTACTTCATTCAGAAAATCAATGGAATCTCATAAAAACAAGGCTTCAAAGAAGACTAAGGAGAGGACAGGTTGAGGCTGAAGGGTGTGATCAAAGTTCTGAATGGTATAAAGAAATTCAAATGAAAAACAACAAATAATTGAAATTACATCAATCAGGCAACAGCTCTATATGCTTATGCCATATCTTTCCCTTAACAAAGGCTGAACAGAATCGGTAAGACAGCAAACGTGTCATGTTGAGTGGTTAAACAGGGCCAACACAATACAGGAAACCAAACCAACTAAAAAAACATAAATTTGATGAACCCCATCTCAGATGTAATTTTTTGTTTATTTTCTCAAATAACAACGATCAATCTTTCTCGTGATTCGAACAAGTACTAAATGTGGGTGTCTCTCCCATCAGAGACTAGCCTGTTTGCCTGAACACCCCTCCCAGTTTCATCTTAGATAATTCATTATCATATATCAAAAATAAGAAAAAGAAAATCCTACGACCAACTATCAAAAGGATTAGAGCTTCATAGTAGTAACTCCCAAACTTACTATCAATCACCAATTAATCATCATCAGAAACACAAAACGTAAGAACATCGTACAGACAAAGCAACAGAGTAACTCAATACTCCAATTGAGAGAGACAATTTTACTGAGAAATTTAAAGCCAATGAAATCAAAGCATTGTAATTTAATTTAAACCTTTGACTCTTACTCTGCAATGAGACTACCAGAAAGATCAAGTTCAATCAAATTTGCAAGCAAAATCTCGTGCCCAGTTGAGATAACTCGCCGAACAATAACATTACCAATTGAAAGAAGCAATTCAGATAGGAAGTGGATAATTGGTGCAAACCTGGGACAACAGAGACACCCTCAAAGACCCCAGAGGTACTAGGATGTTCTGGCTTCAAGTACCTTTCAACGTTGAGGGTGGTAGTGGACTTGGGACATGTAGCATTATACAGATTTTTTTAATAATTTGGTACTCTTTTTTAATTTAAATTCGGTGGAAAGGAGAAAATAGAAGTGGAATCTTTGAACTTGCACCATTCAGCTGGTTTTGGAGCATGTGGGTCTCTTTGCACCGCATGTACTGGGTATTACTCTTCAATCACAAAATATTTGGTACTCTTTGTGCTTCACACATGTTACCACAATTGTAATTTAACCCGGTAATGATTTTGACTTCAGTCATATAATAGTTTTTTATAGCTTAATTGCATTGTTAATAATGGTGTCTCACCGTTTAATGAATTGTATAACTACTTAGACTCACAACATTACATATCTTTCAAAAGTTTTCAATTGATTATATTTCACCAGATAAATTTAGGAATTTTCAAGTGAGTACTTATTAAATTTTTGTGGTTCAATGAATTTTCAAAATTTTAAAATTTTTAATTGAATAGTTAGATATTCTTCTTGTTAACATATGATATGACACTTATTTTGCATAATCACAATATTTAAATGTCACTCCATAGAACTTTGCCAAAAAAAACATGATGACGACATTTCTTGTATTTAAAGATAATTGTTTTTAAATTTAATTAACAGCATAACATTATAAAATTACAAAATACAAAAAATAGAAAAATGTAAAATATAAAATTATAAATGTATATAATATTTAACTATAAAACTATGAAATATAAAATTATAAAATAATAAAATTATGAAATTATAAATTATAAAAATAAAAAAAATACAAAATTATAAAATTACAAAATTATAAGATTATAAAATTATGAAAATACAAAATTATAAAATAAACAAATATAAAATTACAAAATTAGGTGTTTATAAAACAATAGAATTAAAAAAATATGAAATTTTAAAATAAAGTGTACTTTCACTCCTACCACAAAATTAAAGTCTTTTAAAACATACAAATTACTAAAATCCTTCAAAATAAGGGACAAGACTATTAAACTGCATCATATCATATCATATATTTATGTACATTCTTTCAAAAGAGTTTTAAAGTTTTAGCTCTCAACCTACTAGCTAGAACCATTTCTAAATGCACCCTTATTTATTCATGTTATAGAAGCCATAATTGTAAAAGACACACAAGTAACTAAACAAATGAGAGTGAGTTAATGATAACTTAAACATTCATATACAACTATTATATAGAGATATAATATAATCAAAGTAGAAAATATTCAATTCATATATTACAACATGTGAAATTGTCTCAAGTGCTTATGTGGATTCTCTCTTGACAACCCATTGAATTTAGGTCGAGCATTTAATAAGTCAGGTCTCAACTTCCATTCCTCATTAGGGTATTCAATGTTACTTCCGATAACTTTACTGTTGGAGGTGGTTAACTGTCTGATGATTTTTTATGTCATTTTGTTTGGGTTAGGATAAGTTGAAAGATCGAAGGATATATGTGTGAATAGAGATAATGAAGGTGGTATGACTTTAAATGTAGGAAGTGTTCCCTCAATAGAACACCCAAATTTCAAACTTTTCTACAGCTTACACAAATTCCTTTCAACTTCCGGGTTAATTTAATAAAATTCTTCCAAGTTAGCTCGGGTCATGCACTATGCAGTCTACTTAAAGTTGTTTCTTTGTTCTTCACTTCCCTTTTCTTTTGTTCTTTTTTTAGAGAAAGATTTCAAATAAGAGATACGAGAAACTTTGTTTGGGTCCACTCCCAAGAAAGAGAGGTGCACCACAATGAACAATTTAAGTACTAAGATTTTCCTAGATAGAGTATATTCAAACTTGCCTCAAGTATTTATTAGGAAAAATTCTTAATTAAAACAAAAACAAAGATTTTTCTAACAATAAGAATAACTAAAAACTACAAAATAACTCAAACTAAATTAAATGTATTTGCCTTAAATAAAAAAAGGTTTAAACTCTCCCTTGGTCCTCATTTTTGTATGAAAATCTCATTTCGGTCCTCATTTTTTCATCTATTTTAATTTGGTCATATTTTTTGTAAAAATGAACACATTTTACCCTAACCGTTAACTGGTCTTAGACGGCGTTAAATGTATCTGAGCTGTATTTTTTCTTTTATCGACGTGGCATTGTGCACTAAAATTGAATGACTCTTGTGTTTTATCCAGGCGGACGACCAAGCCCTAACATTTAAGGGCATCCCCTCTCATCCAAAGTATATTTTCGTCTTGGGGAAGAAGAGGTTCGTCTTTTGTCTTTCATCTTCGCCAAGCATTGTGGTGTTGAGGTGCTGGTAAGGATGTCTTGTTCATCTTCCTCTTGCAAATGTTTGGGTTCGGCCATGCAACACAGTAGTGGCAGTCTTAGGAGGTGATGCACAAATTTATGATCACCAAAATATGATGTCACAAACTTGTTGAACAATCGGCAAGTATGACCGAATCGTTTCAAGTAATAAACTCGGTAAGACCAAGTATCGTTCTCCCAAAGGACTCACGGCCTAGTTTAGTTATGTGATTCTTTGATTAGCTAAGACTTAAGAACGAAATAATTGGAGTTTAATATGCAAAACAGAAAATAAACATGTATGCATGAGTTTTGATCAATGGCAAAAGCAAAAGACAAGCACTTTCAATGGATTATATGGATGATTATGTTGTTGGGGGTCAATTTCATCTTATCCACTCTCATATATTTTAGGAATTCAACATTCAAGTCATCATTGTTAATGCCACTCTCTAAATTACCTTGTCAAGAAGGCCTATCCCCAATTACGAGTTCATACAATTCCTACATTCCTAATAATTAGTTCTTTTAGCATAGGAGCTTAACGACAACCAATATAATATTGGGAGAGATTCCCCGGATCTACACTTCCCCGTACGTTCCCGTATCGACAAAATCAATAATCATGCATTGAATGAGTTAAACAAAGCAAGCATTGAGCAAAGAGGAAAAACCCTAACTAATGATGAAAGAAAGCATAGGTCTTAGATTAAGATGCAAGCACAAATTCCATATATGAGAGCTTCAAAAGATTACATTGATTCCCCAACAAACATAGAAGGTTTAGTTCACCATATTCATGGTGAACCTAGATGAACAATAATGAAAGAATGAAAGATAAAACCCTAGAAAGGTGAAGAGGTAGCCTGAGCATCCAAGATCCTCCTTCAAAGAGGTGGAAGAGAGAGTGTTTGCTTCGTTTATGCCAAAGATACAAACCCTAGGACGTCCTAAAGCTTATATACTATTCTAAAATTACAGAAAATTCAGGCCCAAGCCCATAAGTGTGCCGCTCAGCGGTAAAGTACCGCTCAGCGGTAAGTGCGTGAGTAGTTTTCTCCCCTCAGCGGCCATTTTGCCCCTCAGCGGTTCCAACGTGAACTCCTGAGTGCCGCTCAGCGGTAAACTGCCGCTGAGCGGCAGTTGCGGCTTCTCCTTTTGCACTTTTTGATGTCTTTTCTGATTCCATCTCTCTCCTTCTTCACTTCTTTCACTAAATTCACCTTAAAACCTGCACAAAAACACTGAAATCAAGCATAAACCTGTCCAGCTCTCTTATTTATGAAAATATGAATAAAAGCATGATTTCAAGCTAGTTTCTAAGTATAAAGATTGCTTTTAGTGTCAATTTTAAGCATGAAAACGACAGTTTTTCAACTGTTATCACAACCCCAAACTTAGAACTTTGTTTGTCCTCAAGCAAACAAGATGTATCTCAATTTTCAACCAATTCATATGATGGTTCACTCATTCAAATCCTCTTTTCAAGATAAGTAAAGACTTCAATCAAACTTATGACCAAGAGTTCAATCAAGATGTGCACATGCTTTGGTGCTCACAAAATCATTTAATATCTAACAAATGTTATTTTTCATGAATGATCAATCAATTAAGCATGGATGTTCATGTGCTCATGGAATATTTCCTCACTAGGTAAAGTTTTTCACTCAACACACAAGTGTATAAGAGGTAATCACTCATTCACTCCCCTATCACCATGTCACATGAATCAACTTTGCCTTTCATTTTACCACAATCAAAAACATTCACAAGCATGCATCATCACAAGGACTTTTCAATGGCTTATAATGTGGCTGGGCTAACAAGAAAATTGGTTTTTCTGGATCACAAAATCCTTGAGTTAAGAGAATCATAACAACACAATTATTCTTATTCATTCCCAACTTTCTTTTGCATTGAGCTTTGTTTCTTTTTCTTTTCTTTTCTTTCTCTTTTTCTTTTTCTTTGCATATTCTTAACTTTTAGCTCTTAGCTCAATGCTTTTCCTTTTTCATGTTTTCCCAACAACCCCAAACTTGAACATTTAACAATACCACACAAGATCTTATACTTAACTCAAGGTAAAGATTTTCAATCAAGGGTTTTCAATTTATGTTCAAGGCTAAGGGTTCAAAGGATAGAACACAAAGTGTTCTCTTTTAGTGGGCTAACTTTATGAATTTGGCCAATAAAAAAAGGGTTCCAACAAATGGCCTTGATCATATGATGCAAAACAAGCAATTGATTCAATCATAGAAAATCTGGGCAAAATCATTCATGCTTTCAAAGTAATAGCATTCAATCAATAAAAACTCTGGAGCTCAAAACCTCACATATAAGCTCATTCACATTTGACATACACATCCTACTTAATTTCACAATCACAATCATGATACCCTGCATTTGTTCACAAAGCTTGTGAATCACCTGTATAAGCATTTTAATGTGCACATCATCTCAACATCAATCAATCAATAAGCATCATCAAGCATTACTTATCAAACAATCACAGTTAATAGCAAACCATCATAATAAACCAGGTTTCCAATCGAGTACATCAAACCCTAATCTGAAAACAAAAACAAATAAGTTCAGAAAACTTAAACCAACAAAAGCATAAGCATATGATAGCATTCATCAGTAAATGCTATCTCAGCTCCTCATCAATCTGAGCTGCCCTCTGTATCTTCCTCCTCTTCCTCATCTTCATCATCTTCAAATGCATCATCATCATCAGCTTCATCTTCTTCCATCTCTCTAGCTGAAGCTTCAGCTCCTCCTCCTTGCACTGGCTCCTCTGGCCAAGCTACCACATTATGGAATTCATCCATAGTCCACCTATGGGCTGGAGGTGTATCATACATCTCTACAATCATCTCAGCAGTAGCCACCTGCTCTCTGTGAATGGACTGCAACTGAGCACCTATAAGAGACATGTACATGTCCCTCATCTGGAATGGTTCTGCTTCATGTGTCTCAGCAGATGTCTGGCTCTGTGCTGGCCCTCTCTCTCTACGAGCAAGGCGTGGTGGAACTGGCTGAGCTGCCTCCTCACCTCCACAGTACTGTCTGTAATAGGCCTCATCAATAGCTTTTCTTGGCCTCTCAAATGGTGGAACAGAAGTGTCCACCCCAGCTATCTTGCAAAGGTGAGTGATCAAGGAGGGATGTCCTAGTGGTGCTTTGTTGTTTGAGGTATTGGCGCACACACTAATCTCATCAGCTATCACCTGCCCAATGTTAACATTTAAGTTTCTGATAGCATAGTAGATGAATAGTGCCCTGCTGAGAGTAATATCTAACACATGTGAACATGGCTGAATGTTGGCATGAGAAAATGTCATCCAATACTTTGCAAGAGGAGTCAAATCTGTCCTCCTAATGTTAACCACTGAGCCAGATCTATTCCTTTGGAAGTGTCCTTCAGGTATGCATAGTACTCTCTCCACATCCTCATAATCAGCACCTTCCTCCATGCAAAGAGCAAACTGGCACTGCTCACCAGCCCACATAGTGTCTAGGAAGTTATTGATAGAATCAGGATCATACCTGATAGCATGGCCTCTGACATAGCCCAGATAATTTTCAGCTGGATATTTTTATCTTCTTTGCATTGGTGTAGAACTCTTTTACCACAGCTATATTGGCAGGTGCTGGATATGTGGCTAGCTTTCCCCAGTCATTCCCTAACACTTGCTCTCCAAATTGAGGAGCAAAGTTAGGTATCATTCCAACCTTTCTCTCCATCAGAAGTCTCCTGTCCTGTACCACCCTAAAGTGCTTCTCATGTTTCTTAGAGAGGAACCTACTAGAGTGGTGCATTGAAGAAGGAAATGAAGGAAATTGGCTAAATGTAGAAGAAAAGAGTTGTAGTGTAAGAAATGAAGAAGTGGGTGTGATGAGCATGGAACATAGTGTGATGGAAGAAAGATATGGTGAAAAGATCAGAATGACTTTTATAGAGAAAAGTTTAGTTAAGTTTGAAAAGTGGTTGAAATTCTTAGTAGGGATGATCTTTGTGATATTTGTTTTGAATGTAATTGTATTAGCAATGTTGCTGAAACTTGGTTGATACTGTCTCATTTGATTTCATTGTTGAAACTTGGATTTTATGTAATGTGTCTTTTATTTATGAAGGTGAGTGATTATAGTGATAATGTGTCTAATTTAATTTCTTTTAATTATATTGGTAATTTAAGTCGAATAATCATAAAGCAAAATCATGACTGATTAAGTGGAATAATCACAAACATCATAAAGCAATTAGTAATAAAGATCATGACTGATAACGAAATTGGGAAATAATCACTTTGTCATAACCAAAATCATTGTTTTACATCATAACAAAATGTGTTCAAAATGATAAGACCATTGTCTTACATATCCAAAATACATCAACTTTCATATCCAAAATACATGAATATTACATCATAACAGAGTGTGTTCAAAATGATAGAGCAAACATTTGCTACAAAATATAAATAAGTTCAGTACATTAGATCATTCATCAGATCATTCATGAGATACATGCATAGTTGTTTCGTGAGTAATAGTTGTTGAAGGTTGGATGGGTTCTGGTTGTTCAGGACATTGGTCAGTACCAAGCATAGTAGATTCTTAAGTTATTGGAACATCTGTTGGTGGAGGTTGGGTGACTTCTGTTTGTTCAGCAGATTGGGCAGTAGGAACCTCTACTGTTGGAGGTCTTTGTGGACAACCTTTTTTGTTGTGTCCAAGTTCTTCGCAGATGGCACATTTTTTCCTGTGCCCACCCTTTCTTAATTCACTTTCATTCTTCTTCAACTCTCAATCCTCCAATCTTCGTTTCTTCTTGGGCCTTCCTGGCATTGTCCTCTTCTTTGGTGGTAATATATTTGAATAGGGTGTAGCATCCCATACATGTTGACCATTGATAGGGTTAATAATTGTGGTTTAAGTCTCTTCATAGGTAGACTTCCTAAACATGTGTCCAATGTATTATTCTGCATTTATATTCAAATATTTCATTGCAGTTATGGCATGAGTACAAGGAATGCCAGTAATTGCCCATTTTCTACATGTGCAGTCCATGCTGTCAACATTCACAACAAATTGCTGCCCAAATTGTGAAATATGTTTCACTTCAAATAATTTTTCTCTTGACCACTTGTATTTAATACACAATTGACAAAACAATTAGCTGGATCAATATAAATGCCTAAAATGAATGGAAACAGACTTAACATGAATGGAAACAACCATTATAAAAGTTACCTTGGTAACCAATATCTACTTAACCATGACTTCTTCTAAAATCTGTTCAAAACCTTAGGGCAGATTGAACCTTGATATGATGTCATCTTTGTCCTGTTGGCAGCCCATCTCTTCATAATGTAAACCCTAATGTTTTCTAACATGTTAATAATAGGCTTAGACCTACTATCAACTAGCACACTATTAAAGGCCTCACACATGTTGTTCACAAGAGTGTCACATTGTGATCTAGAGGTGAATCTAGATCTTGACCAAAACCTAGGATAAGTAAATATAACTTGTCAAGTATTTAAATGTCAACTGTGAGTATATTAAATAATTGTAAGACTTAATACAAACCTAGGTGGAATGCCAAGCAAGTATTTAAATGCGTCTAAATTTATGTCTTTAATATTCCTCATTTCAGCTTCCCATTGTTGTGGATGTGTGGCTGTTGCTGCCCTCCACATGAGACGTTTAAGGTTTTTTCCAAGAAATGTTTTTCTGAAATTTGAATATAAATGCTTAACACAAAATCTTTGTTCTACCCTAGGTAGAAGATCTTGAATAGTTGGCAAAAGACCCTAACATATTCAAGATATTGAGTTACATATACAATATATTGTAATTAACATTTATGTAATGAAGATATTTAGTTATATGTAGAAGATATTGAACATTGACTGACCTTTTGTTGGTCTGAAATAAATGTGCATCCTGCACAGACAGCTGCCCCACCAAGGTCCTCAATTAGATGCTCCAAGAACCAAGTCCACGACTCTTTGTTTTCTACCTCAACAACAACATATGCTATGGGCAACATTTGGTCGTTTTCATCTCTTCCCACTACTGTTAGTAACTCCCCACCATACTTGCCTTTCAAAAAGCATTCATCCAACCCAATAATAGGTCTACAACAAATGAAGTTGTCCTTGCATGCCTTCAAGCATGCATAAAATCTTTGAAATATTACCTCACCATTACTGTTATCAACTTTTATTTGTACTGTTGTACCTGGATTTGTTTTTAACAGCTCATGACCATAATCATATATTCTTCTAAATTGTTCCTTGAATGACCCTTCAACCTTATCTTTTGTCATGCCTCTTGCCCTAAAAGCCATATTTCTTGAAATTCCTACATTCCATTTCCTAGTGACTTTCTCCTTAATGTCCATGACCTTCATAGTAGGGTTTTCTCTCACAGTTTTCTCCATCCTTTGACTCAATCACTTTGAAGTCATCAACTTGATATTGAAATCTCTACTACAATTGTGAGCATCAAACACTTTTCTTAGTTGTCATGCATTGACATCACTCCTAAAGGAACAATAGGGATACCATTTACAATTTCCTTTTCCACCCAAGTACTTCACAAAAATCTTTTTCTTGTCATTCTTAATAAATTTTAAACTTCTCCCATTACTTAGTGCATAAGTCCTAATGACGTCTGTGAATTCATTTTTCTCAGCAAAATAGGTTCCTACTTCCCATTTATAAGCCTCCAAAGTTTTAGGCATACTAAAAGTGGGAAACCTTATCTTAGTGGACCCATCATTGTCCTCACTATCTGATCCACTAATCAACTCCTCTAATACCCACTCATTGTCAGACAAACCACGAACATCATCAATACAAACATTATCTGACCGTGAAGACTCAAGTACTACACTGGAAGGTTCTTGTCTCACATTTCCTTTAGAAGTCCCAATGTCACACTGGACGCTAACATCAATTAGACTTTCTTCACTAACATCAACTTCTTCATAATCTACATCTTCTTCCTCAGTCTCTGCCTCATGTACATCCTCACCCTCATTGTCCTCTACATCATCATCCTCTCCTAAATCCTCTAGCTCAAAATCATGTACCTCAGCTTCCTCTACATGATGGACCTCACCATCCTCAACCTGATGGACCTCCGCATCCTTACCATCACCCTCATGGGCACCCTCCACCATTTCTGTTCCAACTTGAGTATGGCACTCAACATCACCCTCACCCTCTACCATATTTGTTCCAAGTTCAGTATGGACCTCACTATCACCCTCATGGGCATCACCCTCACCCTCCACCATATTTGTTCCAAGTTCAGCATGGACCTCACTATCACCCTTATGGGCATCACCCTCACCCTCCACCATTTATGTTCCAACTTCAGTATGAACCTCACCATCACCCTCATGGGCATCACCCTCACCCTCCACCATTTTTGTTCCAACTTCAGTATGGACCTCACCATCACCCTCATGGGCATCACCCTCACCCTCCACCATTTATGTTCCAACTTCAGTATGGACCTCACCATCACCCTCATGGGCATCCCCCTCACCCTCCACCATTTTTGTTCCAACTTCAGTATGGATCTCACCATCACCCTCATGGGCATCCCCCTCACCCTCCACCATTTTTCTTGCAAGTTCAATATGGACCTCATCCTCACCCTCATGGGCATCACCCTCACCAACCCAATCAATCATTTCTATTATTTATGGTTCCATCATATTATGAACCACATACAGATGAACTTCATCATTTAACCTAGCAATGTTCAACATATGCATGACACCCCTATCATCACTTAACAATTCTAACCTATCTGGGTCTACAGACTGACCTCCTAAATTGTAACATAATTCTTTGATGTCCATATGACCTAATTCTTTGACTGAGGCTACTATGCCAAAATAGCTCCACAGGTCTGGATCACAAGACCATTCAACTATCTCTCATCAAATTTTAACTGCCATTATCATCACTAACAAAATCTCCACAATGGTGGACCACAACTTTAATACGTTCCTCATCCATATCAACAAGTTACTTTTATAACCTATACATTATGGGGGTTAAAAAATCTTTGGAATATTACAGTCCTACCACTACAAGAACACTCACTCACTAACTAAACACTCACACCGACACAGACAAGGGACAGAGAACAAAGTAACATCCCCACTAACGAAACATTCATAAACAGGTGACCACTACAGTTGATAAACAATTCAACAAAGAAAATTCGGGACCACAATGTCTAAACTACAATGTAACAATGGAACATGCAAAATGGAGACCACAAATCATTATAAATAGTTATAGAGCAACACAAAAACCCAATTATCAAAGACGTACATGTTCGTAAAACAAAAAAGACATTTATACGTTAAAATAAAAAACCAAACATGAAACGAAATACCTTACCTTAGTTCGCGTCAACTATCGATTGGATTCTCTTCGTCTTGTCCAAGATTGCAGTTGGTGATCGTCTTCTGCTTCGTCTCGCAATAAGGAAATGAAATCCCCAATTCCAATTTCAAATCCATAATTCTGATATCCCTAAAGTGAATAAAAGGAAGTAAATAATGTCACATCACCACTATTTATTTAATCAAAACACTCCACGTAAATGAGGAACACACATCTGCACATTTTCTCTACACCACGTGGCCTTAATTTAACCGTAGTTAACAGTTAGGGTAAAATGTGTTTATTTTTTCAAAAAAAATATGAACAAATTAAAACAAATGAAAAAATGAGTACCAAAATAAGATTTTCATACAAAAATAAGGATTAAATGAGGGTTTAAACCTAAATAAACAAATAAAGATAAAAATAAAAATAAAAATAAGAATCAAAATATTTAAAATATTAACCATATTTTCACTTCCACGTCACCATATGAAGAAACAATTAAATTTATTTCCTATTTTGTTAGGATCCACTAGCTAAGAAGCTCACCTAGTATGATAAAAGTCCAACCTTGTATAAATTGGCATAACCCTATATCATTTAAGCACTTAAGGGACACGCCTAAACATATCCCATGTTCAAGAGACATGTTTTTCTTCTCCCAAAAAGTGTCATTTATTTGTCCTTTTGTACACTGCCTGTTCCTTGGGGTACTTTTTTCGAATACGAGTCTTCAACATCCTTAAACTAGTAATAGTGGGGCGCAATCTCCACCAACCACTCCGGCTTTAATTCCGTCACCTGTCTCATGTATTCCTTGGTTGTGAGTACTAGTTCATGGTATATAACCCATCTAGGAAGAACATCTGCCAGCCCTGCACTAGGATGTATGTGAACAGAATGTGGATGTTTGATAGTTCGATAAGATCCATTCTTTTGGAGTCGAGCAGAGTGTGGGAAAAACCCGGAAGTAATAGATTTCTTGATGGCATCTTGTTTCGACTGGATCCGGACGGACCCTGTTAAAACACACTTTAATTGATGGACGAACGTTGGCGAGCGGGCTGACGCTTTCTCTCCAGCTGATGTAGACCGGGCGGACGTTCGATTACGGACGAACGCTGTCGAAGACCGGACGGTCGCACACGAATAGTACTGGCTGGACGAACGTTTCCTGGTGCTTATCTTCATTCCAAGTTGGGCGGACGTCCTCTTACTCCAAGTGCTGCTCCACACTCCCAATTGGGGAGGGGCCGGGTACCTGCTAAAGGCACTCCGACGCTCAAGTCAGTAATATGACCGAGCGTTATATAATGCATGCATGCGTTGCGTTCTAAGCAATCTGTCTAGAAATCATACCTGAGACCTTTATTTATACTGATCATAATGGGCTTTTACCTTTTGGGGGCCTAGAAACGGCCCAACAATGCCTTAATCTCTATTAAGGACTTTAATGTGTCATTAGCGTTTAACAATGTTATCAACTAAGTGCGGATCGGTTGGGAATGGTGGTCGGTCAGAGATGTTACCCTGGGCGAACGTCCAGTCCTTGGGCGAACGTCCCATCCTTGGGCGAACGTCCAGTTCTTGGGCGGACGTTCAGTTCTTGGGCGAACGTCCAGTCCATGGGCGAACGTCCCATCTTAGGCGAACGTCCCATCTTGGGCGGACGTCCAATTCTTGGGCGGACGTCCAATTCTTGGGCGGACGTCCCATTCTTGGGCGCACGTCCCATCCCTGGGCGAACGTCCCATTCCTGGGCGAACGTCCCATTCCTGGGCGAACGTCCCATTCCTGGACGGACGTCCAACTCTTGGGCGGACGTCCAGCTCTTGGGCAAACGTCCAGTTCTTGGGCGAACGTCCCATCTTGGGCGAACGTCCCATTCTTGGGCGAACGTCCCATTCTTGAGCGGACGTAGAGCGGATGTCCAGTTCTTGGGCGAACGTCCCATTTTGGGCGGACGTCCGTCTTCGTTGATATCATGGGCGAGCGTCCATTTACTGAATCGCTGGGCGCTCGATCTATGCCGAGCGGACTCTTGCTAGTACATAAGCCCCCCAAGCCCGAGCGTAATTTTATTGTGCGAAGGGTTTGTGCATGCCTGGATGGGCGGCATTGGAAGACTGCTGGATTTATGAGAGCCCCTATGAGAGCTCGGACAACCGTTCTTTTTGGATGTTCAATTCTGGCTGCATTTAAGGCGGACATCCATCTTTGGGGGAGGGGGAACGTTCGGTTTCCTAATTGCCACTTTGGGCGAACGTCCCATCCCGAATGGCTGGACGCTCGTCCTGACTTCCATTTCGGGCGGGCGTCCCCCCTTGAAAAGACGTTCGGCTTCCTGAATGGCTGGGCGCTTGGTGAATGCCAGATTTGGCTTTATAGACGGCCGGTTGATTGATGATGAGTGCCAGATTTGGCTAAGTTATGGACAGCCGGTCGGTTGATGAATGCCAGATTTGGCTTTATGGACGGCCGGTCGCTTGATGAATGCCAGATTTGGCTAAGTTATGGACAGCCGGTCGGTTGATGAATGCCAGATTTGGCTTTATGGACGGCCGGTTGACTGATGATGAGTGCCAGATTTGGCTAAGTTATGGACGGCCGGTCCTTTGCTTCATGGTCCAACCCAGCTGGGAGTTGTTCTCGGAAGAACACTCCGTTCCCGGAGGAACACTTTTTCGCCAACTCGGTCTTTATGGGGCGGACCCCAGTGGAGAGTTGTTCCCGGAAGAACACTTCAAGTTGTTCCCGGAGGAATACTTTCGCCTTGGTCTTTATGGGGCGGACCCCAATTGAGAGTTGTTCCCGGAAGAACACTCCAAGTTAAGTTATTCCCGGAGGAACACTTTTGCCAGCTTGGTCTTTTTCTATGCGGGTTACCTGCATTATGAAGGGAAGATGGCGAATTTCAAGTTTAAAGAAAGTATGTGTCCGTACCTTGTAAGGTGGACTAGTGGGTTGAACATGCTCGGATGAGAATGGTTGTTCTTAAAGAACACTTATAATGGTTGAATAAATGGGAGGTCGAATGGGCCAATTAATGGGAGGTCGCAAGCCGAGGCCGGACGGCCGAGAGTTGAGGCCTGATGGCCGAACGGCTGATGAGGCGGGATGGACGAGCGCTATTATAAGCTGGGTGGACGAACGCTTGAGTCCAGGTTGGACGAGCATTCTTTGAAGCCGGACGAACGCTTGAGTCCAGGTTGGACGGGCGTTCTTTGAAGCCGGAAGAACGAACGCTATTATAAGCCGGCCGGACGTTCGTTCGATGAGGCCGAATGATCGAGCACTCTTTGAAGCCAAACGGATGAGCGCTCGCTGAGGGCGAGCGCTTATTGGGGACGGCCGGCCGAGTGCTTGACGACCGTGAACTAAGGTCGAACGGCCAGGTAATCAGGCCGGACGGCCTAGACTTGCATAACGTGATGAAGCCGAGTGCAAAGGGCTGAAAGGTCGGGAGTTGACGTTCTTCAGTTGTGCCCCTCAACGGTTCCTTGTGTTTAATCTAGGGAATACCCACTCGGCCCCACGGTGGGCGCCAAATGTTTCGACTGGATCCAGACGGACCCTATTAAAACATACTTTAATTGACGGACGAACGTTGGCGAGCGGGCTGACGCTTTCTCTCCAGCTGATGTAGACCGGGCGGACGTTCGGTTACGGACGAACGCTGTCGAAGACCGGACGGTCGCACACGAATAGTACTGGCTGGACGAACGTTTCCTGGTGCTTATCTTCATTCCAAGTTGGGCGGACGTCCTCTTACTCCAAGTGCTGCTCCACACTCCCAATTGGGGAGGGGCCAGGTACCTGCTAAAGGCACTCCGACGCTCAAGTCAGTAATATGACCGAGCGTTATATAATGCATGCATGCGTTGCGTTCTAAGCAATCTGTCTAGAAATCATACCTGATGTAACGCTTCATACCCACAGAAAACCTCTTCTCCTGATTAACACCACCTTCCTCATCATAAGCATCTGGCATTCTCTACTCGTTCACATTGTCAGCCTCCTTTGTGCGCTTCTTCACAAGTTCATGGATCTCTTTCTTGTATCTCAGTTCACGATATTCTGCTTCCGAAAGCTTCACGCCTTCAAACAGATATTGCTCATCTTCTATTTCATCTCTCTAATTTCTTTTCCCTTTTCTTCAAGTATTCTTCCCTTGAAACCTTTCTCAAAACTTGAATATCCTCCGGCTGTGTAGCACTAGATCTTCGAATTGCCTCTTCTTCCTCCTTTCGTAATAATTTATGTTCAGTCAACTTCCGTGTCCCAGCTGCATCTCGATCTCTCATATGCTGCTGTAATATTCTTCCTTCTGTCTTTGATCTTTCAACCTTTCTCATTTAGACATATTTCCCTTCATCTCCCAATGAATCGGGATTGTGAATTAATGATCAAAGAACAAATAGGAAACTTAGAAATAATTAGAATCAATTAGACTAATTTCATTATATGAGTTTGAGTGAATAAATGAGTTAGAATTTTTTTCTCGAGTCTCTTTTATATAGGTTTGATCGGGTTTGAATTCTGAATCTTTTGTTAATAAGATTTTTTATCTTATATCTAATATCTTTCAAATATTCAAGATTTATATTTGATAATATATTTTCTAGATTCAAAAAGATTGGATAAATATTATCTTTTTGTTCATATTTACTGATATAGTTAAATAAGTATTTAACAATTTTCAATAAGATATTTTAAGATATATTTTCTTCAAATTATCTTTTAAAATATGCAATAGATTTAAACTTGTTCAAAATTGCACAAAAGTCTAGAAATTTTCTCCCACTATACTTTAGCCTTTTCTTTCTTTTCAAATAAATTCAATCGCCACATATTCATTTTAAATGAATAGCACAGGAATCTCATCAAAATTTTAATATTTAAAGCATAAATGCATACATAAACATGCACTTGCACGGTTAAGGAGACCACATGTGAAAGAGATGGATTAAACACGTCAAGAAAACCAAATAACACATTAATATTATAACTCCACACGATTTAAATCAAATTAATGAAAAGAGTCTATTTATTATGTATATTTCTTTTTTAAAAAAAACTCAATTGAAAATACTTAAAATCTAATAATCAAATTGAAATTTTGAAACGAATATAAAAACAAATATGAAAATCAACCTAGAATTTAAACCAATTATTTAATATTTTTCTAAGACTATCTATAGTTAAATATTATTGTTCATTAGAATAATACTATATTAAGACTAGTGTGTGAGTAGGTTGGTTGATGATGGGTCAAATATGAAATATATATCAAACTTTCACATGAACATATAATTGAGAAGTTAGTGATGTATAGAACCCTAATTACATAAATAAATAGTTCAAATTGTCACCAGACTTTCTGGAAATGATTAGGGTATATACAATCCTTAGACTTGAAGTCACTATACACAATTTTCTATAAATATTTTTTTTCTTATTCATTTGTGTATTTTATTGTTTAAAAGTTAGGTCTGTGCTCCATGAACAAAACATCTAGAACGAGACGAGGTACTGTAATAGAAAAGAAATCAAATTCAATTCAATGATGCGTATGGTTTTCGTTTGACTTTGAATGGCAATCAATGATTGACTACTACTTAGAATTAATATTTTCTTTTTCTTCTGTACGATAACTGGTTTATGGAATTCCTTTTTCTTTTGGTAATCAAAAAAGTGATTTTTTGCCAACAAGGTAAACTCACTTTCTGATGCATGTAAAAATGTGTTTAAACTTAGGGTTCATACTGCGTTTCTTTTATCTTTTTAATGTATCTAAAAAATAAAGATCAATGTGTTTCTTGATACTTTATTTTACAAAAATCAATAATATTAATAGAAAAATTATTAAATTTTTGTTAAGTTATCCATTTAGACTGTTTTCATGAAATAAAAAATGTAATTTTCTTTGGTACTTTTTTAGTGGTTAGCCTGTCAAGTCATTCTAACGGAAATAGACTGTAATTTTCAGTTAATCACCAGAGAGATAAAAATAAATCAGATTATAAAACTTGTGTCGCTTGTATATACTTTGTTTATATCGGAGAGAAGAGATAAAAAAGTAAACAGAAAAAAAGTTAAAAGTAAATAGTTTAGATTAAGAAAAAGAGAGTTAAAATATAATGTTGGTACTTGATAGTTGGTTTGTTGTATTTTAAAATAAATTTTAAATTAAAATAAAAAATTATTAGAAATTCAATAAATAAAAATGTATATTTCAAATTAAAATATATTTATAAGATATCAAAATTTAATTTAAATTATTAAATTGATTTATTATTTTAAATATTTATTTCTATAATATAAAAACATATATTAATAAAATATTCAATTATTTTATTTTATCAATTATTTATTACCATATAAATTATATAAATAAAATATGAATAATATAAGTACTAAAATATTTATCAGTTTTCTACGAACATGTAAATTAAATGTTTATGCAAAATAAATCATAATAAAATCTTAATAAATATAATTAATTATTATTTCTAACATAATCATTTATCTATCTTTCTATTTCTATTTCTATTTCAATATATATATATATATATATATATATATATATATATATATAACTAATTATACTCTTACAAATTGCAAATTAATTATCTGATTTTATATGGAAAAGTATATTGTTTATATAAAACCAATAGATATCTTGGAAGAAATTATGGGCGGAGAAAAGACTCAAATTTTAAGATCCAATAATATAAATTGATATTGTTTTAAGTTTACTTAAAAGGATTTATTTGAAATTTAAATTTAAATTTTTGGATTTTAAATCCAATTCACTTAACTGGATTTAGATTACACCACTTTTTGAATTTAAAAATTTAAATTTCAATCCATTTAATTGGATTTGGATTAGATTTATATTCTATTGTTTTTTTATTTTCAAAATCTAAATCCTGATCCACTTTATAATTTAAATAATCTTTGGACTTACAGATTTTGTACAAAGTGTGTTTATCTGGGTTGTCAAGCTTTTTTTCACTAACGTAAAATTGACTTTTAACATTCTTCATGTCCGTCCACAAAAGTCCCAACGTAAATAATTGACCGGTGGCATATTCGTAAATAAATGAAACTGTACACGTATATTAGGGGGGACGAACGTCTATAATATAATAGACATCCGTGCGAGGGGCCCGGACGTCTAAGAAGTTGAACAAATGAACGCTTCGACCCCCTTGTCAGCCCATTAAACATCCGTTCAGGAGGGGGACCAACATCTATAATATTATAGACGTCCGTCCCCCTCTAATAAACGTTTAAAAGGATGACGGGGTTTGAAGAGTTGATTGTTTCAGCCTTTTAAACGTCTGTTCTGGAGGGGGCCGGACGTCTACAATATTATAAACATTCGCCCCCCTCCAGAACGGACGTTTAAAAGGCTGAAGCAATCAACTCTTCAACCCCTCGTCAGCCTTTTAAACGTCCATTAGAGGGGGATGGACGTCTATAATATTATAGATGTCCATCCCCCTCCAGAACGGACGTTTAAAAGGCTGAATGCAATCAACTCTTCAACTACCCTGTGAGCCTTTTAAACGTCCGTTCAGGAGGGGGACGGACGTCTATAATATTATAGACGTCCGACCCCCTCCAGAACGGACGTTTAATGGGCTGACAAGGGGAGTTGAGGCGTTCATTTGTTCAGCCTTTTAAACGTTCGTTCTGGAGGGGGCCGGACGTCTACAATATTATAGATGTTCGGCCCCCTCCAGAACGGACGTTTAAAAGGCTGAAGCAATCAACTCTTCAACCCCCCGTCAGCCTTTTAAACGTCCATTAAGGGGGACGGACGTCTATAATATTATAGACGTTCGTCCCCCTCCTGAACGGATGTTTAATGGGCTGACAAGGGGAGTTGAAGCGTTCATTTGTTCAGCCTTTTAAATGTCCGTTCTGGAGTCTTAAAAGGCTGAATGCAATCAACTCTTCAACTACCCTGTGAGCCTTTTAAACGTCTGTTCTGGACAGGGTCGGACGTCTATAATATTGTAGACGTTCGGGCCCATGAAGAACGGATGTTTAATGGGCTGACAAGGGGAGTTGAAGCGTTCATTTGTTCAGCCTTTAAACGTCTGTTCTGGAATAAACACATGTGTGATCGCTCGCATCGTCCTTGTGCTGAAAACCTTTCTTTCATAAAAAATACCAAAAGAAATGTTTTAAAGGTTAAGCACATGTGTGATCACTCGCATTGTCCTTGTGCTAAAAACCTTTTCTCTTTCTTTTACAAAAACTAATACAAAAAAATATTTAAAGGGTTAAGCACATGTGTGATCGCTCGCATCATCCTTGTGCTAAAAAACCTTTTCACCTTCTTTTTCTCAAAAAAATACCAAAAAATATAAAATCTTCAAAAAATTAAAAAACATCAACACTTTCAAGCAAACAAACAATTTCTCAGTCAGATCTACGTGATCCTTGATTCTCCATTAAAAGTGGAGATACGTGGAGCAAGGCTAGTCCTTGTCAGGTTCACTTCCCCAAATATCCAAATTTATCCATAATCAATTTCTCAAAAAAATCTCTCAAACAATTCCTCAAAAAAAATTTCAAGCAGTTTCCAAAAGAACTACGTAACCCTGATTTCTCATTCTGAATGAGAATACGTAGGAGCAAGGTCAATCCTTGTCGGGCCCAAAAAACTAAAAAATATATTTTCTTTCTTCAGAATTTTATTTTAGGGGATAATTAAAAATTTTGAAAACCACATCACATTCGCCTATTTAGTTAAAGGTATTACTTTTGGGCAGACGCTATAGGGTGCTAATACCTTCCCTACGCGTAACTGACTCCCGAACCTAGAATCTGGTTTTCGTGGACCATGTCTTTCTTTATGGTTTTTTCGTAGTTTTCCAGAATAAACTATGGTGGCGACTCCAAATCTCTTTTTCAATCTCATTTCTTTTTTTGGATCGTCGTCCCGTCGCGATTCCGGTTGCAACACTCATAAATCAATCTCATCCAGATTTTAACATTTCATTTAGTCTATAAAATCAGAATCATCATCCAAAATCAGTTCATATTCATAATTTCTTCACACACTTACAACAACCACAGTAATCACATTCATTATAACATCAAAGTCAATAATTCAGCTCATTATATATATAACTAACATAATCTTCACACATGCACAATATAATTAACTAAACAGAGAAAATAATCAAGCTTCCCTTACCTCAGAAATATACAACCCAACTCAAGAAAACCCCAAATTGATGCTTGCACCACAAGGTAACTCTAGGAAACCCTACAAATCACTAATTGGTGATAGAGAACAACTCTTAGAACCTAAATTGAGTTGAGAATTGAAGAGGAAAACTACTAGATACATGCAAACAGAAAAATTGCATGATCAAGGTTAAAAAACATACGGGAAAAAGGGAAACACGACTTACTGACTCAGAATAAGAAATTGATCGGTCTAGATTGTTGCCCTTGACACTAAAATCGTCTAGGCGCTTCCTGATCGTTAATCAGAGACTCCAATCGTGAGAAAAGTTAGAGAGAAGGCAAAAAAAAGGAAAAGAAACAGTGTTTAGGAGAGATAGAGGTGATTTAGATAATGAATCGAGCTTTAAAAATTTCTATTTATATTATAAGATTATTTTAAAAATAAAAATACTCGTCTCATTATTTTAATATACTTATCTATTCTAATACTCTATTTTCTAAGTCCTTACATATCTTTAAGTAGTTTTTTAACATCAACGTTTATAAATTATATAATTTAGATTTATTGAATTTTATTTTTTTTTCAGAATAAAATATGTTAATTACTATGAAATAAATTATTTATTTAAATATTAAATAATTTTATATTTTAAAAATAGTAATATTGATAATATATCTTTTAGACGATTGTGATAAATATTATTTTTCGTTCAAAATTTGTTAAGATTTTTTAACTAATTTAATGATGTTTTTTCTTATTGATATTAGTCGATATTGCTTTCAATCGATGTTAACCATAATTATTTAGGTTCATATTGATGAATTTATTTTACATTGTTATTGAATAGAGTTTTGTCCATAACTTTTCGATTGATATATCAACTTAAAAGTTTTCCTAATTCATACTAGTCAAAACAAATTCTAATTAATATTAGTCAAAAGTTTTCCAAGTCAACATTTATAAAAAAAACTAACAAACTATTTGACAAGTAATGATATTGCGGTCGTTAATAAAACAAATAATTACAGACATTGACAAGAAAAAAATAACTACAGTGTACATCAATTAAAACAATCTAGGTCATAAAAATAGTCTTTCTTAGAAAACCTTGACTTATTTTGTCTAATGAAGAATAATAGTTGTTTACAACAATATAAGAATGTAAAACGAAAAATAACTCCTACTAATATTGATTAAAAGAAGTCGTTGATGTGATCAAAATTGAAACTTAAATGCACAAGAATAATTAGTTACAAGACATATGATTAAAGTTAGAGAAAGGGAGCAGCAAGTTCATCAAATCCAACAAACTTCAAAGGGTGTTCTCACTAGGAACAACGTTAGAGAGTTTGAAGAGGATTTATACAGATTTACGAAAATAACAAGAACTCTAGAAAATGTAAATATGATGTAAAGGACATTAATTCTAAAATATATAAAAATTATAACATATTTTGGGATTAATAAATAAAAGACTTAGTTTGGTTTGTGCAATAAGACTAGTCTAGGATCGAATAGCTAACCGTGCATATAATGTAAATGTCATCTCACATGGGTAGCATGGATTCATCTCCTTAAGTCATAGGAGACATTCCCATCATGTACAACATACTTTTCAGAATACAATTCACTTGGACTTTTGAAAATCTGAGTTCTTTTAGCGAGAGTGTTGCATGCTTAGTTAACTTGTCCTAAGTGACCTCTCTTTTTCTTGCTTTCTAGAAGAATTAAGAAGTGTGTTCAAAGAACACCTTAAGGATCCTAGCCAGCATAAGAGTTTTGTGTACTTGATAAGGTAATTACCATACTACATTGTCCCTCTTCATTCATAGTTTTTTGTGTCATCATTTATTTTGTTCCAATTCCATTTTTCTTCATTGTTTCTTTTTTCTCTTTTTTGTTGTTGTTATAAGCTTTCCTTCCTTACTCTATCCACCACCTTTAGCTTGCTAGGAACAACCTAAAATACAAAAATACCTCTTGGCCTACAAACACCAATAAGCAAAACTACATTAGCTTTCCTCCAATAAAGCATCACTGTAACTTGTTCCAACCATAGGCTCTTAACCTTTCTTCCTCTAAGAATAACTGAAGAACATAGTTAAGACTCGTCTTGAATCATCCAAAAACTTTTTGAAGTCATATTAGAACCTATTATAAACATTCCTAGGGCTAGCTAACCCTCATATAAATATAAAAAGACCATACAACAACAAAAACCCTAATATTTGAAGCATAACTTGATTTTTGTTGCATATTGAGGCTTGAAGAATGATCCTTTCTTGACATTCTTTGTGAACCAACTAATAAAAAACAGAGCATTCTGATATTCAGATTAGAAAATGATATTGATGTCACATGAAAGATGAGAAGATGAATGATAAGTCATGGGTATAATTGTCACATGTTACCCTCATAAGATAAAGATAAGGTTCTTATAACTCAACTCCACAAAACTCTTAAGAGAAAAATCAATTTTAAGTCAAAATTCATAAATATATCTCATTATATTACAAAGTGCATCCTTTAATAAGATGAATTAGGCTACCCTTTGAATTCCACATTAATTCTGAATGAGTACTCTTTAATAGTCACTAATATTGCATTTAATTCCTATTATACGAATCATTATTTCCTATATTTAATTAAAAGATAAAATTACAAAGAAAAGTCAAAAGACACTCAAGATCATATCATTCCCTCCTTCTTCAAGTACATTCTTGCATACTATTAATTGATTGAGACCAAATAATAAGTTGTAACATCATCTTTATCCTTATATTTGATTTCCATTTTGTTTGTCAATTTTTTTTTGTTTATTTTTCTTTTTCTCTTTTCTTTTATATTTTTTCTTGAATTTCTTTTCCTTTGAACTCATTTTCTTTAATTTCTATTTCTCTCAACACCTTTTCTTCTAAGTCCTTTTCCCTCAACTCTCTCAACCACATTTCTTTAATTTTGTTTCTCTCAACTCCTTTTCTTTAATTTCTTTCACTTCGCTAATTTACCTTTTTATGTTTTTATTTTTCTCCTTCTCTCTCAAAATTCTCTTTCAATTTTCTCTCTATTTGTGAAACAAACTCATAAGCAAAAAGTTTATGATAGGCATTGAGTTAAGGACCCTACTGACAAGAAACCAAGAAGGACCAGTATGATATTGAGTTTGGGGAAGGATATTGATGTCACATTCAATAAAGATGAGAAGGTGAGTGATAATTCATGAGTATGATCATATCATAGGTTACCTTGATAAGATAAAAATTAAGTTTTTATAGCTCAGAACTCCAAAAGGTTCTCACAAAGCAAATCTTATTATTTTTTTCAAATTCATATTTATATGTGTGTGAGAGTGTGGGTACGTGCGTGAGTGCATGCGCGTGTGTGTACGTATATCATTACATTATAAAACACATCCTTTTACATATGAATTAGGCAAGATCCTTTGAATTCCATGTTAATTCTCAATAAGTAATCTTCAATGCCTACTATTATTGTATATAATTCCTAATGTATAAATCATTATTTTTTATATTTAATTAAAAGATAAAAATTACAAAAAAAAATTTCAAAAGAGCTCTCACAATCATATTGGTTCCTTTATAACTAACATCATATGAAAAATTGTCTTTCTAAAATTAGCTTGAAAAGTTTTATTGAATATTGATTAAGAAATAATCTTGATCTAGGTTGTCCAAAAACAAATCTAATTAATGTTAGTTGAAAAATAATCATAACTCACATCCACTAAAAATCATACTTCTCCAAAAATACGATGAACTATGGCGAACATCACGAGTAAACAAATTTTAGTGATGTTGATCAAAATATAAATACGTTGTGTTTGTTCTAAAACAACATTAATCAACATTTATTAACAAATTTTAAGATTATAAAATTCAAATGTCAACCAAGACAAAATATCTCATTTTCAATTAGTTCAAGACATCTTGATTAAAATCAAATTTACGAAAAAAAACATAAATTTGAAAGTGTAAAAGTTTAAATTTGTACCTTTTGATGTGTGAATTTTAAATTTTATAATTTCAAGTAATCAAGCACAACTCTTAATTTTACTTAATGCTTGAAATCATTTGATTATGTTAACTTAAAAGGTGTACATACCGAATTGATAATATCGTCGATCGGCATAGAGACGATCGATCCAAGTTAAGCGAATATTAGTGTATGATCAGTAGATTAGTACCATAAATGCAATTAGGAACCTATTGGGTTGTAGTTAGCCCTCCTCTAAAAGCAAAAGCTTATTAAGGGCATTATAAATTTGGTGTGTAGGTAAACATTAACTACTCTTTGGATAACCTGCATTAATTACATATGAGTATACTGACCACTTACTTGAGTGCCAAAGTTCGTTTTGCAGCTAACCGAGCAGTCATATAAAGTGAAGAGAACAAATGTAGTTGGATTAGATAAAAGTGATTGACACGTGTGGACAATTATAGTATCTTGGAGATTAAGGGTATTCTCAGTCCTGCAAGAACATTTTGACAACCATAGTGGGGTTGAGAAAACTTTTAATCTCAATGGTGATCACAAGGAACATGACGAGTAATTGAGTAATAGTCAAAGAAATAAAAGAGTAGTTGGATTCCATGGTAGTGGTGCAGGAACTTAGGAGAATTGAAGGGTTTGAAAAATAGAAGCGTTGAAGAGTTGAACACCCTTCGAGCTGAGAAAGCTTGCATGAGACAGTAAATGGATAACCTAAAGTGCACGTTGCCTAAGGCTACATATCAAAGGCAAAAGGAACCCAACACAACAACACAGATAGGAGACCGAACAACCTACAAAAGTAGTTATGGGGCTAGTCAAGAATATTAACTTCAACTCAACTTTGGCCAACCCGTCTCAGCATTGACACTCATTTACAAAAGAAATATGGAAACTCTTCAACCAGACAACTTGAAAATGTCATCCTTTGAAAAATATGATGGGTCCACCAACACCAATTAACATATCAATGCCTTTGTCACCCTTATTGGTTTATATATGACACATTATGTTGTCTGGTACAAATTTCTCCCAACATCCCTCATAAGAATGGTGCTTAAATGGTTCACATGTTTGTCGCCCAATTCCATTGACTATTTAGAAACAATCGTGTCAAAGTTTGGAGTGTAGTTCACCACGAGTCGACCTCATCACTTGACGTTCATCGTGCTCATGAACATATGCCAGGGTAAGGATGAGTCGCTAAGAGTGTTTATGGAACGTTTTGACAAGGTGGCTCTAGAATTTAGAAATCTAAGTCCGAAAATAGTTATGCATCATATGGTAACAACACCAACACCATACCCATTCTCATATAGCTTATATAATTAAAGGACCTTAAAACTTGGGTTGCCAAAAGTAATTGGAGGACTTAAGGGACTTCTGAAAGCAAGTTAGGTCGGAAGAAGCAACTGACAAGAAGAATGCTCAAAAGAAGGGAGAAAAAACAGGGACATCACATCCAGACGCTTGGTCACCTAGGGATTTGACGATAGTTTCACAATTCATAAATCACACCCCTTTTAATACAGCCCAATTACGCATCTTAGACGAATCACTCAAAGTTTAATTCCTAGCCTCTCCAAGGAAATCTAGGACGCCTCCAAATGTCAATGGAAGCAAACACTATTGGAAGCAAACATTGTTGGTGCCATCGCAATTTGGAACACATCATAGAGGAATGTGTCGTGCTCAAGGACAATATTGAAGATTTTATCCAAGATATACACCTCAAAAAATTTGTGGAAATGACAAGAAGCCCACAACGATTGCGAAGAGATTCGCGAAGGGAATCATGAGACAATAAGATGAATGAACAACCTTGGATCAATTGTAGTATAAGCTAAAGCAGGAACAGGGTAGGGAAAGACCATTGAGGGGAACAATTCACATCATATTTGGCATCTTTGCTGGAGGTGGTCACATGACATCAACACGAAAAAGGCATATCAAAGCCCTCCAATCGGTTCATATGGCTGAAAAATCTAGATGAAGCATGTCGACAATAACTTTCACAAACGATGATTTTAAAGCACCTGATCTAGACCAAGACAACCCAATGGTTATGTCAATTGAGCTGAAAGAATTTTGTGTGGAAAAGATGTTGGTAGACTAAGGAAGTTAGGTCAATATATTGTATTGAAAAACTTTCTTTAAGTTAGGTATATTAGAGGACCTAATCATACCATATGTTTGTTTCTCTAGAGAATGAGTGGATACTTGAGGATACATAGGTCTTAGAATACTCAAAAAAATCTCGACGGGTTGTTGAGTACCAAGAGTGACGTGAATACTCAAGGAAATCTCGACGAAGTGCTAAGTACAAGGAGTGGTGCAAATACTCAAGGAAATCTTGGCAAGGTGCTGAGTACCAGGAGTGATACGAATACTCAAAGGAAATCTCAGCGAGGTAGTTGAGTACTAGGAGTGGTGCTAATACTCATTTGTAATCGTGTGAAGATTATGATGGAACCCTCTAAGGAGGAGACTAGACGTAGCTCAGTTGGAGTGAACCAGTATAAAATCTCTTGTGTTATTCTCTCTTCTCTTTGCTAAACGATCCCCTTAAAAAACCTGTAGTTGAGCTTTATTTTTGAAAAATATATGAGCCTCTAAGCTAAACGATCCTTATCTTAAAGGAGGTTTTTACAAAGTAGAAATTATTATGTATAACACACTAATCTTTTCAACACTTATATTTGAAGTCAAGTGTCTTAGCCTTTGAAATAATATTTTATACGCTTGATAACGTGCTGTATCAGAAGGGTTGTGAAAAACATTTTCCAAAAACACTATTCAACCCCCCTTCTAGTGTTTTTCAAGTACTTCAAGAATCACCTTGCTTGCTTAACAAAGCCTTATGGTCAAGGTCATGTTGCCTACTCAACAAAGTCTTATGGTCAAGACTAGTTTCCCCAACTTTCCAAAACTCTTATGAGTAAAACATTTGCTTGCTCACCAAAGCCTTACAAACAAAGCACTATACTCAACTCAAGCCAAAGTCCAAAGGGCAAAACTCAACTTCCCCTTTCTCCAATTCACCAAAAGCCCTCTATGCGAAAAGGAAACAACCTAGTTTTACGGTTACGGAAGTAAGATATAACACACAAACATGCTCACAACATCCACTAAACAAACAACAAGGATACAATTCGCCCAACATGAGCAACAACTCAGTCAATATGCCTAGGGCTTAGAAAACATAATAACTACAACCCGACATCACTATTCACATGTCGGCCAACCTCCACATGAGCTCGGCCAATAACTCAAAAAGCTCGGCAACCCCAACCAATAGTTCGGTCAAAGTCTAAAACCTCCTCCAAAACTACCTCAAGATCGTCAAAAACCAAGCTCAAAAACTCTGGAACCAAGGTTCTGAATAACTTAGCCTAGCACCTCAACCCTGCTAGCCCAACTCAGCCTGACACCTAGGTCGACACTCCAGCCTAACTAGCTCAACTTGATACCCCAGCCTAGCACTAGCTTGCCCAGCCCTGCCTAGCATCCTAGCACCCTAATTCGCCCAGCCTTGCCTGACAAATCTCGAAGTAACATGGTTGTCTACAACCCAACCTCCTCAAAACTTAAAACAATATGATGGTTCCAAATACCAATTCAGATGCAACGATCAGACTTCCACGAGGCCTTTTCACCCTTCAAGCGATCAAGTAGATAATGATGTATTTGAATCCCTCACCCTTACTTATACCAATGCTCGGGCTTAAGGGCAAGTGTACATACATATTGACTGAATTGATAGTAACGTTGGTTGGCAAATGACATTGACCGACAAGTCCAAGCTAAGCAAAGATTAATGCCTAATCAGTAAATTAGCACAATAAATACAATTAGGAACCTAGTGGGCCATAATTAGGCCTTTTCTAAAGGTAACAACCCATTAAGAGCATTATAAATATGGTATGTAAGTAAGCCATTAACTATTTTTAAACTACCTGCATTAATTATGTTTGACTATATTGAGCATTTACTTGAATGTCGAAGTATTTTTACTGGTAACTAATCGATCAGATAAAATGAAGAAAATAAAGAGAGTTACATTGGAGAAAGACGATCGACACATATTAATAGTTATAGGAGCTTGGAGATTAAGGGTTTTCTCAATTTTGAATGAACAAAAAATATTTGTTAACCATATTTTCCAACACTGAATGAACTATTAGAAATAAAAATAATAATAATAATAAATATATTATGAATTTAAACAAACAAAACCAAATTTAAAGCAAAAAGTATAACGATATTTAATGGATTTAAAATATAGATTTAATTAGTAATTTCATCTATATTTATGTTTCACAAAAATTTTTGTAAAGAATAGAACTAAAATCAAAGAGTACCTAAGGTTTCCGTGTGTTTTTCTTCCATTATCAACAACATTTTTGTATTCTTTGTATGCTTAGTTGACATGTTCAACTGCCACCTAGGAACGAGTACAAATAAGCACTTTTAAATATTCAAAACAAAAAGTTTTCACAGTTTCTTTTTTTTACGTAAAATCCATTCACAATTATTTTATAATAAAGTTAATGATAATCTAAAAAGTAATTAAATAATTGTCAAATAGTTATTATATATATATATATATATATATATATATATATATATATATATTAATGGTAAATATATATGTATAAATTGTTTAAAAGTAATTTCAAAAATACCCTTTAATGAAAATTATATTTCATTACAAATAATAATACCATCCAATTAGCGTGATTTGAGCAATTTTACCATCAAGTTTTCTGTTAAAAACATTTTTCCGTCATATTTTTTCAGCTTTTATTTATTTAGTCTATATTTTAAGTGCATGTTCATAAAATTGACCATTTTATCGTCAAAATCTTACAAAATGATTCGTTAGTGTGCATGCAAAATACGTGAAAAATAATGTGTATGGTAAAATATACTAAAATTGAAAAGCTAACACTAAAATAAAGAAAATTTTAAATTTCGAAAAAAACAATGATATATAAGTGATAGACCACGAAATTAAACCTAAATCAAATATTTACTTTGTGCATCTTTAAGGTAAAACCTAAAAAAATATTATTAAAATTAGTATTTATTTAATGCAAAGAAAAATAACGTTATTTTTTAATATAATATGGTATCGCGTTACGTGGATATCGGTTGATGAATTCTGCAGCGCGTTTCATTGTAACTTCAAAGAAAAAGTGACACAAAGTTCCTACGTTGAGTTTGAATACGAAAAGCTAACTTGTGGTGCTCTCTCTTTTTCTTCATTTTTTTTTGTCCCTTTTGCATTTTCTTGTTGATTTCTCTTTTCAATTTCTCAAGAAACTAAAACATCTTCTGCAACGACTCATTCAAATCAAAGTTTAGGCTTCATATATTGCATGGAAATTGTCTATTTGTCACCTTGTGATCACCCTTTCCCTATATATGTTCTCAAGCTTTGATTCTCTCCTCCAACTTGCTTACTTTCAATAAACACCTAATTATTACTTGGTCTTGCTATTCTCTCTTTAGTTGATAATTGCACTTTCGGTTTCATTATGAGTCTTGTTAGAGCTTGTAAGCGTTTTTCTTCACCCCTTTTTCAAGCTTCAAAATTCTTCCTCTCTTCTTCTTCTCATGCCCCTCAACACCAAATTAGATCTCTTGTTGCTTCTCTCATTCCTCAAGCTCAAGGTAATGTTTACTCCTCGGTCTTATAAGAGAAAATGAGTTGAGCTTATCTTATATTTCCTTTTTCTATGAACAAAAATCATCCATTAATTTAATATCGGACATTATAAAAAAATGGTAATTCTTCACTTTGACATATATCAAACAGTTTAGCCATAACCATTATAATTGACAAAAGTACTGATTTTCCTCTTTAAGAAAACAGAACAGATTCATTTTTACTCATATTTTAAGCTCTAATCAGCATTGAACACCCTTTTAGGCGTGGAGAACAATTTTGGTTTCCATAGATCATACATGTCAGCCACCTTGGCTTCTTTGTCCAAAGAAGAGGAAGTGGCAAGTAAAGGCATTGAAACACTGAGAGCAGTTGAAGACCAACATGGGGGAGTCATAGTAAGCATGGAAGAGTCTATGGATTCCTCTGTTTTTGCCTTTCTGCTAGAAGACTCAATATCAAAATGGAAGGAACAGGTACAAAGTGTAAAAGTAGCAATACCAATTCATAGCTCTACTTTTTATTAGATTCTGGTTTGGACTCATCACTTCACAATGTGGTTCTTAAAGGGTAAGAGGGGAGTGTGGATCAAGCTGGCCAGAGAACATTCTAACCTCGTGGATTCTGCTGTTAAGGTAATCATTTGTCTAATTAAGGACCGTGACTTTTTCGAACCGGTAGCTCTGATACCACTGTTGGGAAACAGCGGTACTTTTTTCCGAGAGGATTTTCCACGTTAAAATTTTCCAGTGTTAATTTTCTCTTTTCCTACGCTTTCATTTTTACGCTTCCGCACAGTGCCCATTTTGGGGTTCACAGAGGAGGGAACAAGTACCGCTGTTTCCCAACACCACCAAGCATGGGAAATCCAAGCATAAATCTAAGTCACATTGAATAAAAATAAAAAAGTATAATACTATATAAAGATGAAAGACTCATTAATCTATTGTCTTGAGGTTTTGAATAGATAATGATGTCTTAAGTTCATATCTCATTGGTATCTGTGTCTCCTTAGTAAACCACTGTTCGATGGACCAACTTTACCTACATTAAGATTAAGGACTAACAAATCAAACCAACCAAAGTTTATAAAAGTCATATTTCATCCTAAACAATGACATTCAACTATGATAAATCATACGAAAGACCGTTTTGGTAGAAAAAAAGGAGAAGAAGAAACATTGAGTGATGTTGTGGTGGTTGTTTTGCAGGCAGGATTTAGATTCCACCATGCTGAACCAGATTACTTGATGCTTGTGAATTGGATTGCCAACACTCCTGATACACTTCCTGCAAATGCTTCTCACCGCGTGGCTATTGGTGCTTTTGTCATGAATGCCAAAAGGGAGGTAATCAAATCAACCTCTTTTCTGTTTCCCAGTTACTTTCCCGGAAATTACTGAACCATCATTTTCTGGTTATGCTTTAATTGCATCTTTTAATCACAACTTTTTCAGTATTTCTATGCAATTTTTTTACATTTTAATGCAAAACATTGTAAAAGAAAAGACAAATTAATATGATTGTTTGACAGGTGCTTGTGGTTCAGGAGAGCAATGGTAGGTTTAGTGGCACGGGATTCTGGAAGTTGCCTACTGGAGGCGTTGATGAAGTATGCTAAAAAATCATTGTTCATGAATCATGGTTAATGTTTTTTGCATTTAAAAGCATGAATTTGTAGGCTTAATTATTAATCTGAATTCCTTTTGCAGGGTGAGGATATTTGCACTGCTGCGATAAGGGAAGTAAAAGAAGAAACGGGGGTAAGCTAAAAAGGATCAGAATATATATATATTTTAAATCCTTTCTCCATTTCTGTGTCTAATACTTTTTCTTCTTTCAGATAGAAACAGAGTTTGTGGAGGTCATAGCATTCAAGTAAGTCATGAAATAATAGTACATACTGTGTTAGAGAGATTAGGATTATTAGATTGTTTATTTAAACTAAACTAAATTAATACCGAATCATTAATCATGCCCTTAATTATCTGTGTTCTTTCTGGTATCAGGGAAAGGCACAAGGCTTTCTTCGGAAAATCAGAGTTGTTCTTCGTTTGCATGTTGCAACCTCGTTCCTTTGAGATTCAGAGACAAGTTTCAGAAATTGAAGCAGCTCAGGTAGCATTCAATTCATAAACAACAAGATTAAGGACTTCTTCCACATTTGCAAACATTTATAAAATTATAATTTTTTACAGATAATTAATTTTTAAAAAAGTAGTTTGATCTGAAAAAAAGAAAATAATGATTGTAATGTGATATTTTGTTTTCAGTGGATGGCAGTTGAAGAGTACATGGCCCAGCCATTTGTGAGAGACAATGAAGTGTTTAACTTTCTGACGAAAATAGGGTTATCAAAATTTGGTGGAAAATACGATGGTTTTTCCACTGTTCTCTCTTCCACTTCCTCTCCCAAGAAATCCTACTTTTACTTCAACAAGAAGGATGCTTCTCCACCATCTTAGTCTCCAAACACAAACCCTATACCATTCTTTTCTTTTCATTCCTAATTTTCAACCTTTCACACTCATTTCATTCAATCATTCACTCTTGTGTGTACATAAAATCTTTAAGGGGATACAATGAATAATTAATGTTGTCAATTTACAATATTTGTTCATTTCATACATAGGAGAAGGACTTCACGTTCAGATATTAATGTAAATTTCTAAGTGACAAATTCTAGATCACGTTTTATTCATTATTTGCTTATGTTAACGTGATTCAACTTTTTTAATATTTAATTTCGTGGAGTTAAATTATTTTCCATCTATATTCATAATTGTTTTTTATTTTTATCAATCTTTAAAATCTAAAATTAAAAAAAAAATTACTTTAGTTCCTTATATTTATTAAAATATGATTTTAGTTACCAAACATTAAATCCAAATGACTAAACTTGCTTTAATAATAGTCATTTTAGTCTCTAATAAAGGTGTTTGTGGATTGGATTAAGATTCGCACAGAACCACTATCTAACTCATTAAAAAAAATACTGAATTAGATTATCTTTTTTTTTTAAATAAAAACTTCATCCAACATATTCTGAATAATTTTTGAATATTCTGAATATTTTTTTTAAAGATTATAATTTTTGGTTATTAACTTAATTTTAAAAACTGACAAAAATTTTACAAAAATTAATTCAAGTTCCAAATAATCTAATAAATAAATAAAGTATTATAAGTTTATCGTTCAAATTAATTCAATACACGAAAAAAAAATACAATACAATTTGTTACCCAATTCAACTTAATTACATTAAAATGAATTTTATTTATGATTGAGTCAAACTATCTTGTAAATATATATATATATATATATATATATATATATATATATATATATATATATATATATATATATTACTTATGAAAAAAAACTAAGATATCATATAAATTTAAGATTATTTATTTATGATATGTAACTAATTACATTTCGCCATTCGATTGTTCACACGTTTCTTTCTTTAATACAACACGCTTTCCAATAAGACGAAATTGTGTGTGAGAGATATTTGAATATGACCTTCTTAATTTTTAATGCGGAGAAAACTTGGTTTTCAAAATCACGTCATTAGACCTGTAGAAATTCAGTCTATAATATTGTGTTGAAGAAAAAGGTTAGATTAACAATCTGATCTTAAATGTGTAAACAGTTATTTAATTAGTTCTTAATAAAATGAAAACATTTATTCTAGTATAAAGATACATAAAGAAATTATTTAATTATGTTTATAATTTTGTGAGATTATTTTATTATTAAAATACATTTTGAACCATTAATTTAATATTAAGTCCAAAGCTATTATTAAGTGATAGATGTTACTTATTGGAAACACTTCGATATAAAAATCAGTTTTGTCTCATAGCACTAGCAATAAATGTGTAGTCAATGTAAACAACTACCTGAATACCAAACATGCATTTGTAGATTTTGGGATGGGCTTCTAATTGATGTTGGTCTAATTATGACCCAAATGGTGATGATCTAGCTTAGGGTTAATGTAATTAGGGTGTTGCTCCCTCCACCACCCCAAGTGCTCCTGCACCTCTCTACTATTTTCTTTTATTCCAAAAATACTCTACACCTCCCCATTATTTTCTTTTATTCCAAAATTACCCTACACCTCCCCACTATATTCAATAATCTTTCTCTTTTTCTTTTAAACTTGTGATATATTGTAAAATTTTATTTACACTGTCCCTTAAATAAGCTTAATTCAATCTTATTTTCACTATTCGATATTTTTTTTCTTCAAATCACTTAATAAATGGTAAAATTTTGTTTTAAATTTTTAGAAAAATGTTTATATATATGTTTTTTTTTACATTTAATATCTATAATTTTTAACATTATATTATGTTTTAACTTACCGACATGTTTGACTCAAATAACTTGAATAAAATATTTAATTTATTAGATAAATAATATAAAAATATTATTAAATATTTAAAATATAAAAGAAAAGTTATTTGTTAAAGATTTGGTATTTATTTAGTTCTTTCGTCATTATAAAGTTAGTATATAATAATAATATATTATTTACTATTAATATTATTATGTTTATTATTTTGTATTTGCATCTAACCTTTAAGTTTATAAAATGGAAGTGGTAGAAGCACTAATATTGAAGTTTCCTCTCAATTTTGTATTTTGCAATATATCACAAGTTTAAATTTAAGCCATATGAATGCTCCATTAATGTAGAGAGAGAGAAAGAGAAAGATAATGCTTCATTAATGTAGAGAGAGAAAGAGAAAGTTTGTTGAAGATAGTGGGGAGGTGTAGGGTATTTTTGAAATAAAAGAAAATAGTGGGGAGGTGTAGAGTATTTTTGGAATAAAAAAAAATAATGGAGAGGTGCAGAAGTACTTGGGGTGGTGGAGGGAGCAACACCCATGTAATTATCCTTGTTGTTAACTCTGTTTATAATTCGACCGATCAGTTCACCAACCGGCTCATGTAGGACCATAGGCTTGTTGACCGTTTCATCAGTGGTTGATCGGACAGTCATACTATACATAGAACCCCCAAGCCTGAGTATGTCTTCTATAGGTGATATGCGTAGGGGTTTCTTTAAGGTAAGTAGATGACCATGCGTGTTATGATGGAATAGATTTTGTTGAACTGTCAATCTTAGAGTAGTTGCTTTTGTGGACAGTTAATGTGGCGGTTATAAGAACATGTAACTGATGAGAGTGGGACACATGACTTCTCGGGATTCATGTGCCCGTTTGAAATGAAGGGTCATGCCTCATTGATTGTTGGATCACGTTGGCTTCAACGCTTGATATTTGCTCAATGAAACCCCTTCTTTGCCTATAAAATAAGGGGTGGGATTCGATCTCACTTTCACACTTGCAATTCTTCCTACTCTTGTACCCAATAATTTCATTCATCTTCTTTGTCTAAGGTAATAATGTCAACTATGGAGCTTTCTTCATCTGAGGAGTTCGTAGGTAAGGAAGGTCGAGGTATGCTGATGGTGGATCATAGTCAGCGTTGTCTTTCGTTGGCTCTTCGATCCTAGGGTCAATCAAGTAGGGAAAAGCTTCGATTGACGAAGGAGTAGCCGTACATATAAATAATGATGTTACTCCTATCAAAGAAGGTGTGACGACTACTTAGAAGTAGATGTTGTTGGGGAATGGACAGTGTCTTTTGCACCGCTACCACTCGTTCATAAGTATAGTTGGGCTTCACACGAGGTCAAGAACTATGTTTCCCACTTTTGTGACGTTCGGTCCTTGGAGGATTTCAGGGGTGCGATTAACGTGGTGGGGGAGGTTGTGGACATTAAGTGTTTTAAGCTCGTATTTGTAAACAGAACGAACGGGCATGCCACGGGAGGGGGGGTTACACATCAAACTTCTCCTATGCGTACGCGACAATATTTCGCAACATGTCCATTCGTTTACCATTCTTCAAGTTTCAGATGGGTGTTCTGTGAGAGTTAAACATGGCTCCTACCTAACTACACCCGAACGGGTGGGCCTTTATGAAGGCGTTCGTCGTAGTCTATAAGGCCCAAGACTTAACTCCCACACCAGCGTCCTTCCTATACTTCTTCTGAACCCGGACACAACGTAACAAGTCGTGGGTGTCTCTCATATCTAAGAAGGATTAGACTTTGCTCAACCTCTTACCTAAGAAGGCTATGAAATGTATGTAGAATTCACCTTTGTGTCCAATGGTAATTTCTCTAAAGGGCTAAATAAAGAAGATTCACAAAAGAGAAGAAGTTAAAGAAGCTGGAGAGGTTATTGAAATAGGTCAGAATTAAAAAGGATAAGAGAAAAGAATAGAGAAAAAAAATACAAGAAAGATCATTGAAGAATTAATCTACTGTTGTTCAAGCTCATATCATATGATGTTCTTCAATCCAAAAGAAACAATTTCACAAGTTTTTAGGTTTTATTGTATTGTACTTATCCTCTCTTAGATAGTTACTCAAATATGTAATTGCAATCAAAACACTGATTATGGTTGTAAATTCTAAAGAAAATCAAAACACTTGTTGTTTTGGTCATTGGAGTTAAATGTTTAGACATTTGTCTAGGGTGGATACCAAGAGTGGTTAGAATACTCAGATACCAGAAGTGGTTAAAATACTCGAATACCAAGACTGGTTAGAATACTCGGATACCAGGAGTAGTTAAAATACTCAGATACCAAGAGTAGTTAGAATACTCAAATGCTAGTTGTGACCATAATACTTGGGAACCAAGAGTAGTTTATAATACTCGATGTATATCAAGAGTAGTTTGTACTTGGTCAAGATTAATATGGAAGCTCTCAAAAGTTCTTGGAGGAGATTGGACAAAGCTCTGAATTGAGTGAACCAATATAAAACACTTGCATTATTGTATTTCCTATTTAAAATGTTTACCTACATGCTTGCTTTAAAATATAAATAATTATTTTAGTTCAAGTGATAATCAAAATAATCATTATATAATGTCTTTAGGAAAAGTTTTCCTAAATGATTGTTATGAACTCCATTGTCTAAACAACCTTTTTAATCACCCATCCTTGAATATTTATTAGAGACTGATTAGTGAAAAGTTTTGAAAACATTATTCACCCCTGTAATGTTTTCCTATGATTTCAATTACATCATCAATTGAGTACAAAATAACTTGGGTAACATAAACTTCTACATGCTCGTTTGAGTCATTATTGCCATCATACAAGTCCATGGTAAGGGATTTATAGTTTCTTTGGTGGGGAACCTCCATAATGTCGTCCATAAAGGGATGACATCAACTTCCACCCATCACGAATGAGATATTCGTTATGTCTTGTGTTTTGGTCTTGTTATTATCACTTCCTTTCTCAATCTCTAGTGTGGCCTTCTGCATAGAAGTAGTGTTCTTTGCGTTTTCCTTCTCTTTCCCCTTCTCACTTGCTTCTACATTTCTCCTCAGCTTAACATTCTTTTGCCTTAAGACATCCATCTCTTTAACACTTTCTTTTCTTCTTAAAGTTAGTAAAGTTTTATTACATTTTCATTTACATCTCTAACATTGTTGTCATATTAGCCAAAGATGATATTGCTTCTCTTGCTGTTGTCATTCTACTTCTTGTAAACACCTAAAGCTTTCTTTTTACAAAGTGTACATTGATCACATGGTCAACGCCAAAATGTTCTTTTAGAACCGTATATATCATGTAAAGATCTTTTTCAACTTTTCATGAAAACCTTACGTTTTCGTATCAAGATGTCCTAAGTTCTTATGTCTCTAAAACAAATTATTCTACGTCAAAAAATATTAAATATTGTAATAATAAAATATAATTAATTTACCTACCATGTTTATGATATTTTATTTAAATAGTCTTATTCACCTTAATTAATTTTATCTAATACTATGGTAATATATTTTAGCATTTGTCTTTTGTCAATATTAATGAGGTGACTTATGATGGCGCTCTTAACCAATTAACAATTACCGTACTAACCAAAATATAATATTTCCTAATAAAAGTTCAATAAGGAAGCGTTGATTTTAAACCATTATTACCAATCAAATTAAGTTAGTTATTATTAATAATTAGGACAAATGTGTACTTTATATTTTAATGTTTTAGTATATTAACTCTTAAAAATATTATATATTTTATGTTTCTTTTTAAAATTTATTTTAAATCTTTTTAACAGCAATGCTAATTAAATAGGTTAGATTGATCTGTCTTACAGGTTATTTAACGTTTTTTATTTTTAGAGAGAAAAAAAAACAATTTATTTTTTTTATATATAAAACGTTAATTTATGTTAGATGGATATGTTTATTAATTAATCAATTTCAGGTTTTGACTAAAAAGATTAAAAATACTTTTAAGAACATTAATTAAGATATGGACATGTTTATTCATTTATTAGTCCATATTTTACAAGATAAAAGAGATCACTGTTATTAACTGTATATTTCACATAATAAGTCTAATAACGTTTATTATGAATTAATCGTATTATTAATTGGACTTAAGTATGATTTTATTAGTCTGTTATATTACAAAGAAAAATATATAACACCATTGATTTATTGTAATTGTAACCCACTAAAATTTATACAAAAGTTCTAACTCCACCAACTACGAACTCTTAAATTATTAATGACTTTGAAAAACAGTTTTTTAGTCAATAACTCCCATTTAACTCTACCTGTTACTCTGCATCATATGCAGCTTCAAAACAAAACATATATTCATAAAATATAATAGGTTAATTTTAAGAAAAAAAATCATCTAAAATGGGATTTAATCTTTTAATGAAAGAATATAAGAGTGGAAATTGCAAGGATCAAACTTTGTCCAACTTTATCAAACTTTAATTCATATTGATTTTTGTAATGAGCATTAAGTCAAAAAGAAGGTTCATAATAAAATCACTTTAATGAGTATCCAAAGCTTGTAAAGCACAGCAGAAGCTTTTTAACACTTAAGACATTAAGATCACAACCTAATTACATCCCAAACAATCCAACCAGATATAAGAAGAATTAGGTGGATGAAAAAAACTGTGGCAACAGATATGTATATATGATATGATCATGAATTAACATTTGAGTTTCATCATGCTTGTATTTCAAACCTTGAGCACTTGATAGAACCCATGGCTATGTCAATCTCTATTAGGTTTTCCTCCTCATTGAACTCTGCCAACAATTCCATGAGGGTCTCGTGAGCTGATAACTCCCTCTTCTTCTGTTGCAAACTGCAGCAGTTGTTGTTGTTGCCGTTGCTCAAGTCTTCTCTCTGATTATGTCCCACAAAGTGTCCACTTGGAAGTGCAATCTCTATGAGACTGTCTTCATCAGAAATTGTCCCATCTGAGAACTCGGGCGTCTGATCTGCATCACACTCCTCAGAAGTGGACAAAAACAACACTTCTGAAGGAGCACCATCATCATCATCGTCATCGTCATCACTTTCCTTCACATGTCTCACAGTTTCATGCTTGTGCATTAGGGTTGGGACAACACTTTCCCTTCCATGTGGTCTCTTCTCTTGAGAAGTACAACTACTGAGACTCCCTTGTGCCACAGCCTTGTGCTTCCACATGAAGACAAGAGTGGAGAAAAGCAGTGTAAGAGATGTGAAGAGGAGGGAGAAGAATACGACACCAACCAGTCTGTAACTGGAAAAAAGAAGCAAAAGAGCACGTGGAGCCATCCTCCATGAGCGTGTGAACTTGCTGAATATGCAAAAACATGAAAGCAAATGCATTTCGTATGCTACTTTGCTTTTCCACCACCCCATCAACTTCAAAAAGCCTATACTTGCTATGAGTATGACCCCCACAAAAGTGCTACTATCAGAGGAGAAAAAGCAGATAAATGAATCAATGAATGAATGAATAAATAAATAAATAAATAGTCAAATAATACAAAGACAAAGGAGAAAAAAAGCTGGCGGTTAGTTCAGTGATTGAGATGCCTCTTTCTTGAGATTAAGACTGAGAAGTAACAGAAAGAGAAATTCACTGACCCATTAACCAAGGGTTAAAGGTTTTGAAGAGGAAGTTTGAGTTGTTGACATCCTAAGCAAAATTTAAAAAAAAAAAAAAAAAAAACAATAAAACCAGATTTCAAAAACAGAAGGAAAAGATGAAACTAAAGAATTGTTTTTGTTATCTTTCACAAGGCCTAGTACTGGCAAGTGGCATACCTTAAGATAGATTTACAGTTCCCGAGTGCTGCACAGAATTAAAAAAACCAAAAACAGTTGAGTGGCTTACCCTGTCACTGATTCTCTTCAAAAATTGATCCAATTAGCTTAGAATTTTATTATTTAATCACTGTTTAAAGGCTAGAAATAAGAGAAGCCATGTGCAGATATCTGAGCTCACCACATGGCATTTCCTCTCCAAATCCGATGCCATATTTTTTTATGTAAAGTAAAAGGATGTTCCCTCTATTAAAAACAAAATTACCCCAAGAGACTAGGGTTCTTAATCTATCAATAATTCAACTACAATTTTTGCCCTTACCAAAAAAATTAACTATAAAAAATACTGTAATTGTATTTGTCTATCTGCTAAACGTCAATTCAATTTTATTTATTTGTAAAAGTGAGAATACAAACCAATTGGATTGGGTGAATTGTATCATTCATCTATTTGGGTGTTTCATGCAAAATAGCATTGGTCATTGATTATGTATTAAAAAAATGAATCAAATACTCTGTTAATGTATCAAAACTTTATTAAACCTGAAATATCAAAAGTCTTCTTCATTAAGATCCATCACAACATGTCTTATAATAAACAATAAATTGTTACACTTTTTAATTTTCTTTTTTATTTTTCGAGCTTTACTTTGAATCTCTGTTTTTCTTCTTAATCTTGACTTAAAGAGTCCAGCATGAATAAAATTTGGCTATTCTAGAAATTGAAATGTCAACAAGTTTTAAAAGCCTACTACACATTTTGGAAGTTTTTTTTCTTAAAAGGATAAACTATAGTGATAAAGTTAATTTCTAATAAGACTCCACAAAGGAACTGTGGAACGACTTTAGCTACTTTTTTGCAGAAATAAAAATTGCTGAATTTAAAATGATGCAATCCTTTTACATATTTAATAACTTTTTTTTTGTTTGCTTTTAAATTGGTATTAATCAAAGTTGTTTATCAGGATATTATAATGAGACTTGATGTCACTCACCGACACAAACTAAGATACTCCATCAAGGTTGGGGGATATATTTACTAAATAGTTTATTTTTTTCAAAACATAATTATCAAAGTATAATTTTTAATTATGGATTTAAAAAATAATATTTTATCAGGACAGTACTTCAATGACTTAAAAAAGATATTTATTTGTAATGCTAATGTAAAATATTAAAATATGTTAGTCCATCCATAAAAAGAAATCCCAAAAGATCATTAATATTGTGAGAGATACACCTCAATTAATTAATTAAGATAGTTCTTTTTTTCTATTACATAAAGTCATCGTATAAGATGCTCATATTGTTTAATATCTTTGTCTTTTTTTCTATTGTAACTATTATAATGTGCTTCCTCGTTTGAATTGAATAAAAAAAGCTCTCAAAATCACACATTTATAACTTGATTTGAAAATTATATATATATATATATATATATATATATATATATATATATATATATATATATATATATATATATATATATAGACAAAATTTTAGATATAAAAATATATGAAATAAATATGTAGAATTCTATAAGTCCTATGTAATTTCAGGAACTTTTGTAGTATGAAAAAATTGGGAGAATAACGTGGATGTGAAAATTGAGGAATTCTCACGCAATTTCCTCTAAATATTATATTGTAAGAAAACAATGAAATCATCACTTCTAATTCGATAATGAGGTTTCAACACATTTATGAATGTAGCTAGACTTTATTTTTACATCCAAGAAATACATATTAAATAGTAATCACTTTTAAAGACAAAATAAATATTCACATTAATAACCAATTTATAAACTAAAAAGTTATTAATAAGTAAATTAGTTTTATGAATAAAAAATTATAATTGGTACATGGATAAGAGTCTAAATTGGTCTCTGACCTAAACTATTAATATTTTAACTATCAAAAGAATTAGTGTTTAAATTAACTTCTAATTAATAACTAATTTAAATATTAATTAGTGACTAATTTAGGTACGGATAGGTTCAAAGGGAAGGTTTACAATAGAAGGAAAACTATATGATGTAGTTTATTGTATGACAAACCGTTTTAACTGTCTCTAAGGTACTTTTCTATAGTTAGTTGTATCTGAGTTTTTTAAAGTCAGAATAGACAGTTTAGCAGTTTTTTATCTGTTTTTGGAAGTTCTGTAAATCTAGGAAAGTGAAGAGTCTGATTCTCTTGAATAACCGAAAGTTGTATGTATGTTTCTGTCTCTCCATTTGGAGGAAACCTAGTGTATTGTTGGAATAAAGATATACAATTCTCAAGGTTGTTTCACATAGGTCTGCAATACCTTATGGTCAACACAAGAATGGACGCAAGATGAGATAGGTTGGAGAAGATCGTCCACGAACAAGAACAGGAGAATAATCACCACTTCCAGTGATTAAAAGAGATGATTCAAGGACTAATAGAGGTGGTTTAACGCTTGGCATCCTCTAATAAGCATCAAGAGGCCCAAGATTATGTTGTCATGGATGGCCATGAGGATAGTGGGGTTAATGAAGGAGGAAATTCTTTTGGGATTTCTGCCATATGGAGGAAGTTGGACATTCCTATGTTTGCAGGGGACGAGGCTTATGGGTGGACCAATAGATTAGAGCGGTATTTTCGTTTGAAAGGGGTTAGTGAGAGGAGCGAATGCAAGCTGTTATGGTGGCATTAGAGGGGAAAGCTTTGAATTGGTTTCAATAGTGGAAAACCTGACATCCGCATCCCACATGGGAAACCTTCAAAGTGGTTAGAAGATTTCAGCCAACAATGTTGCAGAACCCATTTGAAGTTTTGATTGGTTTGCGTCAAATAGGACCAATAGGGAAATATATTGAGCAATTTGAACAATATGTTGGGTTTATGAAAGGGATTCAACAAGATTACTTGGTGGGAATTTTCTTGAATGGATTAAGGGATGAGATAAAGGCAAAGGTTAAATTATGTGATTCCCATACTCTTGCGGAGTTGATGATGAAGGCGTAGATGGTTGAGTACAAGCTCTTGGTTACTACCAAAGGAGGCTATTTATCAGGCAATCGTTCCATTCCTTCTTTCTGCCTATTGCCTTCCACTAGGACTTAATATAAGGATGTGGGAGGTTCTGGAACTTATTCTAAGGCCGAGGGCAGTTCAGGGATTTTTCCTAATTTTGTGCCTAGTGTTGGAGAAAGTAGTGCTTTTGTTTCTCCTATCACTAATAATGCTTAAGTTTCTCAGTGGAGAGGGCCCCATATAAGAAGTTTTCTCAGGAAGAGCTTCAAGAAAAGTTGCGTAAACATTTATGTTTCTGTTATGATGAGAAATTTTAGCCCAAATCACATCTGCTGGAATAAATAGTTTCACATGCTGCTTATTTCTGAAGAAGAAATACCAAAGTGGGGAGATGGGCTGGAAACTCCCACTATACCAGCATAACAACTAGAAATTGATAGCCCCAATTTGCAATTATCCCAATGCACTATGGTTGGGCTAACTACCAAGAGGTCTTGGAAGTTGTGGGGAACACTTGGTCGTGAAAAGGTGGTGGTTTTGATTGATTGTGGTGCTTCCTACAACTTCATTTCCCAAAATTTAATTGTCCGGTGTGGGTGCCAATACAGCCCACTCTTCCTTATATGGTGGAAGTTGGGGATATGCATAAAGTGCACTGTCAGGACAAGTGTCAAGGATTAACTTTGAAAGTTCAGGGAGTACAAATCTAACAGGATTTTGTGTTTTCGTTATGTTGGGCTAATGTGGTGTTAGGGTTGGAATGGTTAGCCACCCTTGGAGAAGTTAGAGCTGATTTTGGTAATCTCAAACTATCAATAAGCAAAGGTCCAGCGGAACATGTTTTACAAGGTGATCCTACCTTGTCAAAGTCTGAATCCAATCTAAAGACATTATGGTATGATTTTAAGTAGCATAGAGATTTTTATGTTCACAAATGGACTAAAATTAAGGAACCAAGGGTTGATTATATTCCACCTAAGATTTTGGATGTACTTTCTACCCATCAAGACGTTTTCAAAGATTTAGAAGGACTACCACCTCTGCGTTAATTTGATCGTTCCATTCATTTACAGTATGATGCTTCTATTCCTAATTTACAGCCTTACAAATATTCTCACTAACAGAAAAATGAAATTGAGATATTGGTTCAGGAAATGTTGCAAGGGGGAATTATCCGCCCAAGTATAAGCCCTTATTCTAATCCAACCATCTTAGTTAAGGATAATGATGGCAATTGGTGTTTTTGTGTGGACTATAAGGATCTAAATAAGGTCACCGTTCCTAATAAATTTCCTATTCTGGTTATTGAGAAATTGTTGGATGAATTGGCTAGAGCTACAATGTTTTCAAAATTGGATTTAAAATTAAGCTATCACCAAATTCAAATGCGATCCTAGGATATTGAGAAAACAGCGTTTTCACACCCATGAAGGCCACTATGAATTTTTGGTGATGTCCTTTGGTCTAACCAATGCCCATGCAACCTTCCAGGCCTTAATGAATAACATTCTCCAGCCACTTTTACGCAAGTTTGTGCTGGTATTTTTTTATGATGTCTTGGTTTACAGTTCCACTTTAGATGCCCATCTTCAACATTTGGCAAAAGTGTTAATATTTTTACATCAGAATGCATTAAAACGCAATCAGAAGAAATGTGTTTTTGGGCAATAGCAGTTAGAATATTTGGGTCACATAATATCTTAATAGGGCTTAGTAGCGAATCCTTAGAAGGTTGAGGCAATGCAAAATTGGCCTTTACCCAAGACTCCTAAGGCATTGCGTGGATTTTTGGGCCATACGGGCTACTATAGACGTTTCGTTCAAGGGTATGGAAAAATTGCTAAGCCTTTGACACAGTTATTATCCAAGGATGGGTTTCATTGAACGGAGGAGGCTAGGGCAGCTTTTGAGGAGTTGAAGAAGAACATTGCCCACTTACCTGTTTTAGCAGTTCCAGATTTTTCAAAATCTTTTACTCTTGAGACAGATGCTTCTGGTAAAGGTTTGGGTGTTGTTTTATTATAGGCAAGGCCGCCTTTAGCTTTTTGGAGTCAAGCTTTATCATGTAGGGCTCAAAATAAGTCTGTTTATGAGCGGGAACTCATGGCTTTAGTGCACGCTGTTTGGAAATAGAAACATTATCTCATGGGTAGTCATTTTATCATTCTCATAGATTAGAGAAGTTTTAAGTTTCTCACATATTAGAGAATATTGACCGAAGAACAGTTCAAATAGGCCTCTAAACTAATTGGTTTTGACTTTGAGATTTGTTTCCTCCCTAGTAAAGACATTCTAGTGGTTGATGCTCTCTCACGCAGGTCTTATTTTATGCCTATTTCAGTTTTACAGCCCACCCAATGGGATTCATGGAAGGAGGAGTCCCATAAAGATGAAGCTATGGTTTCTTTGGTACAAGATTTGATGGTCGATTCTAATTCTCATGTGGGACATGAACTTCACAAGGGCCTTTTTTTTATAAAGGTAAATTAATGTTACCTAGGGGGTCTTCCAGCATACCTGCCACTTTTAAGGACATGCATGAGTCCCCCAACAGGTGGTCACAGTGGCTATTCTCGCACTTTTTAGCGCATTGCTGGGGGTATTTATTTGAAAGGAATGAATAGGGATATTAAGGAGTGCGTGCAACAATGTGACATTTGTTAGAAGAATAAAACAGAAACCTTAACCTCTACTGGTCTATTACAACCTTTGCCCATTCCTACACATGTTTGGTCAGATATTTCAATGGATTTTATTAGTGGCCTACCCTAGGTCCAAGGGAAGTACACTATTTTGGTGGTGGTGGATCCTTTAACTAAATATGCCTATTTTATCCCATTGGCACATCCCTTCACAACTACGGAAGTTGCCTAATTATTCATGAAAGATATTGTGAAGCTTCATGGCTTTCCTTCTACTATTGTATCTGATAGAGACAACATTTTTCTCAGTAGTTTCTGGCGTGAATTGTTCTAGCAGGCTGACACTAAACTCAAATTTAGCACTGCCTACCATCCTTAATTAGACGGCCAAACCAAAGTGGTGAATTGTTGTTTAAATACTTATTTGTGTTGTATGACAGGTTCACATCCTAATAAATGGCCTCAATGGTTACCATGGGCTGAATTTTGGTTCAATATTAATTATAATGCTTTTGCCCGAATGTCTCCTTTTAAGGCTCTCTATGGTCGTGACCCTTCTTTATTTCTAAAGGGGTCTACCATTACATCTAAGGTGCATAGTGTGAATCAATTGCAACAGGAAAGAGATGCCATACTGTTAGAATTAAAGGCAAATTTGTTTAAAGCATAAGACCAAAACCGCATACAAGTCAACAAACATCGTCGAGATGTGGAATTCCAAGTTGGAAAGTGGGTCTACCTCAAGTTACAACCTTATCGTTAGCATTCCTTGGCTAAGCACCCAAATGAGAAGCTTAGCCCCAGATTCTATGGTCCTTATGTTGTGGAACAACCCATAGGGCTGGTTGCCTAAAAATTGACTCTTCCTCCTCATAGTCCTATTCATCCCATTTTTCATGTCTCTTTACTTAAGCGGGCAGTACAGCCTCCAACCTTAGTCCAACCACTTCTATCTACTTTGACTGAAGATCTTATGTTAGAAGTCCATCCAGAATCAGTATTAAATGTTCGTACTTCTTCTGGTGCTTTGGTAGTTTTGATTCAATAGCAAAATCTTCCATCCATTGAAAATAGTTGGGAGGATGCTATTGTTCTTACTAAAAAGTTCTCTGCTTTTCACCTCGAGGACAAAGTGAAACTTCATGAAGGAGATAATTGATAGGTTAAAAGGGACGGTTTGTAGTAGGAGGAAAATTGTATGATGTAGTTTATTGTATGACAAACAATTTTAAAGATAGTTACTTGTCTGGAGTTAGTTGTATCTGACTTCTATAAAGTCAGAATGGATAGTTTAGCTGTTTTTATCTCTGATTTTGGAAATTCTGTAAATTAGGAAAGTGAAAAATATAGTTCTCTCAAATAACCAAAAGTTGTATGTATGTTTCAGTTTCTTCATTTCGAGAAAATCTAGTTTATTATTGAAATAAAAATATACAGTTCTCAAAGTTGTTTCACATAAGTTTGCAATACCTGTCGGTTATCAATAATTTTTAGTTTATAAATTAGTCACTGTAGTGACTAATTATTTGGTCTCTAAAATTTGGTTGATATTTAAAAAATTTCTTGTAGTGTATATTTGTTTTAAAAAAAAATAGTCTACTTAAATTAATATTATTAAATCATACATTTTTAAAGAAGAGTAATTACATTATACCCGTAAGAGAGGCACGTAGCGGACCCAAGGGACAAGTAGCAGGACCCAAGGGACAAGTAGCAGTACAAAATTAGAAAGGACAGGTGGCACAAATTGATGAGAGTATTTATGAGGAATGAGTGTTCTATGTACCTTTTTCTCTTAACCTTCTTCTTCTTTGTTCTCTACTGTCATTTCCGTTCAAGTTTGAAATAATACGAGGTTTTCTTTATAGCATTTCCAAAGTTTTGTTTGGTTGAGAGGAAGATTGCTGGTTAAGTGACACTCCAAAATTTTTATGCTGTCCAAATGGTTGACAAACTAGAATAGGCTCTAAGACAATCCTGAACTCTCTTAGAATAAAATATCATAATATAATCAATTAAGAATAACTTTGTAAAAAAAAATCTATCTTGAAATACATAATTCTCATGTAAAATGTCATTTATTAATCGATCAGCTCATTTATGTAATCAACTAAAACATAATCAAATTAATTATATTAATTGATTAGATTACTTTCATAACTATTAATGACATTAGTAAGCTGATCTCTCTTTAAAAACAAGTTCTCTTCATATTCCAATACACGAATTTGATACCTAAAGTGAAGATACTATGAGAAAGAAGCATTCTTGAGTTATTGAAGAAAGCACTGAAATTCATCAAGATGCTATCAAGATTTGATCCTAGATATTCTTGCATGGATATAAGACTGATTTTTAACATCTACCGTCCAAGTGTATTCATTTTATTTACTTTCTATATTTTTCTACTTTTTGAATTGTATTCACCGTACCAGTAATAATCTTGATGTAATTGTGTGAAACATTGCACTTAGAGTGAGGTCCTTGATAAGTGTATCAAGTTCTTGACATATTAGAGTCTAGAATTATTAAGCTGTACTTGTAATTCTATAAACTCTTTGATTATAGTGGAAATCTTCATCAGGGTAAATAACAGGAAAATTAATCGCTAATGAACAGAGGACTTAACATTGGATGTGCTATCCACTAAAAGAATACATTCATTTATTTTCCGCACATTTCATGGGTCATTGTCTAGTTATTTCTTAACGGGTCTAGGAGAAAGGGAAGAAAAATGTACAAAAATAGCCAGCTTCATATTCATTGCATTACTTCTGATTCTGTTTGCAGAACTCCTTTTTTCACAAGCATATCATAGACTTTATCAACCTTGCTTTGCTCTACCTTAAAGAGTTTATGTGCGTCAGATTTCTTGGTCACACTTCCCTTCGAAATTTCTAAGGACATGGTCTGCTGCATGTTGAGATAGTGTGACGGAAGTATTCTGATCTCATTACAAAGCTTTATTTCCTGCACGTTAATCATTTTCAGAAAACCAATAAGATGGAACACTCCTTTCTGATTATTTGAAGATGTTGAACCCATAAAATGTCTAGTTATTTCCGACCAATAAGATGGAAAACCAATAAGATGTGCTAACCAATAGTATGTGTCCACCATGACAATGTGTTACCGTATAAGGTAAGGCGTAATAATAAGGTTTGGAAAATATATGAGAAGGAGAAGGAAGGTAGGAGGGAAGTGAGTCCGGTATTGACCGTAAAGGTCGAACGGTGAAAGGCATGGAGAGGTCTAGCCGAACAGTAGGAGGCAGGGGGAAGCAAGTCGAACAGAGGAAGGCGAGGAGCGACCAGGCCGAACAGTGGAAAGCAGGGAGTGAGCAGGCCGAACGGTGGAAATGGAGAGGGACCAGGCCGAACGGTGGGAAGCACCAAAGGACCTGAGCCGAACGGTTGAAGAGCTACTATCCTAACTGTCACAACTGTTAGGATGGGCGGGAACTAATTACAGTAAAGGGAGCTATATTTGAGGAGAATATTCAGTATAAGATAATTAGAGTAAATAAATATATATTCCAAGGAAATATACAATATAAGATATTTACAATTAATGATATATGCTAGGGAAATATACGGGGAATATTTACATTAAATATACGGATATTTATATTCAATACAGATATATTCTAGGGAGATATTTAATATGAGATGAGCGGGAAACAATTAGTATAAATAAAGCTAGAGTCTAGGGTTAAGGGTAGCTTTTGATTATTGAGTTGTTGACAGGCAACTATCATCTTATGAGGGAGGTTATGCTCCCAAAGTAATCGAAGGAGGTTATGCTCCCAATTATTGTTTACTTTTGTTTATTCAGCTATTACCATGAATTAAAGAGATTCATTCATTCATTATCATTCATTATTTAGCTTTATTGCCTATTGTGTTCGTGGATCGTTACGTATCGACCTCATGTACGTAACAATTGGTCCAACCTGCCGGATTGATAGAGCGGAGTGAGAGGCCTGCCGGATCCTAATAGAGAGGAGTGAAAGACATCATGGAGGGAAGAATGAATGCAATTGAAGGGAAACTGGAGAGCATGGGGCAGAGACTGGAGAACATGGAGATGTCCATAAGGAGGTTGAAGGCAGAGTTGGGTGGAATACGCCATGAAGTGCAACCCAACTGGAAGAAAAGGGTAGAGTTACCCATTTTTTACGGGGTTGATCCGTTGAATTGGATCAATAGAGCTGATAATTTTTTTGAACTACATGGGTGTCAGAGGAAGAGAAGGTGTGTCTAGCCTACATCAATATGGAGGAAAAGGCCGGATACTGGTTCAGATTTTGGAAGGGGAAAGCCAAGGATCGTTCTTGGGAAGGTTTAAAGGAAGCAATGGTGATCCGATTCGTAGAAAGAAACACGGGGTCAGTCTTCGAAAGACTGGCGGCCAGTAAACAGTCAGGGAACGTTGAAGAATACGTCCAAGCTCCAAATGGGAAGGGACTGCTGGAACCGAACGGTAGCAGACTGCTGGATCCGAACGTGAGAGAAGGGGCGGAACCTAAGGAGAAAGGACTTACATGAACCGAACAAGAGAGGACGGTCGGAACCGGACATGGGAAAACTGCCAGAACCGAACCAACTAGTACTGGGAGAAAGAATGACAACTTTGGAAGGAATGACAAATGGAAGAATCAATGCACTAGAGAGAACAATGGATTCTGTGAGAAGGTGGGCCAGCGAAAACAACAAGGGGTTTGCAGTCTTTGATACACCGACAAAAGGGAGAGAGCAACGTGAAGTACTGAAAGACATCGAAGACCAATTCCTCAGGGCTTATGATTATGCAAAAGTGGTGACCAGAATGCTGGAGGGAGAATGGAAGACATTAGAGGAGGTCTTACCACCACCCAAACCTCCAGACCTCAATTGGAGGGCAACAGTCAGTGAGTACCCTTCATATGATAACATGATGATGAAGAGAAGCCAAGAGATCAAGTTTCACAGTTCCAACCTTGAGGACAAGGTTGTTTTGCAGCGAGGTGTAATGTTACGGTATAAGGTAGGGGGTAATAATAAGATTTGGAAAGTATATGAGAAGGAGAAGGAAGGTAGGAGGGAAGTGAGGCCGAACAGTATTGACCGTAAAGGCCGAACGGTTGAAGGCATGGAGAGGTCTAGCCGAACGGTGGAAGGTGGTGAAGAGCTGGAGCCGAACGGTAAGAGGCAGGGGGAAGCAAGCCGAACGAAGGAAGGCGAGGAGTGACCAGGCCGAACGGAGGAAGGCGAGGAGCGACCAGGCCGAACGGTGGAAGGCAGGGAGCAAGCAAGTCGAACGGTGGACAAGGGAGAGCGACCAGGCCGAACGGTGGGAAGCAGCGAAGGACCTGAGTCGAACGGTTGAAGTGCTACCATCCTAACTGTCACAACTGTTAGGATGGGCAGGAACTAATTACAGTAAAGGAAGCTATATTTGAGGAGAATATTCGGTATAAGATAATTAGAGTAAATAAATAAATATTCCAAAGAAATATACAATATAAGATATTTATAATTAATGATATATGCTAGGGAAATATACGAGGGAATATTTACATTAAATATAGGGATATTTATATTAAATATAGATATATTCTAGGGAAATATTTAGTATGAGTTGAGCGGGAAACAATTAGTATAAATAAAGCTAGAGTCTAGGGTTAAGGGTATGCTTTTGATTATTGAGTTGTTGACAAGCGGCAACCGTCTTGTGAGGGAGGTTACGCTCCCAAAGTAATTGAAGAAGGTTATACTTCCAATTATTGTTTACTTTTGTTTATTTAGCTATTACCATCAATTAAAGAGATTCATTCATTCATTATCATTCATTCTTTAGCTTTATTGCCTATTATGTTCGTGGATCTTTTCGAATACACACTTTGTCGCTTGTTGACAAGTGCATTGATGCAAGTGGGATGAGTTCAACAAAAACACCAACCACGAAACAAATGAAAAAACATGGAAAAGTACCTTCCTCCAGAGGTGGCCCTCCTCGGATTTGATCTCTCAAAACCCGAGAGACCTTGGGGAGAAAGCACCAAACACAAGCACGGTAGTCCAATCCAACTGAAGGTGACCAATTCTAAGGACTTGACGATGAATTAGACAACAGAAAAGCTACTGGACTAGCAACAGGCAACAAAGTTCTTCCAATAGACACTGCTATGCTAGGGGTAACCATAGCCGGTGCATAAAGGTATCCAAGCGATCCTTCATTTGAGCCTTGAGAAATGAAATGTTATGGAGCAAAGTGCAAGACGTAGAGGGAGGAAGGTGTAGCGGATCAAGAGGGAGAGTTGCGGTGCAAGGGTAAATGGGAAGGGAAATTAGAATTAGAGTTTCTACTCAAGGGTAAGACAGACATGTTTTTTGAATTAGGAGTGCAAGAAGAGAAAAACGTGGTACAGGAAGCACCGGTCGAACCCTCCAAAAAGTTTTATGCTAACTTACAATTTTGATACCCTTTTAATTATTTATCAGAAGTTTATACTACTGATATTTTTCTCCATAATTTCCATCTAACATATTTTAGAAATTTTGTAATTTTAGTCAAATTCCCGGAAGATCAGATTAAAATTGCAAATTTTCTAAAATATGAAAACTAAAATGATGAAAAAATATAGAGACCAAAATAACATCAAGAATTAAAAGGGATCAAAGTTACAGTTCAGTTAAAATTGTAAAAATAAAAGCCCAAGGGAGGCTAAAGGGAACGGAAAAGTAACTTAAGTAGAGAAATGAAATGCTATCATACAAGTTGAGAATTTCTCACCGGTTCAGATAGAAATTCAGCCCCTGCAAATCCACTAATATCCCACTCTTCTAGCGACTTTGTGATGGCTTGTATGGCGGTAGATGGATCCTTGGAATCAGCAAATAGTGCTGCAGTCCCCTTTTGAAGACCCCGTGGGCTACTGTCAAGTTCTCCTTTGAGACTATTTGGCCTCTCTAATGTCTTAGCACTGGTTCCAATCTGACCACTTTCTTTACAGGAACTTGATTCAGCTTCCTTTGTCCTCTTTTGCTCGATAAAGCGATAAGCATCACCAGCAGTTACACAGCCCGCAATTCGAGCTTCCTACATGATATTTCAAATGGAAATAACATTATAGTACAACACTTTTAGTCTTACACGTAAAAGACTTTGCTAAAATTAGTATAATTTGGTCAAGGCTAAAGATCTGGAAACATCTCGCATTATAAGTCACGAGAACTAAACCACTTAATCTTTCGAACTCCACAAACACAGCTCCCTAAATTAATCAAAACTTGTATAATAGTTCAGAATAACCCCTTCGTGTTTGTGACACTTACACACAAACATATACATGTGTGTGTTCGTCTGTTGCAACTGACAGATTTTATTATCTGACTCTTCACCATATGTCTAAACAAGGGTATCCAAAGCCTAAATTAGATATGTTCCTTTCCGGTGGACACACTCTTCACACTACTTCTTGACGAACTCCTCAAGAAAATTCTTCAACCAAATCATTTCCTTACATGCTTCCGAAATAGCCATGTAATGTACTCTTGTGTGGTTGAAAGTGCAACGCTTTTCTAAAGTTGAGACATCCACCTAATGGTTGTGCCACCTACTGTGACAACAAATCCCATAGTACTCTTCCTTGTGTATGAACAACCTCCCAAATCTGCATTAGAATATCCTTCCAAAATAACATCATTCTTACTAAAACATAATGTAGTTTTAGAACTACCTTTCAAGTAGTGTAGCAACCACTTGACAGGTTCCCAATCTACCTGAGACATTTTCTGGTTTATTCTTAGACAAAGGTTGGTACAATTTCTTTTGATACAAATAATCCTCAATTTGCATCTTCCACAATCCGAAATTGTCAATCTTCACTTTTCTCTCCTCCGCCATTGCTCTGTCTTAAGTGAAACCCTAAGCTCTTGATACCAGTTGTTGGGGATCCCAAATACACGCAAGAGCAATTACTGGACGAAAGTAAAATAACAAGAACATAGGGAACTTACGTGGTTCAGTCAAAGTGACCTACATCCATGGTTGAACTAGATGGTACTTTTGATTGATAAATTAGGTTTGGCAAATTAGGTTTGATAAATAAGATGGTACTAGATGGTACAATGGGGTAAGTAACCAAGGAAAATACACTTGAGAGATTTGGCAGAAAATTCATCTTTACCTGGGTAAGGTCATGGACAAAGCATGTGCAACCAAAGACACGAAAAGGAATGGAGTAAAGATCTTGTGTTGGATACAAGAGAGAGTAAGGAACCTGATTATTAAGGAAGTAGGAAGGCATGCAATTGATCAAATAACATGTCAGAATGGCATCTCCCCAGAATCGAAGATGAATATTGTTGTAAAGAAGGGTATGGACAGTTTCAACCAAGTGTCGATTCTTTCTTTTGGCGACATTATTCTGTTATGGTGTGTGAGAGCATGTTTGATGAAGGATACCCTGTGAACACATAAAAGGCAGAAATTTGGAAGACATATATTCAAGAGCATTATCAGTATGTAAAATTTTAATAAAGGTGCCAAATTGAATTTGAATTTCAGTTGAGAAATTAATAGAGGTCAGGACCCGGTTAGCTGGATTACATGAGCAGAGATCCATTTCCGAGTGCAAGAAACTATTGACATTGTAAGGATTAACCTAGCATAGTTGTGCACGGAGGGTAGTACAATCCATTTTCTTAACTCCTTATTGAATGACTATGAGGATTTAACATGGATTAGTTAAAAAGTGAGCTTCTAGAACATTACGGTGGATTGTGTGAGGGTAGTATCCTTGAGAAATTTGTGCCAGATCGGAAGCATTGATGAATATGTTCAAGGATTCAAGTGCTCAGTAGCCTAGGTTCCAAAACTCCACAATGAGCAACATTTTTCTTATTTCATCCACGGTTTAAAGGAAGGGATTTGAGCTCATCTTCGAAGCTTGAATGTGGTAACACCTTTAACTCGGGGGAGGTGTATCATGAACATGGATAGAGATGTGAAGTTAAAAAAGTCATCTAGAAGCAGGATAACGTCAAGACAGAATCGCCGTGGCATGCTTTCATGTTCGAGCCAAGCAGGTATGAAATTTATGCCAATGTTCGTGAGGCGAATGACCCATAATTCAAATGGCATTGTAGGACTAAATGGGCATGGGGTTGAAAAACGAGGAAGTGGGCCATATGATAGGGAAGCACCCATTCTCCTTATCAAGAGTTATTTGATGTAAACAAAAGGGCCTGTGTTTCAAATGCAGTGGGCCCTATAGCCGCACGCACCAGTATCCAATTAAACAGCTACATGTCGTGTTGATGGACGATCAATTCCAAGTGGAGTGCACCAAGGAAGATGGAGAGACCATAGACTTAGGAGAAGATGAAGGGGAAGAGACTGATGGGGAATGTAGTTGATAGGTTTCTGAAAATGAAACCTATCTAATTCAAATTCTCACACACGCAAACAAGAATACTGATGGCAAAAAGAATGGTTTCTGTATTGCTATCTCAACCAAATGTACACACGTAACACCTTCAAGGGAGCCTAATCCCCCTCCACAGGATAATGTTCCTGTCTATACAAAAGAATGCCAAAAATCCCCTATACAATGTACAGAAGCTCTATTTATAAGAGCGTTAATTTCCCGCCTACCCTAACTATTAAAACAGTTACATCTCATTCTTCCTTCTCCTCTCATAAACTCTCCAAACCCTAACAGTAGTGCTCTCTTTTTGCAAAAGATAAAATCGTAGAATCAAGGGGAGCAAAAAACTCCAAGGCTGAAAACAAATGTGAATGATGTACCATTGTCGAAGGATAAAACTATCATTAATGTAAAAGGATATCTACGCTTGTAAAAATGCTTTCATTCAAATTCATTTTTGGGATATAACACTAGTAAAGAAAGTGACTACAATATCTCTGGATAAAGGGTGGTGACATCATCATAATGTGTAGAAGAAGTGTTACCTGTAAATCCTGTATTCTTTTGACCATTCTATGTTCTTCAATGATATTTTTTAGAAAATCCTGATGTTGTTCTTTTGAATGAAACCGCATGAAGACCTTGTAATGCTGACATATTTGAAGCTCTTCAGGCAAGAGAGATTTCTCAAAAGGATCAAGATAAAGCAACTCCCTTTCAAGTACAAAATGCTTTCTTCGCTTCCGCTCATCTAACCTACACAAAGTATCAGACATATCCTAGCAGTTCAGTTAAACCAAACCATCAATATTTTCAGCAATCATCCTTTTATTAGTTCCATATATAGCATATTGTAATTAAAGTGCAACAAAAATATCCCTAAATCATAGGGATCTAATTATATCGTTGAATCATAGCAATTTGATTATATCTTTTGTCTAAAATACACGTTGGGCAATATATTTACAATGAAGAATCATACAAGTATATACAGCAACCAAACATAAATATGGTAAATAAAAGATATTGTTACAAACAATGTCAACAATATCTACCAATATCACATAATATCAAATGTCTATGTTTTCGTAATTAACTATGAGAAATAGAGAAGAGTGGGAGAAAATATCCCTTGTGTGTTTAGCATACACATAGGGTAGTTTATTTATATTGTAAGATATGGGCCAATGCCCTTAATACAGAATAGACTAAGCCCAAATAACAGAAACACACATCTTAATATCTAACACTCCCCCTCAAGCTGGAGCATATAAATCATATGTTCCAAGCTTGTTACAAAGATAATCAATTCTAGGTCCTCGTAAGGACTTAGTGAATATGTCTGCCAACTGGTTGCTTGAATTAACAAACTCAGTCTTGATATCTCCGGATATGATTTTTTCTCGAATGAAATGGCAATCAACTTCAATGTGTTTGGTTCTCTCATGGAAGACAGGATTAGAGCTAATATGGAGAGCAGCTTGATTATCACATATAAGTATCATGTGAGTGACATCTCCAAATTTCAATTCACTCAACAATTGTTTAAGCCACACAAGCTCGCAAGTAGCTGATGCCATAGCTCTATATTCTGCTTCTGCACTGGACCTTGCCACAACACTTTGCTTCTTACTTTTCCAAGATATCAGGTTGCCACCAATAGAGACACAATATCCAGAAGTAGACCTCCTATCAGAAGGGGAACCAGCCCAATCAGCATCTGAATAACAAACGATTTTTGTATCGTTGTTAGGGCCATATAGCAAACCTTTCCCAGGTGATCTTTTAATATACTTCAGTATGCGAACAACTGCATCCCAATGGTCTTCACATGGGGAGTTTAGAAATTGACTCACCACACTAACTGCGAAGGAAATGTCAGGACGCGTAACAGTAAGATAGTTTAATTTACCAACTAGTCTTCTGTACCGTTCAGGATCTGAGAAAGGCTCCCCCTGATTTGGTAGGAGTTTGATGTTAGGGTCCATAGGTGTCTCAACAGATTTACAGTTCATTAACCCTGTTTCCTCCAAGATGTCTAACGCATACTTCCTCTGAGATATGACAATACCATCACTGGATTGTGCTACTTCAATACCCAAAAAGTACCGAAGTTTGCCAAGATCTTTGGTTTGAAAATGATGACAAAGGTGTTGTTTCATCAGAGAGATGCCAAGATAGTCGCTTCCTGTGAGAACAATATCATCGACATAAACTATTAAGTAGATACATCCAGCACTCGAGTGGCGATAGAACACTGAATGATCCGCTTCACTGCGAGACATACCAAATTGTTGAACAACACAACTGCATTTACCAAACCAGGCCCGAGTAGACTGTTTTAGGCCATATAAGGATTTGCGAAGACGACATACCAATCCAGATGACTCCCCCTGAGCAACAAAGCCAGGCGGTTGCTCCATATAAATTTCTTCATGCAAATCACCATTGAGAAAAGCATTTTTGACATCAAGTTGGTAAAGAGGCCATTGTCGAAGAGCGGCCATGGCAATGAATAGGCGAACAAAGGTCATCTTTGCCACTGGAGAAAACGTATCACCATAATCCAAACCAAAAATCTGTGTGTAGCCTTTGGCAACCAGTCGAGCTTTCAGACGATCAATTGTACCATCAGGACCAACCTTGATAGCATACACCCACCTGCAACCAACAACAGACTTTCCAGATGGTAATTGGACAAGCTCCCAAGTTCCACTTTCCTGTAAGGCACTTAATTCATCCATCATAGCTTGACGCCAACCAGGATGAGTTAAGGCATCACCCACAGATTTGGGAATTGACACAGAAGAAATGGATGAGAGACAAGTATAAAATGATGGAGATAATCTGTGGTAATTAAGAACAGTATAATGGGGGGAAGGGTTGCGGGTAGAGCGTATACCTTTACGGAGGGCAATGGGCAAGTCAGACTCAGTTGCTGGAGCCGGAGGAGACACATGAGGCGGCACCGGAAGTGAGTCATGAGGGAGACAATTACGGCGACTATAAACCTGAAGTGGTGGAGGTGAAGGATGAGCCTGTGGTGAATGAGAGTCTAAAGAAGGAGAAGACAAAAGGGGTGGAGTATCACCAGGAGGATCACAGACAAGAGGAATATCAACAGTAACAGGGAGAGGTACAGAACTAGAAGATAGATGTGAAAAGTAAAAAGAAGACTCATCAAAAGTGACATCAGCAGAGATAAAATGACGATTGAGAGATGGGGAAAAACACTTATAGCCCTTTTGTGACCGTGGAAATCCTAAGAGGACACATTTGTGAGATCTAGGAGACAACTTATCAAGACCAGGACTAAAATCATGAACAAAACATGTAGACCCAAAAACTCGAAGAGGTAATGGATGCAGAGGGTCTTGAGGAAATAAGATAGAATGAGGGATTTTGTTATCTAGGACGGAAGATGGCATGCGGTTGATAAGATAACATGCTGTGAGAACTGCATCACCCCAAAAGCGTGAGGGTACTTGACCGTGTATCAGAAGTGTACGAGTTGTTTCAATAAGGTGTCTATTCTTGCGCTCAGCCACCCCATTTTGTTGAGGGGTATAAGCACATGAGGTTTGGTGAAGAATGCCATGAGAAGCCATAAACTGTTTAAACTGTTGAGAAAGGTATTCACGGCCATTATCACTACGTAAATGTCGAATAGAAACCCCAAACTGTGTTTTTATTTCATTGAAAAAAGATTGGAAAATAGAAAACAACTCAGAACGATTCTTCATTAAAAACAACCAAGTACATCTGGAATAGTCATCAATAAAAGTAACAAAATACTGAAAACCTAAAATGGACTTAACACGACTAGGTCCCCAAATGTCAGAATGAACCAATGAAAAGGGAGACGACGCCCGTTGTGAGACACTACGAGGAAAGGAACTACGAGTATGCTTCCCTAACTGACAAGACTCACACGACAAACTTGATAATGTGGACAACCTCGGGACAAGTTGTTGTAGTTTGGCAAGACTAGGATGACCGAACTGAGCATGAAGAAGGGATGGTGACTCCATGACTACGCCAACATGTGGAGAAGGACGAAGATGATAAAGGCCATGAGACTCACATCCTGTGCCAATCATGTGTTTCGAACTCCGGTCCTGCAACCAAACAAAATCTTTAGTAAATGAAATAACACAATTAAGAGTGCGAGTTAAACGACTAATGGACAGTAAGTTGAAGGGAGACCCAGGGACATAAAGTACATGATCAATGGATATGGATGGAAAAATATTAACAGTACCAATACCATGAGATGAGACTCTAGACCCATCAACCATTGTTACCAAGGGTAAATTATCAGGACATGACAAGGAAGAAAACAAAGACTTGTTACCGGTGATGTGATCAGTGGCGCCTGAGTCAAGGACCCAAGGTCCGAGAGAGTGAGTTAGACCAACAAAAGGTGTACCTGTACGTGCAACAGATGCAGATGTAGTGGAACCAGAGTGCTGATGATCCTCATACCATCTGAGAAATTCGTTGAAGAGTGCAGGTTTGTCTATGGTATTAGATGAAGTAGGATGGTCTGCAGACGGTGATCGGGGAGGTGGATCAGAATTTGCCATTGCTACAGATTGAGGAGGACGTCCATGGAGAGCATAACATTTTTCAATCTTGTGGCCTAACTTGCCACAATGGTCACATTTTGGACGTCCTTTACTTGGCTTGCGAGACCGACTTCGATCATCACGTTGAGCAGCCATAACAGAGGAATCATCAGTATGGGAGGATGTCTCAGTGACGGGTTTGCTCGGTATACGCAAAAGAGCAGAACAAGTAGAAGTAAAGTTGGGTATGACAGGAGAACCCAAAATCTGATCACGGACATGAGAAACATCATCAGAGAGTCCGTATAATGCCAACAACATGAAGAACTTTGATCGTTGTTCCAATTCTTCAGCAGGAGTGGAAGCAGGAGGTAATATATCATTAAAGTCATGAAGAAGGGCATGAATTTTACCCAAATAATCTGCCATGGGACCAGGATTGCGCGGACCAATAACAGTTAATAGGTCCTGACAAACACCATAAAGACGCTGAGTGTCATTGGTGTATAACAACTTCGCTTGTGCCCATACTTCTGAACATGTTTCATAGGATCGAAACATTTGTTTCAGTGAGGAGTGAATGGTGGACTTTATAACAATACATAACTGAGCATCAATTTTCATCCAGCGGGAAGTGTCATCTATGGGAGCAATAGTCACATTTTGAGTAAGATGATCTAAGTACCCCTGACTCTTCAACCAAAGTTTGATGTCGGACGCCCATGTTGCATAATTTGTGCCATCTAACTTGTCAATGGACAAGTGTACATTCACATAATTGGTATATATTGAGGGATCAGAAGATGAGCCACCAACAGAGGTGTTTGTAGACGAGGAAGACGCCATAGAGAGGGAGAAACCCTAAAAATTCAAAGTGCTCCGATTGACGCAACGACCACAGATCCGGAAAGAGGGCGAGGAGGCGATCACGGCGGTGCTGATCGGCGGCGGAAAGCTCCGGCGACAGTGATAGGTGCCGGAGACCGTGGAGTTGACTGGAACTATTCCTGTGCTCTAGATACCATATGAGAAATAGAGAAGAGTGGGAGAAAATATCCCTCGTGTGTTTAGCATACACATAGGGTAGTTTATTTATATTGTAAGATATGGGCCAATGCCCTTAATACAGAATAGACTAAGCCCAAATAACAGAAACACACATCTTAATATCTAACATTAACAATAGATGTTGTTTCCATAATTAACATAAAATGCAATATATCTAACAATATCCCTTATCAAATTACATTACGTTTTCTTATTATATTTCGTATCTCGTGTGTATTCATAGCAATGAAATTATTCTATTATACCATAATATTTTAGATGTGATAACCCAATCTATACTCTCGTATCTAGGCTTATTACACTCCCTTACGATTTTCATCTCTTTTACCTTTCATTCTTTAGCTTAGCTTTTGCCCTTTTTAGGAGATTTAGGACCTAAATTGAAAATAATGTAAAAGTTGAATTTTGATGCAGAAAATTGCATTCTGGCAACTCTTGCTTTTGCTGACTATTTTTCTCGTAACATTTCCATAGATATCCAATTGAGCTAAGATTTGTTATGTTGGATTTTAGACTAAGAGCTTTAATTCAAGTATTAGAGCATAATTTTTTGACTCAGGTCTAGTTGCAATTCACATTGAAAGTTACAGGCAATATGCTAAGTGGAAAATAATACTCAAGCGCATTGAAGAAATTTCCTTAGTGAGATGAAATTTTATTCATATTCCTAAAAACGAACACCTAAGCAAGAAATAGATAAAGTAGATGTTAGAATAATTACCCTATGTATCAACATTAGGCCTACTTAAGGGTAGTGTGTCTAGTATCTATAGTGTTAGTACCTAGGTCTGCACCTAGGTGTCTAGGGGCAGACCCGTAATCTTCCATGTACTTTTGTATCAGAACTTTCTTATATATAGAGTGAGAGGGATCTTTCAAGCCCTCTAGAATTATTTTACAGTTTCAATCTCAAGTGTAAAAACTAATGAAGATGCATTATTCAACTCATGATTAGGTAATCTTGAGGTAAAGATTAGACATAGTTTTGGATGCTTAACAATCTTCAAATTTGAACAAACAACATAATGTCACGATCCTTTTTATAAACAAATAGTTTTATTCTTATAGAAAAAAAAGTAAAAATATAGGAATAATTTAACAATTACATACAATTGAAAATTATAATTTCTTCTAAGAGAATTTCAAAGACAATGGGACAATATAAGAATAATTTAATAAAACCGACATGGTTTTGCTGTACTCAAAGGTGAGAAGCTTTCTTTCTTTGACAAAAAACAGTAGGTACCACGTACCTTTTAGAATAGATATGAAGCACATGTAGTTTCATTTGATGTTCAGCTTCAGTATCAGTGTTCTTAAATTCCATATCAGCCAACACTAGCTCAGCATCATTGTCGTATTCAACATCAAATTCCTCTCTTTTAAAACTGTATCCACTCAACTCTGTGATAGAAGGCTTGTCTTCCCCTGATAATTTAGGTTTCTTCTCTCCAATGCTCCGATCTGCTTGAGACTCTCCTAAATAAAATGCTTTCCACATATTAATGAAAAATTATATTTATTAGTTTCCCATTTGAGCAAGAAGCTGACAACACAAACAATTTCTTTGAAACTATGAAAAATTTAAATATCATATATGTCATAAGTACTTGAAATATGTAGGCTAAGATGTATTCATGAATTACTATTAGTTGGCTTCGTATTAAAAACGCCTGTGTCCAAAACAACATTGGTGAGAGATTAGATCCAATCCGAGTTTTGTTAATACAATATATATCACAAACAGTTAATTGAGTAACACGTGATACACATGCATATCATGTGTCGTGCATTAAATAGTTCTCACTTTACTAGTGATAAAATAGTGATTGTTATTTGTTAGGTATGGCAGACTTATATGAATCAACTTGGCTAAACTGTAAAATATTATATAGCATTCACTGAATTTCCTCTAAAGAGGGGACCCAAAACAACATACTACTTTCTGGTTATTAGAGAGAACCAGACTCTCCCTCCCTAACCTTCACAAGTTATAAAATAATGATAGAAATTGCTAAAACTGTCCATTCTAACTTTATAGAAGTCAGATGTAACTTACTACAGACAAATAACTTCCTTACAGACAATTAAAATTGTTTGTCATACAATAAACTAACTCATACAGTTTTTCTTCTGCTATAAACATTCCCTTTGTACCTATCAATACCCCCTCCATGAAGTTTCACCTTGTCCTCAAGATGAAAAGCAAGAAACTCTGTATTGATTAAAGTTTCACCTTGGACTTTAGGCAACCCCAATGTTCATTAAAGTTGTTTGTGGTTTGGCCAAGCCGACTCTCCGAGTTGTTTGGACCTTGATTTCGATGTTCTGGAACTCATTTTTGTGTGGGGTTTAGGTTGCATGGGGTTTAAGAACCTGGCCAAGATGTTGGTAGTGTTGGCTGAGCTTTTTAAGCACTTGGCCGAGTTGGTATGCGTGAGGCCAAGTTGTTTTAAATGTTTTCTGAGTGGTCGGTGCAATTGCCAAGTTGTTGTGATTGAGCACTTAGCTGGTTGAGGTGTCTTTCCATGTTGTTTGTGTGATAAACCATGTTGTTGTGTTGACGGTGTTGGAATTGTGGATCCTATGTCTTCTTACGTACTCACTGTTGAATGATGCGAGAAAGTCCTCCTTTGGTGAGTAAACCCTATTTTGGTGAACAACAAAGTGTTGCTTTGGTGAGTAGGTCCTGTTTTGGTGAATAGGAAAGTCCTACTTTGGTCAGTAAGCCCTGTTTTGGTGAACAGGAAAGTCCGATTTTGGTGAACAGACCATGCTTTGTTGAGCAGGCGTTGGAGTACGGAAGATAACATATGGTAATAGTGATTGGTGGTGGTGGCATGGTTTCTCTGGATTAAAGTATGGATTGGCATTAATGTATTGTGTTGTGAATTTGATTTAAGTAGGGGTGTTATGAGCTTAGACTTTAATTAATAATTGTATTATTATATGTTGATTTTAATATTGATTCTGTTAGCTCACCCTTACATTTGTGGTTGTGGTTTCAACTAGCGATGATCGTAACTATATAGGAACAAATGATGTTACAAAGGATATTATTGATGATGTTGATGTTGTGTAGAGTGAGATGAGTAGGGAACTATTATCAAGGTTTTCAAAACATTGTTATTTGATTAAATAAATTATGCTGAGAAGTTTTAGTATGTTATTTCAAGTTATAATTGGATTAATTATTATTTTTGCATGTTCTTTTTTATTTCACGATAATGTAATAAAGTTTTAAATTTTCACTATATTGTGATGGTATCAGAGTTGTATTTCTTTTTAAGTAATGAACGTTCTTTTACTTACCCGTGAATCCTAAATTGGGGTGTTACATGGACTCTCCATCCCTTCTTCATGCTCAGTTAGATCATCTCAGTTTTGCCAAATTGCAGCAACTTGTTCCCAGCTTGTCCAATTTATTTAATTTGTTGTGAGTCATGTCAATTACGAAAACTTAGTCATAGTTTCTTTCTCATAGTGTCTTACAACATGCTTCATCACCTTTTGCATTAGTTCACTCTAACATTTGGAGACCTGGCCCTATTAAGTCTAATTTAGGCTTTTAGTATTTTCTTACTTTTATTGATGATTATTCCATATGCACTTGGTTGTTTTTAATGAAAAATCATTGAGTTAATTTCTATATTTCAATCCTTTTATAATGAAATTAAAACTCAGTTTTTGATTTCTATTCAAACTTTGAAGTGATAATGGTCGTGAATATTTTTCCATTCTTTTAAACATTTTATGATTTTTCATGGCATTCTTCATCAAACTTCATGTCCTTATACACCTCAGCAAAATAGAGTGGTTGAGCACAAGAATGGACATATTGTTGAAAGAACTAGCACACTTTTAATTCACGGTGAGCTTCCTCAACATCTTTGGGGGTGATGTTCTTCTTACACACGTTATCTTATTATCTGCATGTCCTCTTCGGTTTTAAATAACAAAATTCTGCATTATATTTTATTTCCTCATGCACCTCTACATCCCTTTACCTATTAAAGTTTGAGTCTACATGTTTTATTTATAATTTTTGTACTGGTCTTGATAAGTTATCTCCTGGATCATACAAATATGTTTTTATTCAGATTCACTTGATCACAAAAAGGATATAAGTGTTTCTCTCATTCTGTTAACTGTTATTTTATATTAGTAGATGTCACCTTTAATGAGTCCTCTTTTTACTTTAGCGGGTCATCTTATTTTTCTTTAGATGTGTCTCTGTCTACTACAGTTAATATTCATGTTGTCTGTGATCCTCCCGTTGTGCCTAATCCAATGTCAAATTCTCCTCTACCACCACTTCAAGTTTATAGTCAAAGACATCATTCCCAACAACCACCAAATGAATCACTTCAAATGCCAACTATTTGGTCTCTTCTGACAACTGAGTTTGACCTTCCAATTGTCCTCTATAAAGGTATACGTTTTATTCCTAAATGGAGATTTCTAGGAAAAAATTCAAATGGAGCAACCTCTCGAATTTGCTGCACAGGGGAGTCTTTTGGATATTATCGTCTTTGCAAATCTTTATATGGCCTAAAACAGTCTCCTAGGGCTTGGTTTGGAAAATTCATTAGCATTGTTCAACAATTTAGTATGACTCAGGGTGGGGCAAATCATTCAATCTTTTACCGTTATTCAAGAGCTAAATGTGTCTATTTGATAGTATATATTGATGACATTGTTCTCAGAAGCAATGACCAGATGGCATCTCCAAGATGAAACAACATCTTTGCCACCATTTTCATACCAAAGATCTTGGCAAACCCAGATATTTCTTGGGTATTGAGGTAGCACAATCCAACAATGATATTCTTATATCTAAAAGGAAGTATGCATTAGATATTTTGGAGAAAATTGGGTTGATGAATTCAAAATCTATTAACACATCCATGGATCGTAGATCAGAACTCCTATTAAATCAGGGGAGCCTAGTTCAAATCCTGAGTAGTATAGAAGATTGGTTGGGAAATTAAATTAGCTTGCAGCTACTTGTCTTGACATCTCCTTTCGAGTCAGTGTGGTGAACCAATTTCTCAATTCCCCATGTGAAGATAATTGGAATACAATCATCCACAAATTAGAGTACATTAAATGATCTCCTGGAAAATGTTTGTTATATGGTTCCAATAACCTTACAAAAGTTGTTCACTATTCAAATGATGATTGGACAAGATCTTGTTCTGATAGAAGATCTACTTCTGGGTATTTTGTCTCCATTAATGGTAACTTGATCTCTTGGAAGAGTAAGAAACAAAGTGTTGTGGTAAGATCTAGTGCAGAAGTAGAATATAGAGCTTACCTCAACCACTTCTTAACTTCTTTAACTTAAGCAATTGCTTAGAGAGTTACAATTTGAAGATATCACTGAAATGGCACATATATTATATCAGTTTGAATCATGTCTTTCATAAGAGGACAAACACATTGAGATTGATTGCATTTTTTATGTTAATTAGGGAAACATAGTTTCTATGTTAATTATGTTATTTTTACATATTCATTTGTATTTCGACTTAGTCCACATTCTCATTATTATAAATATATTATGCTATGTGTATTTTTTGTACAAAGAAGATTAATCTAATACCTAGTTTTACTATATTCCACAACAACATAGTCATTCAAACCTATGGTAGTCAAATTCGTTACGCTAGTATGCCACCATTATTGGGCTCTCGTCAGACTACCCATAAATATCTAATCCCATACTCGAGATGTTCATTCCTCTATGTTTGGGACCAGTTAGAGATTCCATATCGACTAGGAATAAAAGCATATTACAATATATAAATGAGGGCAAACCTCACGTTACAAGTTGACTTCACGAAATGGAATTAGGCGTAAACCCACTTACTAACAGTCTACAACCTTAATTTTAAACAATTTATTAAGTAGCACAATTGGCTTCTAGAACAAAGGGTTATTGTGTGAAAAAAAGTGTTAAAGATATATGAACCATTCAGGCTTCTTCAGCTAACAACTTTAACTTTCAAGCCCAAAGCAATGTTGTCAGTGTATAAAGTTTTATTATCCCACAGTTTGGTGAGGTTTAAATTTGGTGAGAAATTATGTCAAACCCCCAATTAGGGATGTGAAATATTTTCATATTGGTTGAGGGTTTTGGTGACATCAAATTCGTTGTAGAGTAAATCAGTCCTGAAATAATCATTATTCTAGAAACAAAAGCTCCTGATTTTGTTGATCTAAATAATTATCACCCAATGCACAAATTATAGTAGAATAATAAATTAATAAAATTGATCTTTAAAAATACTTTTAAAATATGAAGTCCAAATTACGGGTTTAGAGGTAGTCATTCAAAATTTCTAAACTAGCCAATGTTTACATTCAGTCAAGAGCAACAAATATATTCAAAGAAATACTAACTCAACACAAAATGAAGAGGCAGTATTTCATACAGCATCAGAAAACATACCTTCAACCTTGACTTCTTTACTTTGGCTCAAGTTGGAAGTCTTCTTAACGGTACTTGAGCAAGATTTTCCACATGCTGAACCCATTTCATTCATATAAATTATACTCAATAAAAATTTCAATACAAAATGATAAAAACAGACTTTTCTCACTATATGATAGTACCTGAGGTTAATCTGGATATTTCTAGATTATTAATTTCTGCCTCCTTTGTTTCTTCATAACTGAGATGTTACACCAAAGTATTGGCAGATTCAGAAATGATTGATTCAAATAATCACAGTTAAAAGGGTGACTTTTACCTTAATACATCAGAGAAGGGAGCTTCTTCTTTCAGCATAAGCTCAGCAGTTAGAGAAAAATCTGCAGGAATAACATGTAATGGATTTTAAACTGTAAAACAATGATAGGGACTAGAATATTATAGGAGTGTCAATGTCCCACATTCATGAGATGCTTAGTAGAGGATTTAAGTATATCTGGTTCTCTCCTTCAACAACTAGCTTTTAAAGGGTGGATTCCCTTAATGCTAGGATGTTTATGTTTATGAAAGAATCTGTTGGAGTCTAATGACAAAAGAAAAACAAAAATCATGAATCAACCAGTTACATCTGAGACGTGGGAAAATTCCAAAATACGGTTACATCACAAAAGGCATAGGCATCCATCATTCAATCTTATCAAGTCTTATTTCCCCATTTGTTTACCAAAGAATCTATTGAGTCTTTTAATTGTGATATTTGTCAGTTGCCAAAACACCATCGTGCATTTTATCCTATTAGTAATAGAATGAGTACTTCTCCATTTGATTTAATTCACTCTGATGTTGGCGGACCTGTCCCATATTCTATTTCCGGAGCCAAATGGTTTGTTACCTTTATTGGCGATTGTACCCGTGTCACATGGACATACCTTATGAAAAATAAATCATCGTTGTTAATTATTTCCGTCTTGTCCAAAATCAATTTGGAAAAAATATCAAAAAGAATCAGGTCCGATAATGATACTGAATATATGAATTATGAATTTTTCAATTTTTTGTCTCGTAATGGTGTTGTTCGTGAACTAACATGTGTAAGCTCCCCTCAACAAAATGGGGTTGCATAAAGAAAAATCCTCATCTTCTTGAAGTAACTAGAGCTCTTCTTTTCAAATGTATGTTCCAAAATTTTAATGGGGAGAAGCTATGTTAAGTGTCAAATATCTCATCAACAGGTTACCGACCCATATCTTAAATGGCATTAGTTCTATAGAGTCTCTATTGTCTTTTGTTCCTTCTTCCCCTCTAACAACAAGTCTACCTAGTCAAGTATTTGGGTGTACTGTTTTTGTTCACTCTCATCATCCTAACCATAGTAAATTAGATCCCAAAACTCTTAAATGTGTCTTTATTGGGTATCCTTCTTATGAGAAATAGAGAAGATTGGGAGAAAATATCCCTTGTGTGTTTAGCATACACATAGGGTAGTTTATTTATATTGTAAGATATGGGCCAATGCCCTTAATACAGAATAGACTAAGCCCAAATAACATAAGCACACATCTTAATATCTAACACTCCCCCTCAAGCTGGAGCATATAAATCATATGTTCCAAGCTTGTTACAAAGATAATCAATTCTAGGTCCTCGTAAGGACTTAGTGAATATGTCTGCTAACTGGTTGCTTGAATTAACAAACTCAGTCTTGATATCTCCGGATATGATTTTTTCTCGAATGAAATGGCAATCAACTTCAATGTGTTTGGTTCTCTCATGGAAGACAGGGTTAGAGCTAATATGGAGAGCAGCTTGATTATCACATATAAGTGTCATGTGAGTGACATCTCCAAATTTCAATTCACTCAACAATTGTTTAAGCCACACAAGCTCGCAAGTAGCTGATGCCATAGCTCTATATTCTGCTTCTGCACTGGACCTTGCCACAACACTTTGCTTCTTACTTTTCCAAGATATCAGGTTGCTACCAATAGAAACACAATATCCAGAAGTAGACCTCCTATCAGAAGGGGAACCAGCCTAATCAGCATCTGAATAACAAACGATTTTTGTATCGTTGTTAGGGCCATATAGCAAACCTTTCCCAGGTGATCTCTTAATATACTTCAGTATGCGAACAACTGCATCCCAATGGTCTTCACATGGGGAGTTTAGAAATTGACTCACCACACTAACTGCGAAGGAAATGTCAGGACGCGTAACAGTAAGATAGTTTAATTTACCAACTAGTCTTCTGTACCGTTCAGGATCTGAGAAAGGCTCCCCCTGATTTGGTAGGAGTTTGATGTTAGGGTCCATAGGTATCTCAACAGATTTACAGTTCATTAACCCTGTTTCCTCCAAGATGTCTAACGCATACTTCCTCTGAGATATGACAATACCATCACTGGATTATTCTACTTCAATACCCAAAAAATACCGAAGTTTGCCAAGATCTTTGGTTTGAAAATGATGACAAAGGTGTTGTTTCATCTGAGAGATGCCAAGATAGTCGCTTCCTGTGAGAACAATATCATCGACATACACTATTAAGTAGATACATCCAGCACTCGAGTGGCGATAGAACACTGAATGATCCGCTTCACTGCGAGACATACCAAATTGTTGAACAACACAACTGAATTTACCAAACCAGGCCCGAGGAGACTGTTTTAGGCCATATAAGGATTTGCGAAGACGACATACCAATCCAGATGACTCCCCCTGAGCAACAAAGCCAGGCGGTTGCTCCATATAAATTTCTTCATGCAAATCACCATTGAGGAAAGCATTTTTGACATCAAGTTGGTAAAGAGGCCATTGTCGAAGAGCGGCCATGGCAATGAATAGGCGAACAGAGGTCATCTTTGCCACTGGAGAAAAAGTATCACCATAATCCAAACCAAAAATCTGTGTGTAGCCTTTGGCAACCAGTCGAGCTTTCAGACGATCAATTGTACCATCAGGACCAACCTTGATAGCATACACCCACCTGCAACCAACAACAGACTTTCCAGATGGTAATTGGACAAGCTCCCAAGTTCCACTTTCTTGTAAGGCACTTAATTCATCCATCATAGCTTGACGCCAACCAGGATGAGTTAAGGCATCACCCACAGATTTGGGAATTGACACAGAAGAAATGGATGAGAGACAAGTATAAAATGATGGAGATAATCTGTGGTAATTAAGAACAGTATAATGGGGGGAAGGGTTACGGGTAGAGCGTATACCTTTACGAGGGCAATAGGCAAGTCAGACTCAGTTGCTGGAGCCGGAGGAGACACATGAGGCGGCACCGGAAGTGAGTCATGAGGGAGACAATTACGGCGACTATAAACCTAAAGTGGTGGAGGTGAAGGATGAGCCTGTGGTGAATGAGAGTCTAAAGAAGGAGAAGACAAAAGGGGTGGAGTATCACCAGGAGGATCACAGACAAGAGGAATATCAACAGTAACAGGGAGAGGTACAGAACTAGAAGATAGATGTGAAAAGTAAAAAGAAGACTCATCAAAAGTGACATCAGCAGAGATAAAATGACGATTGAGAGAAGGGGAAAAACACTTATAGCCCTTTTGTGACCGTGGAAATCCTAAGAAGACACATTTGTGAGACCTAGGAGATAACTTATCAAGACCAGGACTAAAATCATGAACAAAACATGTAGACCCAAAAACTCGAAGAGGTAATGGATGCAGAGGGTCTTGAGGAAATAAGATAGAATGAGGGATTTTGTTATCTAGGACGGAAGATGGCATGCGGTTGATAAGATAACATGCTATGAGAACTGCATCACCCCAAAAACGTGAGGGTACTTGACCATGTATCAGAAGTGTACGAGTTAATTCAATAAGGTGTCTATTCTTGCGCTCAGCTACCCCATTTTGTTGAGGGGTATAAGCACATGAGGTTTGGTGAAGAATGCCATGAGAAGCCATAAACTGTTTAAACTGTTGAGAAAGGTATTAACGGCCATTATCACTACGTAAATGTTGAATAGAAACCCCAAACTGTGTTTTTATTTCATTGAAAAAAGACTGGAAAATAGAAAACAACTCAGAACGATTCTTCATTAAAAACAACCAAGTACATCTGGAATAGTCATCAATAAAAGTAACAAAATACTGAAAACCTAAAATGGACTTAACACGACTAGGTCCCCAAATGTCAGAATGAACCAATGAAAAGGGAGACGACGCCCGTTGTGAGACACTACGAGGAAAGGAACTACGAGTATGCTTCCCTAACTGACAAGACTCACACGACAAACTCGATAATGTGGACAACCTCGGGACAAGTTGTTGTAGTCTGGCAAGACTAGGATGACCGAACTGAGCATGAAGAAGGGATGGTGACTCCATGACTACGCCAACATGTGGAGAAGGACGAAGATGATAAAGGCCATGAGACTCACATCCTGTGCCAATCATGTGTTTTGAACTCCGGTCCTGCAACCAAACAGAATCTTTAGTAAATGAAATAACACAATTAAGAGTACGAGTTAAACGACTAATGGACAGTAAGTTGAAGGGAGACCCAGGGACATAAAGTACATGATCAATGGATATGGATGGAAAAATATTAACAGTACCAATACCATTAGATGAGACTCTAGACCCATCAGCCATTGTTACCAAGGGTAAATTATCAGGACATGACAAGGAAGAAAACAAAGACTTGTTACCGGTGATGTGATCGGTGGCGCCTGAGTCAAGGACCCAAGGTCCGAGGGAGTGAAGTAGACCAACAAAAGGTGTACCTGTACGTGCAACAGATGCAGATGTAGTGGAACCAGAGTGCTGATGATCCTCATACCATCTGAGAAATTCGTTGAAGAGTGCAGGTTTGTCTATGGTATTAGATGAAGTAGGATGGTCTGCAGACGGTGATCGGGGAGGTGGATCAGAATTTGCCATTGCTACATGTCGAGGAGAACGTCCATGGAGAGCATAACATTTTTCAATCTTGTGGCCTAACTTGCCACAATGGTCACATTTTGGACGTCCTTTACTTGGCTTGCGAGACCGACTTCGATCATCACGTTGAGCAGCCATAACAGAGGAATCATCAGTATGGGAGGATGTCTCAGTGACGGGTTTGCTCGGTATACGCAAAAGAGCAGAACAAGTAGAAGTAAAGTTGGGTATGACAGGAGAACCCAAAATCTGATCACGGACATGAGAAACATCATCAGAGAGTCCGTATAATGCCATCAACATGAAGAACTTTGATCGTTGTTCCAATTCTTCAGCAGGAGTGGAAGCAGGAGGTAATATATCATTAAAGTCATGAAGAAGGGCATGAATTTTACCCAAATAATCTGCCATGGGACCAGGATTGCGCGGACCAATAACAGTTAATAGGTCCTGACAAACACCATAAAGACGCTGAGTGTCATTGGTATATAACAACTTCGCTTGTGCCCATACTTCTGAACATGTTTCATAGGATCGAAACATTTGTTTCAGTGAGGAGTGAATGGTGGACTTGATAACAATGCATAACTGAGCATCAATTTTCATCCAGCGGGAAGTGTCATCTATGGGAGCAATAGTCACATTTTGAGTAAGATGATCTAAGTACCCCTGACTCTTCAACCAAAGTTTGATGTCGAACGCCCATGTTGCATAATTTGTGCCATCTAACTTGTCAATGGACAAGTGTACATTCACATAATTGGTATATATTGAGGGATCAGGAGATGAGCCACCAACAGAGGTGTTTGTAGACGAGGAAGACGCCATAGAGAGGGAGAAACCCTAAAAATTCAAAATGCTCCGATTGACGCAACGACCACAGATCCAGAAAGAGGGCGAGGAGGCGATCACGGCAGTGCTGATCGGCGGCGGAAAGCTCCGGCGACGCGCCGGCACGCGCGGCGGCAGCGGCGAATCTTGCGGCGGCGGGTCGCGGCTCGTGGGTGCTCCGATCGCCGCGATCTTTGTGCGACGGTGGTCGCCCGGCCGAGACGATCCCGATGGTGTGGTCGCCGGTCGATTCTGGAACTCCGGCGACGGCGGCGACGGCGGCGGCGACGGCAGCGGCGGCGGCGACTGCGACAACGGCGGCAGTGATAGGTGCCGGAGACCGTGGAGTTGACTGGAACTATTCCTGTTCTCTAGATACCATATGAGAAATAGAGAAGATTGGGAGAAAATATCCCTTGTGTGTTTAGCATACACATAGGGTAGTTTATTTATATTGTAAGATATGGGCCAATGCCCTTAATACAGAATAGACTAAGCCCAAATAACATAAGCACACATCTTAATATCTAACACTTCTAATAAAAAAGGGTACAAATGTTATCATCCTCAGAGTCGTCGCGTCTTTATCACCATGGATGTCACCTTTCATGAAACAATCCTTTTATATCAGTCCACCACTTTAGGGAGAGAAAGCACTTGAAGTGAATGAACTCTCTTTCTTGTCATTACCATGTTTGCCTTTGTAGGATGCTCAAGATTTAAACAATGAAGCTACCATAGTCCACTGTGAAGAAGAAGAGGAAAAAGACAAATTTTTTTGGCAAAAAATATGAAAGAAGAAAACAACCCACTTCGGCTCTCGAGCAAGAAAAATTGTCTAATCTGAAGGTGAGGATCCCTAAAGATAACAATGAGAAGGTAAGTATTTCTAAGGATTTATGTTAGGACCTTGAGGGTTTATGAAAGAAGAAAGATAGTAGAGAAACAAAGATGAGTACTTAACTGTTGAGCAGTTAAGGGGGCGGGAAAAGGTCTATAAAAAGGACCTCTTTTGTAGTTACAAGGAAACAGTTTTTTTACTCTTGAGTTACAGACCAGTTTAGACTTGGTGAGGGAGGTTAAGCTCCTAGTTTCCCAATTGTATTCTTGATTCTTAGATGTGAATACAAATCATTTCTTTTACAATTGTTTTCTGTTAGAGTACTGTGGGTGTGCGAGTAAGGGAGATAGATAGGCTTCTTACAAAGGTTCCTAACAAAGTGGTCCGACCTGCCGGATTCCCAAACGGAGGAAGAACAAGATGGAAGGAAAGTTGCATGCGTTGGAGAACCGAATTGAAGGAAGAATGAACGGGGTGGAAGGACGGTTGGAGCATATTGAAATGACCGTGGACAGTTTGAAGGCGGAATCAGCGGCGAATCGTCAAGATTCAATTGCGATGCGCAAAGATATCCAAGAACTGATGAGGATCATGGGTGCGCGAACCAAACAGATGAAAGAGAACTCCGACGAGAGTCAGGGGTCAGTTAATGGCCAACGGAGGGACGAGGTGGAGAGAGAGAGAGATTGGGAACGAGCGGAGGGGCGACTCAATTGGCGGCGAAAGGTAGAGTTACCCACCTTTGAAGGACCGGACCCTCTGAATTGGATTAATCGAGCAGAAAAGTTCTTTGAAATTCAGAAAGTAGCAGAGGCAGAGAAGGTCGAACTGGTATATCTTAGCATGGAAGGAAGCGTCGGCTACTGGTTTGAGTTTTGGAAAGAGAAAGCGAGCGACCGCTCGTGGAAGGGCTCAAGGAGGCTTTGTTGATCAGGTTTGAGAGTCGTAATCGAGGGGGGATTTTTGAGAGGATGGCGGCGATAAGTCAAACGAGCACCGTGGAGGAATATGTGCGGGATTTCGAAGCGCTGGTCGGACAGACGAAGGCGTTTTCAAACGACCAGCTACTGGGGTATTTTCTAGCGGGCCTAAGAGAGGAACTGCGGTGCCAAATACGGCCACACGATCCGCAAAATCTGATGGCGGCAATGAAAATCGCGCGGGAGGTTGAAGAGGCGCTACGCGGGTTAGGTCTGAGTGGGTGGACAGCGCCCAAGAGTTTCCAATCGTGGGGTCGAACGACGGGAGGAGGAGCGGTTGTAGTGAGAACCGAACCGGCAAGGAGTAACCCAGGGAGAAATGCTACAACTGAGAGTGTCGAATCAGTGAGACAAGACAGCGCGGCAGGGAGTAGTTCGGCGAGCGGAGGAAGTCCTGTGGGAAGTGAAAGTAGAGGAAGGAACTCGCGAAACCTTCCCTACCCAGAATTTCTGCAACGAAGGGAAGAAGGGAGGTGTTTTAGATGTGGGGGGCCTTCAGCCCTGGGCACCAATGCCCTGGGCACCAATGCCCTGAGAAGAGTTTACGGGTAGTGTTATTAGCGGAAGATGAAGAGGAGAAGGTCGAAGCGGAGCCACAATGAATGGAGCTATCGGCTGTTTCGGCCAGCGGATTTGCGGATGGAGGAGCCATCTTGCTGGCCAACCAAGGTATTGGATAGAAGGATCCAACAGCAAGGGGAGGACAGGCGGAAGCAAGTTCTAGTTGAATGGCAAGCAGGAAGGAGGATAGTGCAACTTGGGAAGACAAGATAACAATGCCAATGCATTTTCCAGAGTTCAACCTTGGGGACAAGGTTGATATTCAAGGGGGGAGTAATGTTAGGACCTTGAGGGTTTATGAAAGAAGAAAGATAGTAGAGAAATAAAGATGAGTACTTAATTGTTGAGCAGTTAAGGGGGCGGGAAAAGGTCTATAAAAAGGACCTCTTTTGTAGTTACAAGGAAACAATTTTTTTACTCTTGAGTTACATACCAGTTTAGACTTGGTGAGGGAGGTTAAGCTCCTAGTTTCCCAATTGTATTCTTGATTCTTATATGTGAATACAAATCATTTCTTTTACAATTGTTTTATGTTAGAGTACTGTGGGTGTGCGAGTAAGGGAGATAGATAGGCTTCTTACAAAGGTTCCTAACAATTTACCTATTGCATTGAGAAAGAAAAGAAGATCATGTGCTAAATATCCTATTTCTCACTATGTTTGCATTAACAATCTCTCTGATAAGCATAGAAGCTTTATTGCTGCCATTGATGCCATAGAAATTCTACCTCAATCTAGGAGGCCATGAAACTTGAACATTGGAATCAAGCCATGAAAGAAGAGATGAATGCATTAGAAAGAAATTTGACTTGGGAGATTGTTGATAAGCCAAGGGACAAGAAGGCAGTAGGGTGTAAATGGATATTCACAGTGAAACATAAAGCAGATGGGACAATAGAAAGATACAAAGATAGATTGGTAGCAAAAGGATATACCCAAATTTATGGCATTGACTAAGATGAATACAATTTGAGTTGTTCTCGCGTTGGCTGCTCATTTTAGATGGGACTTACACCAGTTGGATGTGAAGAATGCATTTCTTCATGGAAATTCCCCCAGGTTTTGAAGTGAAAAATGAAAAAAAAACAAGGTATGCCTCCAAAAGAAAGCATTGTATGATCTTAAGCAATCCCCTAGAGCATGGTTTGGAAGATTTACAAAAACAATGGTTTTTTTGGGATACAGACAAAGCCTAGGAGATCATACTTCTATTCATAAAGCACTCTTCCCCTAGCCCATCATTCACTTAATTAAATTAAAGGGTCAATCCTCAAAAAGTCTAATCAAGCCATTTTTTATTCTAAAAGTACTAGCAAGGCTTTTTCAACAAAATGAAGAGATAATGCTTGCCCTTCGAGTTGGGTTCACTTCAGGCAATCCTAAAAATAAATTTAACTAAGACGATAGAGAAGAAATCCATATGTAGGGCTCCCAAGATCGAAAGCTCTGATACCAACTTGAAAGGATTAATATGAAAAAAAGGAAATTTTTACTCAAATTGATTCCTTTGAAACTATACATGAGTCTATATATTCAGAACTCGAACCCTAAAGTAATAATTACAAAGAGATCTCTAGAATCTTCTAACAACTTTCATTAGCTTCTAGTAATACATTTAATATTTTACCAACTTCTAGTAATGCATTTAATGTCTTACTTACAATAGAAACAAACTAATCAAGTCTCGCATGCAAAATCTCAAAAAATTATGATTTTCAGTTCATGAGAAACAAACCTTTTTTGGCTTCATGTCTTTTAACCATGGCAAATAGTTCATCCCTACTCTTTCCCATAACATGAGACAAATCCTGGGAGCACATATGAACAATTACACTAAGCATTCAAATGATGGTTGCATGTATAATATTCATGACATAGTTCTCAAATTGTCTTACTGGGAGAGGAAAACATGGTGAATTCATATATACAGCATTATAGTGGTCAATACATCGAGATTTGCTTTTAGTTCCAACATATTCTGCGACTTCATTCCAATTCCCAAATCCATACATCTCAATAGCCTATGAGAAAAAATTGTTTAGAAACACAATTTTATATAACAAGTGATATGAAAGATAAAAAGACAAAAATGGTTTAGGATACAATTTAATGTTAAGCAAAAGAAAAGAGGAGTGTTCCCCATACTCAAATCTCATACCTCTAGAAGTAAGATCTCTTCATCTGCATTCCAATCTGGACATATAAGTGGAAAACATAGATTATCCTGTACCAAAAAGAAAATGCTTTAAAATTTAAATTAATACATCAATATATTGACCTTGACATTGGATGCACATATGTTGCAACCTTCATACTCAAGAAATTTAAATTACTATTATCAAAAGAATATTATTATGACAGCATGCATATCAAGAAAGCTGAGAACTCTCATTCAGTTTTATCTTCTTGTGAAAACCACAAAGTAAGAAAAAGGAAAAAAGATCATGTGCATTCAGAAAAATATTTGGACGGAAAAATATTGCTATTATTATTTATGCAATAACGCAGAAGTTTACAAATGAAAGTTGTTATCATTATGCAATAGTGTCCCTAACTAAATAATTATTCAACAAACTCTTAACAATCTAATTTGTCAAGCAGCAAACTACTACTCTTTTTAATGAAAAAATATTTTACTATAAGGAAAGACAAGCACCATACACAAGAAAGATGATTTTGTCAATCTGATAGGTTCTTTTAATCAAGAACCTATGGATAGCACTAGAAACACAACACCGAACAAGTCTTCTGAATTATACAGCCTTCTTTTATTGAAAAGAATCAACAAGAATGGTGAGTACAGGGTACTCAGAGAGCTTAACCTCTCTCCAAAGAACTACAAGAGTTCCCGCAAAACAATAATACTCCAAAAACTCCCCTTTCACCAACCAACCCACCCCTTTTTTATACTGACCTACCTAACTGCCTTGGCAGTTAGGCTGGGTAACGTTTCTCCTTCTACTATATACAATTAGATCCCTAACATTACTCCCCTTCCCCCAACAACCTTGTCCCCAAGGTTGAATACTGGAAACTGCTCTTTTTTTTTTTTTTTAGTTGCCCCGTCTTCCCACGGTGGCCACCCTCTTGTCCCCTTCTTGCCACTCTAACAACACCTGAGGTATTTCTTCTTACTCCAGCTGCCTTGTCCTTCTGTCAAAAATCCGGCCAAAACATGGGTCGATAGGCTTGTAATTCAGCTGGAAGTTCCTTCTCAACCCTCTTCTCACCCACAACCTTCTTTAGTTGGGGAACGTGAAATATTGGGTGTATTCTTGCTGCCTCGGGTAATTATAAACGAAAAGCTATTTCCCCCATCCGCTGTCACCGTGCAGGAAGCTTTAGTCAATTCGCCCAACTCGTCACCGCCTGTCCCCTGCTCCACTATGCACATTTCCCAAAACTGAAACCATGACTCAGCGTCCATTATTTTTGTAAGTGCATCTGTGTCAACCAGCTGTACTGCCAAGGCTGGGTCTCTGCAGATTTTCTTCTTCTCTCCATCCACCACATACTGCATAGACATTTCTTTCCTGTTAATAACCACCTCACCCAGTTTTGCCAACCATGCAATACCCAATATTAAATCCACTCCACCGAGATCAAACACATGCATGTCCTCCTCTACCTTCACATTACCCAGCTTCAATCCCACCTTTTCACATCGTCCCCTGGTCCACTTCTTACATCCGTCACCCAAACTCACCGCGTATGTGGTCGTTTTTGTTACCGGAAGCCTCAGTTCCTCCACCACCTTCCGGCTAATGAAATTGTGGCTGGCCCCACTATCAATCAGGACTACCACTCTTCTCTCCCCTATCAACCCGATCAACTTCAGGGTCTTGGAAGGCGTCAGCCCCTCCGCCGAACATGCCGACAGCTCCAGGGTTTTTGCTTCCAGGTTAACGTTTTCCTCCCATTCCTCCTCCTCGTCCTCCGCTAGTAACAGGACCCTTAAGCTCTTCTCCGCACATCGATGACCCGGAGCGAATGGTCCGCCGCATCGGAAACATCTTCCTTCTTCCCGCCTCTTCAGAAACTCTGGATAAGGTAAGTTTCTGACCATTCTTCCCCTGTTATCGTCTCCCGATGTGGTATTACCTATCGCATGGGCGTTACTCGCCGTTGAGGCTCCCTCTCTTCTGGTCGTACCAACTCCCTCTGCCCCACCGGTCCGCGTCGTGGAATTACGATCACCGTCGCTTCTAACGATTGTCGAAGCGACTCGCGTGCTCATGGAATTCGCTTTCTCCGCGTTCCACACTCCTCTGCATGCTCGGTTCATGGCGTCTTCAACATCCCTCGCCACCCTTATCGCGATCATCAAATCTGGAGGATCTTGGATTCTTACTTGGCCTTTGATCTCTTCTCGTAACCCCGCTAGGAAGAATCCCAATATCAGCTCCTCCGATAGCCCCTAGGTTTGACCCACAAGTGTCTCAAAGCTCCTTACATAATCCTCCACCGTCCCACCTTGCCTCAACGTTGCCATCTGTTCGTAAACGGTGCCCCTGAACCCACCTCCGAAGCGATTAATCAGCCCAGCTTTCAATCCCAACCAAGAACGATTCTTGGTTTTTTCATTCCAATATTTGAACCAATAACTCGCGCTTCCTTCCATGCTAATGTAGGCGAGTTCAACCTTATCCTCCTCAGCCACCCTCTGGATGTCAAAGAACCTTTCCGCTCTGTTAATCCAACTCTGCGGCTCCACCCCTTCAAACGATGGCAATTCCACCCTTTTCCGCCAATTCTGTGGTATTCCCCCATAGTCACGTCTTTCGGGGTTATCATTCACAGAGTTGCTACTCCCTTCCGTGCCACCTCCCTGAATATTCTGACCTCCCCCCATCAACCTCATCATTTGTTGTAGGTCACGTCTGATCGCAGCGGTCTCCTCTTTGATTCCCTCCACCGTGATCTCCAAGTTATCCAGTCTTCCCTTCGTCTCGCTACCCATCACTGGTTCTCCTCCTATTGGATCCGGCAGGTCGGACCAAATGATAGGTTCTTTTAATCAAGAACCTATGGATAGCACTAGAAACACAACACCGAACAAGTCTTCTGAATTATACAGCCTCCTTTTATTAAAAAGAATCAACAAGAATGGTGAGTACAGGGTACTCAGAGAGCTTAACCTCTCTCCAAAGAACTACAAGAGTTCCCGCAAAACAATAATACTCCAAAAACTCCCCTTTCACCAACCAACCCACCCCTTTTTTATACTGACCTACCTAACTGCCTTGGCAGTTAGGCTGGGTAACGTTTCTCCTTCTACTATATACAATTAGTTCCCTAACACAATCATTCATAACAGAGTCTATGTGATTGAATATTTGCTGAATAATGTTCTAGATAGAGAACTTTTAGAGGATATTTCTATTTTATAGACAATTTGAAATTATAGAAATTCATGAGTAATTTGATTTCTTCAAAATTTTCAAATTTTTAAAATGTAAGAATTTGAAATTTTAGTCTTTTCTCTATAATATCTATCGAATATAATGAAGATTAGATATAGGAGGAATTCTCCTTGTGTGTAAAATACGCATAAGGTAATATATTTATAATGAAGAATAATTCAGGAAAATATGGCAAATACACATAAATATGGTAAATATAAGATATTGCTAGATATTGTGAACTCCTCGTTAAGTTTGTGCATATAAATTCATATGTATCCAGCTTATTACAAATTCTAAGTCCCCATAAACAATCTAACATAATCAATTCAAAGTCCTTGTTAGGTTTCTTGGAGACAAGAAACCAGATTTCAAATTCATTTCTGATTTGTTTCTTCCCAAATTTGCACTTCTTATTAGCAAAAACCTGTTGTTGCCACAATGTTCCCAGCACCTGTTTGAGATTACTCTTATGATCTTCCCATGTCTTGCTGTATATCAGTATGTCACAAAAGAAAACTAAGACGCACTGCCTCAAATACGGCAGGTCAGACCAATTTGATAGATTTCTTTTGGTAAGAAATCAAACACTCTCAAAAGATACACTCTCACACACTTAGATTACTGGAAAAGAACAGTTTATTACTCTTGCAATCAAAGAATACACAATACACGTCCAAACACTCTCAAGAACACTTTCCCTTCACACAGGATGCAATGGTCCTGTCTATACAAAAGAATTATCAAAACATGTCTGTCACCAGACACCCCCCGCCCTCTTATAAAGGCTACCCAACCATCTGACCAACATCTAACTATCCAACAGGCCTCCTAACCACCTACAACCTCCTAATTAATTTCTTTTCCTCCTCTTATATACTCTTAAAACCCTATCAGGACCAAACTCTCCTCACCTAAGTCTCTTTATAGAGATTACAGTGAATAAAAAAACTACCGAAAACCACCTCCTAAACAGACTTTTATAATAGTCTGCAAAACAAAACCTACACATAGATAGTTAAAATTGTTTGTCCCTTTTATTTCTTCTAACATAAATGTTTCCTTTATCAGAGTTGTATTCCATTATATCTGAGTTGTCCTCTAGTGTCTTAAGAGTTCTATTCCTATAAATATAAGACGAAGAAGAAGGGTGTTTCAAGCCCTCCAAAATATATTCTTCTCTTTTTTAATCTTAAGTCTGTCAATGTAGGCCAAAGTTATTTTTCAAACGACTTTAGTCAGGTTTTTCTCAATTGACATTTGTAGGGGTTATTCACTGGTCGATGTCTACAGGGATTTTTCTTGGTCAATATCATTTGTTGAAAGTTAGTTAGGATTTCTTTTTTCTAATGCCGTCTAAGACTGTTTCAGCCTACATCAGTCTAGAAGTTCACCAAACTAAATCCAACCAATGACATTGAAAATATAACTCTAATTGATGTTAGCAGAAATAATAGAAGCCAACTAAATTTAACCTTAGTCAATATCCATAAAACAAAATAACCCTTGTTGACATTAGCTAAAAATACCTTGACAGACTTTGGCCATAAAATAGTCCCGACCAACGTCACTTGAAAATATCATTAACTAACATTTTTGAATTATTAAATATCTTTTAAACATCTTTGGGAAAGGGAGGACAGATTATGGACTGGTCTTAAGGAGGGGAGGACCCTAAGCCTCTCAGTTTTGGGGTTATTGAAATGATTTAATCATTTTCAAGATCCCTCTTTGTGCATATTTGTCTCAAATTGGTCCTTCAGTTAAATTTTAACTCAATTAGGTCCTTGTTTGTGCAAAACTGAATCAATTGAACCCTTGTCGTTAATTTGAATGAACGACGTTATATTTTGAGTCACGTGACATGCTGATATAGCAAATGTTAACCACGTGGCAGTGACTTGGTGGCATTAAAATCATGTCGCCGCCACCATGAATCATGTCGCGCTTCCTTGCGTCGGCCACTGGCTTCAAATCATCATCTTCTTCGCACAGATAGCTACCATGCAAGCCTCATGAAACACCACCAGACATAATTGCAGAAAACCCAAACCAATTTCATCAAAGAGCATAGCGCCTTACACTAGGAAATCAAATGCAAAATAGCTCTAATCCAGAAAAATTCCCAATTCGAAAAACTCTTTCGAACCCTAAATCACATTCGAGCTCTCCATAGCCACAAATCACATTTGAATCTATATTCAGAAGCCTCCAAACAAGTGGATGTCCGCTAAACCTTTCCCCCAATCCTTCAATTTCTTTTTCATCTGCAAAAAAAAATTGGAACCATTATTTTGTTGTTCTGACTACCGAAAATGAACATCACAAGCTTTAAAACGATACCTACGTCTCTCTATTTTGGAAGAAGCGATTTTCCAGGGTTTATGAAGAAGAAAGCAAGAGCGAGTTGCAGTTAGACGATGATGGTCCTCTGACCTCTTCTTCGGCTTACACCGTGCTTCGACTGAACCCTAACTGCTCCGCCGCTAGCATGAAAGTTGCTTTTCGCGCCAAAGTACTGCCATCGTCAACATCATTATTCCATTCACTCCTTCCAATTTCACTACTCATTGAAATTAACTGAAAGGTAGTGATAATTTTGCCGTTTCTTTAACCTTTCAGTTTTTTAATTTGGAAATTTGCCACCATCTTGTAGTGAATGCTTGGATCCCTTTGACACACCAGAGTGTGAAGCTTTTGATCTTCTTGTTGACCAGCTGCTTTGTGTCGGCAAAGGTAGGGGCCACTCACTCCTTCCAATTTCACTACTCATTGAAATTAACTGAAAGGTAGTGATAATTTTGCCGTTTCTTTAACCTTTCAGTTTTTTTAATTTGGAAATTTGTCACCATCTTGTAGTGAATGCTTGGATCCCTTTGACACACCAGAGTGTGAAGCTTTTGATCTTTTTGTTGACCAGCTGCTTTGTGTCAGCAAAGGTAGGGGACATGCCCTTCAATTTTTCTTTTTGCCCTTCTGTTCTTAGGTTCTTATACTAGAGCACAGTGATGACTTTACAAATTTACAGCTAAATATTTGATTGCTTTATGCTAAAATCTTGTCTTAGTTAGGATTACAAGGAAACAGCAGAAGAGGAATTTGGGAGGGTGGGAAAGAAGGGAATCAGTGGAAGATCGCGCTTCAGAATCACCAACAAAAACCAGCTTCAACCTCTCTTCCTCAAAAGCCTTAGCCGCCATCCTTCTTCGAGTCACCGTTCAACCTTCATCAACCATTGTCAATGGTTGCTTCAGACACCAAGTTTCCCCTCAAGAAGATTCCCAAAAGCTACGGTCTCCCCTTCTTCAAACCCTTGAGTTGGGAGGAAAGGAATACAAAACCCACGTCACTAATACCCTGAACGTGCCACATGTTTAAAATTTGCAAAGTCAACATGCCACGTGATTGACCTCTTAACGCCGTTTACTAAAATTAACAACAAGGGTTCAATTGATTCAATTTTGCACAAACAGAGACCTAATCAAGTTAAAATTTAACTGAAGGATCAATTTGAGACAAATCTGCACAAATAGGGATCTTGAAAATGATTAAACCTATTGAAATAATACACATATTATCTCTTCCTTTTCATTACTGTTTTATTGGATACTATCACCTTCGAATAAATAAAAAACAAAAAATAATAGAGTATAATTGACTGTACATTAGCTTAAGTGTTGTAGCTTCTGTTGTTAGTAATAGACCAGTCTCTGCAGACTGTAATTAGTTATGTCAGCAGCAGTTTGTTAACATAGCAGTCATTTCAGGTATTATAGTTGACTTTTCTGATATCATAACTGTCAACTCTGTTCTAGCAGTTACCATAACTGGTTCTAATCTCTGTACCATAATACCTGTTGAGATATTCAGAAAATTGATGACAGAAGAGCTCTTTAGTCATTAGTTCTTAGTTTCACCAATTTTAGAATTCACAGCCAATATCTTAGAAAAATATGAGATGCAAATTATGTTACAGTAGTACAATAAATATGGAAAGGAACAATGTGTAGAAGTTTACCATAACCCGATATGGATGATTGCTTTTGTGTGGTGTCACCTCGGCACCAATGGAGAAGCACTCTATGCAGAGGTCAAAATCTTGACAGACAGCACACTTGATGCGAATCCTCCCCGAAATATCTTTGTTACAATAATTACAGTGATAAAGAGATACCTTGCTATTAGCTATCCCTTGGACTACCACATTTAGAAAAAGGTGTTAAAGAATATGTTAATGGACCTTTTGGAAAGAAGGGCACCCTTGTGATGTGATCATAACAAAATCACCTGTAGCTAAAGTTTCTGAATTTTCTGAAGCGGCCCTTTTTCTCTTTAACCTAAGAAAGCAATGAAAAAAACAACATTACAACAAAAATATGTAGCAGCTAGTAGGAAGCATTCAAGAAGAATTTCAATGAATCCATGGGCATGCCCACAAACAAAAATCTACAACGAAATAAAATCATTCTAGGACCAAAAAAAGTATACATTTTTATCTTTTATGCCAGCCAAAAAAAAAAACTAACAATGTGCAGAACTTCCAGTTTTTTCCTCATTTCCATCAACCTTAAAACAAACATCTTATCGACAAAAGCTTTTAAGGATTTCCTTGCATTCAAAATTTTGACCCTGTGCCCATGTATGCCTCAGCTGACGCACAAAAAACAAACTACAAATCCATATTTCCTCAACATTTTCAACTACGATCATAGATACTCCTAAATCGCTTCCTTACATTTATGCTGACCAATATATTTTACCACAAAAATGTTTTGATACATGAATATTAACAACCTGCAACTAAGAAGAACCTTTAACACATTGATTGAATTTTCTTCGCTACTAAATACCTAAATGTAAGCCCAAAATTTAACATTGTCCGTATTATAGCCAGGTGGAGACCTGAGTCAAATTCAAAACAACAGGAAAATTCAGTTTGATTAATAAATATAGTGTGTAATCACTCCAAACTCAAACCCTGATCCCAGTACATCCAAATCCTCTTCATCATCAATTAAACAATACACTGTCTATATTGTTAGAACATGAAATGATACCTCCTAAGTCCAGTCAATCAAGTCTGTGAAAAACTTGAAACCCTCGATTAATTTAAGTTGACCATCGAACTTAACGCTTGACTAATTTCATGGTAATAAAGTCCACACGTCAAAATTGAAACAAAAGAAAAAAAGCACGAGCATAGCATTAAAGAGAGTTGCAAAGCACGTTCCATAACACGACATTGTAAACCCTGTCTTTGTAAATAATTCCCCTTGTCACCAAGCTTGATTAATCTCACTGTGAGCAAGTTGGAAACGCGAAAATGGAAACAAAAGCGCTTATAGTAATCAACAAAGAAAGCAACCTGTGGTTAGGGTCATCGTCGGCGGGGCCCGTGGCCGACGCAGCACGGCAGCGACCCATTTCTTGACGCCACTTACTGTCGCTAAAAGGAACGGTGTTCCGATACGAAGAAAATAGGTGAAAATTTGAAGAAAAGTTGAAGGAATAAAACAAAATAAAGAATAATAAACGAAAATAACTTAAAAACCGGAATACAGAGGTTATCTTTCTTTTCTTTTACTGTTTTTTTTCTCTTGTATCTTCTATCCTTTATGTGAATAACTTTTTTTTCAACTTAAAAGCTACTAAGAAGATAAAAGATGAAATAAAAACTTAGAACATAAAATTAGTTTTTTGTATTTTTATTCTTTTTGAGCTTAAAACCTTCTGCCAAATAATCATGTTCAATAAAAAAAATGAATAAATCTATAAAATAACTATATCGCATACAAATATTTTAAAGATAATAAAGTAGTAAAAATATAGGGATTTAAAAACATTATTAATTTGAATGGTTATTTTTAACTTATTATATAATGTCATTTTAACCAATAAGTTTGACATCATTTTTAAAATATAAAAATGTATAGAAATTAGTATATCAAATCTATGTAATTGCTAATTTGAGTTCGAACTTATAAACACTATTTCTTAGTCCTAGGGATTATCTAAATTCCTTTATTCGTAATATTTCTTTGTTACGTGCATTGAAACATATATTACGGAGTCACGTCACATTCGTCAAATTTTTAGGTTTCATTATTATTTTGATTTCTATATTTTGATTTTTTATTTTAATATTTGTTTTTTGTTGAATCGTGTCTCATTTGATTGGCTTTGTTACCAAAATAGGCAAAAATACATTATATATTACGAGAATAGGCAAATTCAATTCAAAATACCAAAATGGAAAAGTCGTGGGAGGCAAAAACGACTTCAAATGAAGAAGCACACTTTGCATTTGACCAGTAGTGAAGTCGTGCATTCCAAAAACGACTTTTGGGTCCTGTAATCGATTATAATATACTCGTAATCGATTACAGAGGGTTGAAATCGTGATCCCCTACACAACTTCAGTTTAGTAGACAAAAATGCTTCTGGTAATCGATTACGACACTTTTGTAATTGATTACCAGTGTTTTAATTGTGCAAGAACCACCCTGATAAGCGATTACAAGCTTGTTGTAATCGATTACCAATGTGTTTTGGTTGGTTTAAGAAAATTTCCATTGTGTTGTAAAGCATATTTTGAAGTTAATTATGTGTAATGATTTGAATTTTTGTAAGCACACATTGTTGTTGATTACATTATGATGTATTGTTATGTATAGGAAGAGTAATTAATTTCATGTAAATCATAAGACAAAGTCATAAATGAAATTTGTAGTATTTTATTGAATTAAAAATGCATTACAAAAGGAAGAAGCTTAAATTAAAAGAAAACGACATTGCACATTGAAAGGCATCTAGGAAGATGATCCACCATGTGGACCAAAATGACGACGTAGATAGTCAATGTCGTGCTCCACATGCTCAACTCGAGCATCAATAGTATCAAAGTGGTCACCCATGTTCAGCTCCAATTGTTCAAATCTTGCATTCATGCTTTCATTGAGTGTATTGAAGTTGTCACCAACAAATGTTTGGAGATCGTTTATCCCCCTCATGACATCATCAAATGAACTAGTTTGTTGTTGAACAAGTGGTGGTGGTGGTTGTAGTTGAGGAGGTGGTTGATTTTGACTTTGAGGTGGAGGAGGAGAATTTCTGTGAACCCATCTGTTGTCAGCGTTTCTGGTCAATCCAAATGACTGTATCACTCCTCCTGATATTGTGGTATGCCTACTAGGTGGGACAAATATTTCATCCTCTAATTGAACTTGAAAATGTTCTAGGATTCGGGTGACCAAAGTTGGATATGGTAAAGGATCACCTGGCCTCAAAGCCTTCTTCATCCTATGTCGGATGAGATGGGTCCAATTTATCTGCTTTGTCGTTATTATTATCCACATTATCAGAAGATCTTCCTCGGTTGCCTATGCAAAGTTAGAAACACGTGGAAACAAAACACGACATATAACATAATGTAATACTCTAGCCTCAGCTGTCATATTGCCGGCTAGAATTCTACTCGTAGAAGGATTGTGTGGCAAACAAATTAATTGTCTGGCTTCGTCTATATTGTATTCATCGGCCCAATCCTCAAATAATTTACCCTCAAAGTTCAACCCAACAGAGGGAAGGTTGGCTATGGAAGCAAAAATGATGGGTTTGATAATTATTTTCACATTTTTGACCTCAGTTTTCATTGTTCCATTATCAAAAAATTTAACGTTACTATAAAAGACACGTACCAAATCAAGATAATAACGCGCAACATCGCAGACAAAATCATCCAATCCCATATTTTTGAGCATGCCAAAAAATTCAAAACTGTTTTGGCTCAATGACTTGACGATCTTTATATAGCGAGAAATACCTTTCAACTAGTGCAGGAGTAGAAAATTGAAGATTTTGGTGTGGAGCAGTCGGTGACGGTGGTGGTGAGGGTGAGGGTGAGCTTTCTGGGGGTGAAGGTTGACGGCGGCGACGTCCCCCAACTGTAGAAGATGAGCCCTAACTCTTTGCCTCTTTGAAGATTCCGCCATTTGAGATTCTAATCGGTGCAAATTGAAGATAATTGAAAGGAGAGTTGAAAAGTGGTGTTTAGAAGTGAAATTTGTGGAACAGGACTTGATTTTTGAGGTTGGAGAGGAGGGGAAACCGTGTGGAGGGGCTGCAACTTGAGTGGGAATGGTATGTGTTTGTGAGGAGAGAGAAAAAGTTGAATTTATAGGGTAGGGTTTGGCTGGTAATCGATTATGGAGTTTTTGTAATCGATTACCAGAGTTCTCTAGTAATCGATTACAGAAACCTTGTAATCGATTACCAGCCTCTCTGGTAATGGATTACAGCAAAGCCTGTAATCCCTTACAATGTCTATCTGGTAATCGATTGCAATATAAACTGTAATCGATTACAGTATAAACTGTAATTGATTACCAGTGTGGAGGAACAAAATTTGATTTCTTTGTTGCTTTAGTATTAATTGAATGCATTATATATTAAAATTGATTTATTATATATATATATATATATATATATATATATATATATATATATATGTATGTATATATTTGTTTTGACATGATGTGCAATAATAACTGAAAAGGATAAAAGTTTGTTAGATATAAATTTCTGTGATTAATTAAGAAAATATAGATAAATTACATAATTATAAATAAATTGATGAGACAATCTATCTATGTCCTCCAATCCTACATGTTGGTCTTCATCGTTGTCATTGGCCTCGCCTTTGTTGTTGTTGTTGTAGTGTAGGACTCTGCGTGTGTTGGTCTTCATCACTGGGATGACTTTCATTGGAGTGTTGAAGGTATTGGAAATCAAGGGTCGGTCGATACACGTTTTGTGACGAAGAAGCGTGTTGGTATGAAGATGGTGGAGTCATTGTCGAGGTTCCAAAATAATTGGAAGGACCTCCACTAAAAGATGATGGAAAGGAAAAATAAGAGGTCTCAACCTGAGGATATGTTGGTGTCGGTGGGATGTGTTGTTCAAACCTTGAATTCAGAGATGGATGTTGATAGTTCACATGGTCATAAGCAGACCTTTGTGGATCATGATACGGTGGTGATGCACGGTATGCAGATGGTGGTTGGAACTATTGTTCGTGCTCCATGTCATACTGCTTAAGACAATGTTTGTATGAAGATCGCAAGATAATAAGGCTTTCATAATTTAAAAGGTGGGGATATTGTAGTACCTCTTTGTCGGTTGAATCTTCTATGACAGCAATATAGCGGATTGTATGAGTTATATACCATTGCATGTACTCGGATTCATCTCGCAAGTGACCATTTTTTTGGAATGGAATATCGTTGAATACACGATTATGTCGGTCATTCCATAATGCAATCCACTGTTGATGGTGTTCTTGCCAATTCCAATTTGCGTGTTCTCTCATATCCTCTTTATGTTCCTCATTTAGACTCATAGGTGGATGGGGTACATTTTGTCGAAATCCAAATTGACGCATCACGCGGTCTGATTATTGGTATTCTACAACAGAGAAACATATCAGAGGCACAACTGCCCGACAAGTCGGGGGCACTTCGACTGGAATGATTTGACAAATGTCATCACGTATGTACGGTGTCCATATAAACTGAAGCATTGAAGTTTTTGGTTAAAAACAAATGAAGCCAAATTTGAACAAAATATATACACCAATATTAAGTGCAAAGGTCAAAAATACCTGTCTAGGTGATAGGTCGTCTAATTTTTGACGAAATTGTTGTATAGTTGTCATGTCATGGAATATTGACTGTGTTGTTCGACACCATCTTTTCGCCAGGGGAAAAACTACACCAGAAGAAATGTCTTCTTCTGTGACTTCGAGTAATTGTGGGGAAATACATGTTATTCTTTCTCATGCCCATCATTGTAACAAGATCATGCACCCTCCGATATTGTCTTGGTCAGCCCTAGTCCCATGATCAAGGGCACGATACAAGCAGGAAAGCACTGTGAATGCCCAGCTATACTGTGAAACGTTCTGCACGTCCGCCAAAAGGGGTAGATACATCAAATGCACCATGCTTGCAGATGTATTTGGCATCATGATGCTGCTAATTATCATTAACATATACGCTCTAGCGTATTGTTCAATAACATGATATGTGGCATCATGAGGCAAATGGCGAAAAGTGTTATTTAGCCAAGACAACTTAATTTTGTTGCCCCTGACACTATTCTCAGGAGGAACATCTCCTAGTAGTTGTTGACAAAAACATGTTAGAGGACCATTACTGATGCCAATGACAGCATGACCTTCAATAGGAAGCCCCAATTGTAGTGCAACGTCTTCCAATGTTATAGTACTTTCACCAAGGGGGAAGTGCAAAGTATGAGTCTCAACTCTCCACCTCTCAACCAAAGGAGTCACTAGCTGGTGATTTATTTCCATATTTGACGCTTTCAAAATATGGGTAAACCCCACTGCCTGTAGAATATTCATGATTCTTTCATCGAGTTCGTTGACATGGTTTGTTATCCAGATTGCATGTCTTCGAGGACAAATAACTCGTTCATTGCCTTCCCAAATTGCCTTCACAATGTGTTTGTCTTGTAGACATAGAAGGGACATATCAACGGGAAGTTGACGGGCAGAAGCCATTTCGAATTTTTTGGGTGAAACTGGGATGTAAAAGCAATGAAAAAAATTAAGTGTTTTGGCTATTGGAACAAACATTTCGAAAGGGTATGCAATGGTAGTGAGGTTCCCTCCATCAATTTATGGACAAGCATTGATGTCCATACAAGGACAACTTCACGTGCTTGAGTACATGGGATGCACAATTCCAAATCCAAATGAGTGGTCTTCATGAAAGGAATCTTCAAATCTGCAAAGGGAAGAGAGGCATGCAAATGAATAGGAGGAATCTTCAAATCTGCAAAGGGAAGACATGCATGCAAATGAATAGGAAAGCATGCATAATGAATAGCACACCTAATGTTGATGGTCAGAGCCTAAGGTGAAGTACATATTTACAACGTCAATTAAAAATCATTACACCTAATGTTAATGAATAACAACAATTTTTTTTCTTTAAATAAAATGTATTTAAGTTTGTAAAAATATTTTTCATTTTTTAAGCATTTTATTAGAGTCAAAAATTAATTTCTTGTAATTCAAAACTATGCAACTAAAAAAAAATGGGAAAAGGTAAGTTGTGGGGAGGGTGCACGACTTCAATAGGTGAAGTCATGTCCCCTCTACACGACTTCAATAGGTGAAGTCGTGTACCCCCTCCACGACTTCACTTTTTTCATTTTTTTTAAATTTAAATGATATTTAAAAAATTTTATTTTTTCAGATTTACATTATTCAAAAACTAAATTATTTTTATACATCTAAATAGTACATTATTTATTTCTTAACAACAAAAAAATAAATTAGTCTCTCAACATCTATAACTAATACAAAAAACGTGTCATGAAAAGCTTATGATATATCAGAGCACACTTCAAATTACTTTATACGGAATCAAATAAATGTAATACTATACATAGCTTATAATTTACTGAATGCATGCAACCCTATATACATATATGACACTGCTATATTGTCCAATACTCCCAACTTCAAACCGTAACACCCACTTATCAGAAAGTAACCTTCACACTTGAAACTTCATTATATATATGAGTCTTTCACCAATCCATATTCTCATCCAAACTCCACTGCCAACAACTCTCATTCTACTCCAATCTTATTTTTTCTCCCGCACATCTATAACCTTATGGCATCGGGGAACTTTCCACCATCTTCATCATCGCAAATCATCGACGAACAACCTTTGATATTAGATAACCAACGGTTACAAATACACTGTCGTTGAATCGAAGCCCAACATTTATGTTATTCGTTGTGTGGAATATCACAACGGTTGTCAATGGCGTTTGAGGGCAGCTTATAGCAAAGTCCGTAAATATTGGGAAATCAAGAATATCGACGGACAACATTCGTGTTTCTCAACCATACTATCTCAAGATCATACAAATCTTGATAGTACTCACATTGCCGCGATCATATCAAATTCAATCCGGACAAACCCATCCATTCCAATCAAGAGTTTGATTGTAGATATTAAAGCTCAATTCGGATATTCTATGTCATATAGAAAAGCTTGGATCGCTAAACAAAAGGCTCTTGCTATGGAGTTTGGAGACTGGGAAGACTCTTATAACCACATGCCGAGGTGGTTGCATGCCATCAAGGATGCAAACCCAGGTACAATTTTACAATGCACTGGTTCTCTAGTGCAGATTGATGGACAAACCGACAATAATTGTTATATTATGGAAAGAGTTTTCTGGTCTTTCGGTCCTTGCATACAAGGATTCAAATACTGTAAATCATTCTCCAAGTTGATGGTACATTTCAAACGGGTAAATATCATGGAACTTTGCTCACCGCCATAGCTCAAGATGGCAATAGAAATCTTTACCCATTGGCCTTTGCCATTGTAGAAGGTGAGATAAAGGAGGCCTTGATATGGTTCTTTCAACTACTTCGAGAACATGTTTGCCCTCAACAAAATATTTGCATCATCACTGACAGAGGAAAGGGTATCCTATCGGCCTTAAGATCGAAAGAAGTTGGTTGGAAACAAGATGGTTTGAACTTTGTTTATTGCATACGTCATCTAGCATCCAACTTCAACAACAAATTCAAAAATCATGACCTCAAAAAACAATTCATCAATTTAGGTACTACTACAAACATTTTTAATACACTTTGACTTTTATAATTTTGTAACATTATTCTAAACTTTAATTATTTATTACGTCATTACAGCTTACGAGGTCAAGCAACCATTTGTCACGGCAAAACTTACTGCACTAAGAAACCAATACCCACAACAAGTTGATTGGATAGATAAAATCTCATTAAAAAAATGGTCTCAGGCTTTTGATGGAGGGAGAAGATATGGACATATGACCATTAATCTTGCTGAGTGCACCAACTCCATTTTAAAGGGAGCACGTTCATTACCTATATGTGCTCTCATCAAAACAACATTTGAGAGGACACAATCATGGTTTGTTGAACGAGGATTAAAGGCGAACTATATGCTATAAGCAAGCCACCAATTTCCTGAACAAATCGCTGACATCATTAGGAAAAATCAACAACAATCCGCATTTTGTCATGTTCATCGCTACAACCGTGAAAATTTTGAATTTGATGTTCAGGAAATTTCAACACCTCACCACTACCGCCTTGTTTCACTTTCCTATAAGGTTAGCCTAAATGAATGGTGGTGTGATTGTGGTCACTTCCAGGCTACTCGTCTCCCATGTCATCATGTCATTGTTGTTTGTGCATTTTCGCATATCCCACTAACCCAAGTAATCGATCCAATGTACAGTCTTACAAGGCATATGAAGTACAATTTCACCCAATCCAAAATCAAAATTATTGGTTTGCATATACAGGTCCAAACTTCATACCAGATCCTAAAATGTGACGCAAGGCATCTGGAAGACCATCTACAAATAGGATTCATAATGAAATGGATCAATCCAATCCAGATAAGCCAAAAAAATGCTCTTATTGCCATAACGAAGGTCATCATAGGGGAAATTGTCCATTTCGTCATTAGTTATTTCTTAATCTTACCCAATTGTAATCAAATCGATTATTAATATATTACTATTAATATTTCTTATTACTATTTTTTTCTCTTTTCTTCAAATTTGTCTCCATTCATTAAATAATAACCACAATTTGTTTTTTCGTATAACACAAACAATACATAAAATATGTAAACTGCAAAATCATTTTCAAAAATCAACCAAAACACACTGGTAATCAATTATAAGAAGCTTGTAATCTCTTACCAGGGTGGTTCTTGCACACTTAAAACACTGGTAATCGATTACAGAAGTGTCGTAATCAATTACCAGTAGCATTTTTGCCTACTACAATGAAGTCGTGCAGGGGGATCATGATTTCAACCCTCTGTAATCGATTACCAGTATATTGTAATCGATTACAGGACCCAGAAGTTATTTTTAGGGTGCACGACTTCACCACTGGTCAAATGCACAGTGTGAAGTCGTGTAGGGGGGGCACGACTTCTTCATTTGAAGTCGTTTTGGCCCCCATGACTTCATATTTGGTCAAAATTTGCCCATTTACGTAATATTCTAGGCAAATATGCCTAGTTTGGTGCAAAAGCCCATTTGATTGAATATAATTTCTTCCCTCACTAAGCTATTTAGATTGTGTCGGTCAAATAAATTATTTAATTAATAATTTAGCTTCTATAATTTTTTATTCAATTGAGTTTTTATAATTTTTTTATATATAAAGACAATGTATTTTGTTTCTAATGGATCCAATAGACATATTAGGAGTATGGCTCAACAACACCCATTTATCATAAAAAAACTCAAACCTACACCTATTTGGGTTGCACTCCTCTTACGACTAAATTTCAGTAGTTTATCCTTTTAGTTATTATTTATTCTTATGTTATTATTTATTATGTTATTATTATACTCCTAGATAAGTACTATTATGATATAAGATAGGCTCATAGGTCATAATTAATCCTATAAATATAACTAGCATTTCTTAAGGGATACTCAACTCATAACATTGATACACTTGATTATACAAATAATCCAACTCTCTTACTCACTTGAGTGTCAGAGAGTTTTGCATGTGCATTTCCTCACTCTTGGAACGACATAAAGGTCCATCCCTAACAACAAAATGCTTTTACAAACTACCACTAGGATCTTGTCACTTGTTTGGAGATTCGCGCTCAAGTCCCAAGTAAGAACATGTTCCATTTTTTGTCAGCATCGTCCTTCACAGATCATGAGAACAAATGCAAGAGACAAAAATGAAGATCTTGAATGTGTGATATGTGATTGTAGAATTTTAGTTGTTCTTACCCAGATCCTACCTTCAAATATATGGCAAGACCTGAATGGATTAGAGAATTCTGCCATATGTTCTTAAGGGTTGGAACACAAAAGAATATCCATTTGCAAAAGACTCTCAATGTTCAAGTGAGTTAAAAGAGTTTTAATCTTTTTTAGTAAAAGAAAGTGACAATGAGATGTGTATTTCCTAGTGAAATACCATGTGTATTTATAAAGTTCCTGGGCCCTACGAGGTTTGTTGTAAAACTGATAGATAAAAAGAATATCAAATATCAACAAGTATAATAACTTATCGTAGATATGATAATTAGCGAAATAATAACAATAATATGACACCCTACCTAGTATACCAAATACCTCAGTTCATTTCTACAACCTTTGCGCTTGTCTTCTGGTTCTTCTTTTAATGTTGGTCGTGGTCAGTCTATGCTGTGGAGAGATATCACCCATATAGGTCAGGGTTCTTCTATAGAAAGCCCTCACTTCTCTTAATGTTGGGGTCTCCTCATTAAAGCCTCTCTTTGTTGCCCCTTGTATAAACTTCTTCGGGGGTTGCTGTTGTGGTTTCCAAGAAGAAGAATAAGAATCATGTAGCCAAGGGTAAAAAGGTTATGTCGTGCTCCGTCTGTGGTGTAGGTTGAGCCACCTATGTAAGACCCTTGTAAACTCGAAATTTTACCAAGTTGTAAAAATTTCAAGTTGTAGTGTAAAATAGAATGCTGTCAAAACTTGACATGGTTTACTATTTTAATTATAACTTTTTGTAGAAAATATGAATTTAGCTGATTCTTCTTTTATTGGATAGTAGACTCAAAGAGATTCGATTTGAGTACTCATACGCATATTTTCAACTTCGGTAAGGGGTTCAACCGAACTGTCAAAGTTGTGACAGATGTGCTGTCTGGGTGGATGGCGCCCGGCGCCGTTTTCTGTGGGGCGCCCGGCGCGAGAGTTGTCAGTTTTCGCGTTTTGGATCTAAAACACGTGGGACTTACGTGGAAAGTTGGGGAATCTATTCCAGATCCAACATTTCGGTCCTTTGGGCCAGAGAAGAGCATGGGATGATCCTCTTTTTCAATTTTGAGTGATTCTTTTTGGAGTGAAGGGCCATGGTTGTCCCTTGGGGCAGATTTGAATAAGAGAAAGGGGTGGGATCTGCACTTGGACTTAGGTGCTGAATTACAAAGAAGAAAGTGGTCCGTGAGAGAGTTTTCTAGAGGTCTTTGGAGCAAGGTGCTGCCTAGATTTGTAGTGAAGGATTCAAGGTGTCACAAGGAGGTCTTCAAGAGGTAAGGGGGTTTAACTTGGGATATAACATAGTGTATGATGGGTAGAAGGTAACCATACAAATTGTTTCATGCTTTCTTCCTTGTGTGTTGAGATTAAATTTAACATGTTGAAGCATGTGTTTTCTTCTTGGTTGTGAGTTTTATGAGTTTTGAGTATAACATGAGTTTTGGATATAAAACGCAGAATCTAAAACTGAACTGTCGCGATTGTTCCCAGATTTATTTGAGACCCTTCCCGATATCCAAATTAGTCTTGTGAGTAGTCAAATTAAAGATAATTGAGTCTAGTTTCCAAGAAAGAAATAATCAACTCAATTTGAGTTCGGTAGAGAGAGTAATGAGCAAAACAGTAAGCAAAGGTCAAAATTGAGAAGACCAGAGAGTGGTGAACTTTTCCAATTTTTAATAATTTTACTGCAGCTAGATCTGTAGTCCAAAAATTTAGATTTATATGTCCAAAGAAAGATATTTGAGTCTAGTTTCCCGGAAATCAAGAATCAACTCAATTGGAGTTCGGTAGAGAGAGTAATGAGCAAAAGAGTCATCAAAGGTTAAAGCTGAACATACCTGAGCGTGATTAATGTTTCCGAGATTTAATGATTTTACTGCAGCTAGACCTGTAGTCCAAAAATTTGGATTTATATGTACAAAGAAAGATATTTGAGTCTAGTTTCCAGGAAATCAAGAATCCACTCAATTGGAGTTCGGTAGAGAGAGTAATGAGCAAAAGAGTCATCAAAGGTCAAAGCTGAACATACCTGAGCGTGATTAATGTTTCCGCGTTTTAATGATATTACTGCAGCTAGCCCTGTAGTCCAAAAATTTAGATTTATATGTCCAAGGAAAGATATTTGAGTCTAGTTTCCAACAAAGCAAGAACCAACTTAATTGGAGTTTGGTAGAGAGATTTATGAGTAAAACAGTCAGCAAAGGTTAAAACTGAGAAGACCAGAGCGTGGTGAAAGTTTCCGCTTTTTAATAATTCTACTGCAGCTAGCCCTGTAGTCCAAAAATTTAGATTTATATGTCCAAGGAAAGATATTTGAGTCTAGTTTCCAACAAAGCGAGAATCAACTTAATTGGGGTTTGGTAGAGAGATTTATGAGTAAAACAGTCAGCAAAGGTTAAAATTGAGAAGACCAGAGCGTGGTGAAAGTTTCAGCTTTTTAATAATTTTACTGCAGCTAGATCTGTAGTCCAAAAATTTAGATTTATATGTCCAAAGAAAGATATTTGAGTCTAGTTTCCAATAAAAAAGAAATGAACTCATTTGAAGTTATGTACAGAGAATTATGAGTAAAATAACAAGCAAAAGTCAGTGTGGACAGCATTCAATTTTTTACTCGTTGGGAATACTTATCTACACTCTTTGGCCAAGAGTGTGGGTAAGAGGGTATTGAGAATTCTCTTCCATTGTTGGAAGAGGAAAGAATGAATTATGAGAATGAGAGGACTGAAAGAGATTGAGGTTGAGTGTGATGGTGAAACTGTGAGAGCAAGCGTTCTGTCATTTCCTTAGAATTCTTGTCGAATCGATGGTGTTCGTATTGCGATACGATAGTGTGTTGAGTCTCTGCGGAGACTGAGATTCGAGTGTCACCCTTTCCTCGTGCGCGGGGACTAGAGGGGGTTGAATGTCTCGCCCAATGACTTCGGCTCGTGTGAGTATAGTGCTCGGTGGGTGCGCCTAACCGAAGTTTTTACTCGTAATTCCTTGAGAGGTCGGGGAGATAGGTCTGAAGTTGCGATGGAGGACGGTTCGAATCGCCCTGTTTTGCGAAACAGGTTTGATACGACAAAATTCAAGGAAACAACAGAAGCTTGAGTAAATGATTGAGTTGTGAGTTTAATACTGTGATGTATTGTACTATTATGACCTTGATAGTCTAAGTGGTGATGATCTGAGTACGAGTTGAATATTGTGTTGTATTGTAAGGTTGTGACTAGGATAATCTAAGTTATGATATTTTGATATTTAAATTATATGCTATGTTAGGTTCCTCGTTACTCACCCTGAAATGTTGTGGTTGTGGTTTCCACCTACGATGATCGTACTTGTACGGGAGTAGATGGCGTTGCAGATGAGGCAGAGATGAAGTAGCACGACGAGAGTTATGGGAATGACTATGGGGGACTTATCATGTTTTAAGTAATTTTATGTTTTTGAATATTGAATTTGATATTTGTAAGGTTTTAACTTTATGTTGTAAGACGCTTAAACTTTATGTTGTAAGACGCTTAAACTTTATGTTGTAAGACGCTTAAACTTTTGATGGTTTATTTCCGCGATGTTAATTAAAAAAAAAAAATTGGCGTAAAAGTTTTGATTTCTTTATTTTCTAGTGGCACCCTGATAAGGGGTGTTACAACCTACACTAGCAAGGTTAGACGAGCTGGTGGCTACTTTAGATTTTTGTCCTAATAGGCTCACTGCCATCCCCTGCTTTTTTTAATGATAGAGTGTTCTCCTGCCCTAGCGAGAAAGATGACAATTTTGTCTATCTGTTAAACTCGCTTTTAGTCGCATCAAAGCCAACAAACTCAGTTTCCCCACTAATGTAGTAGAGGGATAACCAAGGATCAATCCAAGGACTCAACTATCATTAAGCTTTAGAGTGTAAAGTTAATTCTTGTAATTATTTACTACTTAACTATAAAAACAAGGTGGGGAAATAGAAAATAAAACAATGAAATTAAAAAGAATAAGAAAATTTGTTTAAGGAAAGAAAGAATATGAAATAAAAGGAAAAATAAAAGAAAATGGAACTCTAAACTACCTAAAACAGAAACAACAACATCTAAGCTAACATGAAAATTTAACTGCAACAAAAAAATGATCTAACCTAATGAGCATTGCTACTGTCTAATAACAAAACCTCAAGATTATCACTACAATATGTAAATGATGAAAGAAAAAACAAGAAAATAAAATCACAATCAAAACTAAGACTATTCTAACATCAAGTCAACAAAAATACTAAAGATAAAGAAGCAAACTAAGGATATTAGACAGAAAGCAAACAACAAAGGCAAATGTGCAATAGATTGAAGGAAAAAGTCTCAATTACTCTTCAGAAAGACATTCTGAGAAATTTAAGCCCTCCTTGGGTGCTTTTTAGTTCATATTTCAGAACTTAAAATGGAAATTCTCACTCAATTATTCAACCAATGCATATTTTCACAAGAACAGGAATACAACACTGAAATTGAACTTAGTCTAACAATTGTGAAGCTTAACATCTCTCAAGAAGACCTCTTGAAAATATAGGCCTAACTTAGGTTCCTATTGCATCCAAAATAGATGTAAAAATTTGGATGTTTTCCTTCAGAATTCTCAAACATAGTCCAATTACTACATTGAAATCACACATACTGGAAAATAGAAAGAAAAGAATAGAAACATAAATCTGAATGAGTCTTTATGCATTCGACTCATCTCTGACTCGAGAAGACATCTCGATAAAGAATGCTCACTACAGAGTCATTCAATTCCAAAAGGAATTGCAAAGATGGAGAGAATCAGAGTCCAATTCATTTTCTCAGAACATAACAATGGCAAACATAAAAAACACAAAGCAATTTCAACACAACAAACAAGAGTAAAAGGAAAACACGAAATCAAATTTTATTAATATGAAAAAGGAAAATTACAAACATTATACTAGAGATCACCGAATGAGGAGCTCACAGATTGTCACGGTTCCATGAATCTCATCAGCGAAATCCAGAATCAAGAACAATATCTCTACTCTAAGAAAAACGTAAAAATCCTAATCTACAGAGAGTCTGAAAGTGTATATCAAAAGTGTATATAGAAGTGTTCTCCAAAGGTCTATTTACATGCAGAAAAACCCCTTTATATAGGGTTGGAAAACGAAAAGAGAAAGGGGAAAAAGAAAATAGGAGAGGGGAACCTTGCTGTGACGCTTCGAGCTCTCTGATCATACGGCTAGCCTTCATTTCGCTCCACAGCCCTCCGATCACCTTCTTCGGTCAGGTCCGGTCAGAGTCGCAAGCTTCTTCTTCTGCCCTAGCTCGAAGGTTCTACTCTCTTCTAAATGAATGTGCTTGAGAGAATGTTATTTTCTCAAATGAGTTGCTCTGCAATGACCCCCAAAATTCACTTAAGCCCATACCAGCATTGGCAGCCCAATTATCCAATCAGCAGGAGTCTTCCAGTTGCAGCATCATTGTAGCAGGCCAGCGCTGCCTTCAATTTCACTTGCAGCAGCTTAATGTTAAAATTGTGGCCCAAAACAGCGGCCCAAATTCAATCCAGCAACTCATTCCCAAAATGCAGCAGCCAAATTCTTAATTCATCAGTAACAGCGGCCCACCAGAGTTGCAATCAGAGGTCCAATGTTGACATTAGCCTAATTAAATTTGTCCAATTTCAACAGCCCAATGTAGTGGCACCAACCCACTCTTTTTCATATTTGCATCAAAGGAAAAAAATTAGTACCAAATTAAAGAAAAGCAAAAAAATCTAACAATTAAAAAGAAAGATTTTTATTAAAGATTTTCTAAAAAATTATTATTTTCCTACTAATTAACTAAAAGTAAAAATTGCATCTAAAAACCTATTTTTAACTATAATTTTATAAAACTAAAGAATTAAGAGAAAAACATAAAACTAGCCTAATTCTAAGAAATTAAAAACTAAAGAAATCTAAGAAATGATTTTTAACAAAGAAAAATATGTAAATCTAGAGTGTTATCACTATCTTTACGAGTATTTTTAGGATTTTGGTACTTCTTTTCCTTTGTTTGACTTTGAGAGCAATCTCTTGTCTACACTCTCCTCAATCCTGATGACCTAGAACTGTTGAAGAAGGCTGGCTTTGAGAGTTGTATGGATCCGAGCAAGGTCATAATGGCTCGATGCATGGCCATTATGTGTTTATGCAAGAGTTACATGGCCACAGAGTCAATGGATGACCAAACTCGTGGAAGCCGAGAAGGAGAGGCTCGAGTTCCTTGCTTGCTTAGGTGAAAGTGAGAAGAATCATAAGAAAAAGGATGAGGAGCTCACGAATATAAGGATAAAGGTTACTCGATTGAATGGGATAGAGGAGGCCCGAAAAACTTTACAATTGAAGGTTGTTGAGACGAAAATCGAGAGGGACAACATGGTCGATCTACATAAGGAGCTCAGTCAAAAGTTGACGAGCAAAGACTTGGAGCTAGTGCAAATCTCGAGTCGTATTATTGAGCTATCCTTTGAGCTCGAGCAACTACAAAACGAGAGGAGCGCTAAACCTCTTCAGGAGGAGATGACTAGCTTGAATGAGAAAATTGTTGGGTTTGAAGTCAATGTCACTCGTTTTAGTGAGGAGAGTGTCATCCTTATTGTTGGTGGGTTGGCTTTATGTTGTAGGTTCGAGAAAGTCAAGTGGCAAGTTGTTCACTTCTACATTGACTTGAACCTAGGCCAATTTAACATGGGTAAGGATGTGATTGATAATGTCCTAGTTATCGATGTGGAAAAGATTATTTGAGGACGAGGTTGTTTTTGAAGTTAACAAGTAGGTTGATGCTCGAGCTAAGGGGTTTGTTGTTGTGGTCGTTGATCAATTGACCTTTTTCATATAGGACTTTGTACTTTTCCCTCCATCCTTGTAAAGAAATTTTGAACTTTTTATATAACTTGTAATTGATGTTTGAGCATGGATTTATTTATGGCGTGTTTAACATACTTTGCATAGTTGTAGCTTATTTTTATGCTTTGTTTGCATTTAAATAACTTGGTGCTTTTTTTTTTGAATTACTATTTAAGTAATTTAGTGTTTCGTTTAGAAAGCTTTTAATATTATTGTCTAAGTAACCTCACCAGATGACTTTTAATTAATGATATTTTCTAAGTAACTCTGGCTTTCTAACCTACCAGAACAACCAAAACGAGAAGAGTTCAATATCTCTATTACTGTTAGTTGCTTGGAAACGTTCAATGAAAACATAACCAACTAAAAGATTATAGTAAATTCGAGAGTAACATTCTTATACTGTTGATAGGGTGATCAATTTTGAAGAGTCCATAAATCTCAATATTTTTTCTTAAATAGATGTTGGTTCTTCCACAAAAAGACTTAAGCCCATAATAAGAGATGTGGAAAACTTTCTAAGCCTTCAAAATTCTCTGAAACACTTAATACTTAAGTTTCTTAATGTGGAGATTAAATTGAATAAATAAATGAATGGCAACAACAAAAAAGAAATAATTAAACCAACTCACAATTAAGAAATAGTAAAAACATTCGGCAAATATTTAAAAAACATCATTTTGGTAGCATGACATGAGCTATGGGGTCTCTCGTTGTCTTCCATTTCTTGAACTGTTTAGAAGCAGCTTTCAGTGCTCTTGCCCATCGCTGGATCAAACCAAAAACGCAAATCATTTCCAATAGATAATGACATTCAACATTTTGCCCCTTTCATCCCCAAACAATCTCAAGAGTTGTATGAAAAAGTACATGGAAAATAATTTCATAACAGAAGGTTTTTGAAGGTAATTATATAACTTTTTTCACAAATTTATTCAGAATTTCAGATTACTCAACATCAAGGAAAAAAAAATTCAACTTCCATAAAACATTACCATAAATAAAAATGCCAGAAACCCATATAAATGATCAGCTCAATTATAATTACCTAAAAAAATAAAAATAGTTAGTTGGCTAGTTTGCTAGATGCGTCACACTTCCATTATGCTGCATTTTTCTCATCCGAGTGATCATACTTTACTATTTTTTGTGCTTAACAGTGTTTCTTTTGTCAGCATCTATCACAAACTTTGAGTCCATGAAAACAATGCCTATATTCAAATTTCGAAAATGTTTCTCAACCTCCACATATCGAAAAGCAAAATCTGAATGGGAATAAGAAACATAAACCAAAACTAAAATGTAACACAAACAAAAATCACCTTGTTCATGATGGGGTTGCAAGCACCTTTGAAGGGTGTCGGTGAGAAATCAGAAGACAGCTTCTTGTTCTTGCTCTTGCCATGTTTGTTGATGAAATGAAGATTGAGATTGAACTTTTTCCTAAGCTTTGAACCCATATTCTTGACACTGCACCTTGCTCCCAAACCCATCTCATAGGAAAGCTTCTTTGGAGTTATGAGATCCAAATCCATTGGACTGCAGGAGGGTGTGGGAAGCAAAGGAGACCATATTGTGCTCTGAGAGTAATCAAAGTCAAAGGCAGAGTTATCCGGAAACTTGCACAGAAGCTCAATTGACATCTTTGGCACCAAATACTCCACCACTTTTGTAGTTTTCAAAACCACTGTTTGTTCCTCTTCCTCTTCATCTTGAGCTTTCTCTCTCACTGATTTTCTTCGAGATCCCATTGCAAAACACAAATGGGTATGTGATTTTTCTTTGCGCCTAACACCAGTTTGGAAGGTTTCTGATATTGGGTAAAGGGAAAAAGGAAGAGAGAGAAACACTCACAATGACACGCAAAGTAACCGTTGCGAATTGTAATGTCTGTCGTGTCCCGAAAACATTCACGTGATCTCCATTACTACTTCCTCACGTAACAAAAATAACAGGATACCTAATGCCATATTAAACAAAGATAATTATAATTTGAATTTTTTTTTCATTCGTATGTAGATTTTTTTTATTGATTCAAAATTATTTCACAGTTAATAATAATAATTATAAATATTAACATAATTAATTATAAAATGACTTAAAATGTTGTCAAAAAGTATAATTATCTACGAGTCAACTTATAGATTGACATTATACGTGTATGGGTCTCATTTTTTTAATATTCATTAAGAGTATTTTTGGAAGGAAAATGACAATGTGTGTTGAAATGCATTTGGAGTTCTTTTTTTCATCCACAATTCTTAAATCTGTCTAATATTCCTTTCTCTCTCATCTATATCTTTGTCTTTCCTAAACATCAGCGTGTTATTATGAAAATTGAGTACTTTGTCTTCCCTAATTAAAATAATATAATATATACTAAGTATCGTGGTCTTATTTGAATTCCTTTTCTTCTCTTACAGTATATTATTTATTTTTGTTTTGGGTTTTTCTAAATTATGGTTTGATTGAATGTGCTGCTATTTTTTTGGATTGCGGATTTTATAATTATGTTGGATTGCGCTCGCTTTTGTGTTCTTTTTATTTCGGCTTTGAGAGAGAATTTTCTGCTTCCATTTTCTAGTCACTACAAAAAAAAAAACAATTATTTATGACGATCAAAATTTGTCGAAAACATTCAAAATCCATCGATAATGTTATTTTTTTGACAGTTTATCGACGAAGTTTGGTCCGTCGATAATAACATTGTCGGTAATATTTATCGACGGATTATTATGGTCGTCGATAATTATCGAAGACCAAATTCATCGGTAATTACCGAAGGAAAAAATCGACGGTAAGTCCGTCGGTAAATATCTCGATTTGGTTCATCTTTTTCCTCTTTCTCCTTCTTCGGTTTTCTCAGATTTTAATTTTTTTTATCAAACTTTCTTCATTCCTAAATCAAAACAACAATCCAATTAATTTCAAAACCAAAATTAAAGGCTTTACTTAGGTTCTCCAATTGTTTTAGAAACCCTAAAATTGGAAAAAAATCCCCAATTAGTTTTTGAGCATCCTGACGGCAGTACTACTTCGCATGGTTCTCCGACGATAGTGGTTCTCCCATGGCAGTGGTGGCGTTCTCCTATGGCAATGGTGGCCCTCCCCAACAACAGTAGTGACGCTCTCCAACGACAGCGTGTCGCTCTCTAATGGCAACGGTGACGGTCTTCAACGATAGCGGTGGCGCTCCGTGTGGTTCTCCCACGGCAGTGGTGGTGTTCTCCCACGACAGCGGTGGCACTCTCCAACGACAGCGGTGACACTCTCCAACGGTAGCGGTGGTAGTGTGGGAATATGGTTGCACGAGAGAGAAAAATGGTTGCATAGAAGGTGAGAAATGGTTTTGAGATGAGAGGAAAGAAAAAATGACGAAAGTGTTTTGTGAGATAGAAAAATATAGTCTTCTTCGCATAGAGAGAGAAAAAATGGGCAGGAATTTTGCCGCTCTTTTTACCGACGGATTTACCGACAGATTTTGTCAGTCAATAATTATCGAAGGCTTTACCGACAGATTTTGTCCGTCGAAAATTACCGAAGAACAAATATCCGTTGGTAATTACATTTTTTACATCCGTCGATAAAATCCGTCGGTAATGCATCATTTACCGACAAAAATAATTTCGTCGATGAAATTCCATCGATAATTCCATGTATTTTTGTAGTGAGTGTCATTGTGATTCTTGTTTTCGTGGTGCTGTTGAGGTTTTTTCTAGAGTGATGCTTTCTTGCATTTCACTTTTTTCGGTCTACACCTTCCAATTGACAGTAATGTTATTTATTTAATAAAATCTTAAAAAGTATAGTAATAATTTAATGATTTTTTGCATAATTAATATTATTTAAATAAATATTTACACATAATAAATATTATTTAGATAAATAAACAATTTCAAAAACATTAAAGATTAACAAACAAATATAAATTTCAAAATAATTACATTATAAATAATATTTAAATAAATATTAAATATAATAAAAATTAAAATTTAAAAAAAATGTTAACAAATCAATAAAAAAAGTTTAAAAAAACCACAAACACACAACAAATTAAATTTAAATTAATAAACGAATAAAAAACTAAAAAAATATACAAGTAATTAAATAATAATTCATATTGAAAAATAAAAAATCAATAAATAATTATAGAATAAAAAAATTTAACAAACAAATTTAAATTTGAAAATTAAGAAAAATTAATTTCATTACAAATAAATTTTAAATAAATATCAAATATAAAAAAATACAAATTACAAAATATTAACATCAAAATATTAAATATTTAACTAAACTAATAAAAAAATATAAAAAAACAAATTAAATTAGAAAAAACAATCAAATATAATAAAGCAAATAAAAAAACAATAGTTCAAGTTGCAGAGTGAAACTGCACTTCCAAGTGCGGCAGCCACATTAGCAGCATTTCCAAGTGTGGCAATCACATTTCCAAATGCGGCACGGTATGAATCGCACTTCTAATTGCGATTAGACCGCATTTCAAAAATAAATTCTCACAAGGGTCCAGTTGAAATAATAGAAAAATAGGAAGGTGAATGGTGAGTCTGGTGAGGTGCAGGAAGAAACACTTTCTATTTTATTTGTTCTTCTTTTATGTAATACTTAATATTTTATTTTGTAAATAGGAGTTCCAATACTTTGTTTTGTTTTCCAATCTTGCAGAGAAGGTCGTGCATTATAATTTTCAAGAGGCTAAGGTGCAGAAGTTTATGGTCAAGTCCTTTCATAATGTGGTCAGTATAACACCCTTAATAGATGCTATGTATAAAAGAATAATGTACAAATTGTATAACACGTGCAATCAAATATATATATATATATATATATATATATATATATATATATATATATATATATATTATAAAAAGATTAAAACACGAAAGCAATTCATAAACATATCATATGTTAGTACAGTACATCAAAATAAATGTTAATTGTCTTTTACAACAATAAAATCAAACACACTTAAATAAAATAACATAACAAAAACCTCGACAAGTTTTATTCCCCCATCTCTCTTGTCGAGCTACTTCAAACCAACCTTATCTACAACACCATATACTCCTATAGAAATACAATCATTGTAGATGGTACTAGTGCAGTCAGGGAAATGATAGCGGTTATTTTTGCCAATAGGCAGCGGTTCTGAACTGAGGCATATCTAGGCGAGGTAAAAAATGTAGGATTTGTCTCGGTTCAGCATTAACCGAAGGAGTATATGTTTTAATTTTTTTTATTTTTTTTCGCAGGACTTTATGCCTCGGTTCCCTCTGAACCGAGGTAGTATGTCCCTCTCTACTGCCTCGGTTGGGACATTAACCAAGGTAGTATGTCCCTTTTTTTTGTTTTTTTTTCATCCGCCAGCCTTTCTGCTTTGGCTGTGACCTAAATCGATGTCGTAGGGTGCTTTTCTGCCTCGGTTATGGTCTCTGCCTCGGTTATGGTCTCAATCGAGGCATATTCCCCTATTTTTTTTAAATCAGGTATGTTTCTACTACATTCTCAACTGTAGAAACAGACCTGCATATACTTTTATAGCCAGAACAGTCTAGAATAATCCAAGAGCGTACATTTTGAATGAAAATTATATTAAAACATAAATACATTCAATGTAATCATAAATCAACTTCTTAGAAGCATAAATCAATCCAATATAATCATAAATCAACTTAGAAGCATAAATCAATGCAATGTACAAAATTAAACTAATAATAATGTACAAAAAGCATAAAACAACTTAGAAACATAAGCTTAGAACTTACTATATTCTAATATCTACTACATACTATTATATAATTGAATTATATATTTAGTCAGTGCTTTCCTCACGATTTAAAGTGACTTCTCTGGAATTGGAACAGTCCTATTGAATCTCTGCATAAAACACAATGATTTCAATTAGTGTATATGAAATCTAAAGTATAGAGAAAATAAAATTCAAACCTAAATATTAACGTTTGCCATCCACTGGTGTAATGTTCACGAATAATGGTCATCATCCAAAACATGACGTAGTAACCACATTCATATGACCACGTTTGTCTATTACACTACAATATATGATCATAATTATAAAATGTTAAGTAACATCATTGGAATGGAACCAAATGTAACAAAGTATGGATTAAAATACCAAACCTTAAGGGCAACCTAAGCAAGCTTTTTAGATGTAGCAGTAGATCTCGTAGATAACATCATATGTGTTGCAAGGGAACTATTAAAAAAATTACTTTAGCATACATTTATATAATAAAGAAAGTTGAAACATTGAGGTTCTTACCAATCTACTACATGTCTACGAGGGCTGGGAGGAGACTTGTGCAATGAACAAAACCACACAACAATGTTCTCCGGTATGGAGATCACAAGTAGTTGCCAATGACACCTGAAATTGGTAATAACTTAATTATCATATACCAAAATTAATAAATGAATCTTTAAAGTTAACAAACTTCACTTACCCAAGTATATAAGGGAGAAAATATATCTCATTCCCCATTCCAAAGCAGGTGGTGATGTATGTTTGGATATCATCAAATTTATTTATTTTATGAGTCATAGAGGGGTCAATGAACCCATATACATCGTTGAACCCCTTCTTGTTGCTAACATCAAACATATACCTAAAATGAAGAAATAATCTGATATAAGTAACTTGATAAAAAATAATTATATAAAAAAGTTCTCATAAACTTAGATCATCCACAGCTGAATGAATGTAATATTAATTTCTTCTCTCCTCGACACAAGCTCCCTAACATCTTGCTGATGCAAGTACAATGGGATATGAGCTTCTTTTCCAAATGTAGTAGAATCCCAGTGTACAATCATCGGCGTATCTGAAATGATTTTAGCAAGCTCGTCTAACGAACCAAGAGGGTCGTCCTTAGATAAATGAGTCCTCTTGACCTATCTGCTGTTACATGAAAAAATGGTTATGTTATAACGTCAATTAGAAGTAAATATAAAATTGAGAAGTATATAGTACGAGTGTTTACTGGGGGATCAGATACATAACCAACCAAATGTCTAGGCCAGACGACAAAGGACTTAAATGACTCTTCCATAATGAAGAACTCATCTGTAGGTACAGGAAGAACGACATCTGGTATGACAACTTCATCCACCATGACCTTAACCTCATCTTCTGCTAGATGTACATCATGCACTACAATGGTTGTCTCATAGGCTGTGCCAAGAGCCACTACCATGGTCCTGATATCAGAGAGAATATATAACTGACATGGACGAGTGTCATCTATGTCATCCCCTGGGCACCGACAGCTCAGCAACTTCCTTTACCGCTTCTACCTATCAAATTAAATGTTAGGTTATACAAAAAGTAAATTAATAAACAAAAATGATTAAGTTTACTTGTAGGGGGCACACCATGTTCCGCTACAGGAGATGGCGGAGGACGATTGCCATAATCCTCATAATGCTGCTGGAACTGGCGTGCAACCATTTCAGCAACCTCATCAAACAACTCTACCCGAACCTTCTTTGTGATCTCCTGCATCATCTCTTTTCTTATTTCCTCCTTCAACTTTTGTTCATACTTTTTACTTAATCCGGATGAAGATAGACGTGAGGAAGACCCAAAGAACTGTCATATGCCTATGCCAGTCCCAGCAGCACGCACCCGTCCTGGGTGCTCAGGTCGTCCAATAGTTGTTGTAAGAATATCCTAATGACCTTCTTGTGTGAATTGACCTTGGGAGCTCTGCTCAACCAAGGAGTCCTATAACATAACAAAACTTCAAAATCATTTGAAAGATCTATGTAATATATATAACAAAAATGTTGTAAAATATGAGAAATGACATCTTACAATTCTTTCAGATATCTCTTTGGCAGAGTCGGAAGTGTAGGAGCCTGATGGTCTTATATGGGCTAACTTCCACTTCTCGTATCGAGATGGTCGTAAAGGAGGAGGAGGAGGGTTACCACCCTCAGAAAGTGGAAGTCTACTATATGACTTCTACTTCGTTATATTTTCCTCTAGCTTCCTATATCCACCATGAGACAGTAGGTGTGAATTTTTATTCTGAGCACTTATTTCCTGTGCTTTTGACCTTTTTTCCTGTGAAAAAATGAAACAATTTCCATAAAAAAAGAATTATGAATGATGAATTGAATGATTTTTTACCTATACTTACTTGCCACGTCTCGGATGAACGAAGCTCTACAAACTGACGCCATGTTTCTTCGTCAATTATTGAATATTTGGAACATGGAGTTTCATTACTTTTTGGTCCAAATATATATCTGGAAGTCAATTTTGTCTTAAACCCTCGAAATCTTTCTACAATTGTAGATAAACACCTATTCCTTAAGCTCTCGACATTTGGCATATCAAATGTCATCTACAACAAAGAAAGTAATAACCTTATATCAATACAAATTTATCAATATAATGAATCTAGAATTTGGAGCAATATTGTTTAACTTACCAATAGATCTTGCCATATGAGATTTCGATTACCCTCAGATACATAGTCAAAGGATGGAGTAAGTATAGAGATACGATCATGTGCTAGTACTCCAAGGTAAGACCTAAATACATCTGCATTTAGGCTAGATGCAACTCTAGTGACCACGTCAATAATGACAGGTGTCCCCTCACCTGCATTTCTTCTAAGTATAAGTTGTCGTAACCTTGTTGCTCCTCTCGTCCGTCTAGAAGTGGTGGGGACTTCATCCCCTGACGAATGAGGTGACTCAGCCATATATCTGTCACAATAAATAAGATGAAAGATTAATAAAACACTTATAAAATAACATATATTATTTAACAAAAGCCATAAATATTTACACAAACATGAAATTCGTACATAATCATATGGATTGGTCATATGTATATTCCCTCATTGTGATCTTCCTGAATTGCTTGTATATCATCAATTAGAGGATTGTCATCCAAATTTATTGTCTTTTTAAAGGAATAGTTGTCAACAATATGAAGATTACTTAGATTTTCTTCTTTATCTTCAATTTGTCTTTTTCCTTGAAGAGCAACATACCAATGGTCAGACGCAGGATCTTTGACATAAAAAACCTGACTTGCTTGATATGTCATGATAAATGGTTCGTCTCCATAACCAACCTTTTGAAAATCAACAAGTGTTATACCAGATTCATCTATTTTAACACCATTCTTAATGTCGCCCCACTTACATTTGAAGAGTGCAACATAAAACTTAGTGTAATCAACCTCTCATATCTCTTTAATTCTACCATAATATCTCATGGATCCAATTACAGGATTTTGATCTTTGGATGTGGAAAATTGTAGCAACTCAGCTTCTAGACTGACGTCATTATTTTGTACTGTGATTTTATCATCCTAAGTCTTTGTATAAAATGTGCAATTATTAATTTCATAGTCTGTACAACATACAACATCAAACTTCAAACCATTTGCTAGCCACAACAAAGTCTCAGAAGACCGTGATTCTTTCAAAACTTCATATTTGAACCAGGACAAGAATGTTCTATTATGCTCCATCAACTGCCATTTCTCTTATTGTCTTGGATATTTGTCCTTTACAACGACTTTGTGTATTTCCAAAAATGGGATCACTTCATCTGTGTTGTTTAATATGTACAGATGTGCTTGCATAAATTCTTCACGACTTTTCGTCACACCATTCACACCTCGGATGCTTTTACTTGTAGAATATTTATTCAACCATGATGTCCTAGGGACTCCTATCGGATTTGCTTTAGTCATATAATTAGAGCAAAACTCGATACTTTCTTCAACAATATATCTTTCAATAATTGAACCTTCTGGACGATATTGATTTTTGACGTACCCTTTCAAAATCTTCATATAACGCTTAATAGGGTACATCCATCTTAAGTATATTGGTCCACACATCTTTATTTCTCTGACCAAATGAAGAAGTAAATGCACCATGATGTCAAAAAAGGATGGAGGGAAAAACATTTCTAGCTGACACAAGATGATGATAAATTCGCTTTGAAGTTCATCTAACTTTGTTGGATCGATGACTTTACTACAAATTGACGAGAAAAATGAGCACAATCGAGTTATGGTCTGCCTAACTTTTTTGGGCAAAATTCCACAAATTGCCACCGATAACAACTATTGCATTAAGACGTGACAATCGTGAGACTTGAATCCAACAAGCTTTAAGTCCTACATTGACACTAAGCTCTTGATATTTGAAGAATATCCTTGTGGTACCTTGATACTCTCTAAACAAAGACAAAAACTTATCTTCTCTTGTCTGGACATTGTGTAACATGTAGGGGGCAAATAAGTACGTTTACCAATCTCTCTTGGTGCCAACTCTTCTCGGATCTTCATGTCTACCAAATCCAAACGCGTATTCACTCCATCTTTTGTTTTTCCCTGGATGTTTAGTAGTGTACCCCAATCAAGCTATCACAAAAATTCTTCTCTACATGCATGACATCTATGCAATGTCTAACATCTAACTTTGACCAATATGGAAGATCAAAGAATATCGATTTCTTCTTCCAAGGGGTCGTTACAGAAGACTTCTTGGACGTTTTCCGAAATACATGAGGTACTCTATTAATTTTTTCAAGAACTTTTTCAATATTGATTTCTCTTGTTCTCCATTGAATGCTTTCTTTAACCTTCGATATGGATGATTAGATTGTAAAAATCGTCGATGACGCATATACACTGTCTTCCTTCCGTGTTTTACTTGATGAGCTGCAATGTTTTCTTCACATATAGGACATGCTTTATGACCCTTCACACTATACCCCGACAAATTACTGTAAGCTGGGAAGTCATTAATGGTGCAAAATAACATGGCATGTATCATGAAAGTTTCTAAAGCAAAGACATAAAATATTTCAACCCCATCAACCCTCAACAACTTCAAGTCTTCAACTAGTGGCCTGAGATAAACATCTATGTCATTTCTAGGTTGCCTTGGACCAGATATCAACATTGACAACATCATGTACTTTCTTTTCATGCACAATCTAAGAGATAAATTGTAAATTATCAGTATAACGGGTCAACAACTGTGATTGGTACTTAAATTACCAAATGGGTTCATTCCATCAGTAGCTAAGCCAAACCTAAGATTTCTACATTCTTGACCAAATTGAGGGAATTCTTGATCAATATTTTTCCATTGCTTTGAATCAACTGGATAACGAAGCAGCCCATCATTTGTTCTCTCATCTACATGCCATCTTAGATTTTTAGCGTATTTGGGATTCGCAAACAAACGTTTAAGTCTAGCCACGGGTGGAAGGTACCAAAATAATTTCAAAGCAGAACCATTCTTTTCTGTGTGACCATTATCTTCACTGTTGTTTCTTGACTTGTATCGTGATAACCCACATTTTGGACACTTTACTAAAACTTCATTCTCATTCCTATATAATATGCAATCATTTGGACATGCATGTATCTGTTTATACTCCATACCCATCGGACAAATAATTTTTTTTGCATCATAATTACGAGTGGGTAATGTATTTCCATCCGGCAACATTTCATTCAACAACAACAATTCTGTAAAACTCTTATCAGTCCATCCATTGGTCGCCTTTAAATTCATGAGCCTTAACACCGCTGACAACCGTGGGAACTTAGTTGAACCGGCATACAAAGGAGTCTTCGCATCAGTGGACATCGTTTCATACATATGCGCTTGGGAAAAAGCTTCTGCGCCAACATCGCGAATCATGTCCTCTAAGTTGTCTTCTTCTGGTCGATCTTCCATATCCATGGTGGAATCATATACATTTTCAGTTGGAGAGACAGTTGGAAAGTTTGTTAATTCGTTGTGCCATATCCATGTTGTATAACTTCGTATGAAACCATCAAAAATAAGATGTTCCCTAATATCAGTTGCGTTCAACTTCCTCCCATTCAAACAGTTCACACAGGGACATCTGAATTTCACTTCATCATCACCACTTGTACTCGCATTACGTTGCGCAAACTCTATAAATTCTTCTACCCCTCTCTTGTACCCAGTGCTGATGCGTTGTAAATTAATCCACCCTCAATCCGTACGCATGTTTACTGAAATTGTTTACACAATTTCAATAATCTTGGATGATCACTTTGATTATTTTCATATTCAAGGCGTGACCATATCCCATTCAAGAAGATTCACTTTTTTTAGTTTATTAAACATATCAATTTTAAACAACATATCTAAAATTTCACGAAATTTTGTCAGCATTTCGCATTGGTTTTCAGGTTACACAAAATGAAAGTGATTATAAATCACAATCAAATATGCACCCGAAGATTAATACAAAACACAACTGTAAAATTTCATGAAATTTATGACATGTATATTAAAATAGATATGTATTAATAAACTATGAAAAATTTATTACTCTTCTTAAATTGTCTAACCGAACAATTCAAGATTCAATACTTGTAAATTATTATTACCCACTCCTCTATTCATTTGTAAATAGTACGTTTGTTCAAAAAATCTGGAGATAGTAAATAATTTTTGTATTGAATCTCAAACGGGAAACTAAGGCTAACTGTCAACAACAATATATATTCAAGCAAACAAATAATTACATATTCAACATGCAATATATTCAAACAAACAATATATTCAACCAAGAGTAAATAATGTCATTTCAATTAACTTTAGGGTTTAGATACTTGAGTTTATTTCACTTGTTTATTTCATTTTCTCAAACCTTATTTCAATATTGTTTAGCTTATAATCTTATCGTCAACTAACAATAACCAATATATCAATTTCATAATAACCTTATACCAATATCTTTTTTTAAAAATTTCTTTCATGTTATTTCTTCTAAACTAAACTATCCAAAATTAACTCTTTTTTTTTGTCTATTTTTCCTTATTTTTATCTACACTAATTTTCTTCTAAATTGCAACTAACAATTATTGTCTTAAGATCTAGTTTAAAACTAGTTTATCCTAACTGCAACTATTCATGTTAAAACTAGTTTAAAACTAGTTTATTTTGCTTTCAAAGTAACTTATAATAAAAAATATTTGTAAGGAAAAAAATTTGAAGCTTATTCATACATGGGTAGAAGAATTTCAGTGTTCAGACTAAATAAACAAGAGCCTATACTATCTAGCACCAAATATTGTCATTTTAGAAAAATAAATGGTATTTGCATCAAGGTAACTACATGTATTCATACTCTTTACTGCAATAAGCCACACTGTATCAGACAATAACAACACAAGTTCAATTTCTAAAAAAATTAACAACAAATGAAAACAGCCAAGCAGCCAAGCATTCACCTCTATAAAATCTGCCAAGCAGCAATTATTATCAAACACAACAATAGCAGGTGCGAGCACTGACAAGGACTGACAATGGTGGGCACAACCGAAGAGGAAGAAGGGGAGAGCACGAGGAAGAAGAAGCTACGCAGAGGAATGAGAGAGCACGAGAGGAAGAAGTTGTTGGGCGCAAATGAAAGTGTGTAGCTTAAGTTCAGAAAATGAATGGAGCTACTACCTCAGTTACTGAAAAATCTGAGGTAATATCATCATATGGCACCAGTTAAAAGCAAAACCCGAGGTATAAAGTGCCACTCAATGACCTTGGTTCCTTGAAGAACCGATGCCTTAGGCCTGGTGTAGCAGGCAACGTAGCAGTTGTCAGTGCTTCAGGCGAAAAGCCTAACTTGCAGAGGACTTTCAGGGAAAAACCTAACTTGCACATGTGTATAGGCATCGATTGCCTAGCAAACCAAGGCAATAGTGCTTTTCAAAAAGTTGTCAGACAGAAAAGTTGATTTGCAGTGCTTTGTTCAGAAGTATAGGTTTCGGGTCGTCTACTAACCGAGGCAATACCACCATTCCGCCTCGGGTCAAGATGAACCGAGATATATAGTTTTGTACGCTTCGATTTTTGCATAACCAAAGCGTATATGGCGCGTTAGAAACCACTTAAAATTTTATTTTGTAAATAGAAGTTGCAATACTTTGTTTTGTTTTCCAATCTTGCAGAGAAGGTCGTGCATTATAATTTTCAAGGAGGCTAAGGTGCAGAAGTTTATGGTGAGGTCCCTTCATAATGTGGTCAGTATAACACCCCTAATAGATGCTATGTATAAAAGAATAATGTACAAAATGTATAACATGATCTAATGAAATATATATATATATATATATATATATATATATATATATATATATATATATATATTATGAAAAGATTAAAACACGGAAGCAATTCATAAACATATCATATGTTCGTACACTACATCAAAATAAATGTTAATTGTCTTTTACAACAATAAAATCAAACACACTTAAATAAAATAACATAATAAAAACCTCGACAAGTTTTATTCCCCCATCTCTTGTCGAGCTACTTCAAACCAACCTCATCTACAACACCATTTACTCCTGTAGAAATACAATCAATGTAGATGGAACCACAACCAGAACATATAAGGGTGAGCAACTAGAAATATCATATATATATATATATATAACACTGTAAAAATACATTATACACAGACTATAACAATCCATAACATCATATTTCGATGCAAATTATAACATCACAATCAATCCTTTCATAAACTAATGTTATTTCCTTGTATTTTATCGTTAAAATTTGTTCTCAATGATAGTCGATTGTCCTTTGATGGACCAATCATTTCATTGCATTTCTTCATCAGAACCTACTCTCAATAACAAGCGATTCGAGTCGTCTTCCATTGCAACTTCACACCTATCTCTTCTGACTCCTCAAGGACTAATAAGTGAAAACATTGATACTACATGTATCGATGGATTATACTCAGCACGAGCCGAAATCATTGGACGAGACATCCACCTATTTATTTTATCGTGCAAAAGGAAAGGTGACATTCAAATCTTTGTTTCACGCAAGACTCAAACTTATAATCGTATCAAATGCTCACATGTCCGACGAAATTACAAACAATAAATAGTTTACATATATGACACTAACAAACTAAATAGCAGTGCTCAATCACGAACTTAATAAGTTTACACCCCTGTAAAATAAAATTACTTTCTCACCAAGGTAGGCCATACATAGGTCCACAATTTTTTTATTTTTAATTCTTCAGAATCACTAACTCTTCCCCATCTTTCTCATTTTTCCACCTTTTCTTTTCTATTTCAACTATAATTTATTCAAAACACTTATTTTCCTCTCTTTTCAAACTCTAAGTAATCCACATTCACACTCCTTCCCTTTCTTCCATTTTCATATATCAAACATATAAGACCCTAGCAAGCTCAAAACATACTAAGTTGCTAAAAGCCCAAGTACTCGTGTAAAAATAGAATGTTGTCAACTCTTACCTTTTCTTACTATTTTGCTCATAACTCTTTGTACAAAATTCCAAATGAGATGATTATTTTTTTTAGTGGAAACTAGACTCAAAGAGTTTTAATTTGACTACTTATACATATGTTTTTTACCTCGGGAAGAGTCTGAATTAAATCGGGAACATCGTGAAAGGTTTGGACCTTTGTTCTAAGATAATCGATTATTATTAATGATAATCGATTACTGCGAATTAATTATTAACCTTAATAATTGGTTATTATCGAGAGAAATTCACGTTTTTGGGCCTCTAAACTCAAAATAATCGATTACCACCTATTCTAACAATTATTTACATCAAAAATGGAAACATGACAACTTGAAAAACGTTTTCTTGCATGGAAAGGTGGAATACTCCCGGATATAGCTTTTACTAAAACTTAGGGCTGGACAAAGTTAATTTAAAATACTTAAACTATAGTTAATCCATACTTTTTTAAACTTAAAAAACTGATAATGCAGTTAACTAAAAACTAATTAAACTAATTAATAATACAGTTTAAAAATACTAAACTATTTTATACTCAGTGCAGTTAACTGCAATTTAAGTTTATATCTGCAGGCTTCATTTGCTTCTCCACTCACTCGGTGCTACTCCCATTCATTCCACTCACTCGGTGCTACTCCCGTTCATTCCACTCCCTCGGTGCTACTGTTGAAGGCTGCCGCCGAGGTTATCGCTGTTGAAGGTTCGTTGCCGTCGAGGTTACCGTTGTCGAAGGTTCGCCGTCGTCGAAGGCTCACCGCTATCGAAGACTCGCCGCTACCGAAGACTCGCCTTCGAAGGTTTTGCCTCACTCTGCCGTCACCGAACTTTCGAAGGTTCTACCTCCATTGTTGAAGATTCTGAGAACATTGGAAAAGAGAAGCAAATCTGGAACCCTAAGGTACGAATGTTTTTCCTGTTGTTCAAACATTTTTGAGATGTATTCTTAGTTGTTCAAACATTTTTGAAATGTATTCTTAGTTGTTCAAACATTTTGTTAGACATCTTGTGACGATTGCTTGTACGTGGAGAGAGCATTTGGGATTCTTCCATCATCAGTGGCCAAGGTACTTTATTATTCCAATAAGGGTTTTAAATTACCATCTGGGGTTCTTCCATCATCGTTAAACACTACACCATGCTTTGCCAGTAGTTGTCCTGTTTATTGTGTATGAAGATTATTGTGTAGTTAGAAAAGTTAAAATTGTTTGCCAATCAAAGTTTCCTTAGTGGTATATTTCATCTCAGTAATTAAAATTGGTGTACTTTGTGTGGCCAATTTTTGTTGAAAAAGGAGCAATGATGATGTATATTAGCTACTCTTTCTGGGTTTGTTTTTCCTCCTAGCTCTGCTTCTGGATGGCTCCACTTTTGGAAGTTGTATCTCCTCTTGTTTTTCAACCATCATGCATGCTGCTGATGATGTTCCTTCTTCCTCGTTGGTTGTAACTTTTTCCATTGAACTTTATGTGCCTTGTGATGATAAAGAACCTCCTCTATGCTGTTCAATCACTTGTGCCTTCTCCTCTTCACTTTCTTCCCCATCATCAATACTCACTATTTCTTATTTCCAAATTTTCAATTCAAAGAGATCACGAAAGTTGTACCATCAATACCAAATCTCCCAACCCTTAACCCTTAAATTCGTTCACTGGATATGATAGGAAGAAAAAGATGATTATTTTTCTAATGCAAAATACACACATACCCTTTTCTTAATTTTTATTTTGCAATATGTTAAAAGCAAGAAGACCAATATCTTTGACCAGAATCCTTGTTCTGGAAACTCTATAAAAGCAAGGCCTTTGTAAACTATAGTGACATAAAAAAAGTAGAAAGTAGAAAGTAGAAAGTAGAGTAGTAATAGTAGTAGTAGAAGACAATGTGTGCAGAAGGGTAAACAGAAATGAGAAATGAAGAAGCTTTCTCCTTGACTGCTGAATAAACTAACCCAGAAGAAAGTGTGGTGAGTGGAAAAGTAATAACAGGAATAACCATGGATAACAGGAAAAGTGTGTTGAATAAATGTTGTTGGGGTCATCACACTGCTAAAGTATATTTCCATAGATTTTTATATTTCATAGATTTATATACCGTGGTGCTTTCACCCACAAACTAATCTGTCCACACACACACAACATGAAAATGGTGTCGTGGAAAGAAAATACAAACATATTGTTGACACTGGTCTTACTCTTCTCCAACGTGCTTCTTTGTCTTTGGTGTTTTGGGACTTTGCTTTCACTACTGCAGTGTATCTAATCAATAGACTACCTACTGCTTCATTAAATTTCAATATCCTCTTAACATTGTTGTTTAACAAGACCCTCGATTTTAGCTTAAAAGCTTTTGGGTGTACTGGTTTACGTTTCTAAGACCTTGCTATACTCACAAATTTAATTTGCTTTTCACTATGTCACCCACTCACTGTCTTTATTTTGCTTTTCAACCTGTTAGTGTTCATTCCCTGCAAATCAAGTCCAAATCTGGATTACACAATCCACATCTTCATCCTTCATTGTTTCTAGCTGATATTGAACCAAAAGGAGTTAAACAGGCTCCAGTCGATACATATTGGCTGTCAGTGTGAAGCATGAATACTTACGAAGAATCACACGAGGGATTTAGTTCATCTCCCTTTTGATTGAAAAGTCATATGCTGTAAATGGGATTTTTGCATAAAGGAGAATGCAGAGTGTCACTTGAGAAATATAAAGCTCATCTTGTGGATAAGGGGTTAAATCAAGCTCCTGGCCTTGATTTTGACTGCACATTTTATCTGTTGACAAACCTATCATTATTTCTCTTATTATTACTGCTGACAAAGCTTCGATCTCCAACCAGATTCGTTTTGCTCAAAGACAAACTTTAAAGGGTAGCTCTATAAAGGCCCCCTTTTTATTCAGCTTTACACATGACAAAAATAATAAAATGTTATATCATTTTATCTTTTCTCTAAATAGAAACTTGGTTAGAAAGGATCTTCAAGTGTTCCCATGCGTATGTGCTCACTTTGAAATTATATTTATTTTGGGATTATTGGGTACTGCATTTTAAACCATTTTTGTTTTAATATGATGGGGTGTAGGTTGAAGAAATCAACTTGAATGTTGGAACTGGATCAGACATAGGTGAAAGCATAATTCAGGATGTGAATGGGCTATCTGTGACTATTAACCGGTCGCTTCGAGACTTGTTAGGTCAATTTCCAAGTGTTGAAGTCATAATCAAGGTAATAAATATATTTCATTTTCATGTATAATATTTGTGAAAGCTGGATTACCATACTGTAGGAACTAAAACTTTTAATCCATATTAGTTTTTGTCATCTAAAACTGTAGGAACTAAAACATATTGAATAGTGTATGTGCATGGATTGAATGTGTTTAAAGTTATGTGTAAGGACTAAAGTGAGTTAAAAATATATTTATAGGCACTAACATGAGCTGATTTTAAAGTCCCTATAATTACACAATTTTTATGCATTATTCCCTATAGTTAAAAGTTTTTCATTTTAATCCACATACTCGTTAATCGTTTTTGTTTAAAATGTCTATTTGAATTTTTGTTTACTATTTTAATATTTATAAACTCTGAATTGAACAGTATTTTTTGTTTACTATTTTAATATTTATAAACTCTGAATTTGTTTTCAGAGTTTATCACAACACTTTCATCAATGTAGTGATGTGATTTCTGAATTTTTTTTCAGACCATATATCATCATCATCATTTAGATAAATTTGCCTTTTGTTTGATTGAACTCTTAATTAATGTAGTGACGTGAATGTCAGAAACGGTAGAAACCCTCACACCAAATACTTCTAGAATGGATCATTTACCTTCTTATATCGATTCATCGTCAATTGAGAATAGTAAAGGTCGATCAGATGTGTGGGGACATTTGACTAAACAAAACCCTTATTCTGAGAAGAAGGCTAAATGCAATTATTGTGGTGATTTGATTAAATATTTGGCTGGAACAAGCGGGATGAGGAATCATTTGACGAGATGCAAAGAAAATCCTAATAAAGAAGCATTCAAAAGGCAAAAGCTTTTATCATCAACTACAGAAGTTAGTGTTAGCCCTTCACCAACTATTTCTAAATTTGATCAAAATGCATCTCGAATGAAGTTGGTGAAGATGTTTGTGAAGTCCGAGCTTCCTTTTCGATTTGTGGAAAATGAGGACTTCCGTGACTTTGTATGGTCCTTGCAACCACGATTTGAAGTCCCATCCCGCACTACATTGAGGCGTGAAATCCGTGCACAACCACCACCATTCTTTCTGAAAACATAAATTTAACCTATACCCCAAAACTCATAAGCTCACCACCATCCTTCTAACACTCTCATTTACTCACTCATCTCTTCCACTTACATGAATAGAAAAACTCACCCCCTTCACACTCCAAACACTCTAGATTTAGAGTGTAGGAATGTAACCCACATGCAAACCAGAAAAACATAACATGAAGAGTTCCAAATATAACAAAGAAACACATCATATACATTCAAACTTGAAACACAACAAAGAACCAAAAACATGCACTCTATCACATCCACCATAAGCTTTGAAATACCTATGATACATACTTTGCACACCATACTAGCAAAAACCCATGCAAGCAACCCATCATGCATATATAATATAACTTTAAACTAAACCTCACCCTTCACAAAACATATACCTTGGTTGCCCTTTAGATACAACAACAGAATATACATTCCTGCAAAGCCCAACAAACCTTCATGCATGTTAGAGGTTAAAACCATCTCGCACCTCATGCAAAACATTTTTCCATAGTTACTTCCTTACATGCAACAACAAAGCAATAGCCCATGCAAATACCATCAAGTTATTCATGCATGTTGAATATTGAAACTAACCCCACCCCTTACAAAATATATCCCATGGTTCCTCCCCTTACCTCTAGTTGTAGAGAATGTTAAAAAGAGGTTCTTTGATGTTATAACTATGACCAAAAGCTCATCTACTCTTGTTGCAACACAAAGGTCACTCCACACCTCTTGGATCCTCTTTAACACTCCACTAAGAGTAGAAGAATAGAGTTTCTACACTCCTCTCACAAGTGTTATACTTTTGTGTAAGAATAGTAACAATGTTTTTATCTGACTCATAAAATGTTATTTTAAAGCCCTTTTTCTCTCCAATAATAACTTCAGTTTAGGAGAAGATGTCTAGAACATAACAACAAGAAGGTGAGCCCTTCCTATGCCTCAAAAGTCTCTGCCAAGATTTCTTTGCTCACTACCAACCCAAACATGTCATGTAGTGGTTTTGTTTTTTCATAGACCAATCTCTTCAATCTCATACAAAAACACATAATACAAACTAGTAAAAGAAGAAAAGAAAAAAAATACTCTACCTTCCCCTAGGTGACCAAACTTACATACAGGTACAAAGCTTCACCAAAAAAATCTCTCTCTTTCCTACATCATGTGGGTCCCACATGTCCACCAATTATAGAAATGGAGAAATAGAGCTAAGGAAGTGTCTTAGGTAGGAACTGAACCCATGGTATCTAGCAATCTTACACATGATAACTTGATGGGTTGTCTAGATAGCTCGGTGGGTTGTTCAGATAACTTAGATAGCACCTTCCTAGCTCTCTAGACTTTCGACTAAGCTATCCGAGTTTTTCATGCACCTTATCAAACTATCTAGACTTCCCACCGACCTGAGAACACAATACACATGTTTTGTCGACCTAGAAATACAATACACATGTCTTGCCAACCTAGAAATACAATACACATGTCTTGCCGATCCTACCGGACTGGGGATGTAACACACTATTTGCCACCGAACTATCTTGTGACATTGGAAGATAGTAACGTGACTTAATCAGGTTTGGAACGTGACTCACTATTTTCCATATTGAAAAAAATCTAACGATGTTGGTCAAAAATGAATAAATCTATAACTTTCTAAAGAAGAATGAATGAGACAAAAACATATTTAATTATAATATATATTACAAATAAATCGCTAATAAAAATTAGCTTTTTAGTATTGATACAATTATTTATATTTATTGTTATAAAGTTATATATCTTTACCAATAAAAGTGCTCAGCGATATACAAACTGTTTAAGCTTATTTTCTTTATTGACACTGATATTAACCGAATCTTCAACTTATACTTTTATCAAACACCATCAGTAGGGGAAAAAAAAGTCACCATCATGATATTTTGCATGAAAAATGCTTTTTGGCATCGGAATGGAGGAAGCTTAATCCCCAGCTTTACATACACATATATAAAATGACCCAAAATCTCATCTAGTTCTTTGAGTGGCAAACAAGCAAAGACCAAGGTTCATGTCCAAGTAAGCATATATTCCACACAGCAAAAACTCACTCTAATATCAAAATCCATGCATTGCTATTGTTCTCACCCACATCTCACAAAGTGACACCAACAAAACTAAAGTGAACCACAGAATCATAACTTTAGTTCATCTTCAAGCCTTCTCACTTTACTAGAGCTCCTTATATTGCAATGCATGTGCCAATTCCTCTGCACTCTCTTCCAATACCAATTCTTCTACAATGGATTCAATTCATAGACTCACCATTTCAATTCTTTGTTTTTCAATGCTAGCTTCCACTCTTTTTCCTATGTGTGGTAAAGTCCACAACATAGTTTTCTTCATTTTTGGTCAGCGTAGTAACCCTAATATTTTCTTTTTCTTGTGTTCCAGATGCGTGGTATCATGGAAGAGGTATAAGGGGTCACAGAATCCATAAAAACACCCTCATTAAATCCTCCAAGAAGCTGAAAGTAAAATCTCTAAAACGTTTGAACAAGTATTCACCATTTGATTCATTTGGGTTCTCAGATTTTAATTCATATGGGTTTCCTTCTTCCCTACCCTTGCCACCTTACAATTCACTCGCACCATCAACTTCCATTGCTCCTTCATTGGCACCTCCAAGCATAGGTGGCATTGGCAACCCTAATCTCCCAGCATTTTCACCTCTTCCAAGTCAACCTTCTCATGGGCCCCCAAGCCCAAGAAGCATTGTTGCTTCACCACCACGTCCTTATATATCTTCAAGCCCACCAAAGCATTCTCCAAGCCTACCAGGTCCACCAAAGAGTGTTCCAAGTCTAAGCCCGCCACCATTGGTGTACCTGCCACCTGTGGTATTCCCACCACCACCTTCGCCCTCCGCGCACCGCAGAAAGCCCCCACAGTACGCCCTTTGGTGTGTGGCAAAGCCCACAGTTCCAGACCCGATCATTCAGGAGGCCATGGACTATGCCTGTGGGTCTGGAGCAGATTGCAAATCAATTCAGCCCAATGGGCTCTGCTTCCAGCCCAACACTCTACTGTCTCATGCTTCCTTTGCCTTCAATAGTTACTGGCAGAACACTAAGATTGGTGGAGGAACTTGTGACTTTGGTGGAACTGCCATGCTCGTCACTGTTGATCCAAGTAAGTAATTGCGCAATCTAAGAAATAATATTAATAAGGGTTTCACCAGTATAATCCAAAATCTAAATTTTTATGTATAAATTCACTGAAATATTTTTTTCTAACTTAAACATTAGTCAACAGTATCTTTGGGAAAAAACATTCTTCAGTTTTTTTGGGAATAAAATATTGATATTTTTTTGTTGTTGAGAAAATGAAACCAAAATTTTGCATATCAAAGTGATAAAAGTATATTCTACCGATAAATTTTGAATAATTTTTATACTTGATATTGTCAAAAGTGAATAAATTTGTCGTATAGTTAGCTTATAATTCGATTTTTTTGTTAAAAGATTTGAATAGTTAAATATGATATTTCCTATTTTTCTATAATAATAGTGTTTGTAAAAGGAGATTTGTTTACTCATTATTTTTAAAATTTTAAGCTAGCATAACTTGGTTTTAACCGATTTCTATATTTAACTTTTTTTATTAAACTATTTTAATTTCTGTTTATTATACCAATTCATTAACTTTTTAATTCAATGGTTCCTTATCACAAAATACGATTAAAAGCATATTAGATATTTAACTACGAGTGTAAGTTTTATATTTAGTAAAACTAATAAACATAAAAAATATATAAAATATAATTTATAAATTTATTGCTTTAAATTAAAATTAATGCTAATTTTCATGTAAGTTTAACTTAATTTTTATTAATATTGTATTTTTCGATAAATCTTTGATGACAAAAACATGTCATTTGTTTTGTTTTGTTTTGAGTTTAATTAGTAAATTGAATTTTCATATTTGGGTGTTTGATTTGTGTTAGATATTATATATATATTTTTATTTAATTGAGTTTATACTTTTGTAAAAAGTTTATTGTTTAACTTATGATAAATTAATGTTAATAATGTTTAGAAATGTTATGTATCAAAATTTAGGTTTTTTAGATGTTAGAAATTTGAGTTATGTTTTACTTTAATATTTTTTTATTTTGACACATAACATATTTAGATATTGACAAAATATATTTTCAAATGGTGTTAATATCAATTTAACGAGAATTCTATAAGTTTTTTTTAACTATTAAGTATTTTTTTTAAAAAAAACTAAAAATTCAATTAAGTTAAAATAAATTTAAAAACTAAAATGAATTAAAAATATAGGAACCAAAAATTACTAATTAAACCTTTATTTTAAATACACATTTCATTACGTGAGAATTGTATAGCTTGAATTTGATTCCGTGGGCTAATATTAAGTATAAGTACACTAACTTTTGTTTATTTTGTTTCATGAAACGCATGGTTATGGTTTTGCACAGGCTATGACAAATGCAACTTCATATTGGCTTAGGTGACACATGTTTGGAGGCATTTCCAATATTCCCTCATCCTAACTTGGATTTTTGATGTAATAATAGTTAATTCCATGGCCCCATGCTTTATTGGAACTACCTATCATGTCTTTCTACCCTTTCTTATGCTATTATTAATCTTATAGCTATCATTTTTTTTTCTAATATATTCATCAGTTTTATGCATGCCCATTTTGTTAAACTTTCAAAATTAGCCATAGTGAAATTTATATTTATTTTTATTTTTTCGGTCACAGATTATTTTTGGTCTATTGGATAAAGATTAGTCCCACTTCCACTATTATAATTGTCATTGACTTATTAAATATGAAGTTTTATAACATGACAGTCAGAGTACATTACTTTATACTGTGAACCATAATATTAATCCTTTAACTTATTGATAATTTAATAAAAAGAAATACTTATAAAAAAAATAGAATGAAAAAACTAAGTATGATTAATCTAAGTAAAAGTAAGCAAAATTTTCAAAATTGGATAGTTTACCCATAAATTAAAAAATGGAGTAATTGACTTAAAATTTATAGTTCAAACATAAGTTGTACGGAGTCTTGAGGATCTTCAAATTCAACTCATCATGATTTAGGATGACTTCTAAATTAAAGTTATTATAATTGAGGATGACCTTTTTGTAAAATTTTGAAAATGTGAAGTCGTCAAAATTGATGATGACTTTTTTATAAACATGTTGAACGAAAATCGTTAGGAGTGATGACAACTTTCAAATTATAGGATGTCGTCTGTAGTGGTGACGACTTTCAATTGAATCAAAATTGTCCTTACTCATTACGACTTGCATAGTTTTTCGAACTAAAGTTGTGGTCATTGATAATGACTTCCATTTCCGAAACCAAGTTTAACGAGCTTCTTCATTATTGTTTGATGAGCTGAAACTAAGCCTTTCAAGCTTCCCGAGCTGATGTGTCTACCTTCAAAAAGACTTAAACAATAATTGTCAAAAAGTGTTGAAGGAAAAAAGCATATAAATAGTATGTGATAAACAACATCTAACAAGTAGAGGCATCTAAGTATTTGATCAAACCTGAAAGGCTAAAGACTTATGCTTAGAACTACGCAAATCGTTTGAGTGCTAGATCGCATTGTCTTCTTTCTTTATTTATAGTCCAAGAAAGAACTTTAGCTCGCCCATCATACTCATCTCAAATTCTTCTTGAATCATGAATTAGAGGGTTCTACTATAATTTTTAACAAGATTACAACTGAGTATTATCATCATTCCTTATATCCTTAGACAATCCTGGTATTCACCTGATTCATTGCTTAGTTGAGTTTCACCCATTATTGGTTGTGCAGTATTCTTCACCACTCATGGATGTACTGCAATTCAAAATCATAGTCTTTCTAATACTCTATCCATCTCCTCTAATGCATGTTCGACTCCTTCTGATCGAACAAGTATTTCAGGCTCTTATAATCACTAAAGACGTGAAAACAAGCTCCATATAAATAATGTCTCCATGCTTTTAAGGCAAACACAACCAACTTCATATCATGCGTCGGATAATTCTTCTCATGCACTTTCAACTAACGAGATGCATATGTCACTAGTTTCCTTTCTTGCATCAGCACATATCCGAGTCCTTGATATGATGCATCACAATACACCTCAAAAAGTTTCTCAATGTTTGGAATCACCAAAACTGAAGCAGATGTCAACCTCTTCTTCATCTCCTCAAAACTTGTCTCACATTTGTTTGTCCAAACAAATGACTGATCCTTACGAGTTTACCATGTCAATGTTCACACTATCTTGGAGAACCCTTCCACAAACCTCTGATAATAACTTGTCAACCCCATGAAACTTCTCACTTTTGTCATCGTTGTTAGTCGCTCCCATTTCAACACAGCCTTAACCTTGGCTGGCTCTACTGAAATTTCTTGAACAAAAATTACATGTCCCAAGAACTGGACTTCCTCCAACCAAAACTCACATTTTGACAACTTTCCATACAACTAATGTCCTCTCAAGATTTCAACCGTCATTCTCAAATATTCAGCATGCTCCTCCCGATCCTTGGAATAGTTGAGAATGTCGTAAATGAATATGACAACGAACTTATCAAGACAAGACCAAAATATTCGATTCATGTAGTCCATGAAAATTGATGGAGCATGCATCACACTAAACGACATCACCACATACTCATAATTGTTAGCAAAATCATGAAGATAAAAGTTTTGATGATGCCTAAATCAAGTCTTAAGGGCTCATGTTGCAAGAAGATTTTCATGAAGACTTGTTTTATGTGTTAAACCTTTTGTAATAAGTAGAGTTATGTATAGGGCTTTATTTGTTGTTGATTCCATTTATTGTATATTTGTTTTGGAGTCACAAAAACTCTCTAATAATCGATTAACACTTAAGATAATCGATTATCACAAAGATGTTTTTAAAGGTTGCTAAAAACTCATTTTCTCTCTAGAATAATCCATTACTAACTTATGATAATCAATTATTCATTATCTATTATGAATTACCATAATTGATTATCACGACTAGTCATTGGAGTTTTTAGGCATGTTTTTGGCTGTTGTGCATTAATGCATAATCGATTACCATAAGCGGATAATCGATTATCACGCGAGAAAAAGCTGACAACGGATTTTTGGAGGTGTCCTTAAGTGAGATTTTTATATATTAGTTTTAGACTCTCATTGTAAAACACAGAAACTTATCTGATTGCTTTTGAGCTGTGATAAGTGTGATATAGGGTTTGTGTAACCGTTGTATTGTGGCTTTGAGAACTTGGTGTTGGCATAGAGCAAGAACTTTCACTAGGAGTGTAATTGAGTGTTGTTGTTGTTGCTGAGTAAAACATGTCATCCTTTGTGAAGATTTAAAGGAAGTGTTCATCCTTCGTGAAACATTCGGAGGAGGTGTTCATCCCTTATGGCCTTCAGGGGAAGTGAATTTCATCTCTTGTGATAACAAGATAGGTGTTTTCTAAACCCTTAAACTTGTCTTTTTGTGTGATTGTAATGATTTATTGGTTTGTGATAGTGGAATGTTAATCTCCGTTTGGGATTAGCAATTGGACGTAGGATCCTTATGATCTAAACCAGTATAAAATTATTTGTGCAATTTTCTCTCTTGTTTACTCTTATTATTGTTTTAATTATCTACTAAGGAAATTTAAATTAAGGGAAAATTATTAAAGGCACACATTTGCGATAAGAAACCAATTCACCCCCTCTTGATTTATTGTTCACGCTAATCATTTCGCCACACTACTCTAACAATAATGTCCATAGCATGACCTGGAAGTTGTCTTCTGCACATCCTCTGGTTTGACTAAGGTCTAATGATAGTCAGACCTCAAATCAAAATTCGACAGTACACTGACACCCCTCAATTGATCAAACAAATCGTCATCTATGGGAAATGGTACTTATTCTTGATAGTAACCTTGTTCAACTGCTTGTATTCAACACATAACATTTAACTTCCATCCTTCTTCTTTACAAACAACATTGGAGCTTGCCACTACATTACACTAGGCCGAATAAACTTCTTTTCCAATAAATCTTCTATTTGTTTCTTTAGGTCTGCCAACTCAGCTAGAGCCATCCTGTAAGGTGCCATAAACATTGGTCTTGCTTCTGGCACCAAATCTATTGCAAAGTCAACTTTTTTGGCTGGGTGGAAAACCTAGAACTTCATCAAGCAACACATCAACAGACTTCTCCACTACAGGTACACCCATAATATTATCTTCTACACTCTTCTTCTTTCCATTTACTATCACAACAAAACATACAACTCATGCTTGGATATCCTGCAAAACTTCGCAAGACGAACTCGTTTGTATCATTTCCTTCTCTAGAAAGACAACCTTCTGCTGACTGCAATCAATGAGAACATCATTGGTTGTTAGCTAATCCATCCCCAAAATTATGTCTAACCCCTTAAGTGATAAACACATCAGATTATCCTTGAATATGTGTTTTACTACCTCTAACAGACACCCAACACAAACTAAACTGGTTGAAAGTTGCCCTGATGTTGGTGTAGAAACTACTAACTTGCATCCCAGATCAACCATCGGTAACCCAAGTTTCTCCAAACTTCTAAGAGAAATAAATGAATGTGTTGCACCCGAATCAAACAAAACATGTACACATTTATCATTCAGGTAATAAATTTTAGGATTAAGTTACATGATTCAGTCGCTTCATCCCTTGTTATGGCAAAAACTCATCTTGTTGCTTTGAACTTCCCTCAAGAGAACTTTTGAGTCTGGGTTCCACTTCCTGAGTTCTTCTTCTCTGGACATGCAGCAACAAGATGTCCAGGCTTTTGACAGACAAAACATTTCCTTTCCTCAACCTTCACATTAGTCAAATTCGGACAATATCTCTTAGTATGAGGACCCTCACATTCATAGCACTTCAAACCTCCAAAATGTCCTTACTATGATCTAGCATTGGCTTCTTATGGTTTTTGTGTCTAAACGAACCACCCTTTTGAGTCCTCACCACCCAGTTCTGACTCTCTTTCATCAACTTTTTCGTCTTGGATTGTTCCACCATCTTCGTAAATGTTTTGATCTTCAAATGCACTATGATTCTCATCAGACTAGGATGCAAGCCCCTCTCAATATTTTTGCACTTCCAATCCTCATTCATAGTCTGAGTATAAAATTTAAAGAGGTACACAAAACGTGCCACATATTCCTGCACAATCATGCTTCCTTGCTACATTGTCAAGAACTCTACTTCCCTTTCATATTTAGCACTTTCAAGAAAATAACACTCAAGGAATTTTGCCCTAAAATTCACCCAACTAATCTCCTCTCCTTGAGGGTCATTAATTGCTTTGTGCTCCTCCACCAGTATTTTACCTCCTCAACTAGCATGAAAGTAGAGAACATCAATTTTTGCTCCTTAGTACAGTCGATCACTCTAATGATCTTTTTGTTGTTGCAGATATAGTCATCTGCCTCATCCAAAATAGCCTTTCCATTGAATTTGGATGGATTATGACATAAATAGTCATTTATACTGGCACAGTACTTAGGGACAGGTCCTGCATGTTGTCCCTGGAGTATGTGCACCATCTACTCGAGAGCGCAAGCGATATCCTTAACAATATTGGTAGGGTATCGTGGTCTACGAGACATCTTTCTTCACACACAATAATAACGCTCATTTAATAACTTTAATTCAAACAATCATACACATACACATGCAATCACGTAATCATACACCCACACATGCATTTAAGTTACAAAATAAAAGCTAAAAGAGTTCACTCCCCAAAAGCCCCAAAAGATTTTTCGAAAACATGACTTTGATACCAAAATGTAACATCCCAAATTTCAGAGTGTCACAGATTATTCAGAAATAAAAAATTTCAACTTTCTATCATAGCGCGAAAATGTATTTTTCAAAACCTTAATATTTAAGTATGCATAATTTATTCAAAGCATATGAGTTCCAAAAGATTTTTCCAATTACGTTACTCAAGATAATGAAAATAACGAAAGAAATAAAATAACTCCAATGACATTATCTTAAATTTAAACAAAATAACTTTAAATAAAAATCTCAAGTTTGTTCTCCATCATCTATTGAATCTATCATGCTTTAGTAACATTTGCAACATCATCTACTCACTATAATACATTTTGCAATCATCATCGGCAATTTCATTTGCAAACACACAACACAAAAATGTATGAAGTATGCTACCGATAAGCAATCATAATAACAAGTTATAAGCATACAAATTATAGCAACCATAAACAACCATCCCATACACAATAGTAATAACAATGTTTAATTGCTTTCTTTGTCCTTAGTTTCACTACAGTGTGTCAAGTGGGTCCTATCTTTTAAAAAAGTTTCAATTGCATCCACACTTGGTAAATTTTTCCTCAATCAAGTCCCTTCCGTTAAATACGCAGAAATGCCGTTAACTTTGTGCTGACATGGCAAAAAAGTTTACGACTTTTTTCTAGTCTCTGCTCTACTAGTCTGCCCCCATTTGTGTATCTAATAATGGTCATACTTTTAATGAAATGATGAAAGATGGATGTCAGAATTCTCCACCAAGACACGCCATCCATTCCCGGTAGAACCACACTATTCATTTTTTAAATTATAATTATTTTTCCAGTGTTAGTCTTTTTATGCAAATTTCTGATTTAGTCAATTTTCATAATCATACCATTTTTCATAATCATAACATAGTTAAGTTAAAACTATTTCCTTCCCAATTAACTAAAAAAATAAAATCATTAAAACAAAAATTAATGTGTATTTTAAGTTTATTTTATTATTAAATTGTATAGTCCAAGTCCAACGAAGGTCTTTTGTTTTCTTCACCAGATTAATATTTTTACATGGTTGAACAAAAACAATAAATAGAATTATGGATGAACAAAAACAATAAATAGAATTATTGTTAAAATAATATGACCTTATTATTATTATTATATTATTATAATTATTATTATTATATTATTATTATTTAGGATTAATCATTACGTTAAAACAAAAGAGAAAAATAGAAGAGAGAGAAAATGAGAACATGAAAAAAGTAGTAGAGGAGCATTATTATTATCATTTAATAATGTTTGGTATGTAGTAAGGTGTTTAAATTTTGATTTTGAAATTCAGAACATGAAAAAGATAAATTTTGATTGAAATGTCAGTATAAAATGGAGGAGGGTCTGCATCACACATAGAAGTAGAAGAGAGAGAAAAAAAGTTACAGGCTTTTTTGTCATGTTAGCACAAAGTTAACGTTGTTTCTACGTATTTAATGGAAATGACTTTATTAAAGCAAAGGTGTGGACGCAATTGAAACTTTTTTAAAAGGTAGGACCAATTTGACACACTACAACGAAACTAGGGACAAAGAAAGCAATTAAACTTAATAACAATAGAGTTCATAATCCTCTAACATAATAATTCAATCATAATAAATTTATTTTCGATCCTTGACTCTAAGCCTAGACTACCGGTCTATTTATTCATTAACTCTTATGCTAACTACACAACGTGATACCATCACTATCAACATAACATCCTCTAAAGCATTACGATCATTAACACATGTACCACCATCATGAGTAGCCCCATCATGAACATCATCATGAGCATCCATAATACCATGCACCATAGTGGAAAGAATTAGTCCCACTTTTGTACCTACCTTACCCGCTTGTAGCCACTCCTATAGACCATTTGTAGCCTCCCCTACAGATATGATCAAGTAGTCCCGTAATCCAGCTAAAGAACATGTATTTTTTCTACACAAGGACAAGGAAAACACCATCACCCCCACACAAGGAAAGTTCAATACTTGGACAACCCTTCCTTTGCACACAAGACAAAAGGACGCATATTTCTATATATAAATTCAGGATTTACTAGGTACAACAAGTGAACTTATCCCCCACTCTTATGCTCATCAACCACACACTCATGTACATCCCAACACCCACTCATGCTCCAATCTCCAACAGAAGTCAATACTAACCCTAAACATAACCACAAATCTTATTATCTGATGATCACCACGTCCTATAGCTCCTCAAGCTTAATCCACGTCCATTCTTCATCAAATTTGACATTTTTAACATAAATGCAATGGATAATCGATTGTCATAAGTGATAATTGACTATTCCTAAGAGGTTCACATTTACACAAAATACACTATGATAATCGATTATCACTTAAGATAATCGATTATTCTAGTAAAAATTCTTAGATTCGTCACACATGAAAGGATAATTGATTATCATCTTAGATAAACGATTATTCCCGAAACAAAACTCAAAACCAATGTGCAAATAATCGATTATAACTAGTGATAATCGTTTATTGTCGAATCAAAACACATATTGGACAAAATTCAAGTATTCAAAACACACACATCAACCCTAAATCATGAGGAAACATACTCAAAACATCATGCATATATTCAAGCCTCAGATACTCTTATGAATAGACCCTCATACATACATTACATCACTTGAATCATACAAAACCCATCATTATGTAGATTACAACCAAACAAACCTAACATAATGCATATGATCATCATACCACTCTTTACAACATATATTTGAATGGTAAAAACCCTAAACAACATACCTTTGTCCTTCCTTATCATCAAAACCTATTATCATAGGATAACCTAACAAAACCATACATACTTTCAAATGATAAACCCAACATAAGCATTACATAAACCTTATTTCCATGCATACACAAACCCTTACTCAACAAGAACCACAAATAATCATAACCAAAATCATGTACACATGCATCAATACAAGGATTATCAATCAAGATAATCAAGAACATATAACATCCAACAACAAATAAACAAAGGTAGGCTTCCCCATACCTTGGCCAATCTTAGACTTCATCTACAACTCCAAAACACTATCAATCTTCTCTTGCACTAAGGTTTTATGTAGTTCTTCCTCTTTTCTCTTAGAAACGCCTATCTCTCCTTAGGGTACCAATGTGCAACACCTTTTTCCTCTTCTCTTTTTTTATCTTTTTTCCCTCTATCTCTATCTTTTTAGTTTTAATAAATCTCTCACTTAATCTCTAAAAATCCATCAAGATTTCCTCTCCTGTTTTATCTCAACTACTTTTTAAAATATCAACAACCACTAAATCCTCATAAGATTCACGTAATCTTCCATTTACATTTCAGATTTTCTATTATTTGCATCATTTTACTTTCTACACCCCTTAAAATAATTTCTGCACCACTTAATAAAGGTGAAATGACCCTTTTGTTCCCTGACCAAAAATACAATTAAAATCAAAATTTCTATTAAATTCTTCTCCTTAAGAATTGAACCCTCATCCATTCAATCCTAAACAAACATCTCTACGAACAAACCAACACATCATAATGGTAATGTCACACACACAAATCACCAAATCACCAAATTAATAACATATCAATCAATTGTTGCACCTTATCAATAATAACACTAAATAATTAACATAACAATTAGTTCTAAGAAACATCTAACATTAAACACCAATTACCAAACAATAATACTCAAGTCTCAAAACCACTTTATTCCCTAATTATTATGTTTTTTTCGGGTCTTACATATTCGCTTTTGATTTAGAGTATTGTTATGCGGTGATTTTTTAGCCATACAACTCTTATTAGTTCACCTTAGGCTAAAGCAACCCAAATGGCCTCCTCTAGCCACTTTCCTCCAAGAGTTAGCCTAACTTCTCTTAGAGAATCATCAAACACCACCTCATTCACCATACAACACCATAAAACCGAGAGCCTTAGCTCACTCACACCAAATTCTACAAACTTCATCTATTTACCATCACCATGACTTGTTCTTCTTGTTTTGACCCAACTTAGCTAGGAGGATTGTCATCAACTTCCTCCACTTGAAGATCAATGTGTGTTTGCCATAAGATGAGTCTTTTGTAAAAGTTTAATAAAGAAGGTAAAATTATAAGAACCAAAACTAGATTGGTATGATAAGGTTACAATAATAAAAGGTCAGGTTCTTGGTTTAGTATGATTTAACAAACAAGATGAAGATGTTAAGACAAGATTGTTTAAGACTTATATCGTATCTTTCAAAAACATCTTTTGACATTTTATCTATCAAAACATATTGAGAACTTGTTTCATAATTGTTTAGCAATTTATAAACGATAAGTAGTTTATGAAAAACTTTTGTGAAAACTAAATACTTTGAAAAAATTTGTAGTAAACACACCAATACATGAACAAACACACGATTGCTCTTTTAAGATTTTATATTCGATCAAAGATTTCCACACAAGCTTATTTGATGTCATTATAAGTGGTTGTTAGCAAGTAAGTTAAGTATACAAAAACTTGAGGTGCCTATTATTAGCTATTTCAACCTAGGTTTAATTATTCTACAAATCAAACGATATAATCTATAGAGGTGGCAAAACAAAATCGAACTTGATGGACTGATCCACTAACCTACTGTTAATTTGAAAGATTGAGTTGACATTTTTAACTTACCAACTTGTTTTGATTTGTTTCGCCTAGTTCATCAAACTGATTTATTCTTTTTAAATTAAAAATTAGAATGATTTTTTTTAATTTAAATGATACAAAATAGTGTTGTATTATAGCCTAAATTCATTAACACTTTTAAACTAAGTTTACATATTGATTTTTCCTTTAGTTTATCCAAAGATATTAATTACCTAATTAAATACTTAGATAATATTTACATAACTAAATGTATTTTTAATATATTTAAAAAAATAACAAAATTATAAAATAAAACTCATTAATCCACTTTTTAAATGGATAAGTGAGGACTTTCACGCTACCTAAACATAATAAATAAACTCATTTCACATATTTTGTACATGTCAATAACAAGAGAGTTAGTCAAAACCAATCATATTAACCTATTTGTCACCTCTAATAATATATAATATATAAGAAATTAAAACCAAATGTATCGTTACATGATTGCTTTGACATTTTTTAGGTTATCCTACTAATTTTAATTTTAAGATTACTAACGGCTTTTCTATTTTCTTAGTCAATGGTCCTAAACAATTTTCTTAGTGATATAGACTCTATCAATTTTTGAACTTTTGTTACACTTCTTATATTTCTTCCTCTTTCTTAACTTATGATATTTCCCCTGTTCCTGATTTTCGATCATATTAAATTTTCTTCACAATATATTCAAAATATTGATCATCGTTAGATTAGTGTAATCTTAATTAAATATAAGTTTATTTATTAATTTTATTTGTTAGTGGTTACTTTCATGATATTTTGAAATTATATTTAATCTAATACATAACTACACAAAGATAAATTATATACCATTTATCTATACCCGTTTAAGAATGAAACAAGGTTTATCTATTGTAAAGTTATAAACAAGAAACAAAATATAAATTCTCTAATTAGTTATTAAAAGTTTATGAACTTATTTAATTATAAATTATACTCATAAAAAATATTATTTGGGCATTGCCTTAGTCTAATAACTAGTATGGTTTTTCATCCATCTTTTTACTCACATTGGCTTCCATTTATTTCGTAATACTGTAATGGATTAATTAATAATTATTTATTAATTAATAACAAATTATGAATAGGCATCTAGATTCTTCCAATTGGTGTGGATATGCTGAGCGCACACGTCCATCTCCCTGTCCTATAATTTTCATTCATCTTTCCTAAAATTTTCACTCCGCGCCAGGTAACTCAATTTCCCCCCTGCTTGTACAATTTCAGTTCGGATCATGTCAATTTTCTCTTTTCTCCAACTATTTCATGGATCTGTTTTTGTTACAAACTGTCTTTATTTTATTCTTCATTTGATCGGTTTTGAGGTTTGAGGTCGGCGTTGAATTATGAATTCTCACATGGGTTTATTTAATTCTCCAGAATTTGGTTATGGAAGTTGTGAATCGCTTAAAATTTGTCAAATTACTTGTACTCATTTTGAGTTAATTTGTTGGTTTGGGGTGATTAAATTTTCTCAAATTTGGTTGTATATGTATCTATAGGAAGTTTTTTAACTTACTCTCTTACGAATTATGATTAAATTTGTGAAATGTGTTGGGATACCTAGCTGCTTTCAGAGTTTTGGAGGTGCCCTTATAAAAAATTGTTCAATTTAGTTTTCCAAATATGAGGGAAGGGGAATTTTTTTGAAGATCAAGGTTAATTTACTCGGTAGTTTAACCCTTCGTGTATCCCTGTACTCACACATAGACAGAGAGAGATAGAGAGAGGTGTATTAGGTTTCTATAATATTCCTTCTGGGACCTTGTTTGTACCAAAAGTATAATCAGTGGAAAATGACTAGACCTATTTTGATTCTTGTAGATTAAATATGCAACCTCAATCGAGCCTGCTTAACGTCTCTGTTACATGGAGGGGGAAAAAATTTGTTGTAGAGATGAATCTAGGGGCCAATGTTAAGGATCTAGGACAGGAATTGCAAAAGTTAACTAATATCAATGAAGATACGATGCGGTTCATTATTCCACAAATTTCTGGTAGAGCGTCAAAACTGCTGGCTCCATTTTCAGCGGAGCATGCAGTTTTAAGTCTGCAGGAAGCTTCAATTACTGAGGTACTGCCATTTCCATATTTTCTATCATGTGGGTTAAGATTTAACTACATGAAAAATATTATTCTTATCGACTTCATTCACATGGATATAGTTTTTATTGTTCTGTGAATCATTGCATTGTATTTTCTGCTTTCCTTAATTGTTTTTTTCAGGTCATGCCACGGGTTTCCCCTAGTCCATTGGACCAGAGTTTCATAATACTTTTGTGCTATTTATCTAAAATTCAGGAGTAAATATTTTTCTTGAACCAAACTATCGTTAACTACCTATGATGGAACCTCTAATTCTAGGATATGAAATTGATTGTTTGACACATTCTTCAGCAGACTTGAGTGGATTGGCTGTTTTAAAATGCTATTTGATTAGAGTCGAAGCCTTGAACCCATTAGTCAATTGTCATGTGAAGTTGTCAACAAAAGGTAGCCCAAATCTGCTGGAATGGTGGTATAGTTACATGTTAAGCTTAGTAAGAAGCGTGTGAGCTGGTAGAACATTATGAGTGAGAAGTTGACTGTTTTAGTGGGGCCTATGGGGCATCAGAAGGGGAGCATTAGTGATAAACATTTTGTCTTAAATGTATGTTGGGAGAGTGACATTTGGGAATATCTTGGGCATTTTCATTAGCCATTGTTGAGGAAGATTTACTCTTTGTAATGAGCATTGCTCTTAGGAGTATCTAAGCTGAGACATTCCATGCTGTTACTGTAATTATCATTTCTTTTTATTTCCATTGGTATTTTCAATTATTATCACTATTCTACAAACTATTTTATCATTTTATATTTATTGTTTTGAATATAGAAAGGAAAACAGTGCATGTTGAGGAACACTTTACAGTCAAATAGCAGTGATTTTTATGTTATAATCCTAATTAATTTCAGTGAAAAATAAGACTGATTTATTATTCTCAATTATAAAAAATACATTCTGATACTTTCTATTTGTAATAATCTAATTCTCCTAAAAATGGAAATAAGGAAACTAGGAAAGTAAAATAAAGGGAACTAGGGAAACTAGGAAAGTAAAATAAAATAAAGATTATATATCTATTTCCTCTAATTAGGAAGATTCTAAAGGTATTATCTCAAATTACAACAATTTCTCCACAAGGGGATTCATTGAACTGGTTATTCATATACATCCTTTCTGTTTGTTTTATCAATGCTTGTAATTAGAACCATTGTTTGTACCATTGGAAAATGGTTGATATGTTGACTTAATTATTTTGTGTACTATTACCTTAAGTCACTATTTTTATTCCCCAGGCCAGGTCAATTATCATGATGGGTGTGTCAACAAATGAGGTTGAAGAGGTTCTTCAAAGTTCAAAAACAGATTTAAGAATAGCTGGATTTGAGGAGGAAGAGAAGAGAATGAAACAAAGAATTTCACACGAACCTCATATTTCATTGAAACTCCCACAAGGGCAGTATATATTTTGTGAATTTCGCACACTTCAAATTCCAGGATTAGAGGTACTATATTGCTACATGATTATTAATGTTTGTGTCCAATAAAAGAATCACACAACTGATATTTATCTTTTAGACCTCTTTATACTCCTGCATTTACATTGTTACTAGTAACTAGTAATAGGGTGTTTTCGTAAAGTATTCCAAGAGTGTAGACATCATTTTACTATGTGATTATTATTGAAAGGATGAACTTTCTGGGATAGAGGGAGATAATAGAGGCAAGATACTATGAAATTGGCATTGATTTGATATCATATGACTTGTTAGAATGTGATGATAAGATTTATAAAACCTAATGCATTATAAGTTTCCACGATTTCGTCTTGCTCATACTTCTAATAGTCATTTGTTACCTTTTTGTTCATTGTAAAAATCTGCATATGAATTTTGTTTGTTCCTCTAACGTATGTAGCAATATTGTGCCTAATCCCTTCACATGGCATACTAAGTCAGTGCACAAAAATTCTCATTTAATGTGCCTTGTTTTTTAGAAGTGCAATATGTCTCAAGCTAAATTTATTTCTCCTCTTGAAGAAAGATGACAGCTGCATGGAGAAAAGTAACAACAAAGTGGGTGAAGGGAGGGGCAGCAGCAATGCACATGATAGGAAACCCTAATTGCACCAACCTTATTTGTTTTCTGTGTTTAAAACATAGTTAAAAATTGGGTCAGGCCCAATAAAAATTTAAAACCCACTCTAGTACACACAACATTAAAACACTTTCTCTTTTATTCTTTTCCAGCTGGCCTAACTTACTACCACCAACTGCCACTGCTGCCGCACTGCTCGCCAATGGCTGCTGTCATCGCTTGCAAGTCACCTCCATATCAGGCGTCGGCCAAACCTGTTTTTTTTTTTTTCAATTTTTTTTCAAAATCTTTCTTCTTCTCCACTTTCTGATAGGATATACTGTGTATGATAGGAGGAAGCAAATTAAGAAGTAGTTGCTAGCTAGATTGTTAGGGTGAGTGAGTGAGGTTTCCTTTATATAGTTGGGGGGTCCTGGTATGTAGGGGACTTTGGATTAATTTTGTAGATTGAGCTTTAGCTCTTTGTGAAGGGAAAACCCTTGGAGGAGAGAGTGTTCTCCTATTTTGGGTTCTTTTTAGTTTATACAATAAAGAAGATTATTCTTCTTTCTCTTTTCAATTCTAAATTCCTAATAAATTAGTATGACCTGTCGGATCCAGAAGTGGTGGAAGCATGGAAGGAAGAGTCAATACTTTGAAGAAGTGGGCCAGTGAATAGAAAAGGGTGATAGCAGAATGGAGAAGTTTCCAAGAATTGAAAGAAATGATATTGGCAATACCAGAATCAAGAAAGCGACACAAAAATGATAGTGTGTAAGTCGTGGTGTGTATGTCAAAACAGTGAAGAAGGATGCAGACAAAGGAAAGAAAGCAGAATGTGGTGGGAACATTGTGACTATTATGTCTGGGAATAGAGTAGAAGATGCAACTGTTTTGAGTGGGGAAAAATTCATTCAAGAATTCAGGATATTGGTGTACAAACATATAAAACACCAGAAGACCAATGGCAGGGGATATTCCTTTGTAGAGTTGCCATCCAACGTTCAAAACCAGTTGCCACAACAGGAACCACAAGATTGGATTAGAGATATGCAAGTTGCTCTAGAGATGGGAGAAGGGTCAGCAATGAAGAATCACACCCTCTCTAGTGAAGAAAGAACCAAAACAGAAGTGAGATTTGTAATAGAAAAATATATTATGATGGAGGAGGAAGGGGATGTAATAATAAAGGGAGTTGGAGGTGGAGATGCAACTAGGCAACAAGTTTTCACAAAATCAGATTTACGTAATATGAATAAGAATTCATGGTTGAACTTAGATGTGATAATGATTGGAACATAAATGACTTTGGAATTTCGGGATTCCAAATTACTGGGTTCAGAATCTGGTATACAAAAACCACTCTCATATCGACCACCACCCAAACCTCCAGATCTAAAATTGCAGGCAGTAGCTAGTGGGTACCCTTTCGATGATAAGACAATATCACACTATCATGGGATCGAGCTTTACTTTCCAACCTTGAGGACAAGGTTGTCTTGCAGCACCGTGTAATGATAGGTTATACTGTGTATGATAGGAGGAAACATATTAAGAAGTAGTTTCTAGTTAGGTTGTTAGGGTGAGTTAGGTTTCCTTTATATAGTTAGGGGGTCCTGGTATGTAGGGGACTTTGGATTAATTTTGTAGATTGAGCTTTGACTCTTTGTGAAGGGGAAACCCTTGGAGGAGAGAGCGCTCTCCTATATTTCATGTTCTTTTCAGTCTTTCCAATAAAAAAGATTACTCTTCTTCCTCTATTCAATTTTGGATTCCTAACACTTTCACTATAATTATTTTTCAGAAAAATACCTATTTTTACTATAATATCATTACTTTTGCATTACAATTACATGTGGTGGTATTATATTTCTTTTGAAAGCATTGTTTCCACCATAATCCATTATGGTTTCCGTTATAACTTTATAAAGGACTTTTGAGTCTCCGACATTTATAACACTGAGGTCATCTAGTATGATCTTTGTTCTGGTACCAATAGTTCCATGTCGCGTAGGAGTCGAGGTCAAAGGTAATTTAAATACACCTTCCTTTTTCAATCCTCTAAGGTTCTAAAGTAGACAATACCTCGGATGCAGTGATTGATTCTAATGATGTTATCTCAACGGACTTGAGGTTGGAACAATTTTCATCTAGTCCTTCACACACATCTCGGGAAAGGGCTTGAAACTCTAGTTTCTCAGCTAAATAAGATACCCTATCCTGTTTTTTTCTTCTCTAGGTCACTAAACTTTCTCTCATAAATATACACAACCCAGAGGTAGATATCAATGATAGAACTTGCAAAGTCTACATATTATGCATAAATTGGCTTATCCCACTTCTTACATAAATAAATTTTTCTAACAATATATGATATTGGGTCTTTTCTAGAGGAGAGTTTTCTTCAGTTTCAATTCTATGATTTTGTTCAATAGGAACTCTTGAGGTTCTATATCCTTACTTGTTTCTTTGAGGAGACCGGACATATTTTCTTTGGGTGATGAAAATTCCCACTTTTGAAAAAGAATCCTATATCAAAGAAATACTTAAGTTTTCCTAAGATTTTCATTTCAAATTGGGTCACCAATTTTTCCTTTAACGCCAGCTTCGCTGTTACATTGTCTCGTAATAATCATGTCATTACATAGACTGGCAATCAGGTAACTTTGCATGTAATGGAGTGCTTTATGGCTTTGCTTATATCCTAAGGAAATCATCACATTTGTAAATCTTCTTAAGAAAAAGAGATATATTAATAAGTAGCAAAAGTAATATCTAATAGAGGGAAATATTTACTAAGAAATTCCTTGTCAAGTTATATGTTGTGTCCTTATTTGATGTAATAAAATCATATCTCTGACAAGCTATAAGGCTGGAACAGAGGATAGAGTGGTTGGTACTCTCTCTAGTGATGCTTGGTTGAGAGGCAGAATTCATGATTCATTGCAAGAAGCCAGGTTTCATGCAGACTTTGAACTATAGATATTGAGGTTGCACTGTATGGGGAGTAGTATTAGATAAAGACTCCACAAAAATTCCCTAAATTCTACAGGAATTTCATGATTCAATGGAGGAATAGAGGGTGAGATCCAAAAATAGAGCTAAGAATGTGATGTTTGTTTAAGAAACATGGCTCACACGCTGTTAGGAATCTTTAGTGTAAGAACCTAACAGTCACCCTCACCACTGATATGCACTCACACAAGACAAAAAGAATCAAACAATGGGTATGTTATTCAAGTAACAATCACTAAGTACAAAGTGTAACTCGAGGGCCTAACCCCTCTCACCAGGTTCAAAACCGGTCTGTACAAACTGGGATTTTTACTGCAACCACTTCCAATTCTATGCAATACATGGGTGATGTAGCCATGGGTTTTATAAGATTTATTGAATGTGTCAAAGCGCACAAGGATTTATCTGCTTGTTAAAAATTAAGATTACAAAATAAAGAGTAATAAGGGATGTACTCCCTGCTTGTTAGCTGTACATATTTCCTAACTGATTTCATTGGAGAACTACCTAAGGCTATGGGGTGGATAACATAATGGTGATGGTCGATACAATGAGAAAATATGCTCGTTTCTTCTCATTATAAAGGAAAAGACAAAACAGAATGAAATCAGATTTAAATAATCTGGTCTTGAAATTAACTACCCAAATAAACTAGCATAAAGAACAATAAATCAGATCAGATTTGAATAATCTGGTATTGCTCTTAACTAACTAAATTTTATAGAGTCCTTATTTGAAATTCAAATGTGAAGTAAAAGTACATATGCAACTAGCAACATAGACTACTCCAACCAATAGGCAATTTAAGGTGCACCATGACATGATAAACTTATTATTGAATATTTTTATATACTCTTAATTATTATTCGTCTGTGTTAATGATAGGATATGTAATGTATTAGACAATTTGTAGACAGTTTTTAGGTAGTTTGGCAAAAATGAAATAGAAGTTAGTATGAAGTGGTTAGGGGTAGTTAGGAGGAGTTTAAACAGAAGTTAGGGGAAGTTTTAATTAGTAGTTAGGCAGTTTTTGTCTTTTAAGGAAGGGGGGTGTTCTAGTTCTGGTTGTTGAGTGTTTTATTTCTGTACAGGGACTATCCTGTGTAGAAGGGAATGTTTTCCCTTAGATGTTGTTGAATGCTTTCTGTATTTTTCATTCAATAAACTGCTGCCTCACAGTGAGGTTTCTTGTCTCTTTGTGATTGTTTATTTTGAGATAGAATTTAGGTTTCTTGTCACCAAGAAACCTAACAAATTGGTCTGACCTGCCAATAGTACATGGAATGATAGGATATGTATTGTATTAGACAGTTTGTAGACAGTTTTTAGATAGTTTGGCAAAAATAAAACATAGAAGTTAGTATGAAGTGGTTAGGGGTAGTTAGGAGGAGTTTAAACAGTAGTTATGGGAAGTTTTAATTAGTAGTTAGACAGTTTTTGTCTGTTAAGGAGGGGGGTGTTCTTGTTCTGGTTGTTGAGTGTTTTATTTATGAACAGGGAACGTCCTGTGTAGAAGGGAATGTTTTCCCTTGGATGTTGTTGAATGTTTTTAGTATTTTTCATTCAATAAACTGCTGTCTCACAGTGAGGTTTGAGTTGTCTCTGTTTGTGATGGTTTATTTTGAGATAGAATTTAGGTTTCTTGTCACCAAGAAACCTAACAGTTAAGCACATGATTTTATATTGACATTGTGGTAATGATATATTGTGTTTTGGTAAAATTTATCATATTATTCTTTGGGACTGGAAAAGCATAACTATGAGTATGATATTTTGCCTTATTAACTGATTGTTTTACTGGTTATCAATTTTTCCAATATATTCTTTGCCACCTTTTCTCATAATGTAAAAATTTTAATGGAGGTCTGTCAATCCCTCACGGATGAATTTGCTTTTTCCCTTATTTTCAGTTGAATCCTCCAGCTGCTGAAGCACTTAAAAGAATGCACATGCTTGCCGCAGATCCTGGAATTGTTGCTGTCATGAACAAGGTATACTGCTCATACCCAAATTAATTAGCTGAACTAATATATATTTGTGCTATAATGAAATACGCTGCAAGTTCTGAAGATGTTTTGCATATTATATAGCATCGATGGCGTGTTGGAATTATGACTGAGATGGCTCCTGTTGGTTATGTTGGTGTGGACCCAAAATGTATTCTTGGTTTTAACAAGGTATTGGATTCCACAAGATGACAAAATAGGGCATTTTAAGTGTTTGTCATTGTCCTGTTGTTGAATTCTCCTTTCTGTTTTCATTCTTATTACAGAACCATGGAGAGGAAATATCACTGCGCCTAAGGACTGATGACCTCAACGGTTTCAGGAAATATGAAAGCATCAAGAAAACTCTACTGCATGAACTTGTAAGCTATAGCATACACCTGAAGTGCAATTTTTTTTCTTCTATTGATCCTAAAGTAATTGAAATATGAAATAAGGTAAAGCATAAATTTCTACTGTCTATTTCACAAATGGAAGTTACTGAACAAACATATTTCAGGCACACATGGTATACTCTGAACATGATGCGAACTTTTATGCTCTGGATAAGCAGGTGCGTTCATAGGCTTGAATGTTTGGCTGTCTGTCCGTTATTATGCTCTGCTTTACTGCCATATGATGATTTTGTTTGTTCCTTGACAGTTAAATCAAGAAGCGTCTAGTTTAGATTGGACCAGATCTGCAAGCCACACTTTGAGTGGAGTAAGGAATACTTCAACCTATGAAGATAACATTATAGCTGACAAAAGCAGTATTCCTCAAAAGCTTGGAGGTAACAGGACAGATCAGCTAATAAGTGCACGTGAATCTTCAGTTGCTGCTGCTCACCATCGATTGGCTAATGTTTCTCCAAACAAGCTGGGAGGGTCTGAATTAAATCAAGAGCTGGATCCTGGTTATTCTAGTCATAGTTTGAGTGAAAACAAATCTGATTGTATGATATCTGCCTCCAAAGAAATCGAAGATATTGAAATGGCTGTCACTGATAACAAAGAATATAGAGGTGAGCCGGACCCTGATGATCATATTATCAATGGAATGAATCACGAGCCTGATCCAGATGATTCTCATCACGGTAAAGTTGTTGATTATGATGTTAGTTCAGAAATAGCAGATAGAAAGACTTCTGAACAACCTAATGATTTTGGTGTAAGGCAAGTTTTGTATTCTGAGACAAGTACTGGTAATATGGTAGCATCATACACATCCATTTCCAATCAAGATACTTCAGAAGCATCTACGGAATCTATTGCTCCAATTATAGGTAATTGCTCGCCAGTAATATGTAGTTTGTGCAGGCATATCCAGTCAAGGATGAGCATTCTATAATCATAAACCTAACAATGATTACTTGGAACCAGAAAACATCAATCTAAAACATGGAAACTTTTGGACTAAAGGATTGAACACACGCACACATTTTTTACTAGAATAATCTGATTTATAGACCATATTTGAAGAACATGCATCAACTGCACAGGGTATTCCCTACTGAGGTGCCTCCACCTTCTATACCTTACACAAACAAGTTTGACATTTTAACTCCCTTATAGGTTTGTCACTACAGGTAGATAATACTAACTGGCATAAAACATTACTGCCTACTACTGAATTAACACAAACATAACTATGTCTTATGGATTCTGAAAAGTAAAAGTGTAAGACTATTTATAGAGTCTAGCTAACTGATTGGTGAAGACCAGCTGTAACTAGCTACTTATAATTACACCAACAGAAAGGAAATTATACAATACAGACACATGTATGTTGGATGCTAGCAACTTGATTAAGTATACTCATACTCCTCCTTAAGCTTGTGGTGGCTAAAATCTAGGTAAAGTGTAGAAGAGATAAAATCAATTTGTATATTATTGCTCACTCTGTCTAAAACTTCCTACGAGAAGAACCACTCACTATATGTGATACAATGATCTCAGTCTCAAGTCCCAAATTCCACCTCCTTCCCCCAAACACGTGCTCACCTCCCTTCTATATTCTCCACTTCTTTCTCTTCAAAATAGAAAGTATTCCTTCACCAGATCCTACCTACCACTCAACAATTCAATTAGGTTCCTAATCATTGGGTGTGTGCTGGTGGACCCTAAGGATACATCTTAGTGAACTCCCCACTTTGCCTTTTTTCCTTTAAACTTATACCAGTATCAACTCCATCCCCTATAATTTTCACCTTGTCCTCAAGGTGAAGTTCAGGGAAGTAATTCCCCATCTTTTGTAGAGATTCCCATGAATTTTCACATGATGGCATACCCTTCCATTTCTTTAACACTTCCAGGGTCTTTCCTTCTCCTTCTCTAAGAGCTAGAATCTCTTTTGGTTGCATTTCTAGCTCCCTGTTCTTAGTTATACACGAGGAAGTTGCTGCACCATTACCTCTATTGACACAATTGGCCTTTAATAAGGAAACGTGAAAAACTGGATGGACCTTGCTACCTTTTGGCAACTTCAATTTATAAGCTACGTCTCCCACTCTTTCACTTATTTCATAGGGCCTATAATATCTAGGACTTAGCTTTTGATTAATTCTCTTGGCTAATTTTTTTAGCTTATAAGGTTGGATCTTCAAGTAAACCCAATCTCCAATCTTGAATTCCACCTTTCTTCTATGCTTGTTTGCTTGCTGTTTCATGCAGTTTTGGGCTTGCAAGAAGTGGTCTCTGAGTTTAGTTAACATTGCCAAGGTTTTGTCCCTGTCATGCATCTGAGATGGGTCTCCAAGCACCTATTCACCACCTCAGTTTAATCAAATGTTTGAGGATGGTAAGTTGAGCTAAATTTTAATTTAGTCCTGGCCAATTTGAACAACTCTATCTAGAAAGAACTCATGAAGACCCTGTCCCTGTCTGAAACAATTGACTCCGGAAATCCATGTGGCTTTAATTCTCTTTTCTCTTTTTCGGCTAGAGGACTAAACACGATGTTCGTAACACTAGTGAATTAATTGTGCTTTATCTATAAACGTTATTCCATTGAGATCGTTTACACAACTAACTCAATATATCCAAAAGGTGTGTGTGTGTGTGTGTGTGTATATATATATATATATATATATATATATATATATATATATATATATGTATATAGGTAGTAACCCTTTGACAATGCTTGCTGATGACTCGTTGTTGACTTGTGTGTATGATGATCACTTTCATCAAGAATGAATCGTTTAATAAACAAACTTTAACACAAACAACTTTTATACTAGTTCACTTGTTAGAGCTACGTCCAATTCTCGTCTAATTTAACTTAGAGGGTTCCATTAAATATTCATTGAAGTACAATTGAGTGTTTTAAACCACTTCTGATGTCCCTAGTCGTATTGAGTAACCATTGTTACTTTTGATTAGTTGAGTTTCACCCACTCCTGATTGCATTATATTATTCACCACTCCTGGTATCCCTAGACGCTTTTGGTATCACACTGATACATTGTTTAGTTGAGTTTTACCCACTCTTGGTTGTGTAGTATTCTTTACCACTTTTGGTATCCCTAGTCAGCGAATAACCTTTTGTTACCCTAGACTAGTTAAGTATTCACACCACTCCTGGTACTAGACAATTCTAGTATCCTTCGATACGCTGCCCAGATTTCCAAAGTTACTAGTGTTTTGATTCTCTCTAGAATTGCAATCAAATGATTGTTTACAAGTCGTTTAGACTATTACTCTCGTAGAGAGGATGTTTCTCTCTTCACTCTTTTCTCTCTTACAAAAGTAAGCAAATATTACAATAAAGTTTGAGAGAACTTCTCAATGTTTCACTCTATTACTCTCTCTTCTTTATTCATACAAAGTAAGTGTATATTCTGATGAAGCTTGACAGTATTTCTTTTCTTGGGCTCTTGTCTTTCTCTATATCCTTGGTTAGAAGAATTTTACTCTAATAGCTCAAATATTCTTTTCTTCTCCATAATCATCTTCTTCTTCTGGTTGATCTTCTTTTTATACACCTTTGTTAATATGGCTGTTTTGATGACACTTGTCTTGAAATTTCATAATATGACCGTTTGACGAAGCTGGTCTCGAGATCTAATCACTTCTGGCATAGGCATAGGTGTTTGTCACAGGGTGGAGTCTTTTTGTCAGAGCAGGCATGTTTTTCAGAATTTTATTAAAAGCAGATTTGACTTCTCATTTGGTACAACTTTTGATGAAAGGATCATTCTTCTTTCCAACGTTCATTTTTGATTCTCATGAGACAGGGCAGATGAACACTTGTAGTAGTTGTCCTGCAAGAGATAGAGTGGATGTGTATACAACAAATGGGTCTTATTTCCTATTTTCCTTGACATTTTTAACTGTTGAGCATTTAATGTTGTTTAAAGTTTGTTCAAGGTTTTATGCTTTCTATTGTTATATTAAGAGTGTGTTTGATATCGTTTAGCCTACAAGAGGCTTTTTCTTGGTTAGTGTTTTACTTGTTATTTTTAGCATTTGTTAGAAGTAGGTTGTATTTTGTTTTAGGTCACAATTAACTAAGGCGAGAACATTTTGTGAATGTCGTCCACTTCTTATCCATTTAGGGTTTAGATGGATGCGTGTAGTACATTCATCAAATATCTCTTATCACTTTTGTTGTTTTTGAACGTTGAGCATTTAATGTCATGTAATGCTTGTTCAGAGCAACAAATTGCTTTTTACATTTTCTACCATTGAGGTAGCGTTTATCAATTAAACTTTTCCCTAAGATATCAAGCGTTAAGTAAGAACATCCTCGTTGGATGAAGTGATAGTTTTAGCTCATGGTACCGTCTGGACTGATGTAAACGCTTTTTGTGATGTTTCCTTTTTAGAGCAAGAGCGTTTAGTAGGTTATGTTTTCTTTTCTGTTTTTGGTTTATGCTTTATAGGATTTTTTTTGTCAAAGACATAGTTTTGACACCTTTTATCTTTTTCCCGAGAGTTTAGTAGATTATGTTTTCTTTTGTGTTTTTAGTTTAAGCTTTTAGGGTGTTTTTTTTTGTCAAAGGCATAGTTTTGACACTTTTTCTCTTTTTCCTAAGAGTTCAACTATATACCCCTTGGGTACAGGATAGTTTCTGCGTTTAGCATAACTCTCTTAGACACTTTTGACTTGTTAGTCATTTAGCACTACGTCTGAGTGTTTTGACTTAGGTGTTTTTGTGTTTTCTACAATTCTAAGTGTTTCCTAAGGTTTTTCTATTGTTGGCCTAATTCTAACATTTTATTCATGTCATATTTTTATCTTGGGAGGTCGTCTACAAACCTTTTTCCTAGTGGATTATTAGTTGATTGAATATGATAGACTTGTTGTGTGGACATTTGTTCTTTCATACTTAGGGTTCTTGCCCTAACGCTTGGTGTTTGGTTTACATTCTAATAGCATAACCAAAACTTTTTTTTTTCATGTTGTTTGGTTAAACTTCAAAACCAAAACTACTTTGTTTCATGTTGATTGATTAAACTTCAAAACCAGGGTTCTATAGACGAGCTTGTCTTGTCTTAACAATCTCTCCCTTTTTGATGTCTAACAAATATACATGCTAAACAAATAGTTCTACTAGTATATTTCTCTCCCCCTTATTTGTAAAAGATCAAAAAGGCTTAGAGAAATACATTGTATAGATTTGCTTAAGGATTTCTAGGTTGTGAATTACTGAGTTTGGGTCCTGGTAAGCTCTAGGTTGTGAACTACGTCGTTTTATATTGATTGATTAAACTTCAAAACTGAGGCTTCTATAGATGAGCTTGACTTGTCTCAACAACAAACTTGAGTAGGATTAGAAGAGATAAAACAAGGCTGCTGCATAAAAGCAGTTTTCTTCAAGTTCACCATGCAGAAAGGCATTATTAATATAAATTTGTCTAATGGACCGATGAAGACAAATAGCAAGAGTGAGTATAATCCATACAGGAGTAGGTTTGACCACATGACTGAAGATTTCTGTGTAGTCAAGGCCAACAATGGTGAAAGCCCTTAGCAACCAAGCCATCTTTGTATTTTTGGAGAGTGCCATTTGCATGATAAGGGAGCGCCTTTGGAAAGATCCACGAGTGTCCAAGTGCCATTTTCAATGAGTGTTGTATTTGGTTTGCGTTGCATTAAACCAATCAGGATTAGACAAGGCTTGTTTAATAGTACATGATACCTGAAAAAGTCTAGGTTTGTAAATACCTGATTTTGACCGTGTGATCATAGGGTGAGTGTTGGAAGGTGGAGAGATCATATCAGTAGTGGTATCCGAGTAAGAGCTATCTTGGTTGAAGGATGATGAGTTGTTAGTAGTAGAAGGAGAGGTTGAGGACATGTTGAGTGAAGCACCATCATGTGAAGTCTGAGGTAAAGGGGAAAATCTGGGTGGTGTGTTGGCAGCAGCGTGAAGCGTCAGCATGTGTGCAGTGTTGTGTGTGGGCACAGGCTGTGTGGCATGTGAGCATTGTGTTTTGATTGAGATAAAGCGGGCGTGTTAGTAAAAGGTTGTTTAATAGAAATAGCTATACTGGTTGGTGTATCAGAAAAACTAGTTTTGTATTTTTGCACAAAAGGGTTATTAGATAAAGTTGTTAGGATATTTATCCTATTTTAACATCATCATAGTGTGTCAAGGGTTACCTATTTATCATGATTATATTGTGTCTAGGGTTACCCTATTTATTATGTACTTTTGTATCAATTTATTCTTATAAATAGAAGATCATGGGAGGGATAAATCAAGCCCTCTAGAATTATTTTAGAATTTAATTCTCAAGTAAAGTAAAAGGGAAAACAGCTTCATTAAAAAGCACATGATGTGAGATATAAACTGTCAAAAGGTGAGAGACAAAAATACCCTTTGGTTTGAGAATTATAACCTAGAAACAAACTCATTGTGGATCGGAAATCAAATTTTTGTTTGTTATAAGGACAAATTAAATGGTAACAAGCACAACCAAAAACCTTTAAGAAAATCATAATTTGGAGTTTTATGCAAAAGCTTTTTATAAGGAATAAGGTTATTTAAAACAGGTGTTGGGAGATTATTAAAGATATGAACAACACTAACAAAAGCTTCACCCCGAAACTTTTTAGGCAATGAAGCCCAAACAATGAGAGATAGACCAATATCATCCACATGCCTATGTTTTCTTTCAATAGGCCATTTTGTTGGTGTGCGTATAGACATATGAGCCTATGTTAGGATATAGGGTATTTGGGATATAAGGGTATAATGGGAAATGGGATTAGGATAAAAGGTAGAGGAATTGTATAAATAGATTGTTTGGATAGTTAGAAGGTAGTTTTTGAGTACATTGTTTGTTAACAGCCATTGACCTGTGAAGAGGGTTATGCTTCTGGATCTTGTATACACACTATTTTTTCTGTTAATAATACACAATTCACCATATATTTCTCTCTGTTTTCTGGGTGTGAGAGACTGTGAGGGAGTTCTTGATTAGGTTCCCAGTTTAGGAACCTATCAGTCTATGTCTAATATTGTGTGGACAAGTGAGATATTTTGGAAGACATAAGAATTTCTTAGCATTGTCAGTTTGAATGGCTTTTAATTTGTGATTAGTTTGATTTTCAGCAAAGGTTTTTAAAAAGGATGAAAATAGCTTAAACTTGAGATGTAGAATGAAGAAGATAGATCCACGTAAATTTAGAACAAGCATCTAAAAAGGTTATGTAATATTTTGCACCACTAGTACTAGGCATAGGGGCCCAAATGTTAATGTAAACCAAAATCTAAGGAGTTTTATAAGATGTATCAGATTTGGAAAAGGGAAGCTGATGCATTTTTGGTTGAACACAAGTATCACATAACACATTAGAAAAAGCAGTATCAAGTTTGCTAACATGAATATTGTTTTGTTTCAACACTTTTTGAATATTTTGATAAGAAGCATGCCCAGGGTGGGAATGCTATAAAGAAACTATAGAATTTACAGAAGTGTGATTAAGATTCAAAGTGGGAGAAGAGCAAAAGGGGTTAAAAAACATATAATCCATCTTTTAGAAAGCCTTAGATCTGTTTTCTTCCGGAGTTTTATCATAGTAGACATTAGAATGAAATTCAAAATATACATGACTGTCTTTGGTAAATTTGGAAACATCAATTAGATCTTTTGAAATATGAGAAACTGATAGGATATAAGTTGTGCAGAGTGAAACAGTTTAAAAATTAGTTATTTGGGGGGCCTTTATAAGATAGGCAGGGAGGTCTTGTGTGGGGAGAGTTTTTTATATTAGTTGTGTTGACAGGAGATTGTTCCTGTGGAGGGAGAGTGGTCCCTTGAGAGTTAGGTGTTGTACCAGTGTATCCTTTAGGAGCCGGATCCTTGGGAGAGGAGCGAGATGGAAGCAAAAATGAATGTGCTGGAGGGAAGGTGTGATACTGTGGAGATGTGGGCCAACAAACAGAAAATGGTGCTAGTAGAATGTTGAAGAAATATCCAAGAAATAAAAGAAATGCGGCAGAAATCCAAGAATCACAGAAAGCAGAAAGAAGTAAGAAATATGTCAGGAAAGGAAAGAAAGAGGGAGCTTGTTCCAGATTCTAAGCTGAATCTTTAAAGATTTTACCTTGCCTCTGGATTGAGATGCATGACAAACAGGCAGCTTGTTCCCGATTTGGGAAGCCGTGGTGAGGCCAACCATTTGAGTGAGAACAGACGTGTCCATAGAAGCCACAAGCCAAGCAGCCAAGAATTGATCTTGTTGCTCATATTGGAGATAGGCGGGATTAACAATGCTGTGAAGGGCATCATCAGGATTAAGGTATTTGGGTGGGGTATCTTGACCATCCAAGAATTTGATAAGTTGTAATCCTGTGATTGTGGCAGATCAAGAAGTTTTCAATGGTAAGTTTGAGGGAGGTAGGTGTATTGAAAGTGTGAGGGTGGTAGGAGGTAACGGTGGTGGTTTTGGAGTTGTGGGTTCAAAAGCTATGCCAGTAGCTATGATTTCCATGTAAGGAAAAGATACCGAGAGAGGGAAAGAATATTAAATAACTGAAAAGTATCTTACAAAGAAAATGTTAACTAATCTATTTACACTGAAGAGAAGACACATATATATATATAGAGAGAAGGAAGAGTAACTGATAATAACAGAATCAGTTACACTGCTGTGTTATCTCATTAAGAAAGGAATTACTGACAGCAATTAGTATACTGTTAGGATATAAGGAGGAGAAGCTAGTTATGGTATTTGAAATATTAATTAGCTAGTTGTATCTGTGTTTGTAACAGCATATGTCATTTACATTCCAACCTAAGGGGAGTGTTAAAGATTTTAATATGTAAATACGAAAATATTATATAGTCTTAACTTTGGGATTATGTCTTATATTTCTTTTGTTTTCTTGAATTTTATCAATAATATTGCCTAAATAGAGAATCGTGTGTATGAGGTCTCGTAGCTTGAAGCATTTGTTTTTAACAAGCTGCTAACCTTCTGTCCCAACTGTTGCTTCATTGAATTGGTTCCGTGTTCTACCTAAATATTAGATATTAAGTTAATGAAACAAATGTTTACAACCAACCTGCACATGGGAAATCTTATGTAGAAATAAATCTGATGGCAGAAACTGCTCCCAATGATGTTCCCACACCAGAATTGTCTACATTGCAAACTAATGAGCCTGATCCTGATGATCAAGAATTTCAGAGAATAAATGATACCTCAACTGCTGTTTGTAACCGTTTGTTGAAGGCTGTGGAAATGCTAAGACGTGAAGTTAGTGCAATGCAAGCCACTTCGATCCTTCACACTCTCCTGAAAATAATTAGGTATGCTTATGCAAATGTTGGTTGAGCTCTCAATGAACGGCTTGCTTTAAAAGTTTTCAGAAAGTACTTCTAGTAATTATATGTGTAGTTATGCTTGAAGCTTTTCCTTTTACGTATATCATTGCTTCAATCTGATTGCAGGAATGTGATTGAACACCCTTTAGTGGAAAAGTACAAGCGATTGCGGAAGGTACATATAACTCACGTTACCTCTTGGCGTGCTTCCTGAAACAATTTTATATCTTAAAGATTGACTTTGTTAGATATATTATTTTTATTTTTATTTTTAGTTAGTTTATTATTATTTCTTATTTGTATTTTAGGTTTAAATCATATATGTTCTATTATAAATACAATATTCTATGTATATATTAAACACAAAGTAGATTAATCTCACGTATAGTTTTCATCATATTCAACAAACTTCAAAATAAAAATTGATATCTATATAACGGACATTTGATTGCAGGCTAATCCAATCATTGAGAGGAACATCCTAAATAATAAAGGTTTGTACTTTCTGACCATGAATAATAATTTAGTAGTGCTTGTATAGAAGTTATTTTCTTATGTACAATGAAAGAGCCTAGAGATTAGGCATATGATTCTGATAAAATCTAAATAGTAATCTCTTGATTAGAGACTATTTAGAACTAATTTATCTTGTACATAGAAATGTGCAAGCAATTATTACAATTTCTTAAAGTAACTTTTTCTATAAGCTGATGCTAATATTATATATGCTCAAATTTGGGCTGTTATCTTTTTCATTTTTGCTGCTACAGCTGCCTTGGAAATTCTATTTCTGGTCGGCTTCAGCGAAGATGTTATGTTTGATAATCTTGGAAAGGAAGATGCTTACTTGGTGTTAAAGCGAAATGATCCTGGCTTATTATGGCTTGCTAAGTCAACCCTTGAATCAAGCACAGGCTTAGCTTGCTAGCGCAGAAAACGGTTCTGAAAGGCAAAGCAAAATTGTACGTCAAAGTATCTTAAAAATTTCCATTGTATGATATGAGTTTGTAAAGTTTGTCAGTTTCTCTATTTATAGTCACTATCCAATAGATAAAATCAAACACAGAAACATAAGGAGAAGGAAGAACTACATTTGAAGTTCAAACGGAAACCTGGTACTCTCTATCGGTGGTAATATTCGAGTTGTTCATTGCACAACGTTAGATGTCATTTTGTTGTATTTTATTGAATGTATATACATTTCATGAATAAAGGGAAATCCATTAAGTGTTGTTTGTTTAGTATTGACAATTGGAAAAGAATATGGGTATTGCTTTCTACACCTTATCAATATTTTAATACACCCTATCATTTCTGGAATTTATTTTCCGGAACACAATTAACATTTTCGAAAATTCTTTTCCAGAAAGCGATAGTCACTCTTTGCTGTTATACGAAAAAAAAAATCTGCGGTAGCTTTTTGATAGGGGAGACATAAATTTGATAGTGGTAGGAAGCAATACCCAAAATTCTTAGGATAGGAACGTAAAAGGGTAGGCAGCAAACTGCAAAGGATTACATTGTTTAATTTATGGTTCTGTTATGTGTAGCTTATCATGCTTGTGTTTTTTAATTTTTGGTTAAAACATATTTTTAGTTCTTTATAAATAGGTTGAATGCTTTCGAAAGATCTTATTTATGTGGGATTTTTTAAGTTAAATCCTAGGTTTTTCCAATTTAGTTATTTATATTGAAAAATTGATTCAATTGGGCTTTTATCGTTAAATTGGCTTAACGGATTAAGTTTTTGATGAGCTGGAACGTTGACGTAGCCAGTTTTTGTCACATCACTCATATCACGTCAGCGTCACATTTTCTAATAATAGAAACCCTAATTTTTTTCAAGAGTCTAACCCTAGCCATCGCGAGCAAACCCTAGCGTCTTTCACTATAAAGTCGCTGTGAAGCCTTCAGTCTTGTCGTCACCATTTCACTACACTGCAATCGTGAAGCCATCGTGAGAATGCTAGTAGCGCCTTCGTTGTATCGCCACCATTAACACCACCTTCGCGCATCCACCATCTCGTCGCGCCTCAATATTACTGGTGCATAGAAACCCATCAACTGCCACTACCTTTAACAAATAGAGAACTCGGATTCATGGTCGTGATTCGTGCCATCCTCGGACCGCTACAACGCCTCCATCTCCTTCCACCACTGTTTCCTAATGGCGAGCGGCTCTGCGACACTATTTCATCTCCATCAACGCAGAACCCTAAATCGCGTTAAACCCTAGTCGCGCAAAACCCAGAATCGCAAAATCCTTGTGCCGTCGTGAGACCACACCGTGAGAGCTCCAACGTCTTCGTTTCTTCTTTTTCGAGCAATTGTGAGAACCAGCGTATCCTTCATTTTTGCAAGTCTCCTTCTTCACAAATTCATCAACCTACAAACCTAGAGAAATCACAAAACATAGACTCAGAAACCCATTGTGAGTTCATCTCTCTTGCACAAAAACATGAGAAAACTCCCAATCTTGAAGGAGAGGCCCTGGGAGACATTATACTCCATTCCAATCTCGAACTCTATGAATTGTGATTTGTTGTGTCTTTAATCTCGAACCAAATTTGATTTTAATAAACCCTAATTTGGTGATGAACCTTAAGCATCAATTGCTGAAGATGATGAAGGGAGGTAGAAGATGATGAAGGAAGGTTGAAGATGATGAACTCTAATTTGGGTTTCAATTACCAGAAACTTAATTTTTTTATTTTTTAATTATAAATTCCACGTAACCTGTTTGAATGTGCCACATATAAAAAACTTACCATGTCAACGTGCCAGGTCATCAAAAACTTAACTCCGTTAAGTGAATTTGATGACAAGGGTCAATTTGAGTCAATTTTTCATTTTTAAGGACTAAATTGGCGAAACCAATAAGATAGGATCTAACTGAAAAAAACTCACATAAATAGCTATTTTTGAAGGGGTTTAATCTTATAAATATTAATGAATTTTGGTTTTGCTTTCTAATAAATATTTTTAAACTTTTTCTCCAGTTTATTTATGCTTCTCTTCTAGATCTATTTAAATTACTTTACTTCATTATTTTTTCGAGATAAATAAAATAAAATGTTATGAATAATTTTTTTAGATAATGAAAACAAAATTTCAAATAATTTATCTGGATTAAAATCATATTTAATTGTTTTTTATATGTTTTTGAAAGTTGTTAGAAGATGATTATAAGATATGAGAAAGAATGGGAGTTGTTAGAAGATGATAATAAGATATGAGAAAGGATGGAGGTTAATTTTGGAGGGGTCATTTCTTTCTATTTGGTATGGATTTCGACTTGTACCTCTTCAAAAATATTTAAAGAAGATTTGATCATATTATATTTATGGGAATGGTGAGATTCTATGGTTTAGAAAGAAAGAGGCTTTAACAACGCAGAACTGCACTTCAAAGTGTAAGATTAAAAAAATAAAATTTTTAAAAATAAAGTAGTTTTGAGATTTTGAGTTTTTATTTGAAAATTAATGTTTTTGAATATATATTTTTGTTAGAACATAATTGTTATGTTATTTTTGTTGAAGCAATCGGTATCGTGCAACAAAAAAGGTTTTTAGAGTGGAAGACGTTACAGTCAATAATTAAGATAGGAATAGAGTTGTCAAAATGGGTAACCTGGCCCGACCCGACCTGGCTCGACCCGACCTGACCCACCACGGGTTGACCATTTAGTGAGCCAACCCAACCTGGCTCATTTATTAGCGAGAAAAAAAATTCGAACTCAACCCGACCTACCACGGGTTGGTGGGTTAAACGGGTTGGCTCATTGGCTCACCTAATTAACTTTTTTGTCACCTTCTTCTCAGATTCTTGTAACATGTTACTTTGATCGATCAAATTGAAACAATAATAATTGGACCAATTGATATAAAAGAAAATGAAACAAAAGAAATATATTGTTATATATATTTTAAGCTATCAAGCGTAAAATTTTGTCAATTTAATTTAGTGAGACATACAAGAAACTATATATAGACGTTAACAAAAATATATAGCACAAGATAAAATTGTCATGCTTGTAGATAGGTCTAAAAACAAGATAAAATAAATGATATATTCCTGATTCAACCTATAATATTATCCATATATTAAATTGGAGTCCTGAATGGATAAATCCAGAGTATTATGCTCACTTGAAGCATCTTCTTCTTTATCTCCATCTATAATATTATCCAATCTATAATCTTAGGGTTTTATTTGCGGAGGGGAACTTTTGGAAAGACAGTAATGCGAAAGGCTCTATTGCTAAGTAAAGGTTGTGCATTTTGAATAATTAATTTAATTAATTTGATTTCAATAAAAAAAATAAGATTTGAATAATTAATTTAATTTAATTAAAAAAAATAGGTGGGTTGGTGAGCCAACCCGACCCACCACGGGTTCAACCCGTGTGAGTCGGGTTCTTAGTGAGCTGGGTCAAAATTGACTCCCATCAAAATTTTTGCATTTTTCTCCAACCCAACCCAGCTCAAACCCGTGGTGAGCCGGGTTGGCTCACGGGTTTCAACCCATTTTGACGGCACTAGATAGGAACATTGAAATAGTTCTTTTAAAAAATCTTGATTTTCTTTTAAGACTTTTATCAAACAGTTTGAATGCTAAAGAGATAGAGTTAAAGAAAATCAACACAGAAAATTTTATCCTGGTTCAAATCAAAAGATTCTACATCAAGTCGTTAATCACTATAAACAATGATTAACTTTTCACTAAAATATTGTTAACAGATTACAATAGAATGAAATAAAGAGTAAGAACAAAAAAAAATATTCCTTTGACAAACGAATGGAAGAACCTGTTCAATTAACTTGAAGAGAACAGCTTCGACCTTAGGCCCACTAAGCGCAATCTTCTCCTATTCACAAGACTTGATATGAGCACACTAATACTTGAGAACTTCCTCAGACAAATTCTATATTCTCAAATGACTTAGTTCCCTTTTCACTCTTAGAGAGCTTCCCTTAAGCACACAACTCTAATACTCTCAAAATAAAAATTTCTTTCTAAGAGTTGTGGAAAACACTATTTATAACCTAAGGTTTGTGTAGGGTCAGAAACTAAAAAGCCATCTCCCAACTTGCAGTGATAATCAATTATCATAAGTGATAATCAATTATTTGTGTCCATTATAAGGTTTTTCAAAAAGTGATAATCGATTATTCTGAGAAATAATCGATTATTTGTGCAACCTGGACAATATTAAATCAAACAGTGATAATCGGTTACCTTGTGAGATAACCGATTATTTGTGCAAGCAATCTATTTCTACTTTGGCTCATGATAATTAAATATTACACCAAATAATCGATTATCTGTGCAAATATTTTCTAAATAGGAGAACTTCTAAGTGTTATTACATAAACAGAGCTATTCCTATATAATTAATCCTACAAAATGCTTTTAAAGAAACTACAACAAGAGTCTTCAAGTCTTCATCTTGTAGCATCATCAAAACCATAATATCTTCAAGACACCAATGCTTCTCATTGACAATCTCCTTCTTTTTGATAAAAAATCTCTTGTTAAAAGCATTTCTAATTTTCCTGCCATATTTAGACTTACACACACATAAACATGTTAGCAATAACTGCATTAATTAGAAGTTTTTCTCTCCCTTTTTTATCATAAGCAAAAAGTAAAAATAAATACTCTCCCTCAAGTTTAACTTCCCCTCAACAAAAGAAAGATGCAATTTAAATATTATAAGGGGAAAAGAGTAATTAATCTAGAGTAGAGATAAATAACAAGATATTAAACAAACTCATATATCTCCTCTTAAATAGGTACCAGTTATCACATAAGATGTCAATAAAAAATGTGTCCCTCCTTTTTATCATAATTAAAAAATCATCTCATCTTTATGCTCCTCATAAATTAGTTAACTTAAAAAGAATTTAGGTTCTTTAAAAATATTATTTCCCCTAAATGTAATATTCTCCTCAAAATAAAAAACAGATGCTTAAAAAAAATTTAAAAAATGTTTTTTTAACGTTTCAACTTAAGATAATCGATTATTTAGGAGTCAAATTGTCCAAATTCATATTTTGAAACTGAGATAACCGATTAATTACGTTAATTTTTGAAAAACGTAAATTTGGGCCAAATTTTCAACCTAAGATCGCATTCATAAATTATTTTCAAAACTCTTAACAGTTATCTGGATACCATAGAGCTTTTTTCTTTTCCTTTTGAAAATTTAACCTGCAAAACAAATCAATAGCGTTTTGGTCCCCATAATCTCATTTGGGTCCTTTGGTGTTAGAGGAAAATTACTTTATATTAGGAATCCAAGTATATTTTTAATTTGGAACATCAAAATGTTTAATTCTACATTTTTTAGAAGTGTGTCCCTTTTTCATACAATAAAAACATGTGACAACACATGGGTTTCTAAAATAAGTTGTTCCTTTTTCAACTCATACTCTACGGGTTCTTTTAAATTGATTCTTATTTTTAAGCATACTCTTATTTTTTAAAGACTTCTTATTAACTCCATTATTTATACAAGATGCATATTGAGTAGCCTTCTTAAGCAAATTTTCTAAAATATCAATATTAAACATATGACTTTTGCATGATAGACATTCAACAGGATGTTCAACATTTGCAGATTCTTTCATTTCTAAATTGCCAATTTTATTTCTTAAAATAACTTCCTCATCTAATTGGTTTAATGTCTCGGTAGGTTCCTATTTTTGTCTAGAATCTCAAATAGGTCTCTGACTTGTTCGGCATCTCAATTGGGTCCTTATTTTTGTAAAGTTGAATCAAATAAAGGTTTGCCGTCAAATTGATCAAACGCCGTTAAGGAGAGTGTTACGTGGCATGCTGACATTGTAGTTTTAATTTATGTGGCACTGAAAACGTGTGTCAATTGTATTTTTTTAATTTTTGAATTAAAAAATTAAGTGTACAGAGTAGAAATATAATTTAAGTAAGGGTTAAGTAAGGACAAAGTTGGGAAATCAAATTAAATCAAGTGCTGAAAGCCCTATTCTCCTACGTAATTGTGAAATCGAAATCAAATTGGGGGAATGTGAGTTTTAGGGTTCCTGGGAGAAAACAAAAGTGTGATCTACTTCGATTGGAAGCGCGATGGATAATGGAAATTCACATTCTTGTTCTTCTTCGACATTATTATCATATCTTACTTCTCGAAGTTTAAGTAAATTATTTTCTTTTATTCTGATTCTAAATTATAAATTGGGGGCTTTTTCTCCATAGAATCCTAAACAAGGGTCTGGACGTTTGTTTCTTTTGCTTGAATCAAGAATTTCAGAGTTGGAAACACTTTTTTTTTCTATTCCTTTGCTTTAGTCGCAACATAGAGAGATTTCTTCCTTTCTCTTTCTTCGGGGTATGGCTGGGTATCGCAAGAACGAGAGACGACTCCGGTAGTGATGGCGCGACGACAATGTGGAGATGGCGCGACCAAGCGACGTTCGTGGTGGTTTGTGGCGGTGCATTGGACGTTCTTCTTCTTTCCCCTTTCCCTCTTTTCTCGTTCTGGACAGCGAGCGTTTTCATTTCCTCTTCTCCTTCATGATTCTGATTGGAGATTTGTGCAGATGGGGCGCGAATGCCCTTCTCGCGGTGCGGTGCGGGTGATAGCGACGGAAGTTCCTTCTCTCTGTTTTGATTTGTGGCGGAAGGAGGAAGGTTTCTTTTCCTCATTTTCTTCTGACTTTTGATTTGGGTTCTATTTCGATAGAGTTTTCGTTTCAAATTGATGTGGAAAATCCTTGGTTCTTCTGAATTCGAAACTTGAGTTGGGATTCTTCTGCTTCGGAGCCCCAATCTTTTTCTCACGAACCCTAATTCGGAGCCCAATTTTTTTTCCCAATCTGATTTGGATTTCTCAATTGCAGGGCTGCACTTAATTTTTTATATTTTGCCCAGTTTGCCCTTGAGTACATCTGATTTAACCTCTGTGCAATCCATTTTTTAATAAAAAAAATCAATTCAAACTCGTTTGTAATGCCACGTCTGATTAATCAATACACTGACCATGCTACGTAATCCAAACTTAAACGGCCGTTTGTCCAATTTGACGGTAAGCCTCTAATTGCTTCAATTTTACAAAAACAAGGACCCAATTGAGACACTAAGAAAGAAAGGGACCTATTTGAGATTCTGGACAAAAATAGGAACCTATCGAAACATTAAACCTTTTCTAGAATATCAATATTAAACATATGACTTTTGCATGATATAGACATTCAATAGGATGTTCAACATTTGCAGATTCTTTCATTTGTAAATTGCCGATTTTATTTCTTAAAATAATTTCCTCATCTAATGTCTTCTCATATTTAATTTGCAATTATTTAATTTTCAATTCTTTAAATTCCTTTTTCAAATTTTTATGAGCAACATTCAATTTTTCAGATTTATCAAGTAATTCAAGAAAAGCCTTTTGTAAATCAAACTCACTAGTGTCAAAGCTAGAAGAACTTACTTGGCTTGTAGTGTTATCAATATTAGCTACCAAACACAAGTTTGCTTCTTCAACATAGTCACTTGAGCTACTTGAGTCATTATCATTCTAAGCAATGTAGGTCTTCTTCTCTTTTGTGAATTTTCTTTTCCTTTCTTTCTTCATTTTTCTTGTTGTTTGGACAATCAACTTTCACATGGCCTCTTTGACCACATCTATAGCATTTGTAGCTTGATGAAGAACCTTTATTGTCCTTCTTTTTCTTCAAGTGTTGGCTTCCACGTGATTCATTATTGGCCATTAAGCATAGATTTTCTTGCTCATTTGAATCGCTTGAGCTTGAGGAGTTTGATGTAGAGCTTGAATCAGACAATGTCAATTTAACCACATCTGTGACTTTAACATGGGTGACTCTTAAAAACTCCCACATTTCCTAAATACTTTCATAAACATAAACTTTGAAAAATTCATCAAGGGTTAGTGCAGATAAAATTATATTTCTAGCCCTAACATCATATTGTGCCATTCTGTTTTCATCCAAAGTCCACTGTAAATAAGGTTTTTCTACCTGTATATCATTTACAAAAATGGTGGGAATGAAAGGTCCATTCAAAACAACTTCCCAAATACCCCTATCAATAGACTCCAAAAAAATTTGCATTCTTATTTTCCGAAAAGCATAATTTTCCCCTATAAACAAAGGAGGTCTATCAATAGAAGCACCCTCAGCATACATTTGGTTATGACCGTCCATTTTCAAAAAATTTGAAAAACTATCAAAGCAAGCTCTGATACCAATTGTTGAAACAATCAGTATTGCGCAGCGAAAAGGGTTTTAGAGCGAAAAGCGTGTTAATGGTCAATAACCAAGATAGGAACGGTGAAATGGTTCTTTTAAAAATCTTGATTTTCTCTTACTCTACTCTCCTTATTCACCAACTGTTTGATAAAAGTCTTAAAAGAAAATCAAGATTTTTAAAAGAACCATTTCATCGTTCTTATCTTGGTTATTGAACGTTAACACGCATTTCGCTCTAAAACCCTTTCCACTGCGCGATACCGATTGTTCCAACAATTTCTTTATTTTTATATTTTTGTTTATGAGCAAAAGAGTATTTTACATTTATTTAATCGGTGTAGAAATTAATTAAGGAGGTGTAGAAAGAAAAAAACATACAAATTAAATAATTTGAATATTTAATAAAATGATATTAAGTAAATCTTTTAGAAGATTTAGTTGTTGTTATTTTAAAAATTAGTTAAATGAAAATAAGAGATATAATCTTGGTGGGTTTAAATATTAAAAGATATATTATTATTAGAGAAAATCATTATAGATATTGTTAGATATTTTAAAAGATTACATGGATTTGAAAAAGATTTGGTGGTTGATGATATTTTAAAAAGTAATTAAGAAAGAATAAGAGAGGAAATCTTAGTGGTTTTAGAGATAAACTAAGTTTTTATTAACATTAAAAAGATAGAGATAGAATTGAAGAAGATAAAACGGAGAAGAGTAAGAAGGGGGTCTACATTTTGTTACCCTAAAATCAAAAAACAAAAATTAGAAAGATAAGCAAGAGAAAAGAAGTTTTCTAGGAGAAAATAGAGCCGAGAATGAGACATCGAAAGGAGAGGACGATCAGTGACGTTGTGAAGCTTTGATGATCTTTGAAACAAAAATCGTATGAGACCAGGTAGGGGGACTTAACCTGGGTTTCTTTCTAATGAATGATTGTTGTTTTGGCTTTGTATGATCATTGTTTAATTCATTTGAATGTTGATGATCGTGTACATGTTAGCATGTGAGTTAACTTCGATTGTATTTCATGAACTACGGTGTTGTGTTGATTTTCGTTTCTTCTTCTTGCTTTTGGTATTATGTTTGAATGATTCATAAATGTTGTGGTGTCGTTACCTACTGTTTTGGTCCTTGAATGTGCTTGTAGAATATACATTTAGCTTTAAATGATGGGCCTTTGTGTGCGAGGTGAAGGTTTTGAAGTAGAGTGTCACTCGTTGTGGAGAGGGCATGGGTTCATGTATCATGGGAGAATTAATTTGTAAGGTTGTTGGACAATATGATTTGAGTATGGATAACTCTTTTGGTCGTGTGATGCGGGAAGAGAATGGTTCGTGTAGTGATGACTCTTTTGGCTCCCAAATCTTTTATTTTTAAAGTTATCTCATTCTTAAAACCAGTTATATTTTTAAAATATATTTTAGTAAAAATTATTGTTGAGTTACAAGTCTATTATTGATAGATTTAGTTACGAAGAAGCCCGTACATAAGAACACGTGTCACTATTGTAATTGTTGACAAATAAAATACATGTGAATGAAAAAAATCATGACAACAATGTTTTCAAAAGGAGGAGAATTTTCTTTCTGTAGTTAGTTTAAATGTAACTTTTGTTACTTTTTCATTCTACATTCTGCACATTATTGTTATTAAATGAGGAATCAACTAGAAAGGTAGTTCAAAGAAGTGTTTGAGTTAAGACTATGATTAAAATCAAATTGATTTATACTAGACAAAACTAATGATTATAGATTATGTTTTAAAGCAGTTGATCCAACTTGACATAATTATGAAACTTGAAAATTAAGACATACTGGAAAATTATTTCATGGTAAAGTTATTGTTTTGCAAGGTGATTCTAGACAAACTTTGTCTATTGTCGGACAAGATCAAAATATGATGTGGTCAAACAATCAATAGATCACTTAGAATTATGAAAAGATTGCAAAGTTCACATAATACAAAATATATCAAATAACTTATTAATTATTATTAACACTGGAAATAGAAACATGAATTTTCAAATAACTTATTAATTATTATTAACACTGGAAATACATGAACTTAAATAAAAATGGTGAAAACAATATTTTCACAAGATCTGAAAACAATGAATTAGCTTTACTCTCAATGGTTGAATTTGTCAATCGTTATTTTTTGCATAATATGGTGTCTTTTTGTGTTTTTTTTTTTTTATCACGGAGCAACATTTTGTCTTACAATTGAATTTGTTAAACAAGTGAATTGTTTCATTTTATCTTTAATATTTGGAGAAGAAAAAATTTTATTTAAGTTCATGCACATCTTAACAAGAGCACAAAATTCAAGGTGAATAATTGACATTAGGATTTTTAAATCACATTAAATATTCAAAGGTTATCACTCATCCACTTAAACTAAAAGTAAGTGTAACTATAATGTTTTTGAAATGTTGATCAAGCAAATAATCTTTGTAATAAAGCAATGTTGTAAGTGAATAATTTGGAGAAAAAGAAAATATTTTTTCTAGTATCGTTATAACTTGCAAAATACATATATTAGAAATGGATTTGGTTTCTTTTGATTTAGAATTGTCCTTCAAGTTTTAAAGAAGACAACTTTGTATATCAACAAGATTTAAGCTCAATCACTTATCAAGCTTAGACTTAATCTTTATGGTCTTGTATGTATACACAGTCAACTAAATGTGATTATTTATAGAGTAAAAACAAAAGAAAAACATATTTTTCTTTTACATATAAGTTTCATTTAAGTATTAGCTTTTTTTTTCCTATCAAAGTCTTTTATCAAAATACTTATTTCGAATTGTTTTAACCGGATCTAATTGAGGTAATGAAACCAAATTCATACTTAAATAAATAAGAGGATTTCAATTATAGACATCAAAAATAACTTCATAAGACATGTAAAATTCATTCAATTATATTTAAGTTAATTTTTTCTATTAAAAAATAATTAAGATAATAATTAAAGTCATCTAATTATTAAAATTATTTATTTTATCAAAGCCCGAACTAATATAGCAAACAATACTCCTAAACATGTATATATATATATATATATATATATATATATATATATATATATATATATATATATATATAGAGAGAGAGAGAGAGAGAGAGAGAGAGAGAGAGAGAGAGAGAACTTCTTTTCCCCATCCCATAATTATTTATAAATTTATGGAATGGATCAGTTCCCACTTCCATGAAATCCATTCCCATTCTATGAAATTGATTCGTATAGAATTGATTAGTATAATACATATTACACTTTATATAGGAGCATTATTGTAAAAACATATTCAATACTCACAAATCTCTTTTCCTCAAACGAAATTATGATCCCACAAATTCACAGTTTTTCTCGCTCCTAATTTTGATAAGGACACGAAGTTCACTTGCATATCATTGTTAGTAATCAATCAATAATAATAAGAACTCAACACAAAGGTACAGTGTTAATGACAAATTTAGAAAACATAATTTCATTTAGAATTTTAGTTTTCTAGAACGGTCCTGATAATTCACTTATCCAGGTATGATCAAATTCAATCAAAAAGTCAATTTATTTAAAATGCAAACTAGATTGCCTTTGTCTAATAGAGTGAGCGTTTTGATCTACGTTTAATTTTACATCAAAATGCAGTTCAAATAGGCAGAAGAAAAATAATCTTGAAGATGCATTCAATTAACTTCCTAAACTTGTTACACTGTTTCCTCACTTCCAGAAAATGATATACATAAAAATCAAGCATAAACAATAGAGCAAACCATAGGTAGCATAAGAGACAACAAAGCAGCATTAAAAAACTTCATCTATACATAAAATTCTAAATATAAACAGAAGGCTGATAAAGCAAATACATCAAGTGAGATTCAGACCAACATGGCTGTGTGACCAATCAATGAAGCATAGTGGAGAGAACGCATTCAAGCCAATTTCCAATGAGCCTTAAACATCTGTAGCTGGCTCAAGAAGGGAATCAGTTTTGACAGTTTGAGATTGGAGAACAATCCTCTCAGCAACATGGCTGTTCATATAATGTAGACGACAAACAGGCATATACACATCAGCCCCACCAATGAGTTCAGTCTCTTGATCCTCTGTCTTCCTCAAGGTGAAGAAAGCACGTTTGCCACATAGTTCGCAACGGGCTGTTAACTTGGTGACAGAATCTGCTAGAGGAATTATGTGAAGCACTGAGCCAAAGCTTCTCCTGAAAAGGGTAAGGTGAAAGATAAGAATTTGAAGAAAAAAAAAATCAGAAAAAGGCCTACAATCAAATGACACTTATATGTGTATTTCTGAACAATACCTTAAGTAATCACCATCCAGGCCTGCAACGATTACAGTTTTACCATCCTCGTCAGCAGCCTTGCAGCAAAACTCGTATAGGTCCTCAAAAAATTGTGCTTCGTCTATTCCAATCACATCCAACTGCATCCCACCAAACATTAGCAAAGTAATAAATATTTCAGTGATTCTTTCTGTTAAGGACTGCACCTTAAAACCTTGAAGTTCACTGTAACCCTGATCTTAATAATTCCAACCAAACCAACCTAAACTGCTACTCCAATATCAAGACCCTTGGATTCCTTACCACCAAAATTGCAATTACGTTAATTGCATTTGTAAGGCATTTTTGCACCAATAGCAACACTAAGGACAAAAATAAGATTATGGCCATAACCAAATAATAAAACCTTAATTATAACTAATGAATTTTGATCCTCTCAGATCGTTTAATAAAATGTTTTAGTGATGTTAAGGAAAAGAAGCACGTATAGAAAGGAATGGAAATTGATAGTAAGAGTTGTACGATTCCCTAGTCGGTCTTTTTAATAATCAATTTCTCAATTGAAACACAGTAAATGTTAAAATTCTTTAAAAAGGAGTGGCTATAAAACAAAAATATATGCATATAAAATATACTAATAAATTGGCAAAATCATTTTTCACCATAGCACATACAAGACCAAAAATATAACATGAAAAATGAAAGTTACACATAGAATTTGGATAAAATTAAATTGAATTTTATTTATTTAAATAAAAATACCACTGAATAAAAAGGATTGAAAAATTGAAAGCTAAAAGAATTACTTTAGAAAACAGTAAACACAAAAAAGAAAAAACAAAACAAAACAAAACAAAACAAAAATACCTTCTGATAAGCACCATGGCCATATTTTTCTCTGAAAGACAAAAGATTCGGTAACGCCCAACAAGGAAATTTAATCCCATCGTGCGTCACAACCGAGTCAATCGCATATCTTGTGTCCTTGCTTGACTTCAACATCACCACATTCCTTCACAGCAAAATAACGAAACTGTTAGCAAAACAACCAATAGAAAATCATGGAATCAACAAAGATCTGAAAAGAAAAAAGAAAAGTGGGAATTGAAAACTAACCTGGCAGCGTTGAGCTCGGATTTGATACGACGAAGAAGCGCAGTGGTCTTGCCAGCGAACATGGGGCCCACAATAACATGGACCTCACCAGATGGGTGAGAAAGGTCTTTTGTGTCTGGTGAGAGGGAAAGAGAAGAAGAAGAAGAAGCCATTGAGAGAGAAGTTGGAACGCGAAAAGAGGTGTTTGGGTTTGATGAATCACGAGGAAAAAGGACAAGGTTGATTCCGCATTTATAGAGCGGTTTTGCGATTATTTGATTCGATAGGTTCAGGGGGAGGATTTAAATTGTGGAGGGAACACAAGAGTTCAACTGGCGGGAAACAAATTTTCGAACGCTTAAAGCGAAAAGACATCGAGAGTACTGGTGTATTTTTCTTTTAAAGGAGGAGATAAGTATAATAATGTAAGAAAGATGATATTTTTAAAATGAAAATATTGTGTAGAATTTAAATATATATATATATATATATATATATATGTATAATTTAAGAAAATATCAGAAATTGTGGGCACAATTTACTCTAATATTTATATTATGAAAAAAAAATAGCGAAAACGTCCCATCAAAGGTTATTTTGACTATTGATTCCATAATTATTGTAAAAAAAACACTACACAGGCATTTTAGTATTAGTATGCTAATTATTTGAATTTAGTATATTATTTAATATTCAATACATACAAGTTTTAAAAATGAGAAGAATAAAGAGTAGTTATATATATTCCAAAAGTTTTGAGAGATTTAACGCTATAATATTTGATTATTTTTTACTAAATGAGTCCATTTAAACAAACACGTGGTGGACAGAGAAGAAGGTGGCGTAACATAACTTGTGAGTGATTTGCGTTGGAGGTTGAGAATGGATGCGATGGAAGAGAGTGAGACAGGGAAAGGGAGTGTGAGCTTAGAGGGAGAGAAGGTGATATTGGTCCCTTACATGGAAGCCCATGTCCCCAAATATCACCAATGGATGAAGGACCCTTCTCTCCTTCAGGCCACTGCCTCCGATCCTCTTACCCTTCAGCAGGAGTACCAAATGCAGCTCTCATGGTTCCAAGACCCTTCCAGTTCACCTCTCTCTCTGTCTTGTTCTAACCCTAACCCTAACTCTATCACTGTCTCTTCATCCTTTTTCACTGCTCCTCACCTCAATTCTTGCAGAGGAGACCTTCATTGTACTGGACAAGGACTTGGTTGTTGGACAATTCTCGCACGGGGAACCCCACCTCGAAGGTGGCTGCCCTTTTCTGTTTCTATTTACTCCGATCACTTCTTTTTGTTTTTTTAAATATAACCAAAATTTAACTGCAGCCATGGTTGGTGATGTAAATCTGTTCATGAATGATTTGGATGATCCTCACGTGGCAGAGGTTGAAATAATGATTGCAGAACCAAAGAGGTATCCCAATTTAACTTCCGTTTCATCAACTAGTTTCCCAATTACTCGCGTATACGATTCTGATATATATAAATTGTGAATTGCCTCATTCTAGCTGTAGCTTACAAAACAACAAACTAACTAATGCCCCTCTATAGCTTCATCTTTTTCTTTGTTGTTGTATATTAGCCGTTACGTTATCATAATTGGTTTACCAGCTGCTTCTTTGTGCTCATTGTTGCCCGTGTTTCAAAATAAATTGTTTATCTTATAACAACTGGATTTCCTTTCTTTGTTTGACAAAAGAGAAAATTTTTGTTTGGATGGGGGTGCAGATGTACATGTGCTGGGGAGAGACTGAAATTAAGATCAGATGCAGAGCCAGTTGAGATTGTTTAGTAGTAGCACACTTGCACTATGTATAATCCCTGTTCAATGGCTTAATAAGTTTCTGCACAAAAATCCAAGGTGGCAAGAATAGGAAAGTGTACAAAGGAAAGTTACTTGAATATAACCTTTCTAAACTTTCATCTCTTTATTCATGTGAACCGGATCTTTTTGTAAACTTTCATCTCTTTATTCATGTGAACCGGATTTTTGAAGTTTATATTGTTTTTACTTCCCTACACTGGGATCTATGCTCCAACTTTTAACTCACCTGATTATGCAAGTGCAAGAGATAAAAACCTTTCCTCTGTCTTCATCTAGCAGCCTAAGGTTTTGGCTGATTTAATCTTTTGAAGCTTTGGCATGTTTGGATGAGTTTTTTCTATACACACTCCTGGGAGAAAAAAGTAAAGAAAAAAATGAAACAAGTTTCTCCATATGTTAATATTAGAATATGAATAAGTTAATTTGTAGAAATTGTCTTGTAAATGTTCTCTAAATTTTTATTTTTTAACTTGTGCACAAGTTAACTTTAAGCTTATGTAGAAATTCATTATATTTTTCCTCCTTTTGCTCTCTCCAAAATGTGTTCATCGAAAAGTTCGTCCAAACAAGTTCTCAGTATTAAATCTCTTCATTCTAACCTCTATCAACTTTCACTTGCTGGCATAGCCGTAGGAAGGGACTTGGAAAGGAGTCTGTTCTGATGATGATGACCTTTGCTATCGAGAAGTTAGGAATTAATATGTTTCTGACTAAAATTGCAGACTCAAATGGAGCATCCCTTGACATGTTCAAAAAATTGGTTTGTACGCTGCTTTTTCTTTTTATCTTTCCTTTTATGTGTCTTACAGCCGAACATATAACTTTTTTTTGAGTGGTTACGAAATAATGATGCTTTTGAACAACAAAATTTTACGTTTGCTCTACATATTCTTTAATTTTAGAGACATGATCATTCTATAGATTGATTTCATGCACTCCCGTGTTAAGTGTCTCTCTCTTTCTCTCTCTCTTCCAAGGGTTATTAAGTTTTGTAGGTTTGACTCAGTTCATGGATTTTGTGTAGGGGTTTGTGCAAACTTCATATAGCAACATCTTCAAGGAGGTGAGAGCATTTAAATTTCAATGGATTGCCTGACTCAGGCAAAACATATGCTTTGTTCTCACATGATTGAAAGTGCAAGTTATTATTTAAATTTAGCCAAGGAATATAACTTTTCTTTTCTCAAATAAATTCGGGTTGAAATCCATATGATTTGTGCTTATTTAGTAGGAGGTTCAAGCTAATTGATTATTGTAAATTGACCTCGGGAATTTAAGTTTCCTGCAAATCAGTCCTATTCTCAACTATTATAGACTTATAGTGATTACCTACAACAACACACTACAGAGGTTGAAGCCCTAACAAGTTTTGTTTAGAAGAACAAAACCATTCCCAAAATGATAATTAACACATTGTACGCATAGAAATGTGTGTGCGTTCATGTACAAATAATCTAAATTGATATTGGATATTCGCGTTCTCTAATTTGAAACGTCAAACTTGTTCTACTAAATTCACTCACATAGAAATTGCCATAGGTTTCAAATAAAATAGGTCATAACTATGGTGTAATCTGAGTCCCACAAACAGCAAAAGAATTGAAAAATGTGCTATTAGATTTTCCAGTCATTGGTGGAAACTAGTTTTCACGTGAATTCAATGTAATTATGGTGATTTTTGTTTGAACGTTTGTTGAATTCCATAGCTTTTATGCAGGTGAATTTAACAGGACAAAATTTCGTGTCTTTAATTATTCAAAACATAAATTCTATCTTAAAATCGTCTTTTAGTGAAATATATCATATACATTGTACTTCATATATTTTAACCATTTTTTCAGAACATCATAAATGTTTTGATAAATAATGAAAACCTTTAGCTTATGTATGTCCAGAGCTGTATATTAGAAAGTTATTCCTTTTATGTTCTTTCAAAGAAATTGACCTTATACCTGTTTGATAATGGTACCGTCTCGGATGCTATTATCTCCAATGCTCGAACACTCCTTTCCTACCGTTATGGCCTATTTATCTTGGTATCTAGTGCCTTAATCATGGTTGACTTTTGATAAACTTTGTATACTATAATGCTTCACATTTATGTTCCACTTTGTCTTTTTCCTTCCTTCTGTAGAATGTTTAATAATAGCTCGTTCCTACTTTACAGGTCACTTTGGAGTTGCAAGTAACACAGCCCAAGAAAGAGGAGATGCTTGGTTTAATGAAAGTGATAACCAAACATACATAAAAGTAGCAATATCACTTCCAGTTTATTTAATGGTAATAGAATGATATCTTCTGTTGCTATACTTGTTTTGTGATGTCCGGTTAAAGTGTAACTATGCTAAATTCTGACATTATTCATATAACTCTAACCCCGTCTAAGTGTAATAATCTGGAGCTATATTAACGGCGAAGGTATGTAGCGTGTTTATGTTTTTCTTTTTCTTTTAAATGAGAAGAACAGACCCGATGCAGACGAGAAAAGGCTTCTGAATTGTTTGAATTTTGGTTTTTTAAAGTATGTTTTAACTCTAAGTATGTTAAGATAGCACAATCTGGAGTGGATGTATCAGAATAAACTTTTTAGTCGAGAATAAAAGGTAGGAGTGTTTGTTTTTTAACATTATTTTTTTCACTTCAAATCTTATGTTAAAATATCATTCTTAGGGTCAATTATGCATTTGAAGAATTGTTTGCTTTTAGAATCTCATGTTATTAAAAGGCACTGGTAAATTAAAAGAAGAATATGTATATAATAAAGAGTTTTTGACCATGACTTTGGAAAGAGAGAGTTTTAGCAATATTGGAATAAACTAATTCTTTTGAACAATTTTCAATGGCTTGAAGTTGTTTGTGATATTACTTAAAACAAATAAATGCTTATTAGTATCGACTTCCTATTAAAAGTGAATGAGTTAATCACATTTAGATTTATTAAAGTTGGCTGGATTGATCATGATAGTCTCCAGAAAATATGATATCTATTTAATCTATTAATATTTAATATCATTAATAAAAAGTATCTTGTAAACTATTTTTATTTATACTGATTATGATTCTTAGGAATGTTTGATTAATGTGTTTTTATGAGATGCTTTGTTTTCTTAACCACATGTCTATACCATGCTAACAGCAATTTAATGTAAATTGTGCATTCAAGAAATTTTAGCTTAATAATACCATTTCTTTTTCCGAACTTGTTCTTGTCATTTTAACTTCTTTTTGTCGTGGAAATCGTGGTACATTAAGGACGATGCTATTATGGACTCAAACGAGTATAAAGTATTTCTACAATTGGACTAGAGGCACACGATGCACTAGATCGGAAAAAAAGGTTCACATTGTCCATGAATCAGAAATACTTTTTATTATATAATCTATAATTTTTTATATTATACCATCTAGAAATTTATTATGTAATTTGAAAATAAATTCAAATTATATAATCTAAAATTTTAAAAAATTGTTCATTACAAAAAAATTATTAAACAACAACTAAATTTTGAGACAGAAAATAATTAATTTTATAAATTAAAAATTATTGGTATTTAAAGTAGTCTTTATTATTAATAAAAAAATAATAATTAATTTATTAATTAATGTTTGAATTAATAGTAAATAGTTAAAACATTGGTAGTTAACATTAGAGACTAATTTATATTTTTATTTATAAACTAATTATAATTTTTTATTAATAATATATTTTATTTTAAATATAAATAATTTTTTATTTATAAAATAGTGTCTAATTTAATTACTAGTTTTTTAATTTTTAATATTTTGTATTGTAATTTGAAAATGTATTAAAAGGATATAATTTAGAGTATTTTTTTAATCTAGAAATGTAATATAGATTGTATAATAAGGGAATTGTATTTTAAATTGTATAATTTGAAATACTTTTTTTCATTTTGAAATGTATTTTGGATTTTACCATTTAAATTTAGAATATGTTCATGAGTAACCAGATCATCCATAATGCAAAGATTATGCTATCGAAAATACATTTCCAGATCTAAAATTATTATCTAGATTATTCGGTCTAAATACATTTTTAAAATGTATAATTATAAAATGTGACCAATAAAAGTTCTTTTCCCTTGTGAATATCGGCGGAAAAGTTTAAAATTTTGTGCTATATTTCCTTATTTGTAATATATACATCAACTTTAGATCACGTAGAAGCATATTTACTTAACACATTATACATGCGTTCAAGTATCACATAGACATGTAAAGATACTTAAACATATATAATACACCCCTTGAATAATCCAAATTCAATCATTGACATGTTATACATCTAATAAATCCAATTATACTACATATGATTATTATCACACCCTTACAACATATATTTGCATAGAAACCCCTCAAGCATCATAATTTTGTTCTCTCTTAGTATCAAACTCTCTCTTGGGATAACCCAACAAAACATACATAATACATTTATAGGGAAAATTCATCACAAATATTACCTAAAACCTATTCTCATGTACATACAAACCCTTGCCCAATAATAGCAACACATAATCATAATCATAATCATATAAATATATATCAACAAATATCTTCATGCAAGTAAATCAAAAATACATATCATACAACAAATAATGGTAAGTTTCTCCATACCCCTCAAGAAAATCAAGAATACCCACATGCATCATACAATAAAACAAACAAATAAAGGTAAATTTCCCCATACCTTAGTCATTAGTAGGGTTTTATCTAACTTCAAAAACACCACATATTCTCCCTTGCCCTAAGGTTTTTTGTTGCTCTCTCTTTTCTTATCCCAAAAACGCAAATCTCCACTCTTCCTCTGTTTTCTCTCTTTGATTTAGAGTTTTTAAGGTTTCTAATACACAACCCCTCTGTCTCTCTATATATATCTTAATATTTATAAATCAACCCAACTTTATCACTAAATTTTCTCACTTATAATAATATATTTTATTCTAATTTATTATAAGAAGTCTATCAATAATATATTATTATTATTATCCAATAATAATATCTTAAGATATATTTTAATTAGCAATATCTCAAAATATCTTTTTATTAATTTTCCATATTATTTAATGTGTTTTTTTTAGTAGTCCATTGTAAATAAAGTTTTTCTTCTTACACATCATTTACAGTAATGGTGGGAATAGGGTCCATTTACATCAGCTTTCCAAACACCTTTTTCAACATACCCTAAAAGTATTTGCATTCTGACTTTTCAAAAGTTGTTACCAGTAAAGAGTGGAGGTCTGTTGATGGAGGCACCCTCGATATAAACTTGTTTTGTTCGATCATTTTCGAAATATTTTAAAAACTATCAAAGTAAGCTTTGACACCAATTGTTAGAAATACACAACGAAATGTTTAAACGTAAGAACAAAACCAATAAGTGGTGAATTGGTTTACTGATTAAAAATTTCCCCTTTTTAAAATATGATTTCACAATAACAAGTATTCCTTTAAATATTAACGATAAATAAAGAGAAGAGGGAAAAAAAGTTTGCGCAAGGAATTCGCTCGGATCAAAGGACCCTACATCCAGTTCTTAATTTCTCTTAAAAAGGATTAACCAATCACTAAAAATAACCAAGAACATATAATCATAAAGAATAAAGTTGAGGATAAAAAACACCCCCTCCTTCGACATGCAAGGGAGGAAGAATACCTCCTTTTACCTAGCTTGGTGGCCAATGGTATGTGGGACGTCCCATGTTATAGTGGTCATGTGTCATGCTCACATTGGAGATGTTTTCTCATAGTTAGTGGCCACATGTCACTCTAGGAATGTGGAGGATTATCCATAAGTAATGGCCACATGTCCTTCTTCTATTGGAGAGAATTTTTGCCTTTTGTCTCAAAGTTAGGTAAAGGTAGTGTTTTTAGGGTTTTCCTTCTACATTTTGGACACACCCTAAGCCTATAAATAGAGGTGTTTTCACCCTTGTATTCTCACTTTGAGATTAGTAATGAAATGTTTCAAAAATATTGAGTCATTCTATTAGTCTCTAAAGTCATAACTAGAGCATTTCATGTTGTCTCCTCTATTATCTTTCTCTAGAGTTGACCTACCTCTCTAAAAGTACTATCAAACAACACTCCGCTATCACTAAATCACTTAAACCGTGAACATCTTTTCTTATTTACACCATTGCTTTGGTCCAACCTAACTTGAGAAGATTGCTATCACGATTTATTCCTATGAACAAGGTAGGTACGAGAGCTTCTCAACAATAATGCTTCATTATCGCCAATAAGGACAAGGAAAATGTATTCACAATCATCTCATTCTTATATTAAATTTTAAAAAAATTAAGTATTACTCGTAATTTTACTAATATCATGTGAATATTATAAGAAAAATAATTTTAAACTATAAATTCAACTGTAAATTTATTTTTCATTTTTATCTTCATAACTCAATGACAAAAAATTAGAAACAAAATTAACATCATAAGAACTTATAAATGTTTCGTGTATTCGACCCATCACGGGACCCGCTTACCACTCTCAAATCCAACAAATCAAAACTGATATACATCAAGTAAAAATAAAAGCCTATATTTTAATTCATCAATTTCGCATAAATATTTTATAGTCTTTTAAAAAATTGTAGAAATTAGTGTTTCGAAACGTATGATTATTTTCTTATATAATTTCAGTTCCTATATTTGCTGAATTTGTAATTTTGGCCCACTAATTTATTGCAATTCACAATGCATATACCTAGCCAAAATCACCACATAGGCCAACACATTCAACAAGAATACTCCCAAAAAGAAATTAAAACTGAATATTTTTTTCCTCTCCAATTGGACCGTTTCACTCTTGAAAGAATGAATTCAGCTTCCAGTTGAATGAAATTAGATGTTAATTTTTTAAATTGATTATTGGAAAATATTGTAATTATGGCAATAGAAAAATTAAGAAAATAATATATTGTAAGTATGATTGGTTTTTGTAAAATTAAATTTAATAAATGTGATAATATTATATTGGGTTTGCACATTGTAGTTCATCGCATATTTTCCTTCTTCGATTTTTTTCCTCTTTTATTTCTCTCTTTTGGTTGACTCTGTATACATATTACACTTTTCAATACATCACAATTTCTGAGACGCATTTTTCTTTTCTTACTCTTTTCTTTGTTACCTTTTCATTGTGCTTTGGGTTCTTTCGCTGCTTCTTCTCCTTAGGGGTTCTTTCGCTGCATCTTCTTCTCAAGGGTTCATTTGCTACTTCTTCTCTTCAAGGTATGATCTTCACGCTTCTTCCCCCATGATTTGTATTACTAACTTGTTAAATGCTCTTTGCACCATAGATTTTGTTCATTATCTTGATATGGTATCAAAGCTCTTCTTTTGAAGAGCTCTGCTCTTTAACTTTGCTTCCTCTTCTCCCTTTCTTGTTTTTCCTTTCTTTTTTTGTTCTTGCTTCAGTCATGGCTGAAGACAACTTCGTACACAATTATTTGTACCTTTACCCAGCGAGAATCCAACCGTTGCCCTTGTTTCATCAGTTCTCGACGACACAAATTATCACTCTTAGAGCCGCTCCATGTTAACTGCTCTCAACGCCAAAAACAAGATCGAATTCGTTCTTGGCAATGTTTGTCCACGTGAAAAGGACAACCCGGAGCATGCCGCTTGGAATCGTGGAAACAACATGGTTGTCTCATGGATTGTCCATTCTATTTCCATGTCCATCAGACAAAGCATCATATGGATGAATAAAGCCTCGAAGATCTTGAACGACCTAAAGAACAAATTTTCTCAAGGAAGTCTCTCTCGCATTTCTAGCCTTCAACTTGACATTGCTACTTTTCATCAAGGTGACCTTACCATTTTGGAGTATTTCACCAAACTGCGTATTCTTTGGGATGAGATAGAAAACTTATGCTCATAACCTCTTTGTACACGTAAACCTGATTGTGGTTGTGAAGTTCTGACTGTTGTCAAACAAAGAAGGCAAGAAGACCAAGTCATGCAATTTTTACGGGGATTAAACGATCAGTTTACTAACATTACATCGCATGTGCTTCTACTGGACCTTATTCCGAACATCACCAAAGTTTTTTCACTGGTGGCACAACAAGAAAGGCAATTGTCTAGTGGAAATCTGATTGCTACAGCTAAGACTCAAGACATCGGTATTGCCACCGCCTACACCGCTTCCACTTCCTCCACTGTTTGTAATTATTGCGGCAAGAATGGGCATAGTGAAGCTGTCTGCTACCGCAAGAATGGCTTCCCCAATCAAGACAAAGGTTTCAAAAGTGCGCCAACTGGCAGAAAACATTGCACTCATTGCAACAAAAGCAGTCATACAGTGCATGTTTGCTACAAAAAGCATGGTTATCCTCCAGGACATAAGTTTTATAATAAGCATACCCAAATTCATCATACCTCTATCCAAGAGGACAATGGGAATGTCAAAGCTACCAATTCCAATAACACTGATCACATCCGCCTCACACCTAGGGATGGCAACGGGTCGGATCGGGCACGGATAGTGCCTACCCGCAACCCAATCCGACAAAAAAAAATCCACCCGCTATCCAACCCGCTACCCGCACGGATACCCGTTTAAAAAATATTCGCGGGTATTTTAAAACCCGCGGATACCCGCAAATATTAAAAATATGTATATTTTAATAAATTATTAAAATAAAATTTAATAGAATTACAAAAAATATATAAAATATAATATAAATTAAATAAAATATAAATTTAAATTCAATTTTAATTAAATTTAATCTTGTAAAATATAAATTAATGTTAATTTTAATTAAATTTAACTTAATAAAATATAAATTAAATTTTTATTTTTATATTTTGCGGGTAGGGGATATCCGCGGGTACGGATAGTATAATACCCGCACCCGACCCGTTTATAAGCGGGTATTAAAATATCCGCTACTCGCGGGTTGCGGGTAGTAAATATCCGCGGGTATTAATTATCCGTCGTGGATTTTATCCGCAAATATCCGCGGGCGCGGATTTTTTTGCCATCCCTACTCACACCACAACAATTTCGAGTTCTTGTAGAGCTCTTTAAAGACCACAATCTGAATGATGCTTCCACTTCTGCTCAAATTCACCATATTGGATCTGCTTTGGCAAACCAACATCCTTCAGGTAATGTATGCCCTACTCTTACTTCTAATTACCCTAAGACCAATTAGATTCTTGATTCTGGAGCCTCTAACCATATAAGTATTTCTCTACGAAACTTTTCATCCTATAAAAGAATCAAACCTATTCAAATTGCTTTACCTAATGATAGTGTTGTTTACTCTGAGTATTCTGGCACTATTATTCTTAACATTAAGATTCATCTTTTAAATGTCCTTTATGTTCCGTAATTCTCTTTTAATCTTATCTCCATATCTCAGTTGATTTCTTTTAATAAATATGAACTAAAAATTTCTTTTCATGACTGCACTATACAGGACATTCTAACTAAAGAGAAGATTTCTATACCTAAACTCACTGGTGGCTTGTACATCTTAAATTCATCTTTACTTACTTCTCCTGCAAATTTTGCCAACAATGTTAGATTAGGACAATACTAGCCTATGACATCTTAGATTAGGACATCCTTCCGATATTAGATTAAATAGTTTGAAACTCAAATACCCATTCATTATGCATAATCCCCCAGATACGTATGTGATGCTTGTCATCATGCTAAACAAAGAAAACTACAATTCTCTAATAGTACTTCTAAAATCATGAAAAACTTTGATCATATTTACATTGATATATGGGTTCCTTGTAGTATTCTTTCCATGCGTGGTTTTAAATATTTTCTCACCATTGTGGATGATTTTTCTCGCTATACTTGGCTTATACCTATGACTAACAAATCTACTGTTAGAGAAATTATTACTGATTTTACAACAAACATAGAAAACTAGTTTTCTACCACTATGAAAACCATTCACACTGACAATGACATTGAATTTGCTATGCATAATTTTTTCTCTATTAAAGGTATTAACCATCAAACCACCTACAATGAAATCCCTCAACAAAATGGCATAGTTGAGCGTAAACACCAAGATTTGTTAAATGTTAATTGCTCCCTCGTGTTTCAAGCTAATTTGCCTACTATTTTTTGGTGCTTTGCTGCTAAACATGCTACTTTACTAATCAATTGCATGCCTACACCTCTACTTGATGATGCTACTCCATATGAAAAGTTATATGGGAAATTGTATGATATTTCTGCATTGCGTGTTTTTGGCTGTTTATGCTATATTAGCACTTTAACTACTCACAGGAAAAAAATTGATGCACAGGTTATTCCTGGCATTTTCTTGGTTTCCAACAGCATGCCAAAGGTTATCAATTCCTAAACTTACAAAATCATAAGATTGACATATCTCGTCATCTGCTATTTCATGAAAATTCTTTTCCTTACACTTCTCGTTCACACAATAACTCTGATTCTAATTCTTTTTCTTTGCCTACTCCTCACAATTATAGTCATAATTATGATGATATTAATTTACTTAGTAATAGTGTTTTTGTGCCTACTGCCACTGATATTGATATTGTTGTTGCTAGTGATATTGTTACCTGCACAGATGACACCACAAGCATCCCAGACACTATTGAACCTCCCCTAACTAATGCCTCTCATAATGATGTCCCCAATATAACTGAGCATGCTGACATTATAAGGCGTTCTACTCGGCCCAAACGTCCTCCTACATATCTTACAGATTTCCAAACTAATAATATTACTAGATATCCTATTATTAATTTTCTTTCTTATGACATGCTTTCCTCTTATTTCAGGCACACCATCCTCTCGATTTCATCTACCACTGAACCTCTCACATACAAGGAAGCATCTAATATACCTTAGTGGACTCAAGCTATGCAGGATGAACTTCACGCCTTAGCACACAACAACACATGGACCATCACTGACCTTCCTCGGGCAAAACTGCTATTGGATGCCGCTGGATATACAAAATCAAACACAAGTCCGATGGATCTATTGACCGTTTTAAAGCCTGCCATGTAGCTAAGGGCTCAACCCAACTTGAAGGGTTAGACTACTTGGAGACTTTTGCCCGTGTTGCAAAGTTAACTACTTTTCGTCTTCTCCTTCTCATTGCTTCCTCTAACCACTAGATACTCCAACAACTTGATGTCAACAACGTTTTTTTTCATGGTGACTTACATGAAGAAGTTTATATGCAACTTCCTCCTGGCCTCAACCATCACAACCCAAATCAAGTGTGCAAACTTCAAAGATCTTTATATGGGCTCAAGGAAGCTGGACAACAATGGTATGATAACCTTTCTACTTTTCTTTTATCAAATAATTATACTCGCTCTAATGTTGATCATTCCTTTTTCCTGAAACGTGATACTTGCTACATCACTGTCATCTTAATCTATGTTGATGATGTTGTTCTTGCGAGCAACAACACCACTAAGATACAACATATCACTACCTCCCTTAATAGCCTTTTCAAAATAAAAAACTTGGGTGATCTCACCTATTTTCTTGGCTTGGAAGTTACTCAGAACAACTCTCGAATCCACCTTAGTCAACGTAAATACAATCTTGACCTCCTCAAAGATGCTGAATGCTCCATTGTGCCCCTATGCCTACTCCTATGGCACATTCTTCTCGTCTTACTAGTCAAGGTGACCTTCTCAATGATGAAGATGCCTCCTCCTACCAAAGACTCATTGGTTGCTTCATATATCCCACAAATACCAGACCCAACATCACATTCTCTGTTAATAATCTCAGCCAATTTGTCTCATCTCCTACCACCCTTCATCAGCAAGCTGCTCACCCTATTCTCAAATATCTCAAGGGCAGTCCTGGCAATGGAATCCTCCTCCAAAGCAACAACACCAATAAACTCAAAGGCTATAGTGATTCTGATTACTCCATCTACTTCGGCAACTCCATCATTTCTTGGAAGTCCAAAAAGCAACAGACCGTTTCCAGAATCTCTTCAAAAGTTGAATATCGGGCTCTAGCCACTGTCACCAGTGAACTACAATGGTTGAACTATGTTCTTCATGACCTTTGTATTCCCGTCATTCAACCGACTATAGTATATTGCGACAATCGCTCCACTATTCAGATTGCCTTCAATCAAGTCTTCCATGAACGCACCAAACACATTAAAATAGACTGCCATGTTGTCAAGGACAAGCTCAACAAAGGCCTCCTCAAGCTGCTTCCTATTTCAACCACTGAACAAGCAGCAAACCTCTTCACTAAATCTTTTGCTCCTTTTGTTTTTAAGTATCTTTATTCCAAGATGCAAATGACTAACATATACTCCCAACTTAAGGGGGGATGATAATATTATATTGGACCTGCATATTGCAGCCCAGCCCATATTTTCCTTCCCCGTTTTCCCCCCTTTTTATTTCTCTCTTTTGGTTGACTCTGTACACACATTATTACTCTTTTCAATACATTACAATTTTTGGATTCTTCTTTGAGACGCATCTTTTTCTTACTTTTCTCTTTGTTACCTTTTCACTGTGCTTTGGGTTATTTCGCTGCTTCTTCTCCTTAGGGATTATTTTGCTGCATCTTCACCTCATGGGTTTATTTGATGCTTCTTCTCTTCGAGGTATGATCTTCACGCTTCTTCCCCCATGATTTGTATTACTAATTTGTTGAATGTTCTTTGCACCATAGATTTTGTTCATTATCTTGATAAAATGTATACTTATTTAGTTAAAATAATTTTTAATAAAAATTTTGGTTTAATAAATTAGAAAAATTATATTAAATAATGAAATGATTGGAAGTGAAATGATTTTATACAGTTCTATTTTTTTTAATAGTTAGTTGTAGGTGTTTAGTAGAATAAGAATAAATAATAAGATAATGGTAGCTTAAGTGTGTTTGATTGATCATTAGTGAAATTGCATTGTTTTCATGAGATTTCTGAGTTGGAAGTGTGTATTTGTTGCTATGACTTGGCTAATATTGAATATGTTTTGTGCTTGTGATTGGGTATATGCTTAGTTGCCTAATTGGTGTCTAATCTTTGCTTAGTTGATGAAACTGTATGGTGTAGAATTGGTTGAATATTAGCATTGCGTTTTCTTAATTCGCTTTTTATAAAAACATGGTTAGTCTTCGCTTAATTGGTTAACTTGTGTTGGATTAAAGGTTAGAGTAGTGTGTAATTGTTATTAATCTGTGATTGGAAGCATTGTAATTGAGTTAGTGTCCAGCCGTTTTCAAATAGTGGTTTAATTTGTGTTTTATTTTAGTGCATTTCATGTCACAAAAATGTCCACAAACCACCCACCAAGTGTTTGATGTAATGACTGAACCAATATTTGGTCCTTGAGAGACAATCTATGAGTCACTTCCTAGTCTATACTGTACTTTATTTCATATTAATTTGATTCGGGTATAGCTTGGATCAATGTGTTTGGATGAATAATCTTGGTAAATGATTAGTTACACCTACGACTGAGGATGTGTATAAGAATTGTGTTTAAACCTGATGATTGGTTGTGTAAAACATATTATTGAGATTATGTATTAATTGTGATATGGGTACAAAACTATGTTATTTCCTTGTACTTTCGTTGGTCATGGGTAAACTTTTTATACTATGCTATGTTAAGGATGTGCTGGAGTCTCGTGTAGAGACAAAGATTCGAGTGTCACTTCCTTTTGCGCGAGGAGGTAAATTTCTTGCGCAAAAGGTTTCGGCTCGTGTTGAGTATAGTGCACCGGTGCACGTAGTGTCGGTGTTTTTACTCGTTAGTCCTTGAGAAGTTGGGAAGATAGGTCGAAACTTGCGATGAAAGACGAACCAAATCGCCCTGTTAGTGAGAACAAGTTATGACAACACAATAGAAGGAAAAAACATTGGGTCAGGAATGAATTGGTTGTGATGTTGATGTTGTGATGGAAAATATTGTAGGGTTATATCCTTGTATTTAATATGAATATGATATGTTGTGTGTTATGATATTTCTAGTTGTTCACCCTTGCATATTGTGGTTGTGGTTTCCACCTATGATGATTGTATTTGTACTAGGATAGATGGTGTTGCAGATAAGATCGAATCGAAGTAGCTGACGAGAGTTGGGATCGTTTATTTCAGGGTTAATTATTTATTCTTTATTCAATAGTTTTCAGACTTAGTATTTTTATTGTAAAAGAGATAAGTTGAGATTTTCGTTTTGAATAATGTTTAAAGTTATTATTTGCTTCCACAGTTTTAATAAAGTTTGATGATTTTAAATGAATGTTTTAGGGAAATGTTGTATTTCTAAAAGAGAAAATTTACAGTGTGACATCTTGAAAATTGAACTGTTATAACATGTACATATTTATAAGGTTTATGAGGAGGGTAAAACAAGCATAAAACACCATTTCCAAATATTATAGTCCTTTTTACTAGGATCCCATGGTAGGTACTAAATATTCTTATCGAAATTTAAAGCGTAACCCTTGAAACAGATGGCAAGATATGAATGGATTAAAGAATCCTAACATGTTCCTAAGGGTTGAATAACGAGCTAAGCATATGCAAAAGGTTGCCCAACAAAATGTTTGGATATCTTATAAATAAAATAGTCTGAGTTTTCAAAATGTCCTCTCTAATTAAATACAATGTGGGGTCCATGGACTTTAGGTCTTTATGTGATTTAAGTAGATAATATCATCTAAATATATGATATTAAAAGAAATTAATAACTATTAAAAAATATAACAAAACTACTGAGATTTAGTATTGGAGCGTTGTTGAGTCAAGCCGCTTAATACATTTGGGTTGGGTTTATACACAATTTGACTTACATTTTAATCATTTTGAATCATCATAATTTGTTTTTGCCTGTTTAAATTTAAAAATTTATTTATTTCAAGTTCTTTTGAATTTTATCATTGATAAACCGCTTACTTTGACTTGTTGAGTTAAAAGTTATTATGAGTTATCTATATATATTTAATAAACTAAATTATTTTTCTTAATTCCGGAACAACGTAATAACTCATGCATTATTATATATATATATATATATATATATATATATATATATATATATATATATATATATATATATATATATATATATTAAAAACATATTGAAAATATATTTAAAATTTTAATTAATTAATTAATGTATCTGATAAGATAAATTAAATAATAATTATCTTTACACATCTATATTTATTAAAAATTAATAAAAGAAGATATATATATATATATATATAATGGTAACTGTTGAAGAAAAATATTGTGTTAATTATTATATACGTTTTTCATGACATTCACGAATGAACGGTTGATTTGACTTTTATATTTTAATCAATACTATAATATATATATATATATATATATATATATATATATATATATATATATATATATATATATATATATATATATATATATATATATATTATTTGTTATCTAGTGTGGTGGGTGATAGTTGGGTAAAAGATGACCAATACATTGTTGTTTGTCCTATATTTGTTAAGTAGTCTTTTTGGTCATAATGTTGACGGAATTCAAACTATACTAAATAATGAAGACTTGGGATTGAGGAAACAATTTAGACTTATTAATAAGTCTTCTATCAAGAGTATTCATGTATTTTACAACCTTTTTATATATTTCATTATATGCTTTCATTAATTGAAGTTGATATTGATTTTGTTTTATATGTTTTATTTTGGATTTGATAGATTGAGTTTGGAGATACTATTGATTGTATTGATATTTACAAACAACCAGCATTTGAACATCATTTACTAGAAGATCATAAGTTGCAGGTATGTGTATATAATAATGTATACTTTTAATTATAAAAAAATTGACTTTTCATTTCTTTTTCATTATTTGAGGTTAATTTCAACTTTTATCATACAATCTTTTCCATGCTCTTGATATCTATTTTTTTTATTTCTTTAACTATAGATGAAACCCAACTTTCAAAACATGATTGAAAAGTTAAACGGAAATAATTCAAGAATGAGAATCGTATTTGGGTTGGATAAGGATGAATGTCCGACGGGAACTGTACCTATACTAAGAATGACAAAAGAGAATCTTATTCGAGAAAAATCATTGTTAAATGATCATATATTGGTGCAAGACATTCCTGGTGTTCATGTAAGATATGTTGTTCTAAATCTAAAGTTTAACATGTTGGTACTCTATTTATATTAATTGTATTCCATCTATATTTTTTAATTTGAATATATTGAATTCTTTTTAGCTTGCAGAAGTTTCGATGTTACCACAGTTTGGTCCTTATTATGGAGTTAGGGGAGTAAATAGTATTTATAATCCACGTGTTCATACCAAGTCACAAATCTCTATGTCTCATTTATGGGTTCAAAATGGACCGATAGAATCTACAAACAAAATTTCAACAGGATGGCATGTAAGTTATATTTTTCAAAATTAGTTTATTTTCACAAAAATATAAATATAAGTGATTTAATTTGATAAGTAAAAAACATTCTAATTAATCTAATGCATTACTATTAGGTGGCTCCACAACTATATGGTGATTATTCAACCCATTTTTATACTTCATGGACGGTAAGGGATATTATTACATTGTTTTATGATTACATTATTTATGGAAATGAAATATCGGATACACTACCCCAATAAGTATTTGATATGAGATATGAACATAGGATATATTCTTCTCTTTTTTGATTTATTGTGTGTTGAAAGTTACACATCGACTAGTGATGAAATTAATTTATAAGATATAACTGGGTGCAAACCTCACCTTACAAATCGATTCTAAAATGTTGATTTAGGCTTAAAGTTCATTTTTTAAGATTGTACTAGGGTCATAGATTAGAGCTTATCTTAACAAAATTTATTATTTGTTGGGTTTATTATTTCATCAGTTATTGGACCTCTATTTGATCATCCATTAATATCTAGTCTCATATGAGATGTATATATCTTGACGTGAGTGATATATTGGAAGTCTCACATTAGTTATAAAATCAAACTTTATAACTAATGACTACTAATGAGGTCACTTTATACTAGACAAAAAAGTGCAAACTTTACCTTTCAGTTTAAAGTCCACTTTTTGTAAACAAACCTAATTTTTACATGAATGTAAAAAAAAATTAAAATTAAAATAAAATCCTTTTACTTTATTTATTTCCTATGTAAAAGCATTGTATAATAGCATCACTGAAATATTTGATACTTTAGATAACAATAGCATAAAAATATTGTTCAAATTAGTTTCTATTTAAAGAAAAAAGAAAACTTATAAAACACACACGAAAACATATATATCATATCACTTCTATCTAGATTGAGTATGTAACATCCCAAAATACAGTAATTACCATAAATCAGAATTAATTACAATTAACAGTAAACAATGTAGTCTTTATATACATAAATGATGTTCCAGAGCCGAACGGCTTCTATACAAAAGTAACGCGCATAAAGCGTATACAGAGGAAGTCTAGAACGAGCGGCTTAAGTGTAAATATACAATAGATTAGGACGAACGGTTTTACAAAATAAATAACTGAACGTCTAAAATCAAAACGAACGTCTAAACTAAAAGGAAAGGCGAGCGTCCTACTGCTCTGCTTTCACTTCAACTTCAACCAAGTTCTCTTCTTGGATCACCTCCTCTAAGGTGGCCTCGCCTTCTGCTCACATCCACACGGATGATCATTGCAAGACAGGACGAACGTACATATACAATGGACAACACAAGGAAAACGAAAGGGTAAGCTTATAATATTTAATTCATACATTCAACATATACATTCAACATTTCCATTCACACATACAACATACAACTTAACAAAATGTAACATAAAAATTTATATATATACTAGACCGACCGTCCGGACTGTATGAACCGTGTAGCTACAGGCGTCCTTGCACCCGAGTGATGTAGTAACTGGGATACACTCAACAGCTGCCACTCGAGGTTAGCTCTATCCAAAGTACCCCTAAGGAATAGAACCTCCTGCCATTCCCACACATGACTACCCCCTTCTACGTGAAGATGAGTATCACGAAATATCAGGATGGACCAAGCCAGCATTAGCATAACCACAGTCATACTTTACCAATCCAATATTCAACATATATGAGACATTCCTCCCTGGAACGCTCGTCCAAAATCCATAATCATATAATCGTTCCATATAGTGTTCACACTGTAATTTCTTATAATTTATCATCAATTTCATCTTTAGATTTAAGAGCATAAAAGGACGAACGTTCAGTCCTTTGAAGTTCCTATGGTTCTGCAATGTTCCTATGGTTCTGTTCGGTCCAAACTAACGTCCGCGTCTCCGGGAACGTTCCTATGGTTCTGCAATGTGATCGGAGGAGAAACGTGAGATTTACAGTAGAGAGAAGTTGGAAGCTCTGGAGAGAAGATGGAGAAAATGGAGGGTTGGGTTCAGAGGTAGAAGATGAGTGCGTGCAGGTGAGAGAGTTTTTCAAAAATCCAGTTTTGTTAAACTCACGTTCGTTCGAACGAACGTCTCCCAAGCCGACACCTGCACACCAAACTCTGAATTGGAAGCTTCTCCCGCGACAGGTGGCGTGTGTGCATGTGGTGCAAAGTGCGTTTTTAATGTTTCAGAGGAATGATGTGGCGCGGTTTTCCGTGCATGGCAGAGACTGTACCAGATTAGGGAGTGGGTTTTTAATGGGATAAGCATTGATGTGGTGTGCATTAATTTGATGTGATAAAAATTTATTACTGCTAATTATTTAGGGTCTCACAGAGTGTGTGTCTGTTGTAATTACATAACAAGATATAATTAAACACTTATTTGATCTATACAAAATTTTAAATAGTTTATTTATTATATTAATGTCATTATTAAAAATTTAATATGATTTTGAAATTTTACAGACAGATAATTTCAAGAAGACTGGATGCTATAATATTCGATGTGCAGGTTTTGTTCAAACAAACAGAAAAATTTACCTCGGTGCACGCTTAAGCCAACCATCTGTCTATGGGGGACCAACTTATGACTTTGCCCTTTCCATTTCTCAGGTCATTATCATTCTACATAACTTTTACTATACTAGAAAGATACACATGTGGGTTAATATATACTTTAATTTCTTGAATACACTTTTCAAGTGAATATAATTATAAAAAGGGTTAAATATGTTTTTAGTCCCTAAACTATTGGTGGTTTCTGGTTTTCGTCCCTCTTTCAAAGTAAGGTACAATTTGGTCCTCATTATTTTCAAAACGTTCGTTTTAGTCCTCGAAAACTAAATACTGTTTAAAAATTTGGTCCTCATTTAACAAAAATTGAGGACTAAAACCAAAATTCCGAGGACGAAAACGAACGTTTCGAAAAGAATGAAGACCAAATTGTACCTTACTTTGAAAAAGGGACGAAAATCAGAAACGACCAATAGTTTAGAGACTAAAAACATATTTAACCCTTATAAAAATTGTAATCATGTGATATGGACAATTAACACTATGCATGAGATATATATTTCTTAAAAGTGTGTATCGATTTTCAGGATCGAGTGACCAAAAATTGGTGGTTAATTGTAGAAGGTGAATATTTCGGATATTTTCCAGCAAAATTGTTCACCAACATGAACTCTGCTAATGAAGTGGGATGGGGTGGAAGAACAAGAACTGCTCTTGGAACTCTTAGTCCTGAAATGGGATCGGGACATCTTCCTGATGGAAATATTTCTCATTCAGGATACTTTAGTGAAATGTTCATTGCAGATGCAAAGGGAAAACCTTATGCACCAAAGTTATCTGAAGCTCATTCCTTCACTGACAAACCTAATTGTTTTGGTGTTAAATACTTTGGATTTGTAGGACCCAGATATGGTAACCTTCTCCAATTTGGAGGACCTGGTGGTACATGTGGCAATTAGTTTGCTTTTCCGTTAAACTTTATCTCAAGTCAAACATAAACTTTCATGATTTAGAATAAACTACTTTTGTATTATTTTCTTTTGCGCATGATGATTAATACTGTTGTTAATTTTCATTTTTATTTTACCTTCCCAAATAAGTTTGGAAACTCTAGTTTTAAAACTCTTGGATAATGTATTTATACAAAATTTTGTTTCTTTAGTCAAAAGTGATTATATATCAAACAATACTAAATAATATTAAATCTTAAGTCAATGTTTAACAATAATTGGGATTATTAGTTATATGGAATGAGTGTTCCAATAATACTTAGATTATTAGTTAAGAGTGATTGAATTCGAAATGCTATTTATTTTTGAACTTGAAAAGTAATTTGGAGATTAAAACTCGGAATTGGACATATTTTTATAGGACTATATTAACAAATCTTTTTAACAATTTTTTGACAACAATTATGTGTTACTATTTCATTAGTCCGTATATTTGAAACAGACCAATTACGACTATCACATAAGCGATTGTGAAAAAATTGTCAAAAAAAGTTGTTAAAAAATATTTTCCATTTTTATACTAACAACAAGTAAAAATCAAAGAGTAATTTCTTTTTTCTCTTATCCTTTTTCATTGCATATTATTGTAATTGTAATACATGAAAAATGGAGAGATTTGCAAAACAAACTTTTAGAAACGAACTTTGATATATCATTTGTTAGTTTATTAGTTTTCTTCAAGAAATTTATTTATTAATTTTCTTGATTTTTCAAAAGCAATATTCAAAAGCACGGGAAAGAAACGAAGAAAGAATAAAATATGTATTTCCTTTTTGTTCAATACTTATAACTTACTTTTGTATAAAAACGATTTTTGTGAGATCTCTAACCCATGCAACCAATTTTTTAGATGTTATTTGCATGTTTGCAAATTAATTAAAGCTTTATTGTTTTTGAAGAGAAATCATATAATTGTGAAAATTGAGTAATTTGAATTTTAAAAATGACAATTATATAGAGAAAAATAAAAAATCCAAGACTTAAGAATGAACCAAAGAAAATAATTGGTAAATAAATTTAAATGTATTCTCTTTATTTTTTAATTGTCTTAATTTTATTTTCCAGTTTAACTATCAGTTGACGGGTTTCCTCATTCAAAGGAAGAGAGGACTTAATTTATTTCGTTGCGAGAAACATAAGTTGTTTTTAGAGTGGAAATTAGGTAGATTAAGTCATTAAAAAGAAACTAAAAAAAAATATTACAATCTAGTGGAGGTATTTTTTTTTTTAATTTGGATAGTTTATCCACTACAAATTAATTTATAGGGTTCTTCAAACTTCCACAGTTAAAGTTGTTACAATGTTTGTGGAAATTTTTTATAATCTTTAATATCAGATTTGTACTGCGGAACTTTTTTAGGGTTTTAACTTTTTTATATTAGTGATTATTTTTTTATAGAGATTTTAAATCTCCTTTATTTTCAATTATTTTATTGAAAATATTAGTTCAGTTTTTTTCACTTTTTTTTGTTAATACCCTATTCTTTTTAAAATTATGTACGGTAGAGGTTTTAACCTCTCTTATTTGTATTATTTAGTTTTTGGGTTTATTACTTTAATTTGCTAGTTAGATGACAATATGTCATCGTTTGAGGCGTTTATATTTTTAGCAACAATATTTATTTATAACAAATATATATCATTATTAAACTGAAACATAATTACAACTTAATTAATAATGATAAAAAATTTATAATAGACTAAATATAGTTTCGTGCTAATGTTTCTTTTCACATGGTTTTAATTTTATTCGGGATAATTAAATAATTTTTTTGACAAGTTAACTATTTTGTGATACTATCAAAGTTTGTATTTTTTTAAGTTAATGAATGGTTAATAAACTACATGTGATATCGCAAAAGAGATATTACAAATACCATTAAAGTCGGAGAAGGTCGAGACGTGTTGTTGAGGTCAGAGAAGGCCCACTATTGTTGCAGCTGAAGAAGGTCGAAATATGTTGTTGAGGCCAAAGAAAGTCGATACGTGTTGTTGAGGCTGACGAAGTCGAGTGTTGTTGAGGCTAGAGAAGCCTGACAACTGGTGAGCTCAAAGAAGGCTGACCACCATTAAGGCCAGATAAAGCTGACTACCATTAAGGGAAAAAAAGGTTGCCTACCGTTGAGGCCAAAGATGGCCAAGACGTGTTGTTGAGGTTGAAGAAGTCAAGTGCCATTCAGGCCAGAGAAGGTGGAGATGTGTTTTTGAGGTTGAAGAAGCCAAGTAAAATTTGCAAAGGTCATGATATGTGGTTGAGGCCAGAGAAGGCCAAGAGTGTAAGACCTAGGAAAAATAATTATCTAAGAAAGACGGTGAGCATGACTATCATGAATTAAAATAATGAAAGATAAGTATTGTCATAGTGAAGTATAACACCGATGGTTAAAGTTCTTTGTTATAAGTTGGTGGTTATATTTTGATTTTTGTTGTATGCATAATATATATTTATTATTTTTATTATTTGTTTTATGGTCAAGTGTGGTGTGTATTAATAATTATAATATTTGTTGTGAATGAAATTGAAAAAAATTAATTAAAGTGAGGAGAGTGAATTAATTTATTAATTAAAGTAGTTTAAGAAAAATTAAAATAAAATATAGTAGGTATGAATTTATCATAATCAAGTAGAATAAAAGTATTTAAATAAAATATATTATCTAGAGATTTATCATAATCAATTAAGATAAAGATAACTTTATTTTAATATATTATGGAAATAATGGGGTTTTAGAAAGATTTTAGAAAATAAACTTAATAGAATCAGGTATGCCTCCAATTTATAGTAGGTTAAAGTAGAAACCATAACCATGAGGAAAAGACACTGAAAACCCTACATAGTTGTGAGAGAGCTATTAGGGAGAACATTATTTTCTGCCAAAAGAGAAGCCTAAGAACCAAGTTGTTATAAGGATTTAGAAGATTTATAACTCTTTCCTGGATTAAAGTTAAGGGAAGTTAATCTCTAACATTGTGATTCTATGTCACTATTACTAAATTGGTCACAGACAACACCGATAATACTATTTTAAATAAGCGGTATCTATGAGTGTGTGGAAGAATAGATAACGCTTATCTAAAAAAGGGATATATATATATATATATATATATATATATATATATATATATATATATATATATATATACACACCTATGACAGTAGATAACGTTTTTCCAAAAAAACTCTATCAATAGATAATTAATATTTTTTAATTCATAATTTAAAATAAATCAATAGATAACGCTTTTTTAAAAAATCGCTCTCTGTGGGGACACAATAGATAATGCTTCTTAAGATAACCACTATGATTATTAAAAAATTTTGGAAAAAAGGTTTCTTTTTTATTTCGCTTCTTAGTGTTTCTTTTTCATTTCGCTCCTTGGTGTTTCTTTTTTGTCTTGCTTATTCATGCTTCTCTTTGCTCCTTCGTGCTACTTACGATGACATTGCCTCAAGCACTGACTGTATATGTTCCGTTCTGTTAGAAATGTGATGCCTTATATCTCAATCCAAGAGGGAGGTGAATTGGATTTTACTTAAAAAATGTTCTTTTAAAAATCTTTGCAAAATCTTTGAGTTTTCTTGAAATCAATAACACAAGTATATGAATCAACAATGAAGGAGAAAGGATAGAAAGATCAACATTACAATATATACTGGTTCGGCCAAGTCTACATCCAGTCTTCCTTCAACAACCTTAGTTAAAGGGATTCTAGTATATGATAGAGAATACAAGCAAGAATACAAAGATATCTCCTCTTAGTGCACTATCCTTCCCCCCTCAATATCACTTATAGTACAAGATGTGAATACCTCACAATCTCACCAACCCATAAAGTAATCCCAACTTTCTGAACACCTTGAGAGCAATCCCAACTCCAAATGAAGAACACCACGATTCTCTACTCCTTGTTAACCTACACAGGAACACAACCACTTGATTGCAAAGGTTGAATTTGATCCTCAGAGCAGTACACCAGCAGTGCAAATTTCATCAGAATGTTTTAGCTTAGCTTTCTTATAAGAATCTTGATGATTTTACCCAAATGTATGAATCAAGTTTGTAATTGATTATCCACAAGTGTATGAGTGAATGAAACTGATCCGAGTGCACAATAATTTGGAATGTCATTCTATTTTATGATCATTAGTCATTTTCATTCACAAATCATACATTGCTACACAACTACTGTTCTTATCTTGTTTATGATGTTACTAACACTCAACATTGTTGAGAAAGTTATGGTTGCAGGAAAAAAATTATGATCATCACACGTTAAATGATCAAGAACATGAATTTGATCGTATTCACAAAATTTAATAGATTAAATGAATTCATAATCTGTTAAATAATTCACATTTCAATTATTTTAATATGTTACATAAGTAATGTAACCGATTAAGTGATCATATATGGTTTAACACACTTATAACTACTGTTTTGAATTGCTCAACATGTTTTAGCTGTTCTTATATGCATGTTTAGCATATCATACATGTCATATGTTGCATATTTATCAAAATCGTTTTGAAACTCAAAATATATGCTTCATTATGAAATAACACCTCTATTGCAAATATTCTTTATCATTTTTCGTATATTCTGCTGCTTCATTAGATGATATCATACATTGTAATAATACTTTGAACTACATACCTCATCTTGAGTATTATCAACTGCACATGATATCATTTGGTACATTCAATTCAACTCAGTATAAATACTCTGATATGTTATATATAACTGTTATACTATTTCAAAGGATGATCTGAACTCTGACACACTATTGTGATCAATCATTTACTGCTCAATCTGGTATAGTGCTACATCTCTTAATGATAGGGGGAGCATCACACTCTTGAATGGTTTGTAAGGATTATTTTTTATGTTTCTTTTAGCACTTATTTCCATGTTACTTGTTCTGCCAGTTTTTGCTAATGCTCAAAGGGAGAGAATAACTGAAAACTATATTTCTTATTTGTACATCATAAAAAAAGGGGGAGATTGTTGATAGAGGGAGCTATATCTAGCTATACCCATTTCACATATATGTTTTTTATGATGAAGAAAAGAAATGTTTTATGGTTTTTTGCACAACAAATGATATAACAATTGCTTAATCATTTTTGCGTTTGTGCTTGAAATGCTTGGTACATGTATTCATTGTATGTAAATGAATCATAAGTTTAAACATATTGCACATTGCATTTCTTGTAGAAATAATCGATTAAACAATGTATAATATGTTAAATATAATTTTAATGTTTATTGTTTCTGCTTGTCCTATTTTTCTAATCTAATAGGCTAGTTGGGCTTTACTGTGATGTCTTGTGTGTTAGACTTCTTTTTCGGAAGATCGTCTACAACTTTTCTTCCTGGTAGGTTAGTCTTATTGTGTGGAGACTTCTTCATTTCATATTGTTTGGTTAAAGTTCAAAACCAAGGGTTCTATAGACAAGCTTGTCTTGTCTTAACAAGTGACAAACTATGGCAGACTAGGTTGTCATCAACAATAAATGGTGGCCTGGAGTGATGGATAGTGGTATACTACAGGGACTAGATTGCCACTAACAATAGATAGGGCTTGTAGTGACTAACAAGGATAAACTATAAGGACTACGTTGGATCACATAGAAACAGATCCCCATCACAGCAAAGGACGAAAATTATGGCGCGCTGATGACAAACATTAAAGGTAGAAGATTTGGCTCTTTAAAGAAATGGTCTCCTTTATTCAACAAAGAACCTAGAACCACACTCCCCCTGATGAATTATTATTTTGTCATATTCACTTAGCTTTATGCATTAAATTTAATTAGTGAATTGTGCTTAACTGTCCATTATTCTCTCAAATTTTCTATTTGGTATTAATTTGACCAGTAATTCATATTTTAACTAATTTGAATTATTTGAGCTTAATTATTCCTATTATTATTTTCAGCGCAGTTTATGGACATTTATTTTGGACTTCAAGAGAAGATGCTACGTCATTTGCCACGTCATTTATCCACCTTAGATTTGTTTTTCCTTTTATTTTGTTTTTCCTTTGTATTTTGGAATAAAATTAGTTTTGGGACACATTTTGGGTCAGATTTGTGCAAGGCTTAAAAGAGGGGTTGACTTTGGGCCTAGGGTTGAGTGCTTATTCTACTCATTCTATTCGATTGCATTCTTTTACACGTGAGAGTTCTTCCCTTTGGGGTTTAGGTTTTATTTCATTTTCCTTCTCTTTTGTTCATTTTGAATTCGTTTGAACTTGAATTAGAATTACATTTATTGTTCTTGCCTCCTCTGCTTATTCTCGCCTCTTCTGCACTTTCAATTCCATTTTCATTTTCGCATTGCAACTTTGTTTTCAAGTTATGTTTCATTTTGCAGTTCTGCTTTCAATTGCGTTTTCTGTTTTGAATTTCATTTTCTGGGTTTATTTCGTTTTCTGAGTTCATTTTTATTTTCTAGTTTTATTTCCTTATGGGTTCATATTGTTTTCTAGGTTCATTTCGTTTTTCCAGTTTGCATTGCCTCTGCTCTAATGTTTTCAATTTCATTTTTTTTGTAGTTCGTTTTGATGGGATCTTGAATTCTGTTGGTTGGTCACTAGTTCAATTATAATACCTCGATCTCCTATGGGGTGTGCAAGACTTCTATTAGCCAACAGAATGACCACACCCGTAGGTTGTAGAGGACCTAGAGAAAGAGATTTATAAATGGACAGAGGCATAAAATTAATGAAAGCTCCTAAATCAAGCATGTAATTTTCAAACTTACTGTTTACAATGATACAAGGGATGCAAAATGTACCTAGGTCTTTGCATTTTTTAGGAATGTGTGGAACAAATTTACCTATTAGGGCAGATACATTTCTGCCCATGCTGATTCTTTCATTACCCTTCATCTTCCTTTTGTGAATGCACAACTCCTTCAGGAATTTGGCATACTTGAGAATTTATTTGATGACATCCAGTAGAGGTATGTTCAACTTTTCTAAAGGTCTTCAAAATCCCCTTATCCACCTCTTCCATGTTTTTGCTTTGAATCACTTTGGGAGGGAATGAAAGAGGGATAAGATGCTGCTACAAGTCAGAAGACGTACTAGTGGAAGAAGAAGAAGGTCCACCTGCCTTAAATTTCCTGCTTGTACCTGTATGCTCCTCTTTATCAAGCTCAGGTGCAGGTGTAGGGGTAGGTGCTGGAGGTGGCATTGTGGGTTTATGAATCTGCTTCCCATTTTTTAAGGTGATGGCACTGACATATTTTGGATTTTGCACAGTTTGAGATGGTAATTTGACATAACTTTGAGACTGTTCCTAATTGAGTTGAGTAACCATATGCCCATATGATTTGTTAAGCTCTGAATGGAAGCTCTAGTCTCCTATTCGAACTACATATTTTGTATATAATCTGCTTCATTAACTCCTCCAATGTAAGCTCAGAAGTGGAAGGTTGAGGAACTGTTTGGGAAGATATATCTTGTTGTTGTTGTTGTCTTTGGTATAGCTAGATTGATGGAGGAACATAGGATCTACTTGGCTCTACAACATTTTGAATCTGAAATGGTGGTGGTTGTTGTTATTGTTGTTGTGGAGCATTAGACCATCTGATATTGGAGTAATTCCTCCACCTTAGGTTGTACCTATTAGAGGATAAATCATAATTTTGTGCTGTTATGTCTGCCTATTCTTGTAGATGTTTACAACATAGGCTTGAGGAGCATCTAGGCCAATAGGTTGCGACAAATATGGACATGCCTCAATATAAGGATCATTGGAAGGGAAAATGCCACATAAACGTGCAACAGAGGCATATTTCTGGTTGGTAGCAAGCTAGGTCACCAAATTCATAAGAGCATCAAGCTTGCTCTCCAGCTTCTTATTTGTAGATGAGGAAGAATAAGTAGCCACATATGAAATCCCCTAACAACAGTAACATCATTCCTTGCGTTGAACTATTGTGAGTTAGAAATCATCTTCTTAATCAAATGCCTAGCTTCAACAGGCGTCATATCTCTAAGGGCTCCACCACTAGTAGCATCAATCATACTTCTCTCCGTGTTATTTAGACCTTCATAGAAGTGTTGAAGAAGGAGTTGCTAAAAAATATGGTGGTGTGGGCAACTTCCACATAGCTTGTTGAATCTTTCCCAATATTCATACAAGCTTTCACCACCTAGCTGCCTGATTCCAGAAATATCTTTCCTTATGGTCGTGGTCCTTGATGTTGGGAAAATTTTCTCCAAAAATAATCTTTTAAGATAATCCCAACTAGTGATGGACCTGGGCGAAAGGTAGTCCAATCAATCCTCTGCCACATCCTCTAATGAATGTGGGAACGCCTTCAAGAAGATGTGATATTCAGGGACATGTGGAGACTTCATTATTGAATAAATTATGTGGAACTCCTTCAAATGCTTATGTGGGCATTCACCTACAAGACTATGAAACTTGGACAACAAATGGATTAGTCTAGTTTTTAGAGCATGTGGAACATCCTCATTAGAATACCAGATACATAAGCTTTCATAAGTGAAATCAAGTAGAGTCATCTCTCTAAGATTCCTCGGAGGTTGAGCCATGTTGTTCTTAGTATAAGATTAAGCAAAATCAGAATCAGATGTAGTATGCACAATATAAGACGCAGAAGGAGAATGCTCATACTCTAATGGTACTGACTCAAATGGTACATACTCTAAAGACAAATTCTTAGAATGCCTAACTAATCAATGAAAGGTCCTATCAATTTCAGGATCAAAAGGTGTTAGAAGTCCAAGATGGCCCCTAGTCATGCGCTAAGTCAACACAAATCATGAAAAGTCAACATAAGCAAACATAAGGTGGTTACAATTGCAAGTATGTGCAAACCTAATAAAAATGAGCTACAATTTTGTGAGCAACACCCTAAAATCATAAAATGATAGCACACAAATTTTCAAAGCAAAATTCAAAGGATAATTATTTTTACCATAAAAAGAAAGTTTGGAAAAATGGGGAAATAAAACTTGAAAATTAAAAAAAAAATAGAAAAAACCTTTTATTTTCTACACAAAAATTCATATATGATATCATCCAATTCTGATAAAAGGATAAAAAGTTATCGCAGTTTGAAGTTTCGACAAATCTTGTTTTCAAAACTTTTTGTAACTCACAAGTGGGACTACCATAAGTTCTTCTGGGATTTTTGAAATAAAATATGGACCAAAAGAAGTGCACATAAAAAATTTCAAAGAAAAAAACACATCTACGTACTAAATCAAAAATCGCCAATTAACTAGGAAAAGTAGGTACTATTCATGACACTATTCATGGTGGTTTTGAAGGTGGTTTTCGATGGTTTTTAGTGGTTTTGCGTAAACAACATGCCAAATGGCTCCAGTTCTCCTAATTTTGACATGAAACAAACACAAAACAAAAATGGACAAACTCAAAACACACAAACAGAACAGACACTAAATAGAACATACACTAACACATAAAACGTAAGATAGAATCGTTGGTCCCCGACAACAACACAAAATTTAATCGTCGATGTCGTGCTAAACTCAAATTGATGTTCTAAATTAAATGCAGTAACTAGGGAATGACTCCTAGGTTGTCTCTCAAGGACCGGTTTTTGGGTTCTGTCCTATGATCAAACACGTAGTGTGGGGTGAGGGGTTTTGAAAAAAATTTATGAATTGAAATCAACAACTTAATTAACTTAAATTAAACAATGATTGAAAACGGTTGGTCACTAGTTCAATTGCAATGTTCACAATCCTTGATTAACAACAAATTACACGTTACTCTCTCACCCCTAATCCAACACGAATTAACTAACTAAGCGAAGGTTAATTCAATCTTCAAAATTGCGAATTAAGCAAACACAATGCATATATATAATCAATTATGTATCACACAGTTTAATCAACTAAGCGGAGATTAAACACCAATTAGACCACTAAGCATGTCATAATTACAAGCACAGGGCACATTAAACATAATGCAAGGCAACAACAACAGAATCAAATGACAACACACCCATCTTAAGGGTACATTTGCAATCTCTCTAGTCACTAATCAATAGAATTCAAGCTCCCATTAAAAATAAGTGCTAACAACAAAACGAAATTGAAAACATTAGAGCGAGACAATGCAGACTAAAAAAATGAAATGAAACTAAAAAATGAAATGAACCCAAAAAACATAAATGAACCTAGAAAAAGGAAATGAACCTAGAAAACAAAATTCAAAACAAAAAACGTGATTGAAAACAAAACTGCAAAATGAAACAAAACTTGAAAATGAAGTTGCAATGTGAAAATGAAAATGGAATTGCAAGTACAGAGGAGGCAAGAATAAGCAGAGGAGGCAAGAATAATAAACATTATTCTAATTCAACTTCAAAGAAATTCAAAATGAACAAAAGAGAAGGAAAACGAAATCAAATCTAAACCCCAAAGGGAAGAGCTCTCATGTCCAAGAGAATGCAATGGAATATAATGAGTAGAATGGGCACTCAACCCTAGGTCCCAAGTTAGTCCCTCTTTTGGGCCTTTCACAAATATGTCCCAAAATGGACCCAAAACTAGTTTTGATCCAAAATACAAAGAAAAAACAAAAATAAAAGGAAAAAAAAAATATGAGGTGGATAAATGCGTGGCAAATGACATGGCATCTTTTCTTGAGGTCCAAAATAAAACTCCATAAACTGCGTTGAAAATAATAAAAGGAATGATTAAGCTCAAATAATTTAAATTAATTAAAATATGAATTACTGATTAAATTAAGCCCAAATAGAAAAATTAAGAGAATAATGAACACTTAAGCACAATTCACTAATTAAATTAGGTGTAGAAAGCTAAGTGAATATGACAAAATAATGATTCATCACCCTCCACGGGGAATATCGGTGGGCAGAGGCAGTGAACAATGGTTAACAGTTAAAAAAGACATTGTAGATAATTGAAATTCGGAGTGAGGATTGAGGTTTGGAAACACATGTGTTGGAAGAAAAAATTCTTAAGGCAATGGGTCGATGTTGATAGGGGGAGAACGGGTTTAGCTGAACCCACAATCTTAATAATATTTGAGTTTTTGATGATGACAACGCATAATTAATAACACATGTGTATTATGTGTTATATGCTCTATGCTTACATGTTATATGCGTATATGAGAATATGATTGTGTTGTTGTTGTGTTGTTCATTGCATTTCACTGTGTTATATATGTTAGTTTTTACATGAATGCATGACACATGTTTTTGGATGAGAAAAACCACAAGCACTAATGTTGCATTTTAATTGTGTGGCAAAACAACAGTTTTAAGTCGATTACATTATTGGTTGAATCGATTAAAACTCGTGTCTTTGCACAAACCTTTTTCAAAGTGTGTTGTGAGTTTTTTCAAAGAGAAAAGTTTTCAAAACTTTGCTTAACATTGTTGCATAATCGATTGCATGCGATATGTATTCGATTAAGTTTGTTACTATTTTGAAATATGTTAATGCTTGATATAACTGTCACAATGACTATATTTTTAAATGTGTTGACCAAACATTAAATGCTATTCGACTGCATTAATTGTGAATTCAATTAATTGCTTTGATTGCTACTAACTGTTATAACTGAATTGGTGTATTGGACTGCATTAGTAACGAAGTCGATTATATTGCGTCTGATACGAGTTTATCTATAAATTGACGCGAATTTGATTTCTGTAAGAACTTTTGTGATTCTAACATTTTCATATTCTTTTGCAGAAAGTTCGATTCTTACAGAAAGGAAAAGCTTCAAGAAACAAGTTTGACCATGGTGATCAACTACTTGGAAGTTCTTGAAGAGTAAGTTTGCTGAGTTTCAAAGTTTGATCTACCTACATGGTGTCTACTGTAAGATCAGGTTCTATAATCTGCGGAAGATTGGGTTCAGTTCCCTATTGTGATTACAGGAAGAATGACGTGCTACGTTCTTGACTTTGAGGGTGCCCCAAAGGGGTTGTACTATAGGAGAGGGGATTCTTGCTGCTAATCTGTTTATGTACTTCCTATATTTTGATTAAAGGGTTAGAAAGATGTTTTATATTTTTGACGTGAGGTCTCTATAAAAACCTTGTTGTAAAAATCTTGATCATTATAATGCATTGACTTCCTGTGGTTGGAAGGACACTGGATATAGGCTTGGCCAAACCATTGTAAAAACTCAGTGTTTGATCTTTCTTATTCCTGCTCTTTTACATTCTTTTACATTCAATTAATTATACTTTATACACATTCGATTAAATTTCCACTGCATTGAAAATCTTTAACTTATGTTTCAAGAAAAGGTTAAAGGCATCTCTTTTGGTGAAAAAGTTTTTGAAAGTTTTATCCCCTCTTGGGGTGAGAAATTGAGTCATTCTATTTTAACAGTCGAGACGATCAAAATTGTGTTGTCACTAGTTAAAACTGTAACTCCGATGATGATAGCGGTAGAAGACGATGTCGCCAAGAGCAGCAGTAGACGGTGCCGTCGGTGGCAGTGACAATTGTAGTAGTAGAGGCGACAAAGTTTTTTTTCTCAAAAGAATCTTAGGCTTTGATACTATGTTTAATATAATGAAAACTATTTGTTGGATTAATCTCCTTTGTAAACACATACGATACTGTATTTCTTATAGAAAAAATATAAATTAAGCTTAAAATACAAGGAATTATAACAAACTAATTAAAGATAAAAGATAAAGATAAAATATATAAGATATCTAATTATCTAATATATCTAACAAAATTATTAATTATTTAGTTAAACACTAATTGATGCAAAAGTCATATTTTATTCTTCGTTTATTTAAACACAAAATAATAACTGTTAAACACTGAAGAACCTATATTTATTAAAATTAATAACCGAAGATATATAATAAAAGCTAAATAAAAACGGTTGAATAATAAATATGTATTAATTGCTATATTGGTTTTTCATGACTACCATTAATTAATGTAGCAGGTTAAAATATCATTCATTTATTTTTAATCAATGTTTATGTATATATATGCATGTTTGATCTATAATCCCATTGTGGTTGCTAATACCATTGTGGTTGGTAATATATAGCTGTGTAAAACATGATGAATATATTGTTGTTCGTCTTATATTTGTTGATTAGTCATGTTGATTATGAAGTTGACGGAATTCGGACTACACTAAAGGAAGAAGACATGGAGTTGGAAAAACAACTTAAGCTTCTTAATAAGTCTCCTATCAAGACTATTAATGTATTTCACATTGTTTTTTATATTTCAGCATTTGCTTTTTTAGTTGAAGTTGATATCATAATGCATGGTTCAATAATTATCTTAAATGCGCTTTATTTTGAAATTTATAGACTGAGTTTGGAGATATTATTGATTGCATTGACATTTTCAAACAACCAGCATTTTATCATTCTTTACTGAAGGACCATAAACTACAGGTATACATATAATGTAAATCTTTAAATACAAACAAATTTGACTTTCCATTTTTTTTTTCATATTAATTTCAACCTTTATTTTACAATCTTTTTCATGATTTGATATTTGTCTTTCTTATTTCTTTAATTGTAGAGAAAACCTAACTTTCAAAATAGGATTGAAAAGTCAAATGTCAATAATTCAAGAGTGACATCCATTTTTGGATTGGGCAAGGACGAATGCCCAATAAATACCGTTCCTATAATCAGAATAACAAAAGATGATCTTATTCGAGAAAAATCACTGTTAAATGATCATATATTAGTTAAAGATCTTCCTGGAGTACATGTAAGATATGTTATAAAACTAAATATTAAAATGTTGATACTTTATTTTTATTAAGTGTATTTCATCTAATTTTTTTTTTATTTCTTTAAATATATTAAATTTTTTTAGCTTGCAGAAGTTTCCATTCCATCACTTTTTGGTCCTTTTTATGGAATTAGTGGAAGAAATGCTATTTATAATCCACAAGTTCATACCAAATCTCAAATATCTATGTCTCATTTATGGATTCAAAATGGACCAGTAGAATCTACTAACAAAATTTCAGCCGGATGGCATGTGAGTTATATTTACCAAAGTTAGCTTCTTCTTTTTTCACAAAAATATAAATGTATGTAATTTAATTGATATTAATTTGATAAAATAAAAAATATTCTAATTAATCCAATACATTACTGTATCAGGTGATTCCTAAACTATATGGTGATTATTCAACCCGTTTTTATACTTCATGGACGGTAAGGAATATCATTACATTTTCTTATCATTACTTAGTTTATGGAAGTGAAATATAGGATACAATCCTCCTATAAGTCTCTGGTATGAGCGTAGGATACAGTTTTTTTTTTTTTTTTCATGTGTAAGAAAAACTAAATTTTCCTCATATTGAACGTTAAGTGCATTATAATATATTACCCTTCTAATGCTATTTAATTAAACAATTTAATCTTTAATATGCATCTCTAAAAATTATTTTAAAATTTAATTAAATTTTAAAATAAATAAATAAATAATTATTTTTAGACGTTCTTAATCACATTCTATACATTATTACTAAATTCTTTAACGTATTTTTAATATATTTAATATAAAAAATAAACTTATATTTAAAATCTTAATTCCTTTTTTTCTATACTTTTTTTTTAATTTTTAATGTTATTATTTTATAATTTCTAATTAATTTTTTATTGAATAAATTCTTAAAGAGTAATTTATATTTAAAGTATTAATTCTTTTTTTCGCTCTTCATGATTTCTAATTCTTTTATCATTTAATAAAATATATTTAAAACGATATACTTTACTTTTATTTCATAAAATAATATTATTTAAATATATATATATATATATATATATATATATATATATTAACAATACACATTGTTTATATTCTAATATAAAAATATCTCCAAAGTTATTTTACTCTTTTATCTAAATGATTTTTTTTTTAAACTACTTTATCTAAGAAATGAAAATATATTTTAACTCATAATTTAATATCTAATAAATTATTACTTTAGTTATGAACAATACAAATTTTTTACATTATTATATAAAAATTGTCTCTCTTAAATGTTATTTTATTCTTTTATTCATTTTATTTGTTTTTAAACCAATTAAATGTAACAATGAAAATATATTTCACCCTTGTCATTTAATACTTAATAAATTATTATATACCACTAATGTAATTATATTATCATTTAATGAATATGGAAATAATTAGACATAAATTGATTAGACGAGTTTAGTAGTACATAGTAGATAAATATAGAAAAATTTATTAGATCAGTTAGTAATATACACACTAGACGAGTCTATTCATGTACTGATTAGATAAGTCTAGTAATACACAATAAACGAGTATGTCCATACACTGATTAGATGAAATCCAAACATTGATTAGATAAGTCTGTCTATACAATGATAAGATAAGTCTAGCAATACATATTGCACGAGTCTAGCAATACATATTGCACGAGTCTAGCAATACACATCAGATGAGTCTTTCCATACACTGATTAAATGAATTTAGCAAAAAAATTACACAAGTCTAACATACACATTAGATGAGAGTGTTTATGCACTAATTTGACAAGTATGACAAAAATTATTAGACAAGTCATTTCATACGTTGATTAAACATGTATAATTAAAATTATTAGACAAATATAAGAATACATTAATTAGATGAGTAAAGCCAAGAAAAAACATTAGATGAGACTCTTGATTATTGATTAGACAAGTATAGGAATCCATATTAGACGAGTCATTCATATATCGAATAGACAACTCTAGCAATATACATTAGACAAGTTTTGCCACATAAAATTTAGACGAATCTATTAATATATATTATACAAGTATGTTCCTATACGAATTAGATGAGTATAGAAAAAAACATTAGACGAGTCTAGAAATACACATTAGACGAGTTTGTTGATACACTAATTAAAGGAGTATTGAAAAAAATATTAGTAAGTGTAATAGTACACATTAGATGAATATATCCATACATTAATCAGTCCAGTCTTGTAACACAAATTAGATGAACTTTTTAATAAATTGATTAAACAAGTCTAGCAATATACATTATACAAGTATGTTCATATACCTATTAGATGAGTCTATTAATACACATTAGTCGACTTTATCCAATCTTTGATTTGAAGAATATTGCACTACCAATTAGTCAAGTTTATCCATATACTAATTAAACAATTCTAACAATACACATCAGATAAGTGTCTTCAAATATTGACTATAACAACACATATTAGATGAGTTCTGTGAATGCACTTCTTAGACGAGTCTAACAATACACAGTAAATCATTCTATTCATATACTAATTTATATTTTTAGTGAATCTACTATACATACTTTTGTTTATCTTTTATATGTGTTTTATCCTTTTGTATTTTTATAAAGTTTATTTCTAAACCTATAAATGAATTTTTATTATGATTCTATTCAAAATTTAATTATAACCTTCAAAATTATTTATTATTTAAACCTCTAAAATCTCTTTTAATAATACAAACAAACACCAACTCGTGTGTAGACATGAGTTTAAAACTAGTTTGGTAAAAAAACAAAAACAAAACAAAATCTTTATACTTTTTTATTTCAAATGTTAAACATGTGATAATATCACCATTAAAATGTTGGATACTTTAGAGAACAATATCATAAAATAAATGGTTCAAATTTATTTTAAGAAGAAAAACAAAATATATGCATAATGAAAACATATATATATATATATATATATATATATATATATATATATATATATATCATATATCACTTCTGTGGAGGGTTGTTCTGTGTATGTGTGTTGCAACTAAATAGTAGGATATAATTAAGCCTTATTGGATCTATATAAAATTTTAAACAATTTATTTATTATGGTCGTATTATGTTTCCAAATTTAATATGGTTTAAAAATTTTATAGACAGATAATTTCAAGAAGACAGGATGCTACAACATTCTATGTGCAGGTTTTGTTCAAACAAGCAAAGAAATTTACCTTGGTGCACCTTTAGGCCAACCATCTGTCTATGGCGGACCAACTTATGATTTTTCCCAATCTATTTCACAGGTCATAATCACTCAATAACTCTCATTATAATATAATAATAGAGGTAGATTTAACACATGTGAGATTCATATATACTTTGATTTCTTGAATACATATTTTAAGTGAATATAATGATAAAAACTTTTATAGGGGATACAAACAGTTAACACTATGCATGAGATATATATTTTTGCTAAAAGTGTGCGTATATTTTCAGGATCCAGTGACCAAAAATTGGTGGATACATGTAAAACGTAAATTTATCGGATATTTTCCAGCAAAATTATTCACCAACATGAGCTCTGGTAATGAAGTGGGATGGGGTGGAAGAACAAGAACTTCTTCTGGAACTCTTAGTCCTCAAATGGGATCTGGACATCTTCCAGATGGTAATTGTTCTCATTCAGGTTACTTTAGAAAAGTGACCATTGAAGGTGTAAAAAGAATACCTTATGGACCTGAAATATTTCAAGCTTCTTCCTTCACCGACAAACCTAATTGTTTTGGTGTTAAATACTTTGGATTTTTAGGACCCAGATTTGGTAACCTTATTCAATTTGGAGGACCTGGTGGTAATTGTGGCAATTAATTTATAAATTAAAATTTTAAATATTTATTTCTCATTCTATTTTTTATGTGTTTTCTAAAAATAAAATCATAACGAAAATTTCAAACTTAAACGTGGATAATGCTTATATATAATGATCAACCTTAACCATATCATTTTAATAGATTTTGAATCAAAATAATATATCATCATTCAAAATTTAATATGAATTTAAAATTTTACAGAAATGTAATTTCTAACGAACAAATGCTAAAATATTGTGCAGTGTTCAAACTAGCACAGGATTTACCTTGTGCACGTTTAGGCCACCTATTTTTGTCTATGGGAAACCAACTTTTTATTTTGTCCATTTTATTTCTCATGTCATAATCATTCTAAATAACTTTCATTATAAGAGAAAGATAGATATAGATTAAGACATGTACTATTTATATATACTTTAAAACAATTTTTTTTTATCTCTAAACAATTCGAATAGGTTAACATTGGAAAAGTTTTCTTATGATATATTTTATCTTATCATACTTTTAACTGTAAATTTCATTCAATGATTTATTAAATTGTTTCTAACAAACATTTTATATTTTTTAATTTTTATTTGTCAATTATTTTTATCATGTAGATAATATTTATATAATAACTTTTATTTTCTATCTCATCATCATGATTTTAGTTTTATCACTGTAATTGTGTAAATAAATTTTATTTACTATAATATAATAATTTAATGTAATGGTCATTAATCATTTTTATCACCATCCAACATATGTTAGAAATTTAAAAAATGAAAAATGTATGCTAAATTTTAATTATTATTAGTTTAGTATTTGGTGTGTGATTTTGATTAAGTGATGTATTATAATTTTTATTAGTGTATAAAAGAAGAAAATTTCATTAGAATTTAAAAAATTGAAGTAAAGAAACATTTAAACTAGTTTTTAATTTGAATATATTTTCCATATATATATATATATATATATATATATATATATATATATATATATATAGTTTATCAACTAGGTTATTGGAAGTCCCATATCAATTATGATAAGGCCAATTTATAATATATAAGTGGGTGTAAACCTTACCTTACAATTCGATTTTGTGGGGTTGAGTTAGGCTTAAAGCCCCCTTCTTAATATAATATCAAAGCCATGGTTAGAACCTATCCTAGCGAGATCTATGTGGGCATTCTGTTCCACTTGATATCAGGCCGTTATTGGACCACCTGGGGTGTGTTAGAAGTCCCATATCGACTAGAGATAAGGCCAAATTATAATATATGAGAGTGGGTGCAAACCTCTCCTTATAAGCCGATTTTGTGGGGTTTTGTTAGGTTTAAAGTCCACTACTTTATATAGGTTTCATTAATGTTTGCAAATTTAATAAATTTTTTCATTCTCATGAAATTTTATTTGGTCTTTTAATTTGAACGGTATAAAATTATAATTTCTTCGTAAATATTTGATATTGAAAAAATTAGAATACCATCTTTCTAATATTGCATATATGATAATATTATGTTTCTTTGTCAAAGTTTGTTATTATTTTATAAAAATTAATTATTTGAAAATAGGTACGAGAACCGATACTAGTATATACCCGTTATCTGGAGGGGATGGAGATGGGACAAAAATTTTATACCCATTGAGTTTGGATATTGGGATGGGGATTATATTTTCTATGGGGTGGCTATGGGATATTGAAACCCCTTCCTCTCCTTGTCCTGTTGTCATCCTTACCACCAAGGTATATTAAATTGGTTATGAAGTGCATACTAAATTGGTTGTGGAACTAATCCAATATACACTGATGTAATATGTCTTACATATATTAGAACTGATCTAATATATCTAACTATTAGATTGGTTCCAAAGAAACTGATCTTATACCTTTACCTGAAAGTACAAAACAACATCTTTCAAAAGGACTATTAGATTTGTTAATGATGGAAACCGATTCTAGTAGTCACGAGATAAATCCAAGAAAAATGTGAAATGTAGGTAGTGGAAGACAAACTATGGTTGAATCTAGGGACGATTTAAGTGGTGTAGGGTCCCTGGCTGTGGAAGGAGGTTAGAGAGGTCTCTTTTGCCGTGACCATTAAGCAGAAAGAATGCTAGAGTACTCTCAACAATTATTCCGTACATATGCTCAAAAGTGTCCATACAAAAGGTGGAGGGTTAACTTTATAATACATTCAACCTCTAATTCGTGCCAAGACTACATCTCTAATCATCAAGCACAATTCAAGGGGCAAATGTTACATATGCAACAGTTTAAACATGTGTCACAAAGCAAGGAAACTGGTGGAATACGTGACTGATGAGTTCATTTTTATATCCTCATTTAGCTTTTAATATCGGATTCTTTATTAGTTTTTGTACTTTAATAGAATATTTTGATTAAGATTTGTTAAAATTGGATTTATTTAGCATGAGACACAAAAGCATGTTAAAAATAATTTTTTAGTTGCATAAATGTTCTTTGAATATTTTGAAGTGTGTTAGTGCAACTACAACTAAGCTGAGCTCATTGAAGTGTAGAAATAAATTGGGTAAAGTGTCATGAAACCTTAAAGATAAATCCAAAAATAGAAAATAATCAAGACTACAAGAATTCAATCCAAGCATAGCATGAAAAAGTAACGAATTTGGCTAAGCCAAGAAGAGGGAACCAACAACAAAAATTTGATCTTGCGATTTTCTCTACTTTTTCTACTAAAAGGACTTTGATAATTGATAAATGTTTATGATTAAAGATAATTTGGGAAAAATATATCTTAAGATATTTTATTTGATATTGTCAAATAATTACCTTATTTAACTATATCAATAAATATCAAAAGATAATATTTGCGAAATCTTTTTTAATCTAACAAATATCCTTCCAAATATTTTTAGATCTCCACAACAAGCAAATATATCTTGAAAATATTGGATTATTTAGAAGATAATTAGAGGAAATTATATTATCACAAAGAAGATTACAACAACTGAAAAGCCTAAAAAAAAACTCAATCCAATTTCTATATAAACACTAGTGCAGTAAGGGGAAATGACATTGGTTAATTTTGCTTATAGGCATCGGTTATGCAACCGAGGCATATACGGACGAGGTAAAAAGGGGTGGCTTTATGCCTCGGTTCTGAACCGGGTTAAAACGAGATAGGATTATGCCTCGGTTCTTAGATAATCGAGGCAATAGTGTGTTGTTTTTTTATTTTTTCGGTATGCACAGTCCAAGCAAAGGGTTATTGAATTTTCCTCCCCTTTCACATAACCAAATCTCAGAAGATACAGAACCAAATCTCAGAAGATCAATAAGAAGTGGCACCAATGCTCTTCTATTTTGTTTCTTTTCCAATCCCTCAAAGCAACCAAGGAGTGAAGCAAGCACTTCAACAACAACTACGCCAACCTTAACAAAATCGCTCCTAAAATAACACAGAAAAAAAGTATGGGTTTTGATGCAATGGGCATTGCGGAGGTTGTCATCACCAACTCTGAGAACGATTTGGAGAAGAAGGGAGGCTCCTGCAAGGCCAAACCAAAACAAAGAGAAGAAAAGATGAAGGTTGATGCCTCCCCTTCTCGCAGAAACGCCACTGCTGCAGGATGTCCTCGCCATGATCTCGCCGCCACCTCTTCGTGCCTCGCCAATGCCACCGCTCCAGGATGCCCTCACCGCGACTTCGCCACGACCTCGCCGCCACCTCGCCGCGACCTCACTACGATCTCGCTGCAGCCTTGCTGCGGCCTCGCCTTCACAGAAACCAACCGAGAATTGCGCCTTGACTATCTATTCAGCAAGCCGCCATGACCAATGCTCTTCTGGTGCATTCAACATCTCCATCCACCATCTTCGTCGCTGCCAAGGAATTCCGTTCAACTCTTAGATCGGCGAACCTCCCATCATCTCCAAGGAACCATCTTCTATGCTCGCCAAACGCCTTAGATCGGCGAGCCTCCCATCATCACCGACGCAGTACTCGTCTCTACCATCGCGCCTCCCCTCCGCTTTCGACGTCGACCACCATTGTCATCCTCGCCGGAGCGCAAGCTGCTGCAATGGAGGAAAGAACCTCCTCGCGCTGTGGTTGTCAAGTGGGAGAAGAGATATTGCCCTCTTTGTTTCTGCCAAAGGAAAGAAAACGATTCGTGTAAAATGAAAAAGGGGAGATGAGAGTAGGTCAGGTGCGACTGAAAAAGGGAAATTTGACCGAGGTAATAGGCGTCGGTTCAACCTTTAACCGAGTCAATACGTTAAAACACATGCCTCGGTTCCACCTTTAACCGAGTTAATAGGCCAAAACACAGTTTTCTAGACCCATAGGTAACTTTTTGGCAGAGTATTAGGCATTGGTTGTATTTTGAACTGAGGTAATATGTGCTATATGCTTCGGTTCTCACTGAACCGAGGCATATAAATTAATCAAAACTACAAAATTTCCACCGCTTTCTGTTAGGCTTCGATTTTCCTTAGACCAAAGTCTATTGGGCGAGTTAAAAAACATATTTTTTACTAGTGAATGAGACTTAGGGAAACACATTAGGGGAGCTTAGGAACCCTTTTGGGGTTCAAATTTCGTCCTCTCTCTCTTGTATCATGTTCTCCACCCTCTCTTCTTCTGCTTTCATGTTATTTCTACATTCCATGAAGTGCTAAGCCTCTAGGTGTTTCATGTCAGTAAAGTTGTTTAAAAGTAGTACCGTTGTCAAATAGGTGGTCATGATAGAGCATGTGAGGAGAGTAGGTTGTTCCTTCTATATGAAAAGAATTTTCGAGGACAAAATTTATTCTTGTTGGGGAGAATGTGAAACCCCAAAAAATGGTAATGTTAGAAGTGGTGGTAGTTTAAAAGTAGTGAGACTCGATTATTTTAATATTAAATGGTTTATTTTAAAACTTACTAGCTCTCTAGAAAACACTTTTCTAGAGTTCTCCACCTTCTCTATAAGATTTCTAACTCTTGAGTCATCTATTTGACGATCAGGAGGTCCTAATCGATCAGGGTGACGAGGTCTACATTTTTAGCCGATCAATTTCTCTTATAAAACAAGTAAGTTTTGACTCATTTTACTTTCTCGTTCCTAATATGTTTTTAGAAGAAATAAGGGTTGTTGCATGTGTGATCATGCTTCTCCTAGTCATTCTTTGTTAATCTAGAGTTCTAAAGACTTTGTCTGCTTCCAATTTGGTATTTGAAACTGAACTTAAAGTGTTTGGGTGAGGAATGGTCATATTATTGAGTTTTAAGGCTAAAAAGGGAGATTTTGATGTGTGAGTTTGAGAAAGAAAGGTTGAGGTGAGGAAGCATCTGTCTAGGAGCTGTCATGAAGTGTTAGAAGTGTAGTTGTGAGTGAATCTGTCATGTAGGAAAGAGACGATTTGTAATTAAAGTTTTCAAGTGTTTTTGGTGTGAAATGAGGGTTTTGAGTAGTAAGATTTTGAAGTAGTGAGTATAAATTGTTTTGGGAGGTTAAAGGTCTGTTATTATACGTATTAGAACTTGTCTATGTACTAAAATCAATAAAAGTGATAATGGTTTCATAAGTTGATTTTCTAGTCCATTTTGGATGTTTTAGGTGTTGAGAATTGAAAGTGGGATGGTTGGGATGAAACTGAGGTGTTAGAAGTTGTTAGCAATTGTATTTAGACTTGGTCGTGCAGTTTGTAAACTGATGTGGAGGTTAGAAAGTATAGAATTGAGTTTGGATAGCTTATAGGAGTTAAATTGGGTTTTAACGGGTCATTTCAAGTTACAACATTGTTTCAGAGTTTTATGATAACACCTGAGTGCCCAAATTGGACGCTGAGCGCCAGCACTTGGGCGCCTAAGCGTCACTGGGTGCAGCTAGGCACCACTACATTAGTTTTAGAGCGGTTTTCAGGGTTCTGGATACTAGTTTTCGACGTTCTTTAGATTGTTTTGGGGGTTGTGGACCCTTTCAGAGTTGTTGATGAGGGTTTGAAACCTGTTTTCCTTACCTAAATGTGAGTATCAAGATGCCATGAAGAAATTGTGTTATTGTGTGATTTCTGATGACTTGTATGGGTGTTTCTATTTCTTTAATGTATGATTAGTAGTCTCATATATTGGTGTACTATGTGACTGTGAAGGGATCTCATTGGTTTTAAAGGTATGGAAGAGAGTTCCAAGGAGAAAATTCTTAGTGGTGGTTGCAAGTATTGTAAGTATGAATATAGGAAGCTCAATCTTGGAGTTCATCTTGAGATTGTAACGATCAGCCATTCTCAAGTCACTAGTGCAGTCAAGGGAAACAACAACAGTTATTTTCGCCCATAGACAGCGGTTCTTGAACCGAGGCATATACAGGCGAGGAAAAAAGGCGTATGCTTTTTGCCTCGATTTTGAACCGAAGCAAAAATGGGTAGGATTTTGCCTCGGTTCAAAGATAACTGAAGTAGTAGGGTTTTTCCTTTTTTTATTTTTTTAAGGACTTTTCGCCTCGGTTCCTTCTGAACCAAAGCAGTAGGGTTTTTTATTATTTTATTATTTTTTATTTTTTTGCTTTTTCGCCAGCCTTTCTATCTCGGTTGTGACCTGAACTAATGTCGTAGAGGGCTTTCTGCCTCGATTATGGTCACAACCGAGTCGTATTACCCAATGTACAAAGTTAAACTAATAATAATGTACAAAGTATCAATCAACTTAGAAGCATAAACTTAGAACTTACTATATCCTAAAATCTACATACTATTATACAATTGAATTACATATTTAGTCAATGCTTTCCATATGATTTTAGCTGACTTCTCTAGAATTGAAGTAGTAAAATTGAATCTTTGCATAAAATTTAATGATTTCAATTAATGTATATGAAATCTAAACTATAGAGAAAATTCAAACCAAAATATTATCGTTTCCCATCCACTGGTCATATGTGCACGAATAGTGGAGATAGTAAATAACTTTTGTATTGAATCTCAAATGGGAAACTAAGGCTAATTGAATATAATAATATATTCAACCGAACAAATAATTACATATGCAACCTACAATATATTCAAGCAAACAATATATTCAAGCAAACAAATAATTACATGTTCATATTAAAAGAAAATTTTTAAGAAAAGAAACCTGGGAGCGTGAAAGCCGGTTGATGGGTGTCGCACCCCATACAAATTTGATGTGCAATAAGAATGCAGTATAGACTAGGAAGTGACTCCTAGGTTGTCTCTCAAGGACCAAATGTGGTTTGGTCAATAGGTCAAACACGTAGTGAAGAGGGGGGGGGGGGGTTTAAAAGTGTTTTTGCAAGGAAAATTAAACTAAATTAAAACTGGAAATTGAAGACAACTAAAGAAAATTAAAAACGCTGAAAGAGATGTGGAAAACATGAATACCGAACGGTCCTATAGGCGACCAAACGGTTTTAACATTGAGAACGAACAGTCTCTAAAGCGGAAATGGAAATGAGCAAAAACATGAATGTCGAATGGTCCTAGATGACCGAACGGTTCTAAAGTGGAGACCGAACGGTTCTAAAGAAAGGAAATGAAAATGCAGGAAAGTTGGAAACCGAACGGTAAAAGTAAAACTGAAAAGCACAAGTAAAAGCCAAACATTTTTATAGTGAACGAATTGGTAAAAACTAACTGAAAAAGACGAACGATATTAAAATAGTAAAATGGAAACTAAAGCTAAACAACACAAAAACAAGTCAATCGGTAAACAGAAAAACGCAGCAGAAACGGAATTTGTTAGGGACCGATTGGTTCTGGTCACAGATCGAATGGTCCTGACATGGAGACTGAACGGTATTAAAACAGTAAAGCTGAACAGTAAACTCCAGATGGACAGCACAAACATAAGCTAAACAGTGTTAAGTAAAAAGTCTAAGAACCGATCGGTCTAAATGCAGTGACCGATCGGTATCAATGCAGTTGCAGTTAAATATAGAAACCAGAAAGTCAAGAATAAACCGTTTAGTCAAGCATAGACCATTCGGTCAAGAACAGACTGTTCGATGCTCAGCCATGAAGTGCAGCTTTCATCATTCGGTATGGGCTTCCAAGACCATTCGGTCAAGCACAAACCGTTCGGTGGTCGGCCAAAAAGTGCAACTTTCATCATTTTGTGTGGGCTTCCAAGAATGTTCGGTCAAGCACAAATCGTTCGGTCAAGCACAAACCGTTCGATTAAGCCATTGTGTCCAATAAGTTCTCTACCTTCCAAACAGTAATTGTCCTGCAAAATAATAATTGAAAGAATTAAGCCCAAATAATTTAAATTAATTAACATAAGAATTAGTCTTGAAATTAACACCAAATAGTGAAAATGAGACAATAATTGAGAATTAAGCACAATTCACTAATACAATTGGATGCGAAAAACTAAGTGAATAGTAGAAAAAAGAAACAACACATTAATTACTATCATGATTCCTAAAGTTTATTTCATCACCAAATCAACCAATTTAATAAAAACAATTCAAATTTCCATTTCCCTAATTTATATATCTCTAATTAAATCCCCTCCATTTAATTTAATAATCAACTTTCTATCGTCATTGTATATATTCAAAATCACTTTTTTTTTTCTTTTTTTACCTACAATGTGACAAATTTGAAGTTTAACTTATTCAAATACATTGTTTCCCACTTCCCCAACACACAACCTACTTCACCAACTCTTTTTATCTATTAGTAATTTTGGCTAAGGCTATGCTTGCATTAATAATAGCATATCAAATGACATTCATTACATTATATACAAGGTATGTATGAATAGGGGAACTAAAGAATAAAGAATGGCCGACAGTTTTCATACTTTGTGTACCATTATGCAATTTTCATACTTTATATTAAATCAAAGAATAAAGTATAGAGGAACTAAAGAACCTGGGAGCGTGGCAGCATAAATGGCCGGCAGTGCCAACAAAGCTTGCAACACAAAAAATGGAAGCAGCCGCGCCAAAAATGGAAGTAGCAACGCGTGACAGAAATGGAACAATGAAGATGGTGATATCGAACTACCAAAGCGTGAGACAAATGGAGGAAAAGGTAGTAGCGAACCCAGTAGCGAGAGACTTCCGACCAAAGGCGAAAAAAACGACGATGGCGGCACCAATGGCGGACAAAGCGTGAGCAATGGAGGCCACGAAAAAAAACCTTGCGAAAGCGAGAGCGAGAGCAATGGAGGAAGTGCGACAACAGTGAAGGAAGTTCTACGCGAGAGCAATGGGCGAGGAAGAAGAAAAATGAACACTAGGTTAAATTTTTTAATGCGCTGGGAGCAATAGAAAGTGATACTACCTCGATTCTTCACTTAGCCGAGGCAATAGACTACTATATGCCTCAGTTAACAAAGAAACCGGTGCCTATACGCCTAAGAAAAAATAAAAAATAACACATGAGATGACATTTTTGAAATTACATTCAACTTATACACATCGGTTCGTGGTTAAACCGAGGCATAAACATATTTTCAAACCGATTTTGAGCGAAGCGAAGCCATAGGCGTTGAAAAAAAGAATTAGAACATTCAAAAATCACATCTGTCAATGCTAGACAGGACATACTACCTCGGTTCTCTAATGAACCGAAGCAGTAGGTCAGGTTCGAAAAGCTGAAAAGTCTATTGTGTAGAAAGACAAATGAAATTGTAGGGTCTTAGGCATCAGTTGTCATTTTAACCGAGGTAATATAGCTTATATGCTTCGATTCCCTTAGAACTGAGACGTATAAGTTCAACTAAACTACTAAAATGTCACCGCGTTTTGATAGGCTTCGGTTTCTCCTAAACTAAAGCCTATTGCGCAAGTTTAAATAACATTTTTTTACTAGTGAGTGGAGAGGGGTGAGGCATGTCGTGAGAATAGTAGGAGGTCCTAGTCTAGGGGCTTTATGCTGGCCTAAGGCGAGTGATAACACACTAACTCTGTGGGGTAGGTCAGTTGTTTCACCACAAAAAGTGCATGAACTACCATAGGTCATTATTCATACTATATCCGGATGAGTCAAGTTTAAGGTTGTGATATAATTTGGGACACATGCTTTATCATGTGTGTAATATAATGTATGATTTAATTTTTATAATAATTATGATGAATGCCACTAACTAAGGTAGATGAATGCCATTAACTCAGGTTGCACTTGCAACAATTGGATTCTTATCTACAATTCCTTGTTTTAGATATTTTGTTATTTGGGTGAGGAGTGTTCCATTTGTGATGCGACAAAGGACACAAATAGAATTTGTTGTACATATTAGTTTTACTAATAATGTAATTCATGAGGGAGCTTGTAACAATAATAACCTATTAAAATAAGGGAGAGAGAACAATCACAATCTTTTTATCCATATGCCAACCATATATGTGAATATACCTGTTAATAAAAATTATAAGAAGAGTTTCCCCAACTATTGTCAACACACTTTGAAATAGACACTAGTAAGAAAAAGGTTTTCTAACGCGCTATATACGCCTTAGGTTTACTGAAACCAAAGTGTATAAAAGCACGGTGGCATTTTCAAAGTTTTAGTGAAAGTATATGCCTTGGTTGCCCAGGAACCGATGCTTAAAGGGGGATATTGCCTCGGTTTTGAGAACAGCCGAGGCAGAAAATCCTGCTGCACATCTGAAAAGAGGACCATTCACCTGCCACACTTTTTGTAAAAGGGCTATTGTCTCGGTTATGAGACCAACTGAGACAGAAAACACTTGTTCCCACCTACAAATTGGCTTTTCACCTGACAACTTTTCTGATAGAAGGCTTATGCCTCGGTTCTCTGATCAACCGAGACAGTAAAGGTTGACAAATGGTATTTGGAACGTTCTATGCACTGACAACCCTTGATTTGAGACATTCTGCCGTAGGCTCTACGACATCAGTTGTCCTCCAACCGAGGCAGTATGGTGTTTATGTTTTGGTTTTGATTGTAACCGCGAGGCATATAGTTATTAACAATTTTCTTTTAAATATTCTGGAGGGTTTACGCCTCAGTTGCTCTTATGACCAAGGTCGTAAGGTGGTTATTGCTTCTGTTCTCCACTTAACCGTGGCAATAAACTATTTAAATTTAAGAAATCGCAAAACAGAAGTACTCTTCACTTTTCATTTTCTTCACCCCGCGAAACAGAACCCTTATCCCCCACTGCTGTTGGCTGTTAACAATATTTTTTATCTCCAGAAACGAAACCAAAAACTTGCTGATGGATCGACAAGTGTACCGAATCGCACAAGTAATATAAAATGGTAAGACCAAGTATCGTATTCCTGAAGAGTCTCGACACTAAACAGTTATGTGATAAGTCAATTAATTAAGACTTAAATAAAATGAGATCGTTGGTTTCAAATGCAAAGACATAAAATTAAATATGAATGCAAATTGATCAATAGTAAAGTAACACAAAGATGAATGGAGGTTGTTTATAAAATGAGATAAGTATGTTGTTAGGGTTTGATTTCACCACGTTTACTCTCATGTATATAAGAATTCTTCTGTTTACATTAATATTAATTTCACTCACTAAATTACTTAGAATCTGATCCCTCGGCGCAATAAGTCTGCCTTAATTCCTAGTTCGTGCAATTCCTAGCGTTCCTAGAAAATTAAGTTTGAAGATGAAGAGCTTAAGATGACCAAGTACTCATACCCTCATCCCTGAGAAATATTACCCTTGGGAGAATTCAACAAGAACCTGAATTGTAAGAAACCTCTCGACACTCATGCAATTCATAAATCATGCTACTAAATGAGTTAAATACAACAAGCATTGAAACAGATGAATTCCCTAATAATTAATGAAAAAACATATGAATTAAGAATCAATTCAAATACATGAGAGTTCACAAGGTTACATCATCCCCCAACAACAAATAGAGTTTAATTCCCCATAGACATGGAGAAACTATATGAATAATGGAAAAGCATGAGATAGTGAAACCCTAAGAGTAGAAGAGGAAGCTCCTGCCTCTAGATCCGCCTTTAGAGAGTGTTGCTCTAGCCAGAGATACAAAACCTAGAGCGCCTAGGTCCTCTAAATAAAGTTGGAAAAGAGTAGAAACAGGGCCCAATCCGAAAGAGTCAAAACAAAGCAAAAATTGGGCTGGATCTACGATGCACGACGCTCGGGCGCCCAATTTAGGGCGCTCGGGCGGTGGACGATCCTCATGTAGGGCTTGAGCTTTTAATTGGTCGGCCAGGCTTTAAGGGCCACTTCCCGGGCGATGGACGTCGATTTTCCGATGCTCAAGCCTCAGACAGGACGCCCAAGTTTCGTGCGGTTCCTTTTTTAGGTGCTTTTCGAGTCCTTTCTGAGCTCTAACTCCTTAGCACTTCATCTCTGCTTTCTGCATTCTCTCATTATCTATCAAAACAAGGGTAATTAGTCATAAAATCATCAAATTCAACCTCAACTCTCTTATTCACACAATTAAATGAAAAAGCATGAGTCCAAGCAAGTTTCTAAGTGGAAAAGGGTGTATTTAATATCAAAATTACATCACAGATAACGGTATTTTAAACCATTATCACTCGCGCCATTCTCCATCACTACTCGCGCCTCCCTCGCTGTAAGTCCACCGTCGTGGTCGCCCCGCCTCTGTGGTCGCGCTCCGTCCTCCTCCATCGCTCCTCCTTCACTCATATCTCAAGTGGTTCTTCTTACCCTTCGCTCCGCCTATGTGGTCGCGTTCGTGTTGTTGTGCTGGCACCGCCATTGTTGTCGCCAACACTGGCAGTTCTGCCATGCTCCCAAGTTCATTACTCTAACCATTTTTTGCGTTTTATTGTTTCATGATTGTGAAAAAATGTTAATGTGTATGATATGCTGTGTTATAGATATGTTGGATTTTGGATTTGTGAATGTGAAAGAGAGGATTATATTGTGATTAGTATAAATTAGTTTAAGTATCTCATTGTCAATCTAATCTAAATGATATTAGCATAAGTAAGTTTAAGTTTTGATTATATTAGTTAAGGTATTGATTAAATTACTTTAACATTATGATCATAATTGTTTTTGGGAATAATTTCCTACTAAAGTTTATTAGCATGGATCACAAAACAGAGACATTGTAAAGATAATATCAAGCATCAAAATTTGAAAATTTAAGGTTAGGAATCATGAGATTAATTAATGTGTTGTTTTGTTTTTGTCCATATATTGTTGTAGCTCTTAATAGGCGGACATTTTCCATAGTTGATCGGTTTTCACGCTTTCAGGTTCCTATTCTAAAAATTTTTCTTTTAATATCAACATATAATTATTTGTTTGGTTGAATATATTGTATGTCGCATATGTAATAATTTGTTTGCTTGAGTATATTGTTGTTGTGAATTAGCCTTAGCTTCCCATTTGAGATTCAATACAAAAATTATTTACTATCTCCAGACTTTTTTTTTGAACAAATGTACTTTTTACAAATGAATAAAGAGGAGATGGTAATAATAATTTATAAGTATTGAATCTTGAATTGTTTGGTTAGATAGTTTAAGAAGAGTAATAAATTTTTCATAGTTTATTAGTACATATAAATTTTAATATACATGTCTTAAATTTCATGAAAATTTGCAGTTGTGTTTTGTATTGATCTTCGGGTGCATGTTTGATTGTGATTTATAATCACTTTCATTTCGTGTAACCTGAAGACCAATGTGACATGCTGGCAAATTTTCGTGAAATTTTAGATATGTTGTTTAAAATTTATATGTTTAATAAACTAAAAAAAGTAAATCTTCTTGAATGGGATAGGGTCACACCTCGAATACAAAAACGATCAAAGTCATCATTCAAAATTATTGAAATTGGGTAAACAATTTCAGTAAATATGCGTACAGATCAACATTGGATTCATTCACCATGCATTAGTGTCGAGTACGAGAGAGGGTAGAAGAATTTATACAGTATGTGCAACGTAATGGGAGTACAAGTGAAGATGAAGTCAAGTTTAGATGTCCATATGTGAACTGTTTGAGTGGGAGGAAGTTGAACGCAATCAATATTAGGGAACATCTTATATGTGATGGTTTCGTACGAAGTTATACAGCATGGATATGACACGACGAATTGTTAAACTTTCCAACTGTCTCTCCAACTGAAAATGTATATGATTCCACCATGGATATGGAAGATTCACCGGAAGAAAACAACTTAGAGGAAATGATCCGCGATGTTGGCGCAGAAGCTTTTGCCCAAGCGCATGTGTATGAAACGATGTCCACTGATGCGGAGACTCATTTATATGTAGGTTCAACTAAGTTTACACGGTTGTCAACGATGTTAAGGCTTATGAATTTAAAGGCGACGAATGGATGGACTGATAAGAGTTTTCAAAATTGTTGTCGTTGTTGAATGAAATGCTACCAGATGGAAATACATTACCCCACTCATAATTATGATGCACAAAAAATTCTTTGTCTGATGGGTATGGAGTATAAACGGATACATGCATGTCCGAATGATTGCATATTATATAGGAATGAGTATGAAGTTTTGACAAAGTGTCCGAAATGTGGGTTATCACGATACAAGTCAAAAAACAACAGTGAAGATAATGGTCACACAAAAAAGAATGGTTCTACTTTGAAAGTAGTTTGGTACCTTCCATTCGTGGCCAAACTTAAGCGTTTGTTCACAAATCCCAAAGACGCTAAAAACTTAAGATGACATGCACATGAGAGAACAACTGATGGGCTGCTTCATCATCCAGCTCATTCAAAGCAATGGAACAATATTGATCAAGAATTCCCCTAATCTGGTCAAGAATGTAGAAATCTTAATGAGGTTTGGTTTAGCTACTGATGGAATGAACCCATTTGGTAATTTAAGTACCAATCGCAACTGTTGGCCCGTTATACTGATAATTTACAACTTATCTCCTGGATTGTGCATGAAAAGAAAGTACATGATGTTGTCAATGTTGATATATGGTCCAAAGCAGCTTGAAAATGACATAGATGTATATTTCAGGCCACTAGTTGAAGACTTGAAGTTGTTGTGGGTTGATGGGGTTGAAATATTTGATGCCTTTGCTTCTGAAACTTTCATGATGCATTCCATGTTATTTTGCATCATCAATGACATCCCAGCTTACGGTAATTTGTAGGGATACAGTGTGAAGGGTCATAAAGCATGTCCTATATGTGAAGAAAACACTACAACTCATCAATTAAAATACAGAAAGAAGATAGTGTATATGCGTCATCAGAAATTTTTAAAATCTAATCATCCATATCGAAGGTTAAAAAAAGCATTCAAAAGACAACAATAGAAAGACGATGCACCAATTCCACTTACTGGCCTTGAAGTTCTTGAAAGTGTTAATAAAGTGCATCATGTATTTGGAAAACCATCCAAGAAGTCATCTATAACGACCCCCTTGGAAGAAGAAATCAATATTCTTTGATATTCCATATTGGTCAAAGTTAGATGTTAGACACTGCATAAATGTGATGCATGTAGAGAAGAATGTGTGTGATAACTTGATTGGTACACTACTCAACATCCAGGTAAAAACAAAAGATGGAGTGAATGCTCGTTTGGATTTGGTTGACATGAAGATCCGAGAAGAGTTGGCACCAAGAGAGATTGATAAACATACTTATTTGCCCCCTACATGTTACACAATGTCAGGACAAGAGAAGATAAATTTTTGCCTTTGTTTAAAGAGTATCAAGGTACCACAAGATACTCTTCGAATATCAAGAGCTTAGTGTCAATGCAAGACCTAAAGCTTGTTGGACTCAAGTCTCACGATTGCCACGTCTTAATGCAACAATTGTTACCGGTGGCAATTTGTGGAATTTTGCCCAAAAAAGTTAGGCAGACCATAACTCGATTGTGCTCATTTTTCTCGTCAATTTGTAGTAAAGTCATCGATTCTACAAAGTTAGATGAACTTCAAGGCGACATTATTATCATTTTGTGTCAGCTAGAAATGTTTTTCCCTCCATCCTTTTTTGACATTATGCTGCATTTACTTGTTCATTTGGTCAGAGAAATCTAGTTGTGCGGACCAATATACTTAAGATGGATGTATCCTATTGAACGTTATATGAAGCTTTTGAAAGGGTACGTCAAAATTCAATATCGTCCAAAAGGTTTAATGATTGAAAGGTATATTGTTGAAGAAAGTATCGAATTTTGTTCTGATTATATGACTAAAGCAAATCCGATAGGAGTCCCTTGGACATCATGGTTGAATAGATGTTCTACAACTAAAAGCATCCGATGTGTGAATGTGGTGACGAAAAGTCGTGAAGAATTGATGCAAGCATATATGTACATATTAAACAACACAGATGAGGTGATCCCATTTTTGGAAGCACACAAAGCCGTTGTAAAGGACAAGTATCAAAGACAATAAGAGAAATGACAATTGATGGAGCATAACAGAACATTATTGTCCTAGTTCAAATCTAAAGTTTTGAAAGAATCACGGTCTTCTGAGGTTGTGATATAATTCGGGACGTATGCTTTATCTTGTGTGTAATATAATGTATGATTGAATTTTTATTATAATTATGATAAATTGTTATTCCACTAGTTTACCCTTGCTTTCATGTTGCTTGTTATGTGTTGTTTTCTCTTTACGATGATTACCTTAATGATGTGAGATTAAGGATACAATCCTTTTAGGTGTTCTAGTAAGAGGAGAGGTGGAAGCATATGAGAAGTCAGATAATTCTACCTATGTAGATCTTGTTTTTTATAAGTTTTTTGTGTTATAATGGTTATAATGTAATATTTCATTTTAATAAATATTATTTTACTATTAAGATGGGGATGTTACATAACCTAATTCTAAAAAAATTAAAAACTAAAAAGAAATTAAGGAAAACTTCGAAACATAGAAAAAGGTGCAGGAAAGTTATATAGGAGTTATGAAAATGTGAATAATTCATATTAACAAAATATTATTTTATCTTTAACCATATAACTATTGTAATCACCATATAAATAAAAACTTATTATGTCCTTCTACAAGTAAAAAGTAATTTTTTTTTAATCATCCCAAAAACAGAAACATGTGTTACTTTAAATGAATGACACTAACTAAGGCTATACTTGCAACAATTGGATTCTTATCTACAATTCGTTATTTTAGATATTTCGTTATTTGGGTGAGGAGTGTTCCATCTGTGATGCGACGAAGGACACAAATAGAATTAGGTTGTACATATCAGTTTTACTAATCATGAAATTCATGAGGGAGCTTGTAACGATAATAACCTATTAAAACAAGGGAGAGAGAACAGTTACAATCTTTGTATCCGTATGCCGACCATATATGTGAATCTACCTGTAAATAAAAATTACGAGAAGATTTTCATAACACTTTATACATGAGGAAGTTTGTTATTAATCGGTTAATTGAAAGTTAAAGATGAATAAATTTCTGATTAGTTGAAGGTAATGAAGAGAAATGATTTACATATAATTTCCTCTATTTATTCTGAACAAAATAGTATTACTAGTCAAACAACACTTCGATGAAATTTTTTATTTCATTCAAAACCAACTCACTAGAAAAGTTACAAACAGTCTGAAAATTATTATTGTCTACTACTTGACAAGCAAGTAGCTAAAACCTAAATAATAAACACACAACAGAAATTTAAAGCAAAAGGTGGGTTCGCAAGCTGAGTAACATTGTCTATGGATCAAGACCATGACAACACCTATAATTAACAGAAGTTACTTCCATGGAACGTCCACATTCAATATTAGGGCAAGGTATATGAGCCAATATATCAGAAGGGTAGTTAGAAATCTCACTATGTTCACATTTTTTTGCACTAGTCTTGTCCTTGATGCTCTCATAGTACTCTTTGAAAGCAACATCAAAGCTCACTTCTTCATGCAACTTTACATGCCAAAAGCTCAAGTCCTTGACGGTGCGAGACATAGCCTGACCATGACCTAAAAGCTTCACATTGTATCCCTTACTAAGAATGACCCATCCCTTAGGGTCTTGTTTTAGGAAGAGCAACCTCTTTATCTCTGTTGTTGCAAAGTCTTGCACTCCTTGATTTCCACCCTTCATTATTTGTTGCTTCCTACTTGCAAGCAAACTATCAATGGCAATCCAAAAGCGTGGCACAATCTTAGGGTCTTCCCTTCCCAGTTGGTATGAGTCTACTGTGATGTCTATCTGCAAACTTAGTGTCTCAACATCCCTCTTCAATTTCTCTATGGCAGTCGTGAATTCTTGGATCCACACAGTGTCTGAGCCTCCGTATATGAACAGATAACGATCCTCTTCAATCTGATTTTTCAACATTATATTATATTTCTATTCAAATTATTAATATTTAACTCATATTCTCACTATAACACCTATGTTCTTTCTTAAAAGAATCTCGGACGGTAAAATTAAAAAGTTCTTCTTTTCATTTTCTCTTCAATTCAAATTTCATTTGTATTCTCCTCCTATGTTTCTAGCTAACTAAATGGTTCTTGCCTACGTCACACTCCTTGTTTAATAGGGCCCTTGTATTTTATTGATTGAAACTCTAACAAAAGTTAATCAATAATTATGAGTATGGTAGCAGTATATATTCTTTCTTATACCATTTTTGTATTATCTGAAAATCCAAATTGGTTCTGATAAATCACGTTTTAATTTATTTGTAATGGTATGTCATCTTCTATTGTTATATTATTATTGAAACAATATACTTTTTTATATTTTACTTAATTCATGTTTAACATTACTAAGTGAATTTGATAACCTTTTCATGATGAATACAAGTTTTATACTTAGAATAAGTACTTTTTTTTTTACGCATATAGTTTTGTATGTGTGCATATATATTAAATATGAAGGACTATGTGCAATGATATATGCATTTAGTACTTACCAAGTCCCCGATTCTTGGGTTAAGCTTGGTCATTTCAGACCAAAACCAATTCCATTGTTGAGTGAGACGAGTGTGATCGGAGGTTCTAAAGGGAAATCCATCAATGCCCCACATAGATATAATTTGTTTTGTGTCAATGTTTTCCACCTTACCCTCAGGACTTATGAGTGGGATCACAGGTTTCCCACTATAGTTGAACACTTCTTTGATTAGCTTGATGCCTATTTCAAAATTGAAATGTTTGACCACATACCATCCAAACTTGGTTCTTTGTAATTTAGTTTCTAATGTTTTCCTTCGATCTTCATTCCATTCATCAACAATGGGGATCCACAAAATCTTGAAATCCTCCTTCCTGTAACCTTCTACTTCTCTTGGTTTCTCTTTCAGTTTCTCGTAAACACTTTTCAGAAGTTGAATCTCCTCATCAATATGTTCAAGCCCAGAAATGAATAACAACACATGCTTCTTCTTAAACTCTTCAATTTTAACCTGCCAAAGTAAAATACACATATTTACAAACCTTAGTTGTGACAAAAGGAGAGAGGTTTAAGTTTAACTCCTATTTACAAAATAAACTTATCATAAGTTGAGGATTACCCCATATTCACAAATTAACTTTACATTGACAACACTTTCAAGTTATGGATTTTTTAATTTTTTATTTCTTAAATCAATCCCATTAAAATTTTGACTAATCCCACCTTGCTTCCTTGTAGAACTAAGACACTCATTATGCATGTGAAATAAGATTAATGGAAATTGTAATGCTAATGGTAGTTGATATTACCTGTTCTAAAGTGAGGCCATTAATAACATTATGTCTAGAATCCCTGTTCTCGGTGGAGATGATGAGTGCTCTCAAGACCTTGACAATATCTTTTCCAGTAATAATGATAATATTCTTACGTCTGGAATAGTCTTCTATTCTCCCTGATATTATCACATATATATAATTTTAGCATCTTCTTATATTAATGAACCTCAATTCAGCTTCTTACATTTTAGAAACTGTATTATTAGGAAAAGAGAGTAAGGTATAAAGCAAGCATAACTAACCTATCTCCGTGCTACACATTTCCAAATGCTCTCTAAAAGTTCTCAGAATGAGGTCAAGCTTGTTCTCAAAGTTTTTCGATAATTCATATTTGTTAACCCTGGATAAAGAAATAGCAATCATAATATTTGACAGAAAAAAGAATTAAATTTGATCAAATATACAAACAAATTCCAATTTGAGAAATTTAATGGTTGACAAATTAGTAACATAAAAGCCCTACTTTGATTCTTAGAAATCATGAATATATAAGTCACCCTCCATATTATATATCCTTCTAAGAATTTATATGTATATATCACATATTTATAATATAAGTAATATTTGAACTTTCTAAGAACTAATGTATATTTGAACTAACGTAAAACACTAAAGAGAAAACTGATAATTGCTAGAGAAAAATGGAATTGGTTTCTTATTTCATTTTTTTAATTTGATTTTGGTCTTTTAAATTTGAATTATTCATCTTTCAAAGTTCTATTAGATCAACATATCTAACTTCCGTTCTAATTTGATCAATTTATCCCCGTTGAACAAAATGTAAGAACTAAAATTAGTTTCTATTACTTAGTGATGAATATGTATAAATTGTCTTACTTGTTGTGGTCAGTGGTGAAGTCATCAATTTGACCAGTACAAGTCACGAAGGTGAAGATTGCCCAGTAGACGACAACAGGAATCTCATGCAAAGTCTCTGCCAAGGTTGGGACGTCCTTGATGTCATAGCCAGCACTGGTCAGCCTCTTCCATTCAGTGATGCACTCAATCACTTGCATCACCTTCTTCACCACACTGTTGAAGAAACTCAAGTGCTGAATGTTCTGCTGAATCACGAGAAGCCCATTCAGATCAGCCAGAGATTTCTCAGACTCTTCGTGCTGTCTCGTCAGGGGATGATACAAGAATTTCCCATATTCCAGAGCAAAAGCTGCTTGAACTATCAATGCCTTCGCATCCCATGAATATGCTTTCAGCTGTTCCAGAATCAGCATCGTTGTGTGATGCGCGTAGTGTTCACCACGAGAAGTGCACACCATCTACGTCTCCAACAATTTAAACATTAATAGTGTAAAGATTGAGAGTGTTTTTCCAATTAAATTTTTGTTATAATTTGATTTATGTTCCTTGTACTATTAGTTGTATTGTTTAATTAGCGTACGTGGTCACAACATCACTTAGACGCTCAAGGGAACAGAATATTCCTGTCTGTAGAATGGAATCTATTGAAGAGATTGCTACGTTAAGTGAATTACACACATCAACCTCAAATAGTTTTTCACAAAAACCTATTAATTATTTGAAACACAAAGTTTCATATTTGATTATAAAATAATTATTGGTTAAATAAACTTTTGTATTAAAATAAGATATGACCATTATTTTAATATTACATATTAATATACATGCAAGGAAATAAACCGAAAATAGAAAATTAACAAGCACCTGACAAGCAATTCGCTTCAGCTTTGCAGTAAGTTGTCGAGACGTTATGGTTTCTTCTCTGAAACGCTCACTGAGTTGGCTAGCCTGCGTCACAAAATCATTGAATGTACTTTATGATAAAAAAAAAAGTAATAGCAATCATTCTAAATGCATACTAAAGATATACTACCATTTTTTTATTTTCTAAGTTAGATTTTTGTACCAGAAAAAGTTAAGTACATGAGAAGAATGTCTGATCTAAATGGTAAAAAAGTGTATTAAAAAATACTTGTAAACTATTCATTAACAAATTCTTTATTGGTAACAAAATGGGATCTTGCATATGTGAATATGAACCTTATCTCACAATCATAACTTACAATAGATATGAACCAAAATATGTAAACATAAATGACGCATAAACCATTCAAAAGAATATTACCTGTTGAATGACGGTGTCTGTGATTTGAATTGAGTGATTGATGACGGTTGAGGCAACGGTGTGAAGAGATTTTACATCGCATTTCTCAACACAATGAAAATGGGTTCTGTAGACATTATCCAGAATCTGTTCATCACTGAATTCAAATGGGTTCTGCAGCAAGGTCTTCCCTTGCAGGACATTGCTACTTGAACCTGACTTCTGAGTATTCATCTTCGTGATCCACTCTAGCTATCTACTAGTCAATGTTTCAAAGTAAACGATGTTTCTCTCGTTTGTGTTGGCTGATTTATAGTCACCGAAAAGCATAGGGCATGACTTTACGATGCTTAGGTGAGGCCCATGTAATAAATGATTCCACGAAGCGTAGAAGGAACCAAAAGCATGGATATGTGCTGTTATCAGAACAAGAAAGCATATTGGTGTCATTAATTTATGTTCCTGTGTAATCAGTATTTGAGGAATATTAAAAATGAACTGGTATATCTTTTTCTCATATATTTGTTGATTAACAGTGTCATCAAACACTTTTACATTCATTTAACATATATTAAAAATAATCATTACTTTATATTTCTCTATCCAACTTTTCTTTATTTTTCATAAAAAAAATATTTTCTTTAAAATTATAATTTTTCATAACAAAAATATTTTCTCTAAAATATTAATATATAAATATAATAGTTCATTATTTTTTTCTTTAATTTATAAAAAAAATTATTCGTGTAAAATCTGTTTTTTATATTCTTAATAAAATATCTATTTTTGTGACAATGTATATCTTTTAAAAGTTTAGTTAATAGTTTTATTTTTATATTTATATTTATGATTCATTTTTTTATATATTTTTTTACTCACTTGATTCTTAATATTTTTTAAATTGAGACAGTGTAGTTTATTTTCTTAAATCAATGTTAACGACATTAAAAGATGGATCACTTGCGAGTCTAAATCTCTTCTTCCTCTCTAATCCTTTTTTCTTTAGTGACAAATCCCACAATTCATTTTTAGGCAATACCTACCACCACTATCACCACCCTGATGTCATTTCCAAGAATCGTATCTCGCTGCCATCAGAAACTTTGTCACTTCGTTCATATCCAAGATATACATTTCATTGTTCGAGATCATATCTAAGATCCTTTTAGATTGTCTCTTTTAAATCCAAGAACTCATAATGATAATAATGTGGCAAAACATAAAGGAGAACAAAGGCCCCACATGTGGGATTTAAGGAAGAACCACGTGGAGAAATTCTAACATGTTGGGGTTAATTGTTACCATTGTGAGGGAGGGTCCCAACTTCTTGAAGTTGGCAAGGAAGGAACAACATTTGGCTCTTTTTTTTATTGCCTCTTCAATTTCATCGGCACCTACAACTTTGATTGACTTGGACAACGTAAGGCGAATGAGAAGGTGGGAGATTGCTTTCATGACACTAAGGTGTTAAACGAGTCAAGGAAAACCAAGTCATCAGACGACTAAGGCGTTAGACGACCCAAGGTTAGACGATTAAGATATAACTTAAGTCACTAGAGACCTAAATATCAAACAACCCTTATTGCTTTAACTTTTATCATATGCTTTGATTATTTGAAACAAGTGTTTGAACTATGATTATTCATACAAATTAACATGTTGATACAAGTGATTGAAATGAAGATTCTATGATATGAATTACAACAAATACTATCATTCTAGAAGAAGAAAGTTTTTGAATCAAATGCTCGAAAGAAATTAATATTGAGAAATATTTGATGAATGAACTTTTTGATTGAATAAAAGATACTAGTGCTCTAATAATTCAAAGGCAGAATCCAATTTCACAAAGTTTTCTTAACATGATAGTTTGTGAATGTGTAAGAGAGTAGAAATCAAAATTAAGTCTTAGCTCAATCATAAAAGGAAACAAGATATCTAAAGAGATAAGCTAATTCAGAATTGAAGTCTTGAAGAATAATTTTCAAAATTCAAACTAAAGAATCAAATCAAAGAATTGATCAAGTCATTCTATATTAAGAAGATTGCAATGAAGATATGTAATTCAAAGTCTCAACGGCTAACTGAAGCAATATCTATATAATGAGGCCAACCTATATGAGAAGCAAACGAACAAGAAAAAAAGAAGAAAAGAAATGGTGTGCTATAAAATTATCATATCAATTGTATCGTGGAAAAGTTGGATTGAGAGCTTGATTGTTGTAAAATATTTTATTGAGTGAAGTTGTAACCTATGAGCCTTTTAGTGCACTCCTTCTAAGGGATTGAGAAAGATACATGGATAAGTTAATACTCGGTATAGCTTGGAGAGGTTTATACTTGTGTACTTGGAAAGGTTGGAACTCATATAACCTAGAGAGAGTGATGTTCGATACATATCAAAGTTGCTGATCAGTGAATTTTTTTTAAGATGGTTGCTTAAGAGATTGGACAAAGCCTCAGGTGGAGGTGAACCAATATAAATATGTTGTGTGCATAGTTTTGTAATTTTATTTTACGCTATACCTTCCCATTTTAGAGTCACATCACACTAACAAGATAAACGATCAATGGGGTTTGGGAGTAGAGAAGGATGGTATGAAGAGGGAGATTCAGGTTGCCTTAACTATAAGTGTAGTAGAAGGTCAAAATTAGAAAAGACGCACCTTGCTTAATCTTCAAAGGCAGCATTAATGGGAGAAGAAGATGGATGGATAACTAGAAAAATACATCAAATCACTTACGAAAATTTACTGATGAAAAAATAACTCGTTGATAAATTCAAGTTACTAACAAATTATATAGACAAAATTTAAAATTTTAATTACTGACAAATGCATTATAGATAAAAAATGTGTCATTAAATCTGTCAGTAATGCATATTTCGTTTAGTAATGAAAAAATTCATCGGTAATACATATTTCATTTATCGACGTAGAAATCTATCGGTAAAAATAACAACAAATTTTCTGTCCAAATCTCGCGTCCAACATTTTTTCTTCGTCTTCATTTTCTTCAAAAAGCATGATATGTTCCTTTTTATCTCCATTTTATCACGATCACAACACCTATGATCTTCACTTTTAGATCCAAAAACAAAACCATGACACAACCTACAACACCCGTAACACCTCCAACCACCAACAACATTGTAGATTGAAGCTTTACGAGACGCCAACAACTCTCATGTCAGCACCTAGTCATAGATCGTGAGTAGATAGCGCATCATGCACTCACTAGAGAGCTTCCATAGCGCCACCAACACGAATGCAGATTCACATGCGTCACCGTCGGTCGAGTAACACCCACTTGCATCTCCACCACTACCTTTTTGCACACCACAGAACTAGTAGCTCCAACGTTAGCTTGCGCTCTTGAAACAAATTTGTGTCATCGATCTGAAAATACAAGAATTAGGCAATGAACAGCGGTAGAGGTAGGCGAATTTGGTTTTGTTGGAATGAAAAGGCATAAATAAAAAAAAATAAAACCCTAAACACAAAGAAGAAAAAATAAAGATGAGATAGAAGATGAATCATATCACAGTATTTATCGATGGATTTTACCGACAAATTTTTCTTTAGTAATTATCGACATATTCTACTAATAAAAAATATGTCGATAATGACCGATGGAACAAAAATTTCGTCAATAAAATTTAGCAATGAAATTTTATCAGCGATAAAGTATCGGTAATTTTAATTTATCGACAAATTTTTGTGGTTAGTAATATCATTTTTTTTCTTGTAATAGGTGGAGGTCATTCGTTAGAGAAAGAAGAAGAAGAAAAAAAAAATAGGAAAAGATTGCACATGTCATTAATAATCAAATGTTATTAGGAAATAAGATTAAACTTGACTTACTTAAAAAAGATATACAGGATTCAATTTAGTAAAAAAATAGTATTTATAAAATATGTCCATGATTATCCATATTATTAAGAAATATGTTTCATTCAAATGTATGTGATATAAAAAATTATTTTTTAATAATGTTTCTACACTTGGTATGTGTGAGGAAGATAATATATTAGAAGATAATTTTCTAATCTTAAGTCCATCAAGTGGTACAAGTGCGGTCAATCACCGTTCATCTAAAGTATTTTGGATCGTGGAACTTCGTTATGGTTTTGTCTTTAAAAGACGTATAAAGAGGGTCAAAGGAGGAAAAAATATTTAAAGTACATTTGATCTTAACTCCTAAGTGATGTGATATTATTGAACGTGATAGGAACATAAATCCCCCAATCGAGACTTAAGAGGAATAAATGTTCATCCAAGACATTGTTTACTTTGGAGCATGTGGTCCATTACAGTTTTTGTCTTTAAAAGACGACTCGATGAATGGAAGAAGAAAGAAATATTTAAACTACGTTTGAGTTTGACTCCTAAACGATGTTTGATTATTAGGGGTAGTAGAAATAGATACCAATGTGACATGTTTTCTTTAAAAGAGATATATTTAAAATCTAATTTGGCGCATTTTAAGAATATCAAAATTAATTATAGTTTTAGATACTTTCGCTTTTAATGCTTAAATACCAATATGCTAACAAATTTATTTAAAATATAGAAGGAGCTTATTAATAGTTTATTCAATCATAGAACCAAATGAGCTTTAAGTGAAAGAAAGAAAAAAAAGATATTATTGAGTGACTACTTTTTTAAAATATGATCGTGTTATTTACGACAAACAAAGGAATAAGATCATATCAGCTTTTGATTCTCATTATTATGGTATAAGCCAAAACAAATATCTTAATTAAATTGTTTATACAATTAAGATTGTGATTATGTGATTTAAATGAGCGATGCTATGATACAGACATAAGTGCAGATCACGCATTATCCTTCATAACACTTTATCTTTATTGATGCTTTGCTTTCTTCGATTCCACAATTTTGGAAAGAAAAAGTGCGGCGCATGTTAGTAAAACCCGTGTTCTGTGTGGGTAGTTACAAAAAAGATTAAAGCTTAAATGTTGTCAGAACAATCTAATATAAAAGAATTCCACGTATGGTTATTTTATTTAATTGTACCAAACAAAACAGATTATGCATGCTTCTGCATCTAACTACTGTTTCATTTACTCTTCCCTCAATATATTTCTCAATTTCGGATTATACTCTAAAATTAACTTATAAATTTTTTTGTTTCTTGCCTTTAATTAAATCAAACATATGCATGCTTCTGCATCTATCTACCGTTTCATTTACTCATCCCTCAATATATATATCTCAATTTCGGATTACAGTCTAAAATGAACTTTTAAATTTTTTGTTTCTTGCCTTTAATTAAATCAAACGTTTCTTTTAATTAAAAAATGAAGTGAACAAAAATAATTATATGACGTCTACTTTTCCCATTTCATTCGTTCTTTACTCCTCTTCTCTCCTGTCCTTTTAATTTTCTTCTTCTTTTTCCGACCGAAAAGAGCACCAATCAGAATAGTGACGTAAATGGAACAAAAGCGTTAACTACATTTCTCAGAAATTGATTGAAAAAAATATTAAATGAAATATAACCTATTATAGTGGGTTTGTTCAACGCAGAGCATTATCAGAATAAGATAATTTCATCTGTTTTACTAATTTTGACTTAAAAATTATTATTATTTTAAAAAATGCTTTGTACTTTATGGCATGTATATACTGGAAGCACCAAGAACGAACGACCTCTCAAATAGGTTGATGTTCACCACCACACTTTATGTAATCCAGATAAGTAGCATACTAATCGCACAGTCATAGAAGACGACACACCGGACAAACGATTTTCGACAATAACTATTCATAAACATCACTTCTAATCAAGATTACTAGTAAGTGTTACTTAGTAGGTAATGGATCATGATTGGACCGTTATTAAGTTTCATTAATCTCAAGTCCATCTTAAAATCTATAAATATAGGTAAAAGGGAAGAAGATATGTGATTGCATTTATTATGAATTTAAAATTTCACTATGACCTCCGATCCGATTAATCACTGACTTGAACGTTAGAGTGCCTTTGACAGGTACTCCTAGGTGGTTTGGAACGCAAGGACCGAATGATTTTAACTAAGGACATATGGAAATACCTAAGCGAACTTGGAGTAAAGTGTGAATAAGTGTTTTGTAGAAATCATCAACCCTACACCCGAAATTTTTTGGTGCTCACTGTGAGGCTGAGTGATCTAGAAGGAGACCTAATGGTGACCATGAGAAACTTGAGCTTAGAGACCCGACCGAGATTATCAGAATACTACTACAACAGATGTTGGAGATGCAACAGCGGTATGAGGGAGATTTGGCCACTGTAAGGACTGAGAATGAACAATGGTCGCTAAGGAAAAGGTCACTAATGAGGAGGACAAAACTGTTTGGGCGGAGCAAATAGAGCAACACTCCGGACCGGGTGGCACGAATCAAGTTACAAGAACCATGGTCAGGGAAAGCGAGACAAAAACCGTCCAGGATGAAAGTACTACAATCACCAAGGAGCCATACACTATGAAAACAGAGAACACAACCGAGATGTTGTCGTTCGTTCCAGCCATTATGGAGGCCCACATATCAGAATAGTTTGTTCCTCCCAACTTAAAGATGTATGACGGTACGACTGATCCAGAGAACAATTGAAGATGTTTATCAATCGAATGGTGTTTCACACCGCTAGTGATGTCATTTGGTGTCGCGCCTTCTCTTTGTCCCTGGAGGGGGAAGCTTTGGAGTAGTTCAACTCCTTGTCGCCTAACTTGGTTGAGAATTTCTCTATCATTAAGCGCATGTTCGACCAATAGTTTGCGGGAAGTTGTGTATAGGATATGACCGGCTTAGCATTGATGAGTCTTAGAAAAGATAAGGAAGAGTCAATGAAGACCTTCATGGATCGCTATCAAAAATCATGCGACGGATCAAGGGCTTTAACCCTGAGTTCACACTTCAGCATGTGGTGGTTGCCCTTAAGCCCAAGCCTTTCACTAACAGCCTGTGTCGCAAGCCACCAGAAAACACTAGAGGAGTTGATGGAGTGGGCGGCTGAGGACATAAGCATGGAGGAGATGCAGGAGTACAAAAAGAACCAGAGTCAGGAGGCAAGCGACGAGAAGAAGGAGGGGAAGAAGTTAAGATGTCCCAACAAGAAACATGAAGGTTCGTGTCCGAAGGATTTACCCTAAGGGCCTCGTTTCCAACAATACACTCCTTTGAATGCCCCCCGGGCGAAGATACTCATTAACCAAGGAAACTCGGTCAATATCTTGTACTGAAAGACCTTTCAATAGATGGACTTGTCGGAGGACCCCATCGTTCCCTACAACGAACAGATTGTAGGCTTTGTTGGCGAGTAGGTGGATACTTGGGGTTATGCGAGCTATGAACTCGGTTGAGGACTGGACAGGACAACATTGAAAAAATGGTTTGTTACCTTTTGGTGGAGGTCAACACGTCGTATAACGTGTTGCTAGGGCGATCATGCCTAAACGCGTTATGCATCATCGTGTCAATGCCACACTTGGCCATGGATTAGAGGACAAATATCTCCTATTTGGACGAAAAGTTCAATATATTCCCAATTGTGTGGACATAACACAGATCGATCAATACTTTGTATTTTTTGTCCACCGATTGATCATTTGTGCAATATTATTGTCAAATTTGATTTGAACTGTATCATGCAACAGGTGGTTGTTACATACCTTTACTGGACGACGATAGTCAATATGTGTGACTATTTTTCGGTCACCACAGTGGATAATTTCTCTAATTTTTTGCACGAGTAAATTGAATGTACAATTGTGTTTGATTTAAATGTTTATTGGGTTCTCTAATCAAAATTTGAGTATGTAGCCACACGAACTTTGTATTATTCCTGTGCCTTTTAGAGGACATCTGCAATAAATTATTGCTGGTGATCTTGGGATGTGAGTTGTGCATGTCGTTGTTGAAGTTGATGCATTTGTTGGATTCATAAGACATATGATTTCTTTAGTAGATCTTAACCAGGTAACATACAGTTATATAACAGTGTTAATGGGAAAGTGAGGCTTTTAAGTAATCATTTGTAGCACATCTTGATCGGTTCATATTTCAACAACTTCATGCGTGATGATTTGATCTGCGTTAATTCTAGGTCAACAGAAGTACAAGTTGTTGATGGTTGTGTTCGTTGGTCTGTGAGAAGTTGTGCAAACATTTCCTTAAGGAGGTTGAATGTGCATGGGTATGGAAGGCGAAACAATTTAGGAGTATGATAGAGAAATTCCACGTCATGTTCACTATTTCTCATTTCCCCATCTTCAAATAAGGTAGTGAGGTAGGAATTAGATAGGTTTCTCATAGTTGTGATGCCAATTAGTTGACTGTCGAAGTTGTTCATGTTGTGTTGCCAAAGATATGGAGTTAGGAAATACAGTGCATTGGGTGGTATTTATAGTAGAGGCAATGTAGCATTGAAGGTAAAGTTAAATTTAGAGTTAAATAAGCTTTAATGAACAATACTATAATATTCATATATTATATTAAAATAAAAAACTCATGATTATGAAACAATTGTTTTATAATCATATTTTTTATCGATGTCCTCTTGTTCCACAAGTTGGTCGCCTTCTTTGTCGTTTTCCTTGTCTTGGTTGTTGTAATGGGGAGTCTGGGAGTCTTTATCAGTGTCTTCGGTTTCAATCGATTGACTTTGATGTTCTGGTGTTTGAAAATGAGTGGTCGGTTGATAAAAGTTTAGTGGAAAATAAGAGTGATTTATTATTCTCAATCATAAAAAAACACATTCTGATACTCTCTATTTGTAATAATCTAATTCTCCTAAAAAGGAAAATAGAGAAACTAGGAAAGTAAAATAAATTAAAAGATTATATATCTATTTCCTCTAATTAGGAAGATTCTAAAGATATTATCTCAAATTACAACAAGTTATGTGATGAAGTACTTCCTTGGTATGTTGACGGTGGAGTCATGCTCGATGTGCCAAACATATGTAAAGGACCTCCACTAAATGTTGAAAGACCCGCAATAAATGTTGAAAGACCCACAATAAATGTTGAAGGAACCACATTAAGTGTTGAAGGACCTGTAATGAACGGTGTTGTTGGTGTAAAATAATCGTAAGAACTTAGGACTTGAGGATAGGATGATTGCGGTGGGACGTTTTGTTTGAACTGTGAATATAAGGATGGATACTACAGCTGATAGTAAGAAGACCTATGAGGGTCATGGTACAATTGTGGGGGACAGTATGGAGTTGTTGGAGGATGTTGTTGTTGATAAGGCGTATCATACTATTAAAAATAGTAATTAAGTTAATTTGTTATTATAAAATAATCACATTAAATGGAAATTGAAAATAAGAAGGTACCTCATCATTAGATGAATCTTCTATAGGAGCAAGATAGCAGATGTCATGACTTATATACCATTGCATGTAAGGTGTATTCTCACGGAGATGACCATTTTTTTGAAATTGTATCCCTATTAACTACACGATTGTGTCAGTCATTCCATATTGCGATCCAATGTTGGTGGTATTGTTGCTAGTTCCTATCCGCTTGTCCTCTCATATCCTCCTTGTGAGCATCATCTAGATTTATTGAATTTGATGGGATGTTTTGTCGGAACCCAAGCTGTTACATTACATGACATACTTGTTGATATTCAACTGTAAAAAAACATATAAGAGGAACTACTACCCGACTAATGGGGGACAATTCAACATCAAGCCTCCAATGAATGTTGTCGTGCTTAGACGGGGTCTAGACGAATTGAAATCATGTTGATATTCCTTAGAATAGTTTTTTTTTAGTTTCAAAGAAATATAAAACAGAGTAAAAAACTTTATGAAATACAGATTTTATTACCTGTCTTGATTGTAGGTCGTCAAACTTTTGATGAAATTGAACAATAGTAGTGGTGTCATGAAAGACTAACTACGTTGTTCAACACCACCTTTTGGAAAGGGGGAAAACATCACCCGCAAAATATCTCGTCATCGGTGACTTCATGAATTTTTGGAGCAATGCATTTAATTATTTCCCATGCCTAACACTATAAAAGAACCATGCATCCTCCAATATTATTATCTTGATCAAACCTTGTACCGTGATCAAGGGCACAGTATAAGCATGACAACACTGCAGAACCCCAACTGTAGTTGGACACATTCATCAAGTCGGTTAAAATTGGTAGATACATCAAATGAACCATAATTGTATATGTATCAAGCATCAACATGCTCCCAATTAGTGTTAATATATACGCCCATGTGTATTGAGCAATAACATGATCAGTGGCATCATCTGGAAGCTGTCGATGTGTATTGTTCATGAAAATTTAATTACGTTACCTCTTACGGTTGTCTCAGGTGGAACATCCTCACATAGTTGCTGACAGTGAATTAGTAGTGGTCCACTACTGATGCTAGTGACAACCTCCCCTTCAATTGGAAGACCCAGTTGCAATGTTGCGTCCTTCAGTGTTATGGTGCTTTACCCAAAGGGCAAGTTGATATGGAACAACATGCCTAAATAGAAGTAAACTAAGAACTAAACTAAAACAATTAAGAAATGAAATTAAAAAGACTAAAAATGTAAGAGAGTAAGGAGAGGAAACTTATTATTTGGAAGACATGCTACTTGAAAGGATCCAAGATAAATGCCAAGGAGGATCGCCACTTGTTCTTCACAAGATAAGACCCAAATTTATACTAAGAGACAAAAGTTTATCTCAAAGAAGTAATGCAATTGAATACAAAACACTATTTCTATTCAAATTTGAAAGGTGGAGAAAACTAAGGGATGTGGGACTTGGAGGCCTACAAATCTGAACAACAACTATCAAGGCTATTTTAAGTCCCACATCTCTTAATTCTACAACCTCCTAAGGGTATATAAGCTACCTAATTAGTCTAAAGATCAAAACTAAAATTATACATGAGATAACTTGTAATACAAGCAACTAAAAGGAGAAAAAACTTATTTATTCTTCTTTCTTTTAAGTTCAAGCTATGTGAAGTCCCATATTGCTTTCACCTTAAAGAAAAGAAGAATATATAAGCTTATTTATAACCAAACTAAGAGAAAGAAACTAGAAACAAGAATAGGAAAAATACAAGCCTAAGAAAAACCTGTTATTCTTTTTATGCTTCTTGTCACTCTTTAAACTCTTGATCCTTGTCCTATGTATGATCATATCACAAGTTGAACAAATGAGTTTCGATTCTCCACCTTTCAACAAGAGTCGTCAGTAGCAAGTGGTTGATTTCCATAATTTGTATTCTTAAAATATGTCCAAACCTTGTTGCATCAACTAAATTTATGACTCTTTGATCAAGTTCGTCTGAATGTTTTACAATTCAAATTGCATGCCTTCTTTGACGGAGGAACTTCACTGTCTTTCCAAATGTCCTTTACAATGTGTTTGTCTTTAAAACATAAAAGGGACATATCTGCCGAAAGATGATGCTTGAAGACTATTATGCACTGAAACGAAGTTTATTAAAAAATTTGATATCAAAAAATTAAAAAATGAAAGAAAAATTTACAAAGACACCAAATTCATAAGCAATATTTAAACTTAAATTTCAAAATGAACATAATTATCAAATAAAAACTTACCTTATGGATGATGAGTAATATGTTTGCATGTTAAACATTGATTTGTTTCCTTTTATTCAATGCTAGAACATGTTTCCCTTTGTAAATGCAAATATAAAAGTTCCACATCAATAATAATGGTATTCCTCCATAGTAATAATTTTTGCAAAAGAAATTCTTTACAGATGGTAGAATAACAGAAAACATATAAGAAGCTATATAAGATACATAAAGAAATTAATTTATTTAAAACTATAAATTATTTAATTTAGTAAATTTAAAAAATTTCTTTCATTAATTTTAAATATATTTAATTATTTAAATTTTAGTATATTTTAAAAAAAATTATTAATTAAAAGAAATTAATTAATTAAATTTTTGAAAAGTTGAAGTCGTAGGTGTTACACGACTTCAAAGTTGAAGTCGTGAGGGTAGACAACTTCAACCAAAAGTTGTCACCCCAAACGATTTCAACTTTTGGTTGTTACCTCAAACGATTTCAACTTTAAAGTCGTATAGTCCCTATGATTTCAACTAATTATTAATGAAATCCTTTTCTAATTAATAATTTTTTTTTAAATATAATGAATTAAATATTTTACGGTATTAATTAAATTAATTTTGTTTTTTAATTAATTAAATTATTCGCAGTATTTATTAAGAATTGTAATTTGAATTTTATTTTCATTAATTATTGTATTGTAGTACTCATGCATTGATTTTTGTCTAAATAATTTCTACACTCCATGCTTTTGTCTAGGCCACTATCATGCATTTATTCATTGACCACTTCATGTCTAAATAATTGTGCTTCATGAGCCACTCTATATAATGAAGTTTGTGGCTTTGTAAATGCATCACAAATCATCAACGACGAACTGCTAATATAGTAGATAATGTTGATGAATTTAGCTCAGATGATGAGTTGGATAACATACTTCACGACTAACAAAATGATGACCACCAACTCATAATGTCATCTCCCAAAGCTACAGGAACATGTGTAATTCCAATTGAAGAAGGAGACAATTTCAGCAATCAAACAATATCAAAACAACAATGCATATAAATTCAACATTGTTGTATCGAAGCCTAACATATACGTAGTCCAATGTCTGGATTACCACAATAACTATCAATGGCGTTTGAGGGTAGGTTATAACAAAGTTCGTCAACATTGGGAAATCAAGAACATCGATGGACCTCATACGTGTTTTTCAACCATACTCTCTCAAAATCATACAAATCTTGACAATAATCACATTGTCGCCATCATGTCCAATTCTGTGAGGACAAACCTCTTCATTCCCCCAAAAAAAGTTTGATTGTAGAGATTAAAAATTGTTTTGGATATTTTGTGTCATATAAAAACGCTTGGTTTGCCAAACAAAAGGTCGTTGCAATGGAGTTTGGTGACTGGGAAGATTCTTATACTCGTTTACCCAGGTGGTTACACGCTGTCAAAGATACAAATGTGGGTACAATTATCCAATGCACTAGTTCTCCCGTGGATGTTGATGGAGAAGCAAACACCTCATGCTATGTTAGGGAAAGAGGTTTTTGATCTTTCGGTCCATGCGTAGAAGGGTTCAAGTATTGTGAACTCAATCCAAGTAGATGGAACATTTCTAATGGGTAAATATCATGGAACTTTACTTACTGTGATTGCTCAGGATGACAATAGAAATACTTTTTCATTGGCATTTTCTATTGTAAAAGGTGAGACAAAGGAGACATTGATATGATTTTTTCTACTACTTTAAGATCGTGTTAGCCCTCAATAAAAGTTTTGCATTATCATTGACAGAGGAAACAATATCTTATCAGCCTTAAGATTAGAAGAAGTTGGTTGGGAAAAGGAGAGTATAAACTATTTATTGAATTCGTGATTTAGCCTCCAACTTCAATAACAAATTTAAGAATTAGGAACTTAGATGACCATAAACTTGGATACTAATTAACAAATTTTTACTACCAATTTACCTTTTAAATTTCATACACTGAATTATTACAATTTTAATTTTATTTGTAAACTAGTTAGAATAGAAACATCTACGTAGAATTCAAAATAAGCAATAGCGTATAAATTGAGAAGTACTGTTAAATTTCCGTATATGTTAAGTTTATCATTCCTCGTATCTTTCGATACTTTCATCTAAAAAAATATAGAATTCTATGTTTAGTTTATGAATAGAATTCTATCATTTCAAGAAGTTAAACATCATGTGAAATATATTTCTTAATGTTCCACAACCTTGTATACGTTTCATAAAAAAATATTCGTAATCTTTTCAAGACAATTGTCGAAAGGACAGTTTTTTCCTTCTAAAAGTTGGTAAAATATTTTTTATGATAAATTAATTATATTTTCTTTCTTAAGGGATAATATTAATGGATCAATGCTTAAAAGCATATTAGAATCATGTTAGATGTATACATCATGTATGGGTGAACATAAGTGGCCTACACTAGTACAGTCAGGGGAAACGACAGCGGTTATTTTTGTATATAGGCAGCGGTTTCTGAACCGAGGCATATTCAGACGAGGTAAAAAGTCTAACACTTTTGGTCTCGGTTGTGAACCGAGGCATAAACTCCAACCCTACTGCCTCGGTTCATCTCTAACCGAAGCATAAAAGTTTTACGTTTTTTTAATTTATTTTTTTCGTAGCACATTAGGCCTCGGTTCTTCCTAACCGAGGCATAAAGTACCACTTTACTGCCTCGGTTGTGGCCCGAACTGAGGCAGTAGATTCAATTTTTTTTTCTCCTCCGCTACACATTTTGCTTCGGGTTTGACCATAACCGAGGCCGTAAGGGGTCTTTCGACATCAGTTTTGACCAGAACCGAGGCATATAAGTACATTTTTTTTTAAAAATGGTGTCTGTTTCTGCAACATTCCCAACCACAAAAACAGACCTGCATATTTTTTTATAACCATAACAGTCCAGAATGTTGCAGAAACATATATTTTAAATGAAATCTATATTAAAACATAAATATATTGAATGAAATCATAAATCAAATTCTTAGAAGCATAAATCAATCCAATGTAATCATAAATCAAGGGACCAAGCATAAATCAATGCAATGTACATGTTGAATATATAGTAATGTAGAAAAACATAAAACAACTTAGAAACATAAACTTAAAACTTAGTATATCCTAAAATCTACTACATACTATTATATAAATGAATTACATATTTAGCAAGTGTTTTTCTCACAAGTTGGATTGACTTCTCTGGAATTGAAGCAGTCCTATTAAATCTCTGCATAAAGTACAATGATTTCAATTAGTGTATATGAAATTCAAATATAGAGAACATAAAATTCAAACCTAAATATTACCGTTTCCCATCCACTGGTGTAATGTGCACGGATGATGGTCATCATCCAAAACATAACGTAGTAACCACATTCGTATGACCTCATTTGTCTATTACACTACAATATATCATCATAATTATAAAATGTTAAGTAACATCATTTGAATGGAAGCAAATGTAACAAAGTATGGACTAAAATACCAAACCTTAAGAGAAACTCATGCAAGCTTTTTAGCTGTAGCAGTAGATCTCCCAGATAACATCATATGTGCTGCAAGGGAACTATTAAAAAAAATTCTTTTAGCATACATTTATATATAAAAAAGGACCACACATTGAGATTCTTACCAATCTACTGCATGTCTAAGAGGGCTGGGAGGAGACTTATGCAATGAACAAAACCAAACAGCCGTGTTCTCCGGTATGGAGATCACAAGTAGCTGCCAATGACACCTGAAATTGGTAATAACTTATGAATGATATACCAAAATTAATAAATGAATGTGTTGAAGTTAAAAAACTTCACTTACCCATGTATATAAGGGAGAAAATATATCTCCTTCCCCGTTCCAAAGCAGGTGGTGATGTATGTCTGGATATCATCAAATTTATTTCTCTCATGAGTCATAGAAGGGTCAATGAACCCATATACATCGTTGAACCCCTTCTTGTTACTAACATCAAACAGATACCTAAAATGAAGAAATAATATGATATAAGTAAGTTGATAAAATACATGTATACATAAAACATATCAATTAACTTACATCATCCACAGCTGAATGAGTGTAATATTAATTTCATCTCTCCCCGACGCAAGCTCCCTAACATCTTGCTGATGCAAGTACAATGGGATATGAGCTTCTCTTCCAAATATAGTAGAATCCCAATGTACATTCATCGGCACCTCTGAAATGAGTTTAGCAAGCTCGTCTAACGCACCAAGAGGGTCATCCTCAGATAAATGAGTCTTTTTCGGTCTAGGACTTCCCTCTTGACCTATCTGCTGTTAAATGCAAAAATGGTTGTTATAACGTCAATTAAAAGTAAATATTAAAATTGAGAAGTATATAGTACGAGTGTTTACCGGGGGATTAGATACATGACCAACCAAATGTCTAGGCCAGGCGACAAAGGACCTAAATGCTTCTTCCACAGTGAAGAACTCATCTGTAGGCACAGGAAGAACGGCATCCGCTATGACAACTTCATCGACCGTGACCTTGACCTCATCTTCTGCAAGCTGTACACCATGCACTACAGTGGCTGTCTCATACATTGTACCACGAGCCACTAGCATGGTCCCAGTATCAGAGAGAATATATAACTCACATGGACGAGTGTCATCCATGTCGTCCCCTGGGGCACCGGCAGCTGAGCAACTTCTTTTACCGCTTCTACCTGTCAAATTAAATGTTAGTTTATGCAAAAAGTAAATTAGTAAGCAAAAATAAATAACCTTACTTGTAGGGGGCACAGCATGTTCCGCTACAGGAGATGGTGGAGGACGATTGCCATAATCCTCATAATGCTGCTGGAACTGGCGCGCAACCATTTCAGCAACTTCATCATATAACTCTGCTCGAACCTTCTTTGTGATCTCCTGCGTCATCTCTTTTCTTATTTCGTCCTTCATCTTATTATATGAATATGGACGCGAGGAAGACCCAAAAAAATGTCGTATGCCTATGCCAGTCCCAGCAGCACGCACCCGTCCTGGGTGCTCAGGTCGTCCAATAGCTGTGGCAAGAATATCTTGACGACCTTCTTGTGTGAATTGACCTTGGGAGCTCTGCTCAACCAAGGAGTCCTGTCACATAACAAAAGTTCAAAGGATTTTTAATATACATGTTAGATATATAACAAAATTAATGTAATATAATAAGAAATGACATCTTACAATTCTTTCAGATATTTCTCTGGCAGACTCGGAAGTGTAGGAGCCCGATGGTCTCATACGGGCTAACTTCCACTTGTCGTGCCGAGATGGTGGTGAAGGAGGAGGAAGAGGGTCATCACCCTCAGAAAGTGGAAGTCTACTATCTGACTTCTGCTTCATTATTTTCTCTTCAAGCTTCCTATATCCACCACGAGACAGTAGGTGTGGATTTTTATTTTGAGTGCTTATTCCCTGTGCTTTTGACCTTTTTTCCTGTGACAAAATTAAACAATTGTCATGGTAGAGAATTATGAAGGATGAATTGAATGATTTTACTGCACTTACCTGCCACGCCTCAGAAGAACGAAGCTCTACAAACTGACGCCATGTTTTTTCGTCAATTGCTGAATATTTGGAACATGGATTTTCATCACTTTTTGGTCCAAATATATATCTAGACGTCAATTTTGTCTTAAACCCTCGAAATCGTTCTGCAATTGCAGATAAACACCTATTCCTTAAGCTCTCGACGTTTGGCATATCAAATGTTATCTGCAACAAAGAAAGTAATAACCTTATCACAATACAGATTTATCAATATAATGAATATAGAATTTGGAGGAATATTGCTTAACTTACCAATAGATCTTGCCAGATGAGATTCCGATCAGCCTCAAAGACATGGTCAAAGGATGGAGTAAGTATAGAGATACGATCACGTGCTAATACCCCAAGGTAAGACCTAAATACATCTGCATTTGGGCCAGATGCAACTCCAGTGACCACGTCAATAATGACAGGTGTCCTCTCACCTGCATTTCGTCTAAGTATAAGTTGTCGTAACCTCGTTGCTCCTCTCGTCCGTCTAGAAGTGGTGGGGACTTCATCGCCTGACGAATGAGGTGACTCAGCCATATATCTGTCACAATAAATAAGATGAAATATAAATAAAACACTTATAAAATGTGCAATATATTATTTAACAAAAGCCATAAATATTTACACAAACATGAAATTCATACATAATCATATGGATTGGTCATATATATATTCCCTCATTGTGATCTTCTCGTATTGCTTGTATATCATCAATTAGAGGGTCGTCATCCAAATTTATTGTCGTTTTAAATGGATGGTTGTCAGCGATATGAATATTACTTAGATTCTCTTCTTTATCTTCAATTTGCCTTTTTCCTTGGAGAGCAACATACCAATGGTCAAATGCAGGATCTTTTACATAAAAAACCTGACTTGCTTGATATGCCATGATGAACGGTTCGTCTCTATAACCAACCTTTCGAAAATCAACAAGTGTCATACCAGATTCATTTATTTTGACACCACTCTTATTGTCTATCCACTTACATTTGAAGAGTGCAACGGAAAACTTAGTGTAATCAACTTCAAATATCTCTTCAATTCTACCATAGTATCTCATGGAACCAACTATAGGATTTTGATCTTTGGATGTGGAAAACTGTAGCGACTCAACTTCTAGACTGACGCCACTATTTTGTACTGTGCTTTTATCATCCAAAGTTTTCGTATAGAATGTGCAATTATTAATTTCGTATCCTGTACAACATACAACATCAAACTTCAAGCCATTTGCTAACCAGAACAAAGTCTCAGAGGACCGTGATTCTTTCGAAACTTCAGATTTGAACCAGGACAAGAATGTTCTGTTATGCTCCATCAACTGCCATTTCTCTGATTGTCGTGGATACTTGTCCCTTACAACGACTTTGTGAGCTTCCGAAAATGGGATCACTTCATCTGTGTTGTTTAATATGTATAGATGTGCTTGCATCAATTCTTCATGACTTTTCGTCACCACATTCACACCTCGGATGTTTTTACTTGTAGAATATCTACTCAACCATGATGTTCGAGGGATTCCTATCGGATTTGCTTTAGTCATATACTCAGAGCAAAACTCAATACTTTCTTCAGCAATATATCTTTCAATCATCGAACCTTCTGGACGATATTGATTTTTGACGTACCCTTTCAAAATCTTCATATAACGCTCAATAGGGTACATCCATCTTAAGTATACTGGTCCACACAACTTTATTTCTCTGACCAAATGAACAAGTAAATGCACCATGATGTCAAAAAAGGATGGAGGGAAAAACATTTCTAGTTGACACAAGATGATGATAATTTCGCTTTGAAGTTCATCTAACTTTGTAGGATCGATGACTTTACTACAAATTGACGAGAAAAATGAGCACAATTGAGTTATGGTCAGCCTAACCTTTTTGGGCAAAATTCCACGAATTGCCACTGGTAACAACTGTTGCATTAAGACGTGGCAATCGTGAGACTTCAGTCCAACAAGCTTTAAGTCCTGCATTGACACTAAGCTCTTGATATTTGAAGAATATCCTTGTGGTACCTTGATACTCTTTAAACAAAGACAAAAACTTATCTTCTCTTATTTGGACATTGTGTAACATGCAGGGGGCAAATAAGTACGTTTACCAATCTCTCTTGGTGCCAACTCTTCTCGGATTTTCATGTCAACCAAATCCAAACGCGCATTCACTCCATCTTTTGTTTTTCCCTGGATGCTTAGTAGTGTACCAATCAATCTATCACAAACATTTTTCTCAACATGCATGACATCTATGCAATGTCTAACATCTAACTTTGACCAATATGGAAGATCAAAGAATATTGATTTCTTCTTCCAAGGGGTCGCTACAGAAGACTTCTTCGACGTTTTCCCAAATATATGATGTACTTTATTAACTTTCTCAGCAACTTCAAGTCCAGTAAGTGGAATGGGTGCATTGTCTTTCTCTTGTTCTCCATTGAATGCTTTCTTTAACCATCGATATGGATGATTAGATTGTAAAAATCACCGATGACGCATATACATTGTCTTCCTTCCGTGTTTTAATTGTTAAGCTGCAGTGTTTTCTTCACATATAGGACATGCTTTATGACCCTTCACACTGTACCCCGACAAATTACCATAAGTTGGGAAGTCATTAATGGTGCAAAATAACATGGCATGCATCATGAAAGTTTCTGAAGCAAAGGCATCAAATATTTCAACCCCATCAACCCATAACAACTTCAAGTCTTCAACTAGTGGCCTTAGATAAACATTGATGTCATTTCCAGGCTGCTTTGGACCAGATATCAACATTGACAACATCATGTACTTTCTTTTCATGCACAATCCAGGAGATAAGTTGTAAATTATCAGTATAACGGGCCAACAACTGTGATTGGTACTTAAATTACCAAATGGATTCATTTCATCAGTAGCTAAGCCAAACCTAAGATTTCTACATTCTTCACCAAATTGGGGGAATTCTTGATCAATAATTTTCCATTGCTTTGAATCAGCCGGATGACGAAGCATCCCATCAGTTGTTCTCTCATCTGCATGCCATCTTAGGTTTTTAGCGTCTTTTGGATTCGCAAACAAACGCTTAAGTCTGGCAACCAGTGGAAGGTACCAAACTACTTTCAAAGCAGAACCATTCTTTTCTGTGATGCCACCTTCTTCACCGTTTTTCGACTTGTATCGTGATAACCCACATTTTGGACACTTTATCAAAACTTCATTCTCATTCCTATATAATATACAATCATTCGGACATGCATGTATCCGTTTATATTCCATACCCATCGGACAAAGAATTTTTTTGGCATCATAATTACGATTGGGTAACGTATTTCCATCTGGCAGCATTTCATTCAACAACGACAACAATTCTGTAAAACTCTTATCACTCCATCCATTGCTCGCCTTTAAATTCATCAGCCTTAATACCGTTGACAACCGTGTGAACTTAGTTGAACCCGCATACAAAGGAGTCTCCGCATCAGTGGACATCGTTTCATACACATGCGCTTGGGCAAAAGCTTCTGCACCAACATCGCGGATCATGTCCTCTAAGTTGTCTTCTTCTGCTTGATCTTCCATATCCATTGTGGAATCATAACCATTTTCAGTTGGAGAGACAGTTGGAAAGTCTGTTAATTCGCCGTGCCATATCCATGTTGTATAACTTCGTATGAAACCATCACAGATAAGATGTTCCCTAATATCAGTTGCGTTCAACTTCCTCTCATTCAAACAGTTCACACAAGGACATCTGAACTTGACTTCATAATCACCACTTGTACTCGCATTACGTTGCGCAAACTCTATAAAGTCTTCTACCCCTCTCTCGTACTCAGTGCTGATGCGTGGTAAATTAATCCACCCTCTATCCGTACGCATGTTTACTGAAATTGTTTACACAATTTCAATAATCTTGAATGATCACTTTGATCGTGTTTGTATTCAAGGTGTGACCCTATCCCATTCAAGAAGATTCACTTTTTTTAGTTTATTAAACATATCAATTTTAAACAACATATCTTAATCTTCACGAAATTTTGCCAGCATTTCGCATTAGTCTTCAGGTTACACGAAATGAAAGTGATTATAAATCACAATCAAATATGCACCCAAAGATCAATACAAAACACAACTGCAAAATTTCATGAAATTTAAGACATGTATATTAAAATTGATATGTTATAATAAACTATGAAAAAAGTTATTACTCTTCTTAAACTGTCCAACCGGACAATTCAAGATTCAATACTTATAAATTATTATTACTATCTCCTTTCTATTCATTTTTAAAAAGTACATTTGTTCAGAAAAATCTGGAGATAGTTAATAATTTTTGTATTCAATCTCAAACGGGAATCTAAGGCTAATTCAAAACGAATATATATCCAAACAAACAAATATTTACATATGCAACATACATCAAGTAAAAGGAAGCAAAGGACCATTAAAACCACCACAGACAGATATCAATCAAAATATATATATATATATATATATATATATATATATATATACGTGTTGGCCTAAAGTCAAGTGCTTCATGACTCAAAACACAAGTTATGGCCGACATCTAGGTCAAGTGAATCTAATAACTTGGGTTTCTCTACTATCTTTTTATTTTAAGTCTTCCAAAAGTAATTGATAGGTTTTTAGAATGTTTTTTAGAATGGACTTTATTGTTCAATTAAAGAATTAAATAAGTAAATTTATTATTTCAATTTTATTATTGTCTCAAGATTAAGTTTTTTTAGATGTTTTCAATTTTCGTGTTAGCTTTTTAGTTTAGAGATGTTTACTTTTTAACTCAATAACCATTATAGTTAAGATATTTTGGGTTATGAGTTGAATCTCAAGTATGGACTAAAAAATGTATACATTTTTTTCCATTAGAATTCCACTAAACTGGTATCATGTCAAACCATTACAATTCCATTACAATTCCACTAAACACCTTTTACAATTTGAGCAAAATCTAAGCTACCAAAGTCATGATTTTCTTCCAATTAACTCGTGCATTGGGACATTTTCTTGTTTGTCTCGGATCACACACGCATACACATTGTTACAACATACACTTACATCATCGTTTCCTATTCATTCCAACACTCTTACAGCAGATAACAACAGTTTCAGAGTGGGAAGCTTATAACGAATCCAAGCAAAAAGCAACAAGCAACAAGCAGACATTTCTTTCTTCGTTCAAACGAATATCAATCGCCACAGACAAACTCTATGAAAACACTTTTAAAAACTTACTGTGGCGGGAACGATGGCGGAAGCAGCGCTTGGAGAGAATACTCCTGTAGTTCGTGCAAGAAATAGCCACCCGACTTGGAGAACGCTCCTGGAGGCACGGCGGCACGACGGCGGACGCACGGAGAAGACAACAATGGCGCCTTGGTGGTGGAGGCTCGCCTAGAAACGGTGGTCGTCACGGAGAAGAGAAAGCACAGGGAGGTGTTGAAGAAGAAACCGTAAAAGAAATAGCCACCCGACTTGGACAACGCTTCGCCGGAGACAATGGAGGCACGGCGGCACGACGGCGGACGCACGGAGAAGACAACAATCGCGCCTTGGTGGTGGAGGCTCGCCCAGAAACGGTGGTCGTCACGGAGAAGAGAAAGCACAGGGAGGTGTTGAAGAAGAAACCATAAACCCTTCTGTTTTACGGTAAAAAAGTAACCAATACTGCCTCGGTTTTACGAATAACCGAGGCCTAAACAGGTTAAATTAGGGTTTCAGCATCGGTTCGGGGATAACCGAAGCAATATATGTGGACAAAATGCATTAACACAGACATTTGTCAGATGAAAAGTCTGAACGCACACGTTTACGCTTCGGTTCACTGTTGTAACCGAGGTCATATGGTCTTTCGGTCTTGGTTCTGTGTGGACCCGAGGCAATATCCTCTTCACCAAAAGCAGTCAGTCTGACTACTTGCAGAGGTGGTTGAGTGGCAGAGATGTTTATGCCTCGGGTGACGCAGTGAACCGAGGTAGTATCTGTTTTAGGCATCGGTTCCCCAGCAACCGAGGCATATAACTTCCCGTTAATTACCAAAAAGCCACCGCGTTTTTATATGCTTCGATTTTTGGAAAACCGAGGCGTATTGGCTGCCTTTAAAAGTTGTTTTTTTACTAGTGCTAGATAGTACATAATTGCATAAAACTGATGTCATTAATCGATTAAGTTAGTTCATAATTCATAACTCATAAAAAGCAAAATAGGGTAAAACTGATTGTTTTGATTACATTAACAACCTAATCGATTAAAACATAATTTGGCCTAATCGATTAAGATTTTTACCTAATCAATAAAATTACACCAAAATGTCATATATTGTATATTTGTGTGTTTTAACCTATCTCATTACAAAATTCATTTGCAATATTTTGACAAAACATTGAGTTTGAGTACAGGAATACATCAAGAAATATTCAAAGGCATTCTTGGAGGATTCAATCAACATTTTGTGAAGAAATCTCAAGAATTCTTCAAGGCTTCAAGAAAGCAAGAAGAATTGTAATATATGCACCATTATTTTCAGTATCTATTAGTGTTGTTTTTCGTTTGTTACCTTAGTTGTGTAGGCATGGTTTAAGAGAGTGAGTGAGATCCTCTCTTGATTATCTTAGTTTGTATTTGAGTGTTTGTGAGGATACAAATTAAGAGATATCTTTTGTATTCTTGACTCATATTTTCTTTAGTGGATTTCTCAAGAAGACTCGATGTAGGCTCAATTTAAGAGTTGAACCAATATAAAATGTGTGTACTTTACTAATGTTCTTTGCATTTTATCTTGCTTGTTCAAATATAATTGTTTAGTGATTTCTAGAATCAAGATTTTCAATAACTGTGAAAATTATTTGAAAACTTAATTTATCCCTCTTGACTTGAGATACAAGAGTTGTATTTTTATCAACAGTTGAAGTTTGGAATGCACATATAAACTTAAATATTTAATCCATTTTGGATTTGTTTTGGTTCCCTTCGTATAAATGAATAAAGAAACGTCCTCTTATAACGCAAAGGAAGAATATAACTACTCATTAATCTGTATATTTAGGACAATATTTTCGGATAATATTTGGAATATCCTAAAAGAAAAAAAATTAATTAAAGAGATTAGATTTTTTTCAATGCATAGTTAGAAACTTTCCAAAATTTTGTAAAAAAACATATGAAAAATAAATTTAAATGAAATTTATTGATACTTTTAAATGTATATATGAAACTATCCTAGAAGTATCCATATCCAGCAGAAATAGTTAAACTTTTTTTTTATCAAGAATAATGTTTAAAAAAATATGAGACAATTGGTCTCTGACAACACGTGGACAAAATGAAGTGCACCGAACCGAAAATTAATTTATCTAAATTGAACTGAAAATTAGTTTAGACAAATTGAATTGATTGTTGTGTACCTTAATCTTTTTTTGAACTACACTAATTTTGAACTAAATTGCATAATTTTTTATCCGAACCGAATTAATTTTGAATTGAACTGCAATATTTTTGAATTAAAAAACTAAAAAAGAAATATTTATCCACTCCATTCATAACATAGGTTCTCTCATAAACAATAAAATTAAATAAATTAAATAATTGAGAACAGTCAAGAGAGACTGAAAGTTGAGAAAGACCAAGTCAAGCAAAATGTTGAAACAGGTTAGAACCGAAGTTCAGTTGAATTTGATCGGGAATAGCCACAAACGAAAATCAATCAAATCGGTCTCGACCAAGTCAGCCTCGGTAAATAATCAGACAAATTTGGTTGGAACGACCTTGGTCGAAACTTGCTCGATTCATTCTTGACCGAAAATCGGCAAAATTTGATCGAGTTGGGCTTGATCAAAATCGGCCTGATGAGTCAATATTTTATTCACTTCACTTAGTTTATTGTGCTAGAATTAATCAGGGAATTGTGCTTAAACGTCCAGTATTTTTCCGTTTTCCATAATTGTGCTTAATTTGATCAGAAATTCTTATTTTAATTAATTTGAATTATCTGAGATAATTATTTGTATTATTATTTTGCAAGGAAAATATTGGAATCACAAATTTGGACTTCAAGAAAAATGAGACATCAATTTTATTTTTAAAGGAGGAGCTTGCATTTCATTTTTTTTGAAGTGAACTTGGAAGGCATTTACTTAGCCATGGTCGTGACAGCAAGTGAATTCATTTTGGTATTTTGTGTGCATGAAGAAGGGTGCTACGTCCAGCAAACACCAAGGATTTTCTTTGAATAAAATTATAGAACGGTGTTGAATCATTAAGTGGTGCCAAAGTGATTCATGGATGGGAATGAGCTAGTGTTGATTAATTTTGCTTGAGGAAGTAGTGCTTACTTAATTTTTAATTGGAGAAAGGTAGATGTCATCTGGCTGGAAATTAAAACGACGAGACACCACTTTGTTATTTAATGGATGACTTGGCAAAACAAAAATCATTCACGTTGTTGCAGCAAGCATTACACAATGCACATGAAGCGTGAATTTTAGAATGGAGGGGACCACATGCAGCTCACGGTTTTATAGCTAGAAGAAAACAAATGTGTTGCCACGAAGTGTATGCGTGAAAATGGATGGAAAAGTGGGGACCACACGTTGAAATCTCACATCCAAAAAAAAAAAAGCTAAAAGTGCTGAATTTTATTCAATGTTTCACCAACTCCTTTCTTTCAGAATTTTGTAAAGGACAAAGCATAAGCACTTTGAACCAATTGAGGGGACCACCACAAAGTAAAAGAGCTCACGGTTTTGTCTTTGGAGAATGGTAGCACACGGCCCACATGCAAAGAAAGAATTGGATTTTCAATTTGGTAAATGGAGTGTTCTAAGCAACACGTTCCAGCAGCTGCACACAACTAGAGAAAGGTGTCTCGGCTGGTTTCTCCCATGCAGCAGCAAGCGTCAAATGGAATTGGAGCTGGAAGGGAGAGGCATTCACGGCCTTATCCAGAAAAGTAGAGAGGAGAAAATGCAGCAGCCACCACCCTCATTATTGGTTTATGTGTGAAAGTCCAGCAAGGAGATGCAAGAAGGACCTCTCGGTTGAAGCACAAGTTGTTCACGGGAGTTGATCTGGAGGCTGTGCAGTTGCTCACGGTCAAGGGCTTGGTAGTAGCTGATCCAGAGTTGGAAACGGATGAAGCACACAGCAGCTGGTCCGAGCAAAGAATGGAGGTGTAGCGTCCAGCTTCAACCACACCAAGAGGAGGAGGCCGTGAGAGTCCAGCAGCCCACACTTGGGACGTTACAACAAGCTGAAAGAAGAAGACAAGGATTAGGGGCCCACTTTATTTTTGGTATAGACAATGAAAGAATGTTTTATTGATATGGGTGGAAAAATTGGCTCAAATGGAGAAGTCACGGGAGTTTGCAACAAAAGGAGAAGTGGCTATAAATGAAGAAGAGTAGAAGCAGATTTGAGTATTAGATTTTAGTGTAGTTTAGGTGTAGTGTAAGAAACACACGATCTGGGAGGAGGCTTCTGCCTCTTCCTTTCCTTTTCCAGTTCCATTTTCAAACAGTGCATAATGCAATTTCATTTCTGAGCGTGTAGTGTATTCTGAAACAGTTTGTTAGTTTTATTTTGGAATATTATTTTTAAGTGTTAAATCTTTTAATGAATTTCATTTTCAGTTCTGTGCTTTTATTTTATCTGTTGTATTTTATCGTTTAGCAGTTTCTGCATTGTTAAATTTCGTCATTACATTTTAATTTCAAACGTCGTTTTTAATCTGTGATAAATTTTATTTGCGATCAAGTGGTTCTATTTTTACTGTTTTCTATCGTTCAGTTTTTACCGTGGTTAAATTTTATTTCAGTGTTTTAAATTTTGTTTTATTTAATTTCCAGTTCCTTTTTTTTATTTTACCGCACAAAAACAAATCATAAACCCCCCACTTCGTGTTAAATCTGAGACTGAACCCAATATTGGTCCTTGAGAGACGACCTAGGAGTCACTTCCTAGTATTATACTGCATAAATTTTTGTGCACATAAAATTTGTATGACCGCGACAGTCGTATCAAATTTTGGCGCCGTTGCCGGGGACCAATCAATGGAGGTTTGGTTTTAGATTTTTGTTGTATAAAGTTTTGTTCTGTTAATATGTTTGTTTTGTGTGTTTTGTCTTGTATATTTCTGTAGGCGACAACGACACCTTCAGCAAATTTTGGCGGCGTTGTCACTTCAGTTCCAGGTTTTTGTTTTAAGATTTGTACTGTGTTAATATATATTGTGTATATATATGTTTAATTGTTGTGTTTTATCTTGCGTTATGATGTGATGTTCTATTTTCTGTATGCGTGTCATATGTATTTTGTTTGTTAATTAAAAAAAAAAATTTAAAAAAAAAAAAATAATAAAAAAAAAAAAAATTTATGTGTTGTTTTGTGTGTTCCTGTAGCATGTATAAATGTGTTGTGAATTATCTGTTTAGTAATTTTTAGTATTTACTTTTTATTTGTTTTATTTTTATTTTTCGATGTCTACCTATTTTAATGTTGTGAATAATGCTTATTCTGCCAATGTCTGTGATTATGATTCTTATTCTGCATATTACTTTGATTTTAAATCTGCTGATTTTTATGATGAGAACAATATGTTCCATCATCCAATTTCTGAGAGCTCTCTTTGGGAGCCAGTTCCACAATATGAGAGTCAGCAGTATGATTCTCCTGCTCAAATAGCTCCTCAGCCTCCTACTTCTGAACCTACATTAAAGGAGTTACTAGAGCAGATGACAATGCAGAACATTCAGTTTCAGAAAGGGAACATGCAGTTCAAGCAAGAGAGCATGGAGTTCCAGCAGGAAACTCAAGCTGCCATACAGAATCTGAGTGATCAGATCAGGCAAATGGCCACTCTTGCACCTGAGGAGACTGATGAAAATTTTGGGGACCCGGCAGAAGTAAGCAGTAATCCTGAACCAGGTAGACCACCTTCATCTTCCCACACTTTAGAAATCTTCAAGGAAGAGGAGGTAAGCATACCACAATTTGATTATTATGTTGATTGTGATGATGATCGGTATGCTAATGACTATATTCTTGCTGAGTCTGATTTTAATTTTTCCTCTGTGCATGATGAGAACCGCTTTTTACTATCACATTCGAATGGTTATTCTTCATGCACTGAACATGAATCTGAGTCTATGATTAATATTGCATGCAATTTAGAAATTGATTCATGTTATGAGGATTTATCTAAGGCTCAGTATGATGAATTGGGATGGGGTGTTATACCTCTGCATGAAATTTCTGCAGTGCCACATTGCACTAATCATGTTGCAGGAGGTACGTATAAATTTGATCAACATACACCCACAGTGGAAAACAAAGGTGCTGACACTGATAGTTTGAAGATCAAAAGGCACCTACTGAATCTGCTTAGTAACAATATTTTCTGCTTAGATCCAGCGATGGAAGACATTTCACTGCTTGATCAAATCTGGAGGATGAAGCAGTTCGTCCTCAACAATTTCATGCTGGAGCCTAAAGAGAAGAACATCTCCCTACAAATCCAAAATTGGCAACTGCCACCCTGACCAGGGGAGTTTTCTTTTTCTTTCTTCCCCGTTTTCCTACTTTTATTGCATTTGTCCTTTATCTGTTAGTGTTTTAATTGATGATCTTATGCTTAGAAAACATTTAGGACAGTGTAATTTAAGTATGGTCTCGGGAAGATTCTGAATTTTGTTTTCTTTTATGTTTATTTTTCCTTTTATTTTTCTTTATTAGTTTTCGAGTTATTATTTTTAAAAAAAAAAAAAATTATTTGTGATATTTTTTTTTTTTTTTTAAGTGTGCAAAAAATTTTTTCTTTTCAAATTTAATTGTTATGAGATGTACATATATTTATTTTTCATATATTTAAAAACGAAAAAAAAATGTGTTTTGTGTTTTATTTGCTTCCTCATTCTTAGTGTTTTTACTAAAAAGAAAAAAAAAAATTTTGTGATAAATTTTTTTTTTTTTTAAAGCGTGCCAATTCTGTATTATGATATGTATATTTATTTATTTTTTCTTCTTAGTTTTCAAATTGTTATCCCTAAAAAAAAAAAAAAAAAAATCAAAAATTCAAAAATTGTTTTGCGATGTCCATGAATTTTTTTTTATTCGGCCCTCAACTTCTTATTATTTCATACCAATAATTCATTGAAAATTTTTTCAGATCTCATTTTTTCAATTTTCCTTATTTTCTTCATTGTAAATATATTTTCTTAGTTGTCTCATACATATCTTTGATTGAAAATTTTTAGACTAAGAAAATATTTCATTCATAATAGCAAAATTACAGTAATGGAAAATAGGAGCTTGAACAGATCTGAATATAAAGATGCAGTAGATATATATGAAAATAAAAGATGTTCGGGGGTCGATCTTCAGTGATCGTTAATATTACAAACCAAATAAAAAAACAAAAACATCATAAAAACAACATAAAAAAAATTAAAAACATAAAAAACATAAGTGTTCATATTACAGCCCATATTCTGGCCACACTCGGCCAATAAAAACATAAAAAAAAAAATAAATAAACAAAACTTTAAAACTGAAAGAATTCACGAGCTGGTTGTGGTGGTCTAAGGGAGAGCTCCGTTGAGGGAGCTCTGGTTCGAAAAGTCACGAGCGGAGGCTTTGGTGGAGGAATTTCTCGTTCATTTCTGTCGTCATCGATAATGATCGGAACTGGAAACAAATTCAGCAGCCTCGGTGCCCTCATTATCACCCAGTTGTTTTCTTTCAAACAAAAAATAAAAAATAAAAAAATAAAAAAATAAAAAACATGTGTTAATAATAGAAGAGTGGTACGACTGTCGCGGTCATACAAATTTGATACAGATAAAGAATGCAGTATATTTTCTAGGATGTGACTCCTAGGTCGTCTCTCAAGGACCAATATTGTGGCGGTTCAGTCTCTGATTTTTTACACACGAAAGGGGGGGTTTATGATTTTTGTGTGCGGAAATTGAAATTATTAAAATAAAATTCAAAACAGTAAAACAAAATTTAAAAACAATAAAACGAAATTTAAAACAGTAATTATGAAATTACAGCAACATAAAACAGTAAAAATAAATCTGAAACAGTAAAAACGAAAATACAGAAAAATAGAAAATACAGAAATTATTAAATACAGAAATAGTAAAAATAGAAAACAGTAAATTTTAGAAAACAGTAAAAACGAAAATACAGTAACATGGAACAGTGAAAACAAATCTGGAACAGTAAAAACGAAAATACAGAAAAATAGAAAATACAGAAAATAGTAAAAACAGTAAAACATCAAAAACAAAAATATGAAATGACAGCAGTAAACAATAACAGTAAAAACAGTGAATACAGAATTTCAAAATCAGTAAAGCAGTAAAAGTAAAATACAGAAAATAAAAATACAGAAAACAGGAAATACAGAAAAACAGTAAATTTCAAAAACAGTAAAAACAAATTCAAAATTACTGCAGTAAAATACAGAGAACAGAATTAATGAACATGCAAAAGATAAACAGCAGCAGAAATTAAATTGCATAAAAAATGTAATACAGAAATTAAAATACAGCAGAAATTAAATTACAGCAGTAAAATAGAAACAGTAAAGCAGAAATTAAATTTCAGAAACAGTAAATACATTGAATTAAAATTGTAGATGAGTTTATTACAAAGAAGATGAGAAAACTAAATTGGAAATTCAACATTACATCAATTGGTGCATCAACCGTAACCTTTCACACAGTGCATCCTTCTATTCCAGCACCTCCTTTCTCGTTCCCCTTCTCTGTCCAGCTTTGTGCTGGAATTATTCCCCCCCTTCTTACTCACGACTCTTCCTCCTTTATAGCCAAAATCCTCTCTCCCTTTTTGTGCTTCCACAGTGTAAATTAAAACCAAAGGGCCCTCCACTTTTCTCAAGTTAAAGAGAAGATGAATACGTGCATCTCCCTTTCTTAATGCCCCATCAATTTGTCAAAAGAAGACAAAAAAAAAAAAAAACTCTCCATTCTCCCAAATAAAATATTCCATTTCCTAAATGTGTTTCACTTTCCTGCAAAACTAATCACTTTTGTCGTGTACACTTGTAGTAACCGTGGACCTTCTTTTCTTGCAGGAACATCAAGGCTTTGCTGAAACTGGATCGGGAGCTGCTGTTCCGTGAATCTCCAAAAGAATTCTCCATGCTTGGACGTTGTTCCTTACCTCTTCACGGTGCAGCTCTCATTGTTTGCTGGACATTTTGCATGCTTCTTCCAGCCATGAGTCTTCCATGAGCTGCACTTTGCTTGCTTACACTCCATTACCGTGACAACACTCTCTCCCTCTTGGTGGTTGGACGTGTGCTTTTCCTTGCTGCCATCATCATTCACGCTGCCATGACTCAAAGAAACTTGTGAGCTATACTTCCTCCATGCAGCTTCACGGGTTTACCTTACTTCAGTCAAAGAAAACAAAATTCTCCATGCTAAATGGTGGCTCCCACTTTAAATTCCAACTTTGCTGATTGCTTTTCCAAATTGGCTTCTTCATGGGCCCTAGGCCGTGTGCTTGCTTCCATGTGGCCTCTCTTCAATAAGTGTGGTCCCTCTTTTTTTTCTTTTGTTAGAAGTCGTATGGTGTGTGTGGTTCCAACAACTTCTTTTTTTTAAAAATTCCTTCAATCAACAAGGGCCCTCAACTAAGTTATGTTTCAGCCGTGACATGCACCTGCATGTGCCCCTCCATTATGCTTCACGGTCACACTCCATTAGCTGCATCAAATTTTAGCATGAATTGGTCGTGTAATGTGTATATGGATTCCAAGCTTTGTTTCTAAAAATTCAACAAAAATATTCCATCTTAAGCTTCTACGGATTAACACACAAATTAAATTAATGCAACACATCTTCTTCCAAGTAAATAACACAGTGTGCAAATAAATTTTCTTCCAAATGTTCCAAATTGTATTTCCATAATTTTCCTGCAATTACTAATGCAATTAATTAGCTCAGATAACTCAAATTAATTAAAATAAGAATTTCCAATCAAATTAAGCACAATTAGTAAAATGGAAAAATACTGGACGTTTAAGCATAATTCCCCAATTAATTCTAGCACAATAAACCAAGTGAAGTGAACAAAATATTGATTCATCAAAATAGACCACACTTAGTCTTTTGCACTCCTGGGCAAAATTAAGATGCAAATCAGGGAATAGTTCAAAGGACTTTCAGGAATGGTGACACAAACTCAGCACACAGAAAACAACGACTAACGAGAAAAATAAACAGAATTTACACAGTTCTCAAGAATTATGGACCAATGAAAGAAGTAGAAATTTTCCAACACAAAATCAAGAAAAGCACATACTTACAGAAATCATCAAAGCAATTCAATACATAGGAAAATGATTAATCAGCTCAAGAGGTGATTTGAAAATAACAAAACCTCACAGATGCACTCACAGTGTTTCTCTCAAGTGTCTATAGTAAACATTTCAACTCAATGCACTCAAGAAAGCAAACACAAGTAGACTTGGCAATCTTCTAAAATCAACACTTAAAACATATACATGTTCAGATCAAAAGGTCTTTCAGGATTGTAATGGGGCCAAGGACAGGGGAGGATAAATTTGGATAAGTAGCTATAGCTCAGAAGAAATAGAGGACAAATGGGGAACAAGAGTAAATACAGTCAAATCTCACCCAAACCTCTAATTCAATCCTCTTCTCGACTCCATTGTTTACAAAATTATTTTTCATTTTTCTCATCATTTTTTTTTTCATCATGTCTCTCTTTTTTTCTTTATCACACAACAGGATATAAATTACCATTTCAAAACATGATGAGGAACCAACTAGCCAATTTCATCAGAATTCCCAAGAAGACCACACTTTTTTATAAAACACTTATATAGCTCCAGACTTTCCTAAGGTTAAGGTAATCATTATTTTTCACTTAGGGTCAATGTATGAGCTTCAACACAAAGAAATGGGGAAAGTATAGGCTCAAAGGGGTTATCAAAGGATAATAACAGGGTAGGCTTATTTGGCTAAAGAGGCTCAAGAATAAAATGCCTTTATCACTTCTAAAACATGCATATCAATCAAGTATATCAAAAAGAATCAAGCCAAGGCATATGTGCAAGCAATCAAGATACATATCTCACATAAGAAAGAACATTAAGTGGCTCAAATCTCACACAGGGTATTCGTCACAATCAAATCAACCTCTCAAACGCATAATCATCTTTCCAAGCAGAGAAAAACAAGGATTTCAAACTAAGTATCAATGAAGTGGAGGAAAAACCTACAACTTAGACATCATCCAGAAATCAAGAGAAAAATGTAAAATTTATTGCACACAAAACTTAAAAGAGAAAAAATTTAACACTAAAAAAACAAAAAATTTAACACACAAAATACAATCTAACAGAAAAATCAGAAAAATCAGAATTTCTTCCCAGTAGACCACACTTAAATCACACAATGTCCTCAGTGTGTTACAATCATCAGATGATTAACTTCAGAGCAGTCAAATAATATAGACAAGTGCAATAAAATGTTAGGAAAAATGGGAAGAAATTTTTCAGTAACATCCATCAGCAGATGTTATCAGGGACATCCATCAGCAGATGTCTTAAACACCTAGCACCCATCAGTAGATGCTAATAATTAATTTTTTTTTATTATTATTATTTATTTATTTTTTTTTTTTTTTTTTTTTTTTTTTCTGAAAAAGGAGACCGGTACTGTGACAACAGTCTCGGTGGCAATGACCGGAACTGTTGCTACAGTGGAAAGCTTTGGCTATAAAAGGCTGCTCCTCCGCGTCCAGCGCCATTTCTAAACGCTCAATCTCTCTCTACTCCTCTGCTCTCTCTCTCTGCTCTCTCAACTCTCTGCTCTCTCTCGACTCTCTCAACTCTCTCGAGCGTCTGGATCTCTGCAGGGAGCCTCTCCTCTAAGCATCTGGAGCTGTGCGGAACCTCTGCCACCGTGCCATCTGAAGAGTCTGAGATCTGCGAGGAGCTTCTCTGCCAGCCTACTACTCCAGGTAAGTCCTTTGCTCCTGGATCTGCCTTTCTTTCCGCTTTTTCTGCTCTCTCTCTCTCTGTATTACCTTTATTTTTCATCTCTGCCCTGCTCTCCCTTTACTGCTTTCCATCTTTATTTTCAGCTTTCTGCTCTGATCTCTTGCCTGCTCTCCCTCTTTATTTCCTGCTTTCCTGTTTCTCCTTTTCCTGCTTTCCAGATCTTTCATTTTCATTTTTTTTTTCCTGCTTTCAGTTCCATCTTTATTTTCAGCTCTTATTCGCTTTATTTTTCACCTGCTAAACACTTAAAACACATAAAACACAATTGTCTTAAAACTTAAGGGGTATATCGGCTGGAAACCAGACGTTAATCTCCCTTCGATTGAAGGTATTGCAGAGACAATCGGGTAGAACAACGCCACGTACCCCACTTAAAAATAAACACATAAACATAATATACAAGAACAATATGGACAAGAACAACCGGACAACTGGACGTAGATCCGTTTAGGACCCTTTGCGAGGACCGTGAAACAGATCTGAGACCAAAAACTGACACATCAAGCAATCAAAGACAGACAGGACAAAATAAATTTAAAAGAAAACAAGAACAAATAAAGAAAACACAGAACTAATCTAAAAATTTTTTTTTTTTTTTTTTTAGTTCTTTTTATTTTTTATTTTTTTTTATGTTTATTTTTATTTTTCTTGTTTTTGTTCTTTTTATATGTATTTATTTTTTATTTATGTATTTGTATATTACGAGAGGAAGGATGAGTGAAACGGAATCAGAGAGATATACCAGTCAACGGTGGCGTCCAACCGACGATCAGATCACGATGATGACCAAAATATTCAACTATGGGGTCACACACCCAAGCCGAGCGCAAGTCGTCGAGATCGCGTCTCGACTAAGGGTTTTCGGCGAAGCCACTGAATACAACGTACACTGCTGGTTCAACAACCACGGCAATCGGGTCAAGCGCTGGCAAGCGGAGATAGACCCTACTGGCACTCTCTTTTCACAACTGCCGCTGTACATGTACGGTAAGAACTCTCATCATACCTCAAAAAAATTTTTTTTTTTTTCACTTCCTCTTCTATTATTAACACATGTTTTTTATTTTTTTATTTTTTTATTTTTTATTTTTTTTTTGTTTGAAAGAAAACAACTGGGTGATAATGAGGGCACCGAGGCTGCTGAATTTGTTTCCAGTTCCGATCATTATCGATGACGACAAAAATGAACGAGAAATTCCTCCACCAAAGCCTCCGCTCGTGACTTTTCGAACTAGAGCTCCCTCAACGGAGCTCTCCCTTAGACCACCACAACCAGCTCGAGAGTTCTTTCATTTTTAAAGTTTTATGTTTTTTTTTTTTTTTTTTTTTTTTTTTATGTTTTTGTTGGCCGAGTGTGGCCAGAATTAAGGACAAGTACTGTAATAAGGACACTTAAATTATTATGTTTTTAATTTTTTTATGTTTTTTTTTTATGTTGTTTTTGTTTTTATTTATTATGGTGTGTAATATTAACGATCAGACATGATCGACCAACTTTATTTATGTTTTTATGTATTTTATTTTAATAATCAATGTAAGACAGAATGTTTTCTGCGAACTTGGTAAGTTACAATAAATGCACTCAGATAGTTTCACCTCTCTGCCCTTTATTTGCAAATTCTGCTCTTACGATTATTTATGTTTTAACAAAAACTAAATAAATAAATAAAAACAAAACACATATTAACGAAACAAAATACCAAATAACGAACACAAAATATCAAAGCAGATAGAACACAAATGTCAAAAACAGCAGACAAAACATATATTTACAAAACATACATTAACAAAATAACATACTTAAAACACAACACAAATTTTTATTTTTATTTTTATTTTTATTTTTATTTTTTTTTTCGAATTTTTTTTCTTTTTTAGTACAAACACTAAAAATCACGAAGCAAATAAAACACAGAACACATTTTTTTAAATTGTTTTTTTTTTTTAAAAAAAAAAATAATAATTCGAAAACTAAAAAGAAAAGGAAAAACAAACTTAAAAGAAAAACAAAAAATCAGAAACTTCCCGAGACCACACTTAAACTACACTGTCCTAAATGTTTTCTAAGCATAAGATCATCAATTAAAACACTAAACAGATAAAGGACAAGTGCACTAAAAATATGAAAACGGGGAAGAAAGAAAAAGAAAACTCCCCTGGTCAGGGTGGCAGTTGCCAATTTTGGACTTGTAGGGAGATGTCTTCTTCAGGATCCAAGACGGAAATTTTTAGGAAGAATTGCTTCATCCTCCAAATCTGATCAAGCAGGGAAATATCCTCCACCGCCGGATCTAAGCAGCAAATATTGTCACTGAGCAGATTCAGTAGGTGCCTTTTGATCTTCGAACTGCTGTATGTACTGGCACCTTTGTCTTCCAGCGTGGGTGCATGCTGATCAAATTTATATGTACCTCCTGCAATATGGTTAGTGCAAAATGGTTCCACAGAAATATCATGCAGAGGTATAACACCCAATCCCAATTCATCATACCGAGCCTTAGATACAACCTCATAACATGAATCCGTTTCAAATATAGAAACAATATCTATAACAGGTTCAGATTCATGTTCAGTGCATGGAGAACAAATATTCAGATCTGATAACACAAAATTATTCTCGTCATGCATAGAGGGAAAATTAAAATCATGCTCAGCAACAATATAATTATCAACATACCTCTCAACAGCATAATCATCAAATTGAGGTATGTTGGTGGAAAATGAAAGTGGTCTACCTGGTTCAAAATAGCTGCTTGTACCTGCCTGGTCCTCAAAATATTCATCAGTCTCCTCAGGTGCAAGAGTGGCCATCTGCCTGATCTGATCAGTCAGATTCTGAATGGCAGATTGAGTTTCCTGCTGGAACTCCATGCTCTCTTGCTTGAATTGCATGTTCCCTTTCTGAAACTGAATGTTCTGCATTGTCATCTGCTCTAGTAACTCCTTCAATGTAGGTTCAGAAGTTGAAGGCTGAAGAGTTGTTTGGGCAGAAGCATTATACTGCTGACTCTGATATTGCTGAACTGGCTCCCAAAGAGAGCTCTCAGAAATTGGATGATGGAACATATTGTTCTCATCATAAAAATCAGCAGATTTAAAATCAAAGTAATATGCAGAATAAGAATCATAATCACAGACATTGGCAGAATAAGCATTATTCACAACATTAAAATAGGTAGACATGGAAAAATAAAAAGTAAAAACTAAAAACTAAAAATTACGAATCAGATAAAACAAAACACATTTATACATGCACAAGCACACACAAGACAGAACATCAATAGTAAAAATTTTTAATTAATTTTTTTTTTTTTTTATTCAACTAAATACAGAACATAGCACAATTAAACACATATATACACAATATATATTAACACAGTAAAAATCTAAAACAAAAACCTGGATCTGAAGTGACAACGCCGCCAAAATTTGCTGAAGGTGTCGTTGTCGCCTACAAAAATATACAAGACAAAACACACAAAACAAACATATTAACAGAACAAAACTTTATACAACAAAAATCTAAAACCAAACCGTCATTGGTCCCCGGCAGCGGCGCCAAAATTTGGTACGACTGTCGCGGTCATACAAATTTGATACAGATAAAGAATGCAGTATATTTTCTAGGATGTGACTCCTAGGTCGTCTCTCAAGGACCAATATTGTGGCGGTTCAGTCTCTGATTTTTTACACACGAAAGGGGGGGTTTATGATTTTTGTGTGCGGAAATTGAAATTATTAAAATAAAATTCAAAACAGTAAAACAAAATTTAAAAACAATAAAACGAAATTTAAAACAGTAATTATGAAATTACAGCAACATAAAACAGTAAAAATAAATCTGAAACAGTAAAAACGAAAATACAGAAAAATAGAAAATACAGAAATTATTAAATACAGAAATAGTAAAAATAGAAAACAGTAAATTTTAGAAAACAGTAAAAACGAAAATACAGTAACATGGAACAGTGAAAACAAATCTGGAACAGTAAAAACGAAAATACAGAAAAATAGAAAATACAGAAAATAGTAAAAACAGTAAAACATCAAAAACAAAAATATGAAATGACAGCAGTAAACAATAACAGTAAAAACAGTGAATACAGAATTTCAAAATCAGTAAAGCAGTAAAAGTAAAATACAGAAAATAAAAATACAGAAAACAGGAAATACAGAAAAACAGTAAATTTCAAAAACAGTAAAAACAAATTCAAAATTACTGCAGTAAAATACAGAGAACAGAATTAATGAACATGCAAAAGATAAACAGCAGCAGAAATTAAATTGCATAAAAAATGTAATACAGAAATTAAAATACAGCAGAAATTAAATTACAGCAGTAAAATAGAAACAGTAAAGCAGAAATTAAATTTCAGAAACAGTAAATACATTGAATTAAAATTGTAGATGAGTTTATTACAAAGAAGATGAGAAAACTAAATTGGAAATTCAACATTACATCAATTGGTGCATCAACCGTAACCTTTCACACAGTGCATCCTTCTATTCCAGCACCTCCTTTCTCGTTCCCCTTCTCTGTCCAGCTTTGTGCTGGAATTATTCCCCCCCTTCTTACTCACGACTCTTCCTCCTTTATAGCCAAAATCCTCTCTCCCTTTTTGTGCTTCCACAGTGTAAATTAAAACCAAAGGGCCCTCCACTTTTCTCAAGTTAAAGAGAAGATGAATACGTGCATCTCCCTTTCTTAATGCCCCATCAATTTGTCAAAAGAAGACAAAAAAAAAAAAAACTCTCCATTCTCCCAAATAAAATATTCCATTTCCTAAATGTGTTTCACTTTCCTGCAAAACTAATCACTTTTGTCGTGTACACTTGTAGTAACCGTGGACCTTCTTTTCTTGCAGGAACATCAAGGCTTTGCTGAAACTGGATCGGGAGCTGCTGTTCCGTGAATCTCCAAAAGAATTCTCCATGCTTGGACGTTGTTCCTTACCTCTTCACGGTGCAGCTCTCATTGTTTGCTGGACATTTTGCATGCTTCTTCCAGCCATGAGTCTTCCATGAGCTGCACTTTGCTTGCTTACACTCCATTACCGTGACAACACTCTCTCCCTCTTGGTGGTTGGACGTGTGCTTTTCCTTGCTGCCATCATCATTCACGCTGCCATGACTCAAAGAAACTTGTGAGCTATACTTCCTCCATGCAGCTTCACGGGTTTACCTTACTTCAGTCAAAGAAAACAAAATTCTCCATGCTAAATGGTGGCTCCCACTTTAAATTCCAACTTTGCTGATTGCTTTTCCAAATTGGCTTCTTCATGGGCCCTAGGCCGTGTGCTTGCTTCCATGTGGCCTCTCTTCAATAAGTGTGGTCCCTCTTTTTTTTCTTTTGTTAGAAGTCGTATGGTGTGTGTGGTTCCAACAACTTCTTTTTTTTAAAAATTCCTTCAATCAACAAGGGCCCTCAACTAAGTTATGTTTCAGCCGTGACATGCACCTGCATGTGCCCCTCCATTATGCTTCACGGTCACACTCCATTAGCTGCATCAAATTTTAGCATGAATTGGTCGTGTAATGTGTATATGGATTCCAAGCTTTGTTTCTAAAAATTCAACAAAAATATTCCATCTTAAGCTTCTACGGATTAACACACAAATTAAATTAATGCAACACATCTTCTTCCAAGTAAATAACACAGTGTGCAAATAAATTTTCTTCCAAATGTTCCAAATTGTATTTCCATAATTTTCCTGCAATTACTAATGCAATTAATTAGCTCAGATAACTCAAATTAATTAAAATAAGAATTTCCAATCAAATTAAGCACAATTAGTAAAATGGAAAAATACTGGACGTTTAAGCATAATTCCCCAATTAATTCTAGCACAATAAACCAAGTGAAGTGAACAAAATATTGATTCATCAAAGAGGAAGTGAAAAAAAAATTTCGATTGAGGTATGATCAGGGTCTTACCGTACATATATAGCAGCAGTTGTGAAAAGAGAGTGCCAGTGGGGTCTATCTCCGCTTGCCAGCGCCTGACCCGATTGCCGTGGTTGTTGAACCAGCAGTGTACGTTGTATTCAGTGGCTTCGCCGAAAGCCCTTAGTCGAGACGCGATCTCGACGACTTGCGCTCGGCTTGGGTGTGTGACCCCATAGTTGTAGATTTTGGTCATCATATTGATCTGATCATCTGTAGGACGCCATCGCTGACTAGTGTATCTCTCTGATTCCATCTCACTCGTCATCATTCCTCTTGAAATATTCTTAAACTTAATAAAAAAAATATATATAAAAATAAAAAGAACAAAAACATAAAAAAAGAAAAAAATAAACATAAAAAAAATAATAAAAAGAACTAAAAAAAAAAGAAGCATAAAAAAAAAAAGAACATAAAAAATTTAGATTAGTTCTGTGTTTTCTTTATTTGTTCTTGTTTCCCGTTAAATTTATTTTGTCCTGTCAGTCTTTGATATTTCTGTGTTTGGTCTCAGATCTGTTTCACGGTCCTTGCAAAAGGGTCCTAAACGGATCTACGTCCAGTTGTCCTTGTCCATATTGTTCATGTATATTCAGATTTTGTATTTATTTTTAAGTGGGGTACGTGGCGTTGTTCTACCCGATTGTCTCTGCAATACCTTCAATCGAAGGGAGATTAACGTCTGGTTTCCAGCCGATATACCCCTTAAGTTTTTAGACAGTTGTGTTTTATGTGTTTAAGTGTTTTCCGTTTCAAAAAAAATAAAGCAGGAAAAAAAAAGAAAGGGAGAGCAGGCAAGAGGAAAGATGAGAAAGCGCAAGAAAATAACAATTGAAAAGGAGAAGAAAGAAAGCAGGAAAGCAGGAAGGTATAACAGCAGAAAGAAGATGGAAAGCAGTAAAGAGAGCAGGGCAGAGATGAAAAATAAAGGAAATACTGAAAGGGAAAGACTGGAAAGCAGAGAAAGGAAAAGAAAGCAGTGAAAGATCTGGAAACTTAAGCAGAAAAAGAAGAAAGGCAGATCCAGGAGCAGAGGACTTACCTGGGGAAGTAGGCTTGCAGAGGCTCTTCGCGGATCTCACTCAGACTCTTCAGAAGGCGCGGGGACAGAGCTTCCTCGCAGATCCAGACGCAGAGAGAGAGGAGAGAGCAGAGAGAGAGTTGAGAAAGAAGCAGAGAGAGTTGAGAGAGCGAGAGGAGTAGAAGCAGGCTGAGGGATCAGAAATGTCACTCGAGGCTGAGAAGGTGCCCTTTTATAGCCAGATTGCTTTCCACTGTAGCAACAGTTCCGGTCTTTGCCACCGAGACTGTTGTCACAGTACCGGTCTCCTTTTTCAGGAAAAAAAAAATAATAATAAAAATAATAAAAAAATAAATAATAAAAAAATAAAAAAATAAATAATAATAATAATAAAAATTATTAGCATCTACTGATGGGTGCTAGGTGTTTTAGACATCTGCTGATGGATGTCCCTGATAACATCTACTGATGGATGTTACTGAAAAATTTCTTCCCATTTTTCCTAACTTTGTATTGCACTTGTCTATATTATTTGACTGCTCTGAATTTGATCATCTGATGATTGTAACACACTGAGGACATTGTGTGATTTAAGTGTGGTCTACTGGGGAGAAATTTTGATTTTTCTGTTAGTCTCTCTTAGTATGTATTTTGTGTGTTAAATTTTTTGTTTTTGCGTGTTAAATTTTTCTGTTTTTAAGTTATTTTTATCGAGTTTTGTGTGCAATAAATTTTACATTTTTCTCCTGATTTCTGGATTTTGTCTAAGTTGTAGATTTTTCCTTCACTTACTTAATACTTATAGATTGCAATCCTTGCTTTTCTCTGCTTGGAAAGATGATTATGTGTTCAAGAGGTTGAATTGATTATAACACGGATACCCTGTGTGAGATTTGAGCCACTTAATGTTCTTTCTTGTGTGATATGACTCTTGATTTCTTGCACATATGCCTTGGCTTGATTCTTATTGATATACTTGATTTATATGCATGTTTAGAAGTGATAAAGGCAATTTTATTCTTGAGCCTCTTTAGCCAAATAAGCCTACCTTGTTATTATCCTTGGATAACCCCTTTGAGCCTATACTGTATATATTTCTTTGTGTTGAAGCTCATACACTGATCCTAAGTGAAAAACAAATGATTACCTTAACCTTAGGAAAGTCTGGAGCTATAGAAGTATTTTGTGAATAAGTGTGGTCTCCTTGGGAATTCTGATGAATTGGCTAGTTGGTTCCTCATCATGTTTTGAAATGATAATTTATATCCTGTTGTGTGATAAAAAAAAATGATGAGAAAAAGAGAAAAATTGAAAAATAATTTTGTAAATAATGGAGTCGAGAAGAGGATTGAATTAGAGGTTTGGGTGAGATTTCACTGTGTTTACATTTTTTCCCTAGTGCACCTCTATTTCTTCTGAGCTATAGCTACTTATCCAAATTTATCCTCCCCTGTCCTTGGCCCCATTACAACCCATTAAAGACCTTTTGATCTGAAGATGCATATGTTTTAAGTATTGATAATTAGAAGCTTGCCAAGTCTGCTTGTGTTTGTTTTCTTGAGTACATTGAGTGACAGTGATTTACCTTAAACACTTGAGAGAAACACTGTTAGTGCATCTGTGAGGTTATGTTATTTTTGAATCACCTCTTGAGCTGAGTAATCATTTTACTGTGTATTGAATTGCTTGGAAGATTTCTGTAAGTATCTGCTTAATTTGATTTGTGTTGGATAATTTCTACTTCTTTTCTCTGTCCAGACTTCTTGAGAATTCTGTAAATTCTTTTTATTTTTCTTGCGAGTCTTTAGTTTCTGTCTGCTGAGTTGGTATTACCTCCCTAAAAGTCCTCTGTAATTTTTCCTTGATTTGTGTCTTAATTTTGCCCAGGAGTGCAAAAGACTAAGTGTGGTCTATTTTGATGAGTCAATATTTTATTCACTTCACTTAGTTTATTGTGCTAGAATTAATCAGGGAATTGTGCTTAAACGTCCAGTATTTTTCCGTTTTCCATAATTGTGCTTAATTTGATCAGAAATTCTTATTTTAATTAATTTGAATTATCTGAGATAATTATTTGTATTATTATTTTGCAAGGAAAATATTGGAATCACAAATTTGGACTTCAAGAAAAATGAGACATCAATTTTATTTTTAAAGGAGGAGCTTGCATTTCATTTTTTTTGAAGTGAACTTGGAAGGCATTTACTTAGCCATGGTCGTGACAGCAAGTGAATTCATTTTGGTATTTTGTGTGCATGAAGAAGGGTGCTACGTCCAGCAAACACCAAGGATTTTCTTTGAATAAAATTATAGAACGGTGTTGAATCATTAAGTGGTGCCAAAGTGATTCATGGATGGGAATGAGCTAGTGTTGATTAATTTTGCTTGAGGAAGTAGTGCTTACTTAATTTTTAATTGGAGAAAGGTAGATGTCATCTGGCTGGAAATTAAAACGACGAGACACCACTTTGTTATTTAATGGATGACTTGGCAAAACAAAAATCATTCACGTTGTTGCAGCAAGCATTACACAATGCACATGAAGCGTGAATTTTAGAATGGAGGGGACCACATGCAGCTCACGGTTTTATAGCTAGAAGAAAACAAATGTGTTGCCACGAAGTGTATGCGTGAAAATGGATGGAAAAGTGGGGACCACACGTTGAAATCTCACATCCAAAAAAAAAAAAAGCTAAAAGTGCTGAATTTTATTCAATGTTTCACCAACTCCTTTCTTTCAGAATTTTGTAAAGGACAAAGCATAAGCACTTTGAACCAATTGAGGGGACCACCACAAAGTAAAAGAGCTCACGGTTTTGTCTTTGGAGAATGGTAGCACACGGCCCACATGCAAAGAAAGAATTGGATTTTCAATTTGGTAAATGGAGTGTTCTAAGCAACACGTTCCAGCAGCTGCACACAACTAGAGAAAGGTGTCTCGGCTGGTTTCTCCCATGCAGCAGCAAGCGTCAAATGGAATTGGAGCTGGAAGGGAGAGGCATTCACGGCCTTATCCAGAAAAGTAGAGAGGAGAAAATGCAGCAGCCACCACCCTCATTATTGGTTTATGTGTGAAAGTCCAGCAAGGAGATGCAAGAAGGACCTCTCGGTTGAAGCACAAGTTGTTCACGGGAGTTGATCTGGAGGCTGTGCAGTTGCTCACGGTCAAGGGCTTGGTAGTAGCTGATCCAGAGTTGGAAACGGATGAAGCACACAGCAGCTGGTCCGAGCAAAGAATGGAGGTGTAGCGTCCAGCTTCAACCACACCAAGAGGAGGAGGCCGTGAGAGTCCAGCAGCCCACACTTGGGACGTTACAGCAAGCTGAAAGAAGAAGACAAGGATTAGGGGCCCACTTTATTTTTGGTATAGACAATGAAAGAATGTTTTATTAATATGGGTGGAAAAATTGGCTCAAATGGAGAAGTCACGGGAGTTTGCAACAAAAGGAGAAGTGGCTATAAATGAAGAAGAGTAGAAGCAGATTTGAGTATAAGATTTTAGTGTAGTTTAGGTGTAGTGTAAGAAACACACGATCTGGGAGGAGGCTTCTGCCTCTTCCTTTCCTTTTCCAGTTCCATTTTCAAACAGTGCATAATGCAATTTCATTTCTGAGCGTGTAGTGTATTCTGAAACAGTTTGTTAGTTTTATTTTGGAATATTATTTTTAAGTGTTAAATCTTTTAATGAATTTCATTTTCAGTTCTGTGCTTTTATTTTATCTGTTGTATTTTATCGTTTAGCAGTTTCTGCATTGTTAAATTTCGTCATTACATTTTAATTTCAAACGTCGTTTTTAATCTGTGATAAATTTTATTTGCGATCAAGTGGTTCTATTTTTACTGTTTTCTATCGTTCAGTTTTTACCGTGGTTAAATTTTATTTCAGTGTTTTAAATTTTGTTTTATTTAATTTCCAGTTCCTTTTTTTTATTTTACCGCACAAAAACAAATCATAAACCCCCCCACTTCGTGTTAAATCTGAGACTGAACCCAATATTGGTCCTTGAGAGACGACCTAGGAGTCACTTCCTAGTATTATACTGCATAAATTTTTGTGCACATAAAATTTGTATGACCGCGACAGTCGTATCACGGCCAAATTTTGCTAGGACGACCATGACCAAAACGAAGTTGAGTTGGTCCCATTTGAAATTGGCCAAATTCGATTGAGTCGACACTGGTTTGAATACGGCTGGGACAACCATGAATGATCGATATGGTCTCAATTGAATATCGATTTAATTTGGTTGAGTCATCCATAGCCAAAAATTGTCCGAATTCGGTCAAGTCGGACAAAGTCAAACTTGATCAAGTTAATCCCAACAAAAAATCAATTTTGTCAGCAAAATATCGACCGAATTCAAAAAGTAAGCTCCGGAAAAAAATTAACAGAATTCAACCAAAGTCAACCCCAATCAAAGTTTGTTCTAATCAACAATAACCAAACTAAACTTCAACTTTATACTCTGTAACAAGTTTAAACTATAAAATGAATTAGTTTTACTAAACTGCAATTTTAGAGACTCTCAAAATAAGTTAAAAGATTCAATTTTCTAAAACTGAACTATAAAGTAGTACAATGCAGGTTTTGTTATGAATAATTCAATTTATTTTGTTCAATATAATATAATTAATTGATAGTCCAGTTTAATTAATTTTATCCATCCCTATCTTTTACTATCTATATTTTGATATTTTTACATTTCTTCCCTAATCTACTTCCAATTATAGATGACATAATACATTGAAAATGGTTTAACATAGATATGTGTCACCTTACAATCTATCCAAGAGTACATTGAATCCTGTACTTAAGTAGTGTTATTTGACATTTCAGGATTTTTTTCCCGGTACCTCTTAGTCTCAGTTTGTCTTGCATGTGCTTACAGGGTGCCTTTGGCATATTACTAGTATTGAATCCATATTGATGCATAACACCTTCATATAATTTATTATGCATGTATTTAGTAAGAACTTGATCCTTTTTTCTCTCCCTGTTGCCTTCCTTAACGTTCCTCCTTCCATGTTGTTTAGGTTGTTATTATCTAAATTCCACCTGAATTGATATAGCTTATTATTTTCGTTTTCATTCACCTGGATGAACTTTGTTTTGTCCTCCTGTTCCTGCAATTTAACACCAAACAATATTTTAGCATTTTCCACCCCCTCCAATCCGCTGTTGTTCTTATTAGGTCATTGGATTTATGCAAGAAAATGGTTTAGGTATACCATGCCCACACTATCATTTGTGAACAGGGAACATTTGTTCTGCATCTACCTTTCCATTTTGATAAATAACAGTTTCTCTGTTTCACCAATGTCCATATAATGTTATCCATACCCCTTCCAGATTTTGTTTGCTAATTGATTAAATTGTAGCTCATTAAAGCTTTGGAAGATGTTTCTTTCTTGGTGGTGCAGAACTATACTAGTTCCTACCCAATTATAGCATTTGTTCCACACTAGGTTGGCTATTTTACATGTTAAAAATACATTACGTTTTCACTCTTCCATTTCTCTTCCGATGTTTATTATTGTTTCATCTCCGTTAAACATAAACCCTAATTTTTTTCCTATATTCCAATGTCTAATTACTTCATTGTACCCATTATTCATCCAAAACAGTTCATTACACTTTTCTATACCATTTTCTGAAATAGAATTGCTGAGTGTATGAATTGCTAACCTTTGGCGTTTCTGTTGTGTTTTGCTGTTGTTTGTTACGTCCCCGCGTTCATTGTGTTTTCTCATCTTGCTAGACTCTCCCTTCTGCACTTTTTCTTGCATTTTGAAGCTTCGTGGATCCACTTTTGTTGTGTTGATCAGCATAATATGGCTCTGCTCTATATGTTCATCTTCACTTTCGATCTCTTCCTTTTCGTCCAGCCCTTTCCCTTTGTCTTTATTTGTATTCTTCTTTGATTCCATTTCTTCCCGTTGTTCATCACCTTCGTCGCTTTCCTCGCAACCAGAATGCCCTATGTCAGTTCTCTCTCTGCTTCGAGTATTTTTCTCCTCTGCTGATTGTTTTCGGCTTTCTTCATTTTGGGTCATAATTTCTGTTGGGCCTGGCTCCATTCTATTTGCCACGTTGAACCCACACTCAGTACTGTATTGGGCTTCTTTGCCAACCCAAATTTCTTGGGATCCATGACAACACCTATAATTAACAGAAGTTACTTCCGTGGAACGTCCACATTCCATACGAGCCAATATATCAGAAGGGTAGTTAGAAATCTCCCCATGCTCCCGTTTTATAGGAATAGTCTTGACCATTATTACCTCATAGTACTGTTTGAAAGCCTCGTCAAAGCTCACTTCTTCATGCAACTTCACATGCCACAACCGAAAGTCCTTCACGGTGCGAGACATGGCCTCACCATTACCAAGGAGTTTCACATTGTATCCCTTACTAAGAATAGCCCATCCCTTAGGGTCCTTTTTGAGGAAGATCAACCTCTTTATCGCTCTTGTTGCAAGGTCTTGCACCCCTTCATCTTCACCCTTCATTATTTTTTGCTCCCTACTCTCAAGCAAGCTCCCAATAGCAATCCAAAAGTGCGGCATAATCTTAGGGTCTTCGTTTCCAATTTGGTACGAGTCTACTGAGATGTCTATTGGCAAGTTTATCTCAACATCCCTCTTCAATCTCTCTAAGGCAGTTCTGAATTCTCGGATCCACATAGTGTCTGCACCTTCATAGATGAAGAGATAACGATCCTCCTCAATCTGCTTTTTAAACATTATATTATATATGTATTAATCATTATTATTTAATATCAATATTTATATATAAAATAGGACATACAATGATATAAGCAGTCAGATTACCAAATCCCCAATTACTGGATTAAGCTTGTTCATTTGAGACCAAAACCAATTCCATTGTTGAGTGAGCCGAGTGTGATCAGAGGTTCTAAATGGAAATCCATCAAAGCCATACATAGATATGACTTTTGCTTTGTGTCAAAGTTTTCCACCTTACCCTCAGGATTTATCAATGGGATCATAGGTTTTCCCCTGTAGTTGAACACCTCTTTAATTAGCTCGATGCCAATTTCAAAATTGAAATGTTTGACCACATACCATCCAAACATGGTTCTTTGTAGTTTAGTTTCTAATGTTTTCCTTCGATTCTCATTCCATTCAACAATGGGGATCCACAAAATCTTGAAATCCTCCTTGCTGTAACCTTCTACTTCTGTTGGTGGCTCTTTCAGTTTCTCGTAAACACTTTTAAGAAGTTGAATCTCCTCATCAATATGTTCAAGCCCAGAAATAAATAACAACACATGCTTCTTCTTAAACTCTTCAATTCTAACCTGTCAAAGTAAAATACACTAAATTCATTAGCAATTTAATTTCAATACTTTTATACTCTCATCTAATTATAGATTTACATATAAGAAACTTAAAGGAAAGACTTTTGTATCTAATCTTAGTGTGCTAAGAACATTGGGAAGATAGTAATTAATTTTTTTACTAATCCCACCATGTTTCCTTGTAGAACTAATAACACTCATCATGCATGAGAAGTTAGATTAATTAAAATTGTAATGCTAATGCTAGTAGTTATTACCTGTTCTAAAGTGAGGCCATTGATAACATTCTGTCTAGAATCCTTGTTCTCACTAGAGATTATAAGTGCTTTCAAGACATTGACAATATCTTTTCCAGTAATATTGATAATATTCTTACGCTTGTGATAGTCCTCTATTCTCCCTGCAATTATCACACACAATTTTAACATCATCTTATAAGGAAGAAAAAGAACATCAATTCAGCTTCTTATAGCATAGAAATTGTATTAGGAAAAGGCAGTAAGCTACATTCAAAATCAACTCATTGAAAAACATAACAGACTGAAAATTGTTATACTGTCTACTACTTGACAAGGAAGTAGCTAAAACCTAAATAATAAACACACAACACAAATTTATACCAAAAGGTGCAGTCTCACATGGTTCCCAGGCAAAGTAAATTGTCAGTTGATCAAGACCATGACAACACCAATAACTAACAGAAGTTACCTCCATGGAACGTCCACCTTCCACATTGGGCAATGTATATGAACCAATATATCAAAATAGTTAGAAATATGCTCACATTTTTTAGGACTAGTGTCCTGGATGCTCTCGTAGTACTCTTTGAGAGCCACATCAAAGCTCACTTCTTCATGCAACTTCACATGCCAAAAGCTCAAGTCCTTGACAGTGCGAGACATGGCCTCACCTTGACCTAAAAGCTTCACATTGTATCCCTTACTAAGAATGACCCATCCCTTAGGATCTTGTTTAAGGAAGAGTAAACTTTTTATCTCTGTTGTTGCAAAGTCTTGCACCCCTTGATCTCCCCCTTTCATTATTTGTTGCTTCCTACTTGCAAGCAAGTTGTTAATGGCAATCCAAAAGCGTGGCACAATCTTAGGGTCTTCCCTTCCCAGTTGGTATGAGTCTACTGTGATGTCTATTTGCAAGCTTAGTGTCTCAACATCCCTCTTCAATTTCTCTATGGCAGTCGTGAATTCTTGGATCCACACAGTGTCTGAGCCTCCGTATATGAACAGATAACTATCCTCTTCAATCTGATTTTTCAACATTATATTATATATGCATTCAAATTATTAATATTTAACTCATATTCTCACTATAACACCTATGTTCTTTCCTAAAAGAATCTCGGACGGTAAAATTAAAAAATTCTTCTTTCCATTTTCTCTTCTATTCAAATTTCATTTGTATTCTCCTCCTATGTTTCTAGCTAAGTAAATGGTTCTTGCCTACGTCACACTCCTTGTTTAATAGGGCCCTTGTATTTTATTGATTGAAACTCTTACAAAAGTTAATCAATAATTATGAGTATGTTATAGCAGTGTATATTCTTTCTTTGTATTACCTGAAAATCCAAATTGGTTCTGATAAATCATGTTTTAATTTGTTTCTAATGGTATATCATCTTCTATTGTTATATTATTATCGAAAAAATATATTTTTCTTATATTTTACTCAATTCATGCTTATCTGAAACCATTTAACATTACTAAGTGAATTTTATAACCTTTTCATGATGAATACAAGTTTTATACTTAGAATAAGTGCCTTTTTTACGCATATAGTTTTGTATGTGTGCATATATATTAAATATGAAGGACTATGTGCAATGATATATGCATTTAGTACTTACCAAGTCTCCGATTCTTGGGTTAAGCTTGGTCATTTCAGACCAAAACCAATTCCATTGTTGATTGGAGGTTCTAAATGGAAATCCATCAATGCCCCACATAGATATAATTTGTTTTGTGTCAATGTTTTCCACCTTACCCTCACGACTTATGAGTGGGATCACAGGTTTCCCACTATAGTTGAACACTTCTTTGATTAGCTTGATGCCTATTTCAAAATTGAAATGTTTGACCACATACCATCCAAACTTGGTTCTTTGTAATTTAGTTTCTAATGTTTTCCTTCGATCTTCATTCCATTCATCAACAATGGGGATCCACAAAATCTTGAAATCCTCCTTCCTGTAACCTTCTACTTCTCTTGGTTTCTCTTTCAGTTTCTCGTAAACACTTTTCAGAAGTTGAATCTCCTCATCAATATGTTCAAGCCCAGAAATAAATAACAACACATGCTTCTTCTTAAACTCTTCAATTCTAACCTGCAAAGTAAAATACACTAAATTCATTAGCAATTTAATTACAATATTTTATACTCTCATCTAACTATATAGATTGGCATACAAAGAACTTACTGACTTTTACTATACATTGACATCGTATCTTGGATTATTTTTAATTAGTTAACAACATATTAAATTTTACACACATAGTTCATGAAAGTTAAATCATTAAAAAAAGGGAAGACTTTTGTAGCTAATCTTAGTGTAGTAAGAGCATTGGGAAGATAGAAATTAAATTGAATGCATGTGGCAATTGTTAGAAAAAAAAAAAACCTCATAAGCATATCTATTTCTTGTATCTCAAATCACATTCTCTTAACAAACTTTCCCCTAAAAGAAATAATTTCACCAAATTGTTGCATTTTTGATATAGTAAACCAATAACATATAATACGATAACTCTAACAAATCTCAATGTAATATATGCGATGGAAAAGAAGAAGAATTATATATTGATTTAGAGAACTATTGTGTATATATATAGTAATCATAGATAAACAAATATAACAGAAAAGTAAATTGTTGTATAGATGTGTTAGTATTATAGTTGTTTATTTCTAACATCCCTTACACTTAGATGGATTACATTCCACCTTAATTTTATGTCTAAACTTAATTAAAGAAGCAATAGATAAAGGCTTGCTAAAATTCTCAAGAACTTGGTATTTGCTTGGCAAATGAACCAGATGAACTTGATGTTGTTGGATTCGATCATTACGAGGATAAACTCAAATTTTAGGAATTCATTATAATCTTATTTTATTAGTTTTGGATTTAGTAATATTTGGTTACATTTTGATAGAGATAAAATAGATATAGGTAGTGTCAACACCCAATTCGTCCGGGTAAGTAAATAAATAAATATATAAAAAAGAGAATAATAATTAATGGTGGGTAAAAAGGGATAAAATAATAACTTTAATACCATTTTTTTAAATGTTAGTTTAATATGGTAATAATTTGAATTAATATTATGCTAATAATTATAAACAATAATTAAAATAGTATATTAATATAATTTGTTGCGTCAGTTGTTTTTAAAGAGGAAAATATGATTTTCTGACAATAATAATAATCAATATTTTGAATATTATTTAATTTGTTTTCTGGCAACCAATACCATTTCTTTCTCTATTTGTTTTATTGTCAATTAATTCACAATTAAGGCAAAATCTCCATAATATTATAATGTGTGTATAAATACGCACTCTGGAAAAAAAATTGAGAGAAGCATGCAGAAATAATAGAAAGAGACATAGAAAAAAAGGGAGGAAAAAAAATACAGAGAATCATGCAGAAATAATAGAAAGAGACACAGAAAAAAAGGAACGAAAACAAATAGAGAGAAGCATGCAAAAATAATAGAAAGAGAGTATAGAAAAAAAAATAGGTTCTCACCCATAAGGGTTTTGTCAACGACAATCATCAAAGAAGAAAGAGGAGAGTACTGAAAGCTAAAAAGGTATGTCACCTCTACACTATTTTTTTTTTCTCTTTTTATTGTACTCTTGAAGTTTTTTTTTTCAAAGGTATTTTTTTTCCTACTATGGCCGGTTTCTTTCTTTTTCCCACCATTCTTAAATAAATAAAATTACAAAATCTTCAAAACCAAAAAAAAATGTCAATCTTGTTAAACCAAATCTTTGTCGGGTTTACTTTTCAAAAATCTAAATCAATCCATAGTAATTTTTAAACAAACTCACAAATCTTTTTCTAGATAAAGAACTACGTGATCCCTGATTGTCCATTATAAATGGATGTAAGTAGGACCAAGGTCAATTATTGTCGGGTTCATAAAACAAAAAATATTTTTTTTTTTGTTTTTAATAGCTTTTTTTTATTTTTTTTGGGTTAAACATTTTGAAAAACCACGTCAACTTTATACATTTAATTAAAGGTACTGCCTTTGGGCAGGCGCGATAGGGTGCTAATACCTTCCTTACGGCGTAATCGATTCCCGAACCTGAAAATCTATTTTCGTAGACCATGTCTTATTTTATGGTTTTCATAGTTTTTCCATAATAAATTATGGTGGCGACTTCCAAAACCTTTTTCTCAAACCCGTTTGTTTTCGGCTCGCCATCCCGTCGCGATCCCGGTTGCGACAGGTAGGAGTATTATTTTATTTTATTGATATATGATAAAGATAGATTAAGTAGATTTTATTGAGTCTGTTGATATTTTATTGTCAGTATTTATTATTTGTATTTGGTCCAAGGCTCTATTTGCACCTATTTAAAGGTTGTTAAGGTTCAATGAAAAGTAACCTCAGTGAATTACAGAGTATTATTATTTGTGTGGGTCACGTTTTGTTTAACAATCATGAGTATAAGTTAAGTTCAAAATGCTTGGTGCGAGAATGCATGATAGGATTTGTAGCTAATAAAACACTCCCTAAGTTTTTCAAGTAATGGTTGGAACAATAAAAGGAAGATGAAACTCAAGCAGAAGAGAGAACATCCATGTAATTTTAGACAACATACAATAGTATGTTATTATGCCTCAGTATTGTTACAGGAAACAACTCGTTGCTTGTAAGAATTCTAAGAAAAAATATTATTACCATGATATACACAATAACCTAGTGTAAACTTTTGATCATCCAAATTTGATCCTAAGTCAAAATCATTAAAACCTATTAAAGAAGAATTTGGTGAAGGGGTGATATGTAAATTGTGGGTGATACACCCAACTAATTAGTGAAAAACCCTTTTCGCAACCTTCTAGATATGTTATTGAGGTTGATGCATATATTGACAAAACCTAATTCACAAATATGCAATTGCTAGTCTTGTAATGGTAACAAATTGAAGAGCTCCTACCATGGATATGGAGAGAGTGTGATTGTCAAAGCACAACAAAAAAATTAAAATTACTGACGAACATAATTTATCGAAAACAATCAAATTCTTTCGGTAATTGATATTTTTCGACGGTTAACCAACGGTCATGAATCTATCAGTAATTTCACTATCGGTACGGATATTGGCCTTCAATATTTATCAAGAGATGCATCTTCGGTAATTACCAACAGACGAGTCATTCGATAATTACTGACAGCCATTGATTGTTGGTAATTACCGAAGGACTCGTCTGTTGGTATATCCATCAGTAAGTGTGTGGCAGAGTGCAATGCAATTTGTATTATTTGTCTACCCCACATTTTTATAATCAGACTTGCGCAAAACAATAACATACAATCCATATCTAGACAATCATAACTATAAAGACTATTAAACCCTACCTATGAGAAACATCTTTTGTACAAAATTTAAATCTAATTTTCCATATATTAATTCAGTATAAGCCTCTAAACCTCTGTCTTGTTTAGTATCAATTTGAATACCCTTAACTAAAGCATTAGACTCTCCACTACACCCTCTCAATATGTACTAATGCATTCCATTGATTTGAACTCTCCACTACACCCATTTAACTTTATCTACACAACTACTTCTTGACTTCAAGATCCTTCTTAACGAAGTCAACAACATGCTTAGGAGGGAACACCATTCATATAGAACATCAAACACTCTAGTCTTGCACTATTTTTATAATTTGCAAAACGCCTAACTAAGTTATGCCCAATATAAGGACCAATATTTGTGAACTCGTTGGTGGCACATATGACGACTAATGGCCTAAAATAGGTTGTGAAGCTCCACTAAAATGTGCAGCTCATCGGGTTGCTCCCTTGCCCTACAGATTGAGTGCAACCCTAGAGCTTGAGCTATCTACTAGCCCAATATCTATAAAGATGATTAAATATAAAAAGTTCAGGTACGATAGTTAAATAGAAAGCTAGACCTTGAGATATTTACTAGCCTAATATCTATAAAGATGCTTAAATATAAAAAGCTCAATTGTGGCAGTTAAATAGAAACCTAGACTTTGAGCTCTCTACTAGCTCAATATTTATAAAGACGCTTAAATTTAAAAAGTTCAGGTACAATAGTTAAATAGAAATCTAGACCTTAAGTTATTTACTAGCCCAATATCTATAAAGACATTTAAACATAAAAAGCTCACTTGTGATAGTTAAATAGAAACCTGGACCTTGAGTAGTTAAATACAAACCTATAGCAAAGGATGAATGGACAATGGAGTTTCATTAACATCAATGCATGAATTGAGTCTATGAATGATGCAAAGGCAGAACAAATTATCTGAAAGTTTGATATGCTGAGGCAAAACAAGTTATATGGATGAAGATGTGCACATGTAGAGAATAGGTGCAAAATTTCATAATTCAAGATTTGAACCTATTTCAAGGAAGAACTATGATAGTAATTGTTTAATGCATAAGCTGAAACTACAAATTGATATGAAATAGGTTTAGATTTCAATTATAATGGCTCATGTATAACTACAATGTTAAAATGAAAATTGAAATGCAATTAATGATTTAAGTCATTCTAGACTCTCAAATTTACTAATTGAGTCAAAAAATGACAGAAAATAAAAACTAATGCACGATAGCAAGTACAAGACAAATATGAATTCATGAGAAAAGGGAAAATGCATTCAAAACAGGTCACATCCACTCAATTCAAAATTACTCTTTGATCCTATGGATGATAAAAATAAAATGATTGTACTAGGCAATAAGGTTATGCTGAATGAGGTTTGGATGCTAATGAAATGTTATAGTCAGTAAAAATTGCTAACATGGATTTGAAATACAATGCATGAAGTGAACCTAGGCTAAGCTATCAATTGAATAGTTAAGACTAAGAACTGCAAACAATAAAACTAATGCAGGAATGGTAATCAAAATGAACCATGTTATCATATGATGTGAACCAAAATATAGAAAGCAATAAAGATAAAAAGGAGCCACGAGACAATTTGAACATGAATACTACAAGAAACCTGAAATTGCTTTGAAAACTAAACCTATAATAACTACTACTAAAACAAATGTAAGCTAAGAAATTCAACATAAATAATAAATTGGTCCCAAATTTGCATCAAGCATCATTGTAATAACACAACTAAGCACCCTTCCAAGATTTGACGCATTATACACAACAACATACACTAATTCTACATTAAGGCAATCCATTAAACCAATTCCAGAACCAAAACAAGAAGATACATAAAGTTACTCATTAACCAAACCTTTCATGCCAAATTCTAGTGCACAGAAAACATATTTGAAATTATTATACTAGGGGAAATGTACAAATGTGATTGTTGTCCCATGCACACACAGTTTCAATCCAATAACAATTGACTAAAACACATAATTCCCAATATAATAAGTATTAATGTAGTCCAATTACAATTCAAGACAACAATTCATATCAAAACACTGCCTGTTTGCACCAATTGCACGTCCAATTTACTTCTTCTACCTCTATCGCAAATGAAAAGAAAAAAAAAACTAAACACACATTTACCTCCACGACACCGATAATAGCCCCATCGCGATAATGGAAGCCTTGTCACGCATGGTCAAGCACCCACCAACTGTGACGTGAATCACGATCTTGCTCACAACACCAACGTTCCACGACTGACACACAATGGAGAAAAGGGAAGAGTAAGGGCCAAATCGCAATGGAGGTTGGGGAATGATTGACTTCAACAACAATCGAGGTTGGGGTACTGAATGACAGTGGTGGTTGAGGCAGAGGTAGCAATGGTGAGCCAAAGGGAGGACGAGATTGGGAAGAAGAGAAGCAGAAGAGGGTTTTTGAAAAAATGAAATTGGGGGAAGGGAAAGTCAATTTCTGATTTCGTAAACTCAAAGCATATACCGACAGTCATAGTTCCCTAATAAGTTTCAAACGTCATTATTGACGATCATAACCCGTCGATAAATAACTAATTCCTATTTCGTCCGTAAATTTGCCAATAAATTTGATTTATTTACAAATGATTGTCGTTCAATAATATTCCATAGAAAATACACCCTTTTAGTGCGACGTAAAAGGAAAACAACATTTATGATTAAAAGAACCAAAAACCTTGTTTCCCAAATTGTTTACTAAAGATGAAGGACCAAACGTTGATTAACACTCAGGCTTCACTAGTGCAGAATTGGCTTATAACGTCTCCCCATAGACGTCTGTCCACCAAAGCCCCAACGTAAATAATTAACCGGTGGCATATTCGTAAATAAGTGAAACTATAGATGTCCGTCCTGGGAGGGAACGAACGTCTATAATATTATAGACGTCCGTGGGAGTGGGGCGGACGTTCAGAGGGCTGAACATTGAACGCTTTCAATTCCCATGTCAGCGACTTGAACGTCCGTCCTGGGAGGGAGCGGACGTCTATAATATTATAGACGTTCGTGAAAGTGGGACGCTTTCAACTCCAGTGGCAGCCACTTGAACGTCCGTCTTGGGCGCGAGGGGACGTCTATAATATTGTAGACGTCCGTGAGCGTGGAGCGGACGTTCATTAGGGCGTGAACGTCCGTCCTGGTTGGACGGACGTTTAAGGGGCTGACTGAACGTTGAACATTGAACGCTTTGAACGTCCGTCCTGGGAGGGCGCGAACGTCCAGGGGTCTGACAAGGGTGGCTGCAGAATTAATTGGCTTCAGTCCCTTGAACGTCCGTCCTGAGGGCAGCGGACGTCCAGAATAATATAGACGTCCGCTTCCCTCAGGACGGACGTTCAAGGGACTAAAACCTAATTCTCCAATTACCCCGTCAGCCCCATGAACGTCCGTCCTGGGAGGGCACGAACGTCCGTCCTCAGGATGGACGTTCAAGGGGCTGACAAGGGTGGCTGCATAATTAATTGGCTTCAGCCCCTTAAATGTCCGTCCTGAGGGGCGCGGACGTCTATAATATTATAGACGTCCATGCCCGTCAAGACGGACGTTCAAGGGACTGAAACCAATTAATTCTCTAACCACTCTGTCAGCCCCTTGAACGTCCGTCCTGCGGGGCACGGACGTCTATAATATTATAGACATCCGAGCCCCGCAGGACAGACTTTCAAGGGGCTGACAGAGTGGTTGGAGAATTAATTGGTTTCAGTCCCTTAAACGTCCATCTTGAGGGGAGCGGACGTCTATAATATTATAGACGTCCACGCCTCTCAGGACGGACGTTCAAGGGGCTGACATGGGGACTTGAAGCGTTCATTTGTTCAGCCTCCCAATCGTCTGCCCCTCTACCACGGACGTCTATAATATTATAGACGTCCGCTCCCTTCCTGGACGGACGTTTAAGGACTGATAGGGGGAGTTGAAGCGTTTAGTTTTCATCAGAATCTTAGACGTCCGGTTGGGGGGGGGACGGACGTTTATAATAGTATAGACGTCCGTGCCCCGTGACCGGACGTCTAAAAGCCCCCGCGAATATCAATTTTAAATTCCTAAAGACGTCATATTAGTAATGGGCCGGACGTCTATAATATTATAGACGTCCGGCCCATTCGCGAATATCAATTTTAAATTCCTAAATGACTTGAGAACCATGCTTCAAGGGTAAGTGTTTCTCCAAAAATGACTTTGAATTTGATGTTCACCTTCGACTTTTATGATAAATATAGTCATATTAATTATACTTTGTGTTTTCAATGTGTACAGAGTTATTGGTAAATCTCGTGGTCAACTGGTTCAAATTTTGTATCCAAAGGTTGTAAGTCATTTATAGTTTCTAATTTATTATTATATGTTAGTGAATGATCTAAATTTTTAACTCATTACTTTGTGATTTTAGTGTAACCAGCATCTAGATTCATAGGAATGTGGCTTCTATGTGATGTGTTGGATTAAGACCATCATTCGAGCTGTCATTACAGATGACTGGAATGAGGTAATGATATACACCTTCAATACATTACAAATCAATTTCATCTTCAACATATATGAAACCATAATGAATCTTTCTTGAATTTTGCAACACTTCAAGACTACATCGCCTATTTCAGAGGACACAATTAAACAGATAAGGCAGGAGTGGACCTCATATCTTCTGCAAAGATGGAGTTAGGAATAGTTTTAGTTTAATTTTTATTATTTCTTGTTGAACATTGGTTATTTTTAGTTTAAGTTATATTATGATAGTTTTGTTAGTGGATTGAACTCCACATTAAGTAGAACTTTGTTCATATGAAACGTATTATTATTGCAAAATTGTTCTGGGACAATTTTCTGCTTTTCAGGTGTGGTTTAAATGCAAAAATAAAATAAATTTTTAGAAAAAAGCGCCCAGTAGACGTTGGTTGGTGCACTGTCGGACGTCTATAGACGTCCGTTAGTGCACCCACTGACGTCTATGGACGTCCGGCAATGCACACACAGACGTCCACCCCCCAGCCCCTACCACAGATGATTCATGCAACTGAACGTCCGGTGGTGAGGGCACGTACGTCTATATAGACGTCCGTTGTTCCATATGGCGGACGTCCATATAGACGTCCATTGTTTCAAGCGGACGTATATGGACGTCCAGCTGACACAACAGACGTCTATATAGATGTCCGGCCTGACACAACGGACGTCTATATAGACGTCCGGTTTGGTGCCCCCGACGTCTGATTTAACGTCACCCGCATAGACGTCGAGGGAAAAGCGGACTTCAAAAGGGCGAAAGAACGGACGTCTATTAGTTTTTCTGCACTAGTGCTTTCAACAATCTTAAACTTTTCAAGTGTTCTTATTGAGACACCACCAAGTCTCAATTTCTTCCAAACAAAAAAAGAGTGATGAAGTTGTCATATTCATTAGATAACCCATTTAAAATAATTTCAACGAGTTCATCAGTTGAAATAGTCTCTTATAGCAGCTAACGTGTCCACAATCTTCTTGACATCAAGAAAATATATGGTGATGCATGGTAGATATGCAATTTTTCCTAAATTTGATGGAAAATTCTAGATTGAGTTTGTTATTTAAAACATATTTAGGTGTTGAAAACTATGGTGGTAGGTATAGCACGACCTTCCAAGAACTTCATGAGTTGAAAATCTTTAACAGTGGCAAACACTTGTTGCCAAATAAAAAAAAAATTGTAATCGCGAGATTGGTATATGAAAGTGTGGGGAAGAAAAGAAGAAAGATTTGAAGATGTGCAGAATGCATTATGGGTATAGAAAATATTAGAATTGAAGAGCTTTGGATGCCATGTAAGATATGACAGAAGAAGAATTGTATATTGATTTAGAGAGATTACATGGAGTGTGTATGATATCAAAAATAGAGAAACAAATATAATAGAAAAGTAAACTGTTATATCTATATGTTAGTATTATAGTTGTTTATTTAACAATAATATTAAAAGAGAAGTTTAAGTTTAATTCATCTTCATAAAACTAACATGGAAGTTAAAGATTATCCCATGTATACAATAAATTATTTTTATTTTTTCTTGATTTAAGATTTCCAACATATTCAAAATATGTATTTTTTTTCTACAATCGATCCAATTAAAATTTTTACTAATCCCACCATGTTTCCTTGTAGATATGAGAACACTCATTATCCATCAGATATAAGATTAATTAAAATTGTAATGCTAATGCTAGTAGTTATTACCTGTTCTAAAGTGAGGCCATTAATAATGTACTATAGGATGCTCAATCCTTCAACGACCGACCAGTGTAATCTAATGATATTATAGGACCATACGGTGTTGTCGACCACAAGGTGCTCGACAATTGTAATGACATACGACCACATGGTGTCATCGACCACTCGATCCTCGACAACCAAACAGTAATGTCGCGACAGGTAACGTTCACACGACACACGACAAGTCGCCTAGTCCTGTCGACACACAGGACGATCGACATACAGGGCGCGATATCGTAGAGTGCGGTTACAGATAAGCGGTTACACACGTTACACATAATTAGCTAACCAACGCCGCGAATCACGGAAGTAATTGACTCAGTATCAACACACGATCTAGCAGTTACAACTTCTAGACAGTCAACTTCGATAACTGACCGGATTGTCAGGTAACGGTTTATTTTACTGTTTTAAATACACAGAGCATATGAGAAAAAAGGTACGTTTTTCCCCTAAGAGAAAATTAAGAAAGATTTTCTTATTCTAACAACACCCCTGTTGACTTGAGCGTCGGAGTGCCTTTGCAGGTACCCAGCCCACCTTATTCAAAGGATCAGAGAAGAGAGAGAAAGAACAACACAGTGAAAGTAGCATAACGAAGAAGTAGAGCAAGGTTGTTAGGTTCGTATCTTGGTCTCCACACCCCTACTGAAACAAATAACATTCTCTCTAGAATCCCTGTTCTCAGTGGAGATGATGAGTGCTTTCAAGACTTTGACAATATCTTTTCCAGTATTATTGACAATTTTCTTACGTCTGGAATAGTCTTCTGTTCTCCCTGCAATTATCACACATAAATTTAGCATCTTCTTATAAGAAAAAATAATTTCAATCCAACTTTTTACATTTCAGAAACTGTATTAGGAAGAGGGAATAAGGAATAAAGCAAGCATAACAAACCTATCTCCGTTCTACACATTTCCAAATGCCCCATAAAAGTTCGCAGAATGAGGTCAAGCTTGTTCGCAAAGTTTACCGATAATTCATATTTGTGAACCCTGAATAAAGAAATAACAATCATTATATTTGACAGAAAAAAAAAACAATTAAATTTGATCAAATATCATACAAATTCCAATTTGACAAATTAGTAACATAAAAGCCCTACCTTGATACTTAGAAGTCTTAAATATAAGCCACCCTCTATATTATATATCCTTTTTAAGAATTTATATGTATGGCATCATGGATCTCAATACTAATAAAATATTATCAACTAATAAGATATTATCAGGGTCAAGTATTCATGAATTTATTTTGTTACTATTCCAAAACCTGATACCAATGTTGATATCTTATGTGTATATAAATTTATATTCATCTCTTATTTTATCTGACGTGAGGCTTTGTTTGTACCCAAGATTGTTTGTGATCCATATATTTTAAAAAGTATATGTTTTAATTATTATTTTTATTTAAATTTTGAAGTAACAAAATAATAAAGGAGATTTCAATTTAGTATCAAAAATTTTGACACGTGTTGATATGACACGTGTGTAACATCAATGATTAGATAGGTGACATGCCTTACTTGTTTTCAGTTAAGTCATCGATTTCACCACTGCAAGTGACAAAGGAAAAGATTGTCCAGTACACAACAACAGGAATCTCTTGCAAAATTTCTGCCAATGTAGGAACATCGCTTATGTCATGTGCTGCACTGACAAGCTTCTTCCACTCTGTGATGCATTCAACCACTTGCATTACCTTCTTCACCACACTGCTGAAGAGAATGAGGCTCTTTGTGTTTTGTGGAACCATTAGAAGTCCATGCAAATCTGCAAATGAACTTTCAAACTGGTGGCATGGTGCTATAAGAGGACAAAGGTACAAGAATTTGCCGTATTCAAGGGCAAAAGCTGCTTCAACTATGAGCACTTTTGCATCCCAAGAATAATGTTTGAGTTGCTCCAGAATCATCATCGTTGTGCAATGCACTTGACATTCACCACGAGGTGTGCATATCATCTACTCCAACAAATTTGTTTTGTATATATCACATATGTTAGTATAAACAGTTTTCATTTACGAAACTTCATAACTTTTAATTACAAACTGATTAATTGTACTTGATAAATTTTACAAGAATATGAAATCATAATAAGGTTTAATTGCATTTTTTGCATTTTAAGTATCATAACTGTATAATTTTATAAGAGGGTCATATAAGAGTATCAATTCATATAAGAGAAGAATGATATTTCTAATTTAAAACTTTAAAACTTTAAAACAATAAATTTAAGTGTTTCCTTAAATAATTTCAACTCCCTAAACTTGAGACTTAGACTCCTTTAAATTCTCGTTACAAAACTGATATAGAGATTCTTATGCGAAGTCAATCTCACAATTAGACAACTATTATGTTAATAACATCAAAATAATTGTTTGAAACTCAAATTTTCATGAATAGAGATAAGTTCTTATCATATTCAATAGTTTCACGTTATTTATGATTCTAAAACCTAAGATCATTTAAATTTTTTTTCCTTCTTTCTTTAAATTTCTTTTAAAGACATTCACGGTATAAAACGGAGAATACCTCAAATGTATTAAATGATCTTACTCTAATGATATCATTCAATGAAATTAAAATCGGAACATTGTACATCCTTTGGAATTGATAACGAAACTATCCGCACTTAAATCCTTTATCGGAAATTAACTCTGACAATATCACTCAACGATTCGATATTAGAACTGTTGGAATCAAAATAATTCTATTATTGATAAACTTGATGATTTTCTGGAAAATCCAGAATATACAAACACAATACTCAAACTCTCAACCTCACAATACTATAGAATTACAATCCCTCTTCAACACTGCCAACTTCCGTGGCTTCCCTCTCTTCCTACACACTTTCTTTTTGCAAACTCACTTTTCTTCTCTGCACCACACACACCCACACTAATGCTCTTTCTTTTTATTAACGGGTGTGTATTTCCAATGATACTAACACCACATTTATAGTTCCTTCCAGAGCAGCCATAATAGTTAAACACATGGGCAACTAATTTTAATATTTAGGAAAGTAGACAAAAGGAAATTGGCTAGTGGCACTTTTGGATGGTGCAGCAAAACTTTCATTTTGCTTTCATATGTCACGGCCGCCCATTTACTAGCAAGGTAGGGCCATTTCAAGTTTATCTAACAAAACTCCCCCGTAAACTTTAAATGGGTCTTCGGTCTTTCATCCCACATCGAATTTACTTCTTCCATTAATACTTGGATCTTTCAGTTTCTTCATGGCTAACATCTCCTTTGCTTCAGTCGTTTTCTTCTTGACCTTGGTTGTCTTCTTCTTGACCATGTTTGACTTATCACTAATTGGATTCCTATCTACATCTTCATCTTTTCTTTTTTTCAAATTTTTCTCCGATCGTAGTCCGTTGTTTTCCTTTGTTGTTTCTTCAAGTTGCTTCGTCATCTCCTTTTTGTCACGAAAGATATCATCTCCCAGGTGATCAAATTCATTGTGCTTCTCTGTAGTATCCTGATCCAACATCTTTAGTTGCTTCAATGATACCTGTAGTTCTAACATAGCACTTTCCGCGGCAACACGCCCTTGACGTTCCCGATCCAGCTCTGCAAGAACCTCTTGAAATTTTCCTACAGAAACATAATCTAAGTTTCCTACTTTCTCCGATGGACTTTCCGGATTCTCCAGCTGCTCCTCTGCACTGTCTGTTAAGATCTTTACTGAACTTACCATCGAGCTCTCTGTTGAGCTATCCACCACACTCTCTGCATGCTCCTTCGAGCTATATAAACTCACCAAACATCTTTCTGGACTGTCTGATCTCCATGACTTTGCATAATCTGGATGCGTCTCGACATCCGGTTTCCACATCTTCACGCAACTTGGACGCAGTTCAGCATTCGATCTCCAACTCCTCAATGCAGTGTCCGGGCTCTTTCTCGGCAACGCTGCGTCTGGGCTCCTTGCCATCAACAAAATTCCTAACTCTTCACTTTCTTTCTTCGCTTCCTCTGTATGGAGATTCATCTCCTCCTTTTTCTCAGCCCTACAATATTTTGCTATATGACCGGGCTTACCACAATTATAGCACTCAGCCGATCTACAGTCATATGCATAATGGCCGTGCTTACCACATCTAAAGCACTCTACACTTGACCGATCTCCTCGGCTTTTCCATTGTCCTCGGCCACGCCAATTATGCTGACCGGTTTGCTCTTTCTCATCTTCATAATTACTTTGGCCTTGACCTCCTCGTCCTTGGCCTCTTCCTCCAGGATCACCTCGGCCTTGAGTGTTCCGAGCTCCTCTCCTCAGATCAAACTTTGCCTGAAGTGCCTGATCAAGTGGCTGATACAACTTTCTTCTCCGTTGTTCATGCACCTCCAAAGATCCTGCAAGCTCTTCAACCAAGAGTTTTGACAAGTCCTTTGATTCTTCAATGGCACACACAATGCTCTCAAAATCATCTGTTAACGATCTCAGAATTTTCTCCACAACCCGACTGGCTGGTAACTCTTCTCCGTTTCTACAGATTTGATTTGCCACTGCTTCCACCCGAGATATATACTCGGTTACTCTTTCTTTTTCCTCCATTCTCAAACTTTCAAACTCCCCTCTGAGAGTTTGGAGCCTGACTTGCTTGACTCGGTTGTCACCTTTGTATACTTTCTCCAGAATCTGCCACGCTTCTTTTGAAGATTTAGCATTTACTATCTTCTCAAAGCCAGATTCATCCACAGCTCGGTACAAAATGTATAGAGCTGATTTATCCTTCACACGCGTTTTCTTCAACGCTGCAAGTTGGGCAGCCGTCTGTCCTTCATCATCTGTGGGTTCTTCGTACCCACTCTCCACTACATCCCATACGTCTTGGGATCCAAGAAGAGCTCTCATCTGCACACTCCAATTATCAAAGTTGACTTTCTTTGTCAATTGAGGAAGGGACACACTGTTTGCAAGGTTTGCCATTTCTCACTCTCTTTTTTATTTCTCGGACACTCAAGTTCTCACAGCTCTGATACCAATTTGTAGAAATCGAGCTGGGAGGTATAATACAAATTATCTATTATCTGGGAAATATACTCTTTGTATATAAATATAAATTTCTGGACAAAAAATCCAGAATATACAAACACAATACTCAAACTCTCAACCTCACAATACTATAGAATTACAATCCCTCTTAAACACTGCCAACTTCCGTGGCTTCCCTCTCTTCCTACACACTTTCTTTTTGCAAACTCACTTTTCTTCTCTACACCACACACACCCACACTAATGCTCTTTCTTTTTATTAACGGGTGTGTATTTCCAATGATACTAACACCACATTTATAGTTCCTTCCAGAGCAGCCATAATAGTTAAACACATGGGCAACTAATTTTAATATTTAGGAAATTGGCCAGTGGCACTTTTGGATGGTGCAGCAAAACTTTCATTTTGCTTTCATATGTCACGGCCGCCCATTTACTAGCAAGGTAGGGCCATTTCAAGTTTATCTAACAAGAACAACGTAGAAGAATCTGTTTTCATGAAAATTTGATTAAATTTCTAGTTGATATAATAAAACAAATTAATAAAATCACCAGATACGCTATTCGCTTCAGTTTAGCAGCAAGTTGTTGGGAAGTTATGCTGGTGTCTTCTTTGAACCGTTCCATGGGTTGCACACCCTGTTTTAATGGCAGGTTTCATAAGAAAAAGTTTTCTATGTTATTCAAAAATAGCTATATGAAAAATGCTATTATCTGTTGCAAAGGGTATAACAAAATTACCTTAGCAATCACAATCTCTGTGATATCCATGGACTGGTTGAGAACATTTGAGGCAACGGCGTGAAGAGATGCTGCATCACACTTTTGAAGACAATGAAAATGTGTTTTGGAAACAGCCTCGAGAATCTTGTCGTAACTGAGTTCAAATGGGTTCTGCTTCTGCATCTCTTGCTGCTGTCCACTATAGTATCCTACAAACAAGTCAATATCATAGTAAATGTAACCTCTTTAGATTTATAGTTTTCAAAATACATAGAGCATGGTTTTATAATGCTTAGCATAGTAAATGATTCGTTTCACCATAGAAGGGACTACAGGCATGCATGGATATGATCATCCACACAAGAAAGCATCTAAAATCAAATGATTAATAATGTCAGTTTTTCCTCAGTGATCCCTGTGTTAGGATAGTTGAAAATGAATTGTGTCTTGTATGAATTTGTAGTATTGTAGCCTACACTTTTGCTTTTGAAGAAAAGAATATGATGTGAAAACACGTTGCACTTTTTAGTTTTGATTTTGAAGTAAAGAATGAGGATAATAAAAAGTATTAGGATCTATCAGACCTACAAGAAAAGAACCGCGGTGTAACTACTATTGATACTTGTATTCTATTGATAAGAGATGCATATGCTCTAGGAAAATGTTATCATCCTAAACGTCCCATAAATTACGGGGAACCTCATATTTTCTAAAGTTTGAGAATTTTACTGCGCCCTTATTTATATTATTTCGTAAGATTTGCAAATTAAGAATAAAAGAAAGAAATTTTGAAGAGTAACACCTGCACTATTTCTCCTAGGACGTCGTCCGGTATCTTCTCTTGTCCTTTTCTTCGCTCTACCTTCGGAGGTGTACCTGCCAAAAATTCTCCTATGCTTGAGTCAGTTAATTGTCTGTACAGTAGCTTAGTATAATGGTAATAAATGTGTAGTAAATGCGAACACCTACCTCTTACCTTTTACCTGTATTTATAATTTTCGGTGTGGACTTGAGATTAGTGAAATTTTAATCACGACCCAATCTCAGCCCAACATCTCTAATTACCATTTACCAATCTTTGTATGGCGCCTGATTGATGACCGAGGTCGGTCCTTCAGCTTATGATCGTTCTTGTTCCCTGGTTCTACCATGCTTAGTTGGGTATTGCTCCCCGGGCCATCAAGTTGGCTTGATTATTAGGTGAATTTATGGCCATCCAGACCATACGGTACACAGGCCCTCTAAGCCCTAAGCAATGTAGTTGGTGTTGGGTTTTAAATGCAGGTGCTTTTGTCATGCAAGGGGATTTATTGATGGACGGTCGACTCTTTTAGGAGTGTCGTTTGGCGGGAAAACACATGTCACTGCTTCGTGTGTCCTACTTCTCGGGTATTGGTAGGGTCTTCAAACCAGGGCCGTTGGACATGGTAATATTTAACGGCTCTGATGATTTAACAATTTTCAAAAGAAAATTCTATAAATAGGGGGATGAGGTGCTGTCATTTTCACCCTTTTCTTTATTTTGATCTCTAAACCATTCGGTCAAGAGCTTCATTATTTTTCCAAGGTAACTAATAATGGCTATTGTTCATATTGGTTCGTCGTCGGAGTTAGCAAGCAGAGGTGGCGGTGGCGCGACGAGCGGCGATGATCGGTTTTCCTCCCTCAGCTTGGTGTCGTCCTCCTATCTTGAGAGATCCAAGCGGGAAGTTTTTTCGGGGCCACAACGTCCTGTACATAGTGGGGAGTAGAGTGATTTGGGGCCTCAATCTCTTGTATATAGTGGAGAGACAATTATCAACGGGGTGGCTATCGACCTTCTCATGGGCGAAGTCGAGATTGATGACGATGAAGAGATGCTAGTGGACGGTTGGCTGACCGTTCGGGGATATGGGTGGGCGTCTCATGATGTAGGTCTCTACGTGTCTGAATATAACACTAAAGCGAAATTGTAATGGCGGCTTGACCGATCACACATTGTTAGAGATGCAAAAGACAACCGACTAATATGGTTGAGTGTTAGCTGTCTAAACAATCGGGTTTTCCACGGATAAGAGTTTAGTGTGGATGACTTCTTTTTCATGCACACCTATTTATTTAACCAGTTGTTCGTTCGGGTACCCTTCACAGTTTTTAAGTCGACCGTTCTTTGTGAGCTCAACGTTAGCCCCTCCCAACTACATCCGAATGGTTGGGCTTCAATGCAATCGTTTGTAGTAGTTTGTTCGGCCATGGGGATACCCTTACAGTCCCTCTTTTCCTTTATTATTTCATTGTTCATCTTATTGCTAAACGGGGATGGGTGTCCTTGACGTCCGTCGAGGATAATTGTCTTTTTAAGTCGTATTCAGATTCCTTCAAAACTTTTAAGGACCAATACTTTAGGGTTATAATAAAAGAGTCTGACCGATCAGAGTTTCATTAGAGGTCAAACTTCCTTTATTTCCTTTTTATTAGACGAGTGATCCCCGTAACATAAACACTTGGTCGGTCGACATTATGAGTCTGGAGGATTTCGAGGCTGTAAAAATCATCAATGGTTTGCCCTGCTGCCTTCATGCCCGTGGCCTCGTTGAATGCCTTGGATATGAGGACTTTGATCAACTAGCATTCGGTATGGTATTTTTCATTGATTGTTTTATTTGGTGATTTGATGTTAACTTAGCTAAATTTGTGTCTTTCCTTTCAAGCATTATGTTTATTCCAACTCCTCAAAAATCCAGTTTTTTCTCTTCAAGGAAGGATATGGGTGGCGCCCCTTCAACGCGTAGGGATCCCCAGCCGCCTCCGACTGGCCAGGCGGTCGAGGTTACAAAGATTCGTCCGTCCAATACCACTACGGAGGCTGCAGGGGTTGCTCAAGTCAACACTCCTCAAGGTACTCCTCTGGTTGTCCTCAAGCAGTCTTCGGGAGCGACCACCGTTTCGTCTATTCCTCTAGAAAGGAAAGGAAAATCTCACAAGGAAAGGGAGAAGTCTTCTTCTAAGAGGAATCGCCAGGAAGGGAGTGTCGCCTGGCCTCTTCTTGATGGAGTATTTAGTACTAAGTTCAATGTTTGTCACAAGACTAACTTCCACATGAATTCTATTCAGCAGGAGGTCGTGGTGCCGTTATATGAAGCTGAAGTCACCAATGCCATGTTGGAGCTATCAACACGGGCATTCATGTTGGCATGGTAGCTCCAGGAATTTGCCGACCGACAAGGTGCGGAGAATGTTCAGGTAGAGTAGACCGCCGAAAAGAAGATCTCCTTTGACCTTTGTGTCGTGGTTGAGGCATTGAGGACTGCCCATGGAGGGTGTGCAAAGAAACAAGATGATCTCCAGCTTGAACTAGAGGAGGCCATGCGACAATTGAACGAAACCGTTGGTCGGCTACATGACGCGCAAGCTAGGGGTACCCAGGCAGTCGAAGAGTGTGGTCACCTGAAAGCGGCGACCAACAAGCATGTCGAAAGTGAACAAGAACTGGTTACAAAGAACAAGACCCTTTCAGGAACACTCGAGCGAGCGGATGAGAAGATCGCTGCGTTGAATGCCTCGATAGTGTTTGAGCACGAGGAGGGTTTCAACAAGGCCCTACGTCAGGCATCCTTTTTCTTGGTGGTGGTCGATCCGTATGCCGCGGGTTTCGATATTCTAAAAGTGGTTGTGGATGGGGAGCTAATCTCCCTTGAAGAAACACCCAACAACGAAGAAGATCCTGTTGTAGAGGAACTGTCGATCAAAGAGGAGGAGCCAGAGGTCGAGGATGGTGATGATATGTCGATGGCGAGTAGGGCAAACTTAGGAAACTTACGATTTTAGCCTAGGTATATTTTTCCCTAAATAATTTCTATAACACAATAGATAATTTCTTGAAGTAAGTTATTATGTTATCGTCATATATTATATATTAGGTTTAAATTCTCTGATGGTTATTAGAATCTCAATTAGGTCTTATTGTTTAAAACGGTTTCAATTGAGTTTTAAATTTTGAAAAATAATAATAATTATATCTTTTCCGTTAAGTGTTTCAGACGACGTTAATAGATGTTGAGCTGTAATTTCTTTTAAAGGACTTGTCATTGTGTATTAAATTCAGTGGGTGATATGTTTTACAATCGTGATTTCCATGTGGAGGCTGAAATTATTATAGTTTCTCTAACATTTAAAGAGTCCTCTTAGAGAGAATTTGTTATTAATCTTCGTCTTTTGAAAGAGCTTAATTTATGGCCAACCACTACAACTTCCATGGCTACACCACTCGAGCAAAACAACCGTGAGAACCCAAACGCAAGAACAAAATCACCCCTAGTTCAAACACGAAAACTCCATACTCACAAATCGCAAAAAGAGAAACACAACTTAGAAACCCCAATTTCATTCATGGAAATTCCAAATACAGAAGAACATCCTTAATTTTCCAATATCAGAAAATAAGAACAAAACCCTAAAAGAGAAAATACCAAATCAAAAACCCTAGCCCCAAGTTGCATGACCAAAATCCAAATTTGCGCAGACAACCTGCAAAGATGGAAATGAGAAGAACCATCCCCAAATCGCAAGCCAGAATGCAGAAACAGAACTCTGAAACGCAAAGCACCACCACAAGCATCGTCACCGTTAGCCTCTCGCAACGCGTCATCATCGCCTTTGCTACCCATCGTGACACTTTCGCACCCAAAACCTCCAAATCGAGACTCGCGCCCACCATTGCGGTTTGCTTTGAAGGTGGAAGATTTCTCGATCCTCACTACTATGTAAACACCCTCGAACAGAGGTCTTCACACCGTAGAGACGCCGTCGTTGTGGCACCCACTGCCACGAGGGGAGCGTCGCACCCGAGCCACCAAACATGGTCTCTCCTTACTGAGAAAATCGAAGAAGAACCAAAAAACAAAGGAAGAAGAAGAACTCCTTATGAATCGAACTCGCAAAAGAGAAGAGGAAGGGGAAAAATGTCTCTTGCGAGACCTTAATGTTGGGTTTTCTTGATTACGAATTCCCTAATTCCGTTCTCAATTCCCTCTTTCTCTAACCTTATTTATTTTAGAAAGCCTTAATACGAAGAAAACAAAATCCCTAACCTATTATTTTAACATAAACCAATTAAATTTTGTCATGTCATAATCTCTTAATTTAAATAAAAATTTCACATAATCAAACAATGCACATAAACATATTAATTGTATTACTGTTAACGTCATGTGGGAACACTTAACACAAACACTAATACACTTTTTGTATCGATTTTTTATATCTATTAAAATCCACCAGGTACAAAAAATGATGCAGTGGTAGTTTTGTAAATACGAAAAACTTTTCTACATCGGTTATAATGGAAATAGGTATAAAAAATGATGCAGTGACAATATTGTAATAAAATACAAATAACTTTATACTGGTTGCATTGAGATAGGTATAAAAATAGGTATAAATTATTAAATATTATAACAGGTATGAATTACTTTTAATATTCATTTTCTTTTTCTCTCTCGCACTTTCTTTCTCTTCTCCTTCTCTTGTGCAATTTCTTTTTCGTTCACCCTCCTTCCTCTCTCCCTCCTTCGTTCTCCCTCTTTCATTCTCCTTCATTCTCTTTCATTCTCTTGCCATTGTTCTCAATCGTTGCTATTATATAAGTTGTCGACGTGGTTGGGTGAAGTTGTTGTTGAAGTTCTCGACTGTGGTGAGTGAAACCTTGTAGTGGTGTGTCGTCGTCACTTGATCTGTCGTAGGTGAGTACGTTTTTATAAATTAGGGTTTATATTGATAATTAGGATTGTGTTGTGCTGTAGATAATCAAGATATGGGACACTACAAAAATATTATATGTTAGGAGGGGTTATTTTCCGGCGGTTTAGAAAACCCGGAAAAATTTCCGGCGGTTATGACTAAACCGCCCCTAATATTTTTTTCTTTTTACATAAATGTTTTGGCAAATATTCTCCCTGAATTTTAGCTCCCTCCCCTCTTCGTGCCTTCATTTTTCATGTTTCTCATTTTCTCAAGCCCTAAGTTCCCTGCCTCCCTCCTACGCCTTCATCTCTGTTCTGATTTTCTCGTAAGTTCTCTCCATTCCTCGCACCAATTCTTCAAACCTAATTTGTTCTCTCCCTTCCTTGCACCATATTCTTCAGACCTAATTGTTCCTCCCTTCCCCGCAAGCACTAGTTCTTATTCGTGGAACTCTTCGGCTTGGTCTTCCGTTGCTTAGGAACGAAAATCTGGTGCGTTTGTGGGCTGAGCGAGGCCGACCGTTAAGGTGTTGTTCGTCGAAGGTCCGGGTGCCTCCAATCGAGGGGCTCTGGCATGTGTTCGCTCCCGCACCGAGCATCAAGGTAAACCGGCAAGCTCTCTCTACTTTTGCCTCTGTACTGATTTTCTAAGAACTTGGTTAATGGGTGATAGGGATAAGATAAAGCACCTGAAACCCTTACCACGAGCTTGGTTGAGACTGAAACGAAGAAACTGTGAAAACTCTGGCACCTCTTAATCTGGTTCTGCAAGAAGAGGAGGCAAGTTAAATTTCTTTGCTCATCGTATATCACAATGTCTTAATTTACTTTTTTTTGCAGATTTTCGTAAATTATATTATTTTTTAAAGTTTGTTTTAACTTTGTTTCATATATGTTATATTATGATTCAGAAACTTGAGATACAATGTTTTAAATTGTCATATTAATGTTTCAATAAGACTTTTTTATAAACCTCGGATTCTAGACTCCTGCTTGTGGTTGGGCTATCTTGAACTAGCTTTGAATTAAGGTGGATCCAATGGACACTTGGTGACTTTAATGTTAAGTTCACAAAACCAAAGTTTAAGATAATTTTTATTAAATTTGTCGGGCAAAATAAAAAGCCGATTAATTAGACAACTGGATATAGTTTTGTTATTTTCATTAAAGTGAACAATTTAGGTTTGGTAAACATCCTGCATATTAGGGCTGTTTCTACAAACATGTACAAAGTATATTAATTGGTATGTGGATTAGAGTTTGAAAGTAAAATTTTCTGTAAAATTTTGTTTCTTATTTGATTTGAGCTTCTGCTCTGGATTTATTTTATTTGTGCGTGTACTATCAGAAACTGTGTGTTGTTTGGAAGTTAATATTACTATCAGTTATGTAGTGTTATTTAGGAATATTTGCTTTGGAAGTTATTTAGAAATTTAGGTTTTAAGTGAGCCATGACCATGAGAAGCATGCTGACATAGTTTCCGAGTGAAAGTACTTGACAGTTATCCAACATGCGTCTCAATAATTAGAATTTGTTCTTCTCTCATTTTGAAGATATTGATTTTTGTTTGGCATGAATGTATGTTTACAAATGAAGGAATAGAGAAAAACAATGATAAAGTTTTGAAGAGTGAGAGCTCCTTTATATTTTCTCCATTACTTTTCTCATCACTCTGTTGAAACAGTACCATATACTTATAGTGCATTTTAGTAACAATAAATAAGTTGTTGGAGTTTTCTGGGATGAATAGCTTCTGTGAATGTTGAAGATCTGTTAGAGATGTACCTTGTTTTATGTCACTTGTTCTTCTGGATGCATGCCCGCAGAAAAATCAACTTCCTTCGTCCCTTATAAATTAATTAACTTCAAATGGTCTACTTGTACAACAATCCCCTTCATGCACTTGCCTTCAAATATTGAGGGATTCTGTTCAAAACTTTTAAGTGTTGCTTTTATGTTTCTTTTGTATCTTCTCTTCCCAGTTCCATGTTTCATTTTAAGTGTTACTTTGTCAAGTTGGATGCCATGTCATATGGTCAAATGAAATGTTTTCATAAATCTGTGTGCCAATTTTAGTTCTTCAATTGTTATTCCCAAATCAATTTTTTTTACTGTTAAAATGCTCATTTTTTCTTGAGTATGTTTGACCAAGGTTGTGCCATGAATTCTGCAGAAGGGTGGGAGACAAGGCATCGAATCAACTAGAAAAATAAGTTGGTTCAAAACTTGAAGCTACCGTGGCCAGGCAGATACAAACACAATTTCAAACCTCTAGCAAACATGCTCTTCAGGTAAGCAGCTTGAGGTCAACAAAAAAGAATATCTATTAAAGCTTTCTGTACATGATTTATTTTTATTAATTGTAATACTAATTGATAAATCACTTTTGGGGAACCCATCCATAGAAGCAAGTTGTTAAAAAGAGAAAACCAAATGCTTAAATACTCCAAGTCCCTATCCTGGGTTGTTGGAAATTGTGTATATTCTTAGAATTGATGTATAGGATAGTGGAATAGAAACAATGTCTTAGATAGTGTAATGAAATTTAAAATTTCCTAAAAATTGCCTTAGAGACAATGTCTTAGAAACAATGCCTTAAAATTTCCATGCTATTCTGGGATTACCATAAGATTAGTTATTTTAATAACTATATTACATGTTATACTTTATTTAGGAAGCTTCCATCCATTAGTGAGAATTATCGTGCAGTATAAACCCAATTCTTGCTATTCTGGGATTACCATAAGATTAGTGTGGGACACACTCAACACATAGCCACTTCCTCTTAAATCACCTCAGAATTAATGTCTTAAGAAAGCAGGGTAAGAAATAATGTAACAAGATAAAAAATTAAATAGATAAATAAAAAGAAAGGGAATTAAAAATATAAATGTATGCCTTGGTGTTATCTCTGTCTAAATAATTTATGTGCTGCTTGGGATGAATTTTTTTTAGCACAGTAGAGATAGCAGTGGTGTAACTTATGTTGGGAGATCAATTTCATTCTTTTTAGTAAGTGTATTCTTTTATATATTCTAATTTATTTTGATGATCTAAAAATTCATAATCAATTGTATAACAACATTTTTTTATTCACTTCTTGTGTACCAGGGAGTCCTATTAGCTGTGTTACAAGATTTGGAGACTGTTCTGCTAAAAAATTCTCAAGTGGTAATACAAAAAATGTCGACTTTGTCCTCATTTTTGAAAAATGTTCTTGTAAATTACTTGTATTTCTTTTTGTTGTGTATTATTCTGCTCATATGTCCCTAGGTTGAGTGTGTTGCAACTTCCTATCATGTAATTTCACTCAAATATTCTCCTAAAATATTCTTTCTTTAAAATCTGAAGTTCCTTCTTCAAATGTTGTTAAGAAATTGGAATGACAAACTGGTAGTTTGTCAAGAGTTTATAATATGATTTATGTAGATAAAGAGTAAAACAGAATCAATCCTAATAAAGTAGCTAATTATGAAATTAGCTCCTAAAATAAATCCCTTGATCTAAGGGATTGTGAGTTGACTTTCCACATAAAAGGAAAGTCGATTGTAAATGATTTTCCTTGGATTAGTTCTCAAAGTTTAGTAAATTCATCTCATGTAGTGTATTTCGTTGAATATTGTCACTTATTCTAACCTTCCAATCCTCTTGGCATGAACAGAGGTCGTTGTAATTAATGGATAGATCATGGATAGACATGCCTCGAAATACAAATCAATATATGAGAGGATTGAATACCTTCTTGGACTTCGCATTCACTAATAGTGGTGTTAGGGGAAAGATAGTATGTCCATGTCAGAAATGCAATTTTAAGAAATGGCAAAGTCGTGAAGAAGTATATGAGCACTTAATTATTAAACCTTTTCCAAAAGGTTATACAATGTGGCTTCTACACGGGGAGAGAAGAGTAAATGACGAAGCTCCTCAAGTAATGGTCGAAGAAGATTGTGGAAGAGTTGAAATTAATGATAATATGTGTGAAATGATTAATGATGTATTTGCACATCATTGCTCTACCAACGACATGGTGGATGATGACGATATGGGTGCAGAGTCAAGCCATACTAGAAGTCATGATGGGACAAATTTTTTTGAATTAATGCAAGATGGACAACAAAGCTTATATGAAGGATGTGATAAATATTCAAAACTTTCTTTCTTGGTGAAGTTGTATCACATCAAATGTCTATGCACTACAAGAATGATTGAAATTACCGACGGTCATAATTCGTCGGTAATGTATAAAATCCGTCGGTAATTAGCATTTACCGACTGCTTACCGACGGCCAAAATGCCGTCGGTAAAAACGTTGTCGGTAAACTTTACCGACGGATTTTGGCCGTCGGTAATTACCGAAGGCTTTTGGCCGTCGGTAAATCCTTCGGTAATTACCGAAGGCTTTTGGCCGTCGGTAAATCCGTCGGTAAATGTCGCGACCTGGTTCATCTTCTTCCTCTTCCTTCGTCGTCGCTGTGTAAATTTTTTTTTCCATTTCCACGAACTCCACCACCAAAACGGCATCACGCGAGTAACAAACTAGTTTCCAAAGTATCAAACAACCAATTTATTTTCAATAGTTAAAATTATAGTGAATCATGGAGAGTTTTTCTGCAATTCTCAGATTTGTAAGATAAATGTTTCTAATCGTTTCAATGTGGTGGAAAGAACGGTGGTAGAGGGCAGCGGTGGTGGAGGACAGCGGTGGTGGAGGGAAGCGGTGGTGGAGGGCAGCGGCGGGAGGGCAGCGGCGGGAGTGCAGTGACAGTGGAGAGCAATGATGATGGAGAGCAGCGGTGGTGGAGAGCAGCGGTGGTGGAGGGCAACAGTGGTGGAGGGCAGCGGCAGTGGAGGGCGGTGACAGTGGAGAGCAGTGACGATGGAGATTTCTTTACTGATTGAAATGAGAGGAGAAATACTTCTTTTACCCACATATATTGGCACTGGATGCGACGCTGGTTTCGAAAACTCCCGCTCTTTTACCGACGGTCGAAAGCCTTCGGTAAATCCGTCGGTAATGCACATAAAAAATACCGTCGGTAATTCCGTCGGAAATTAAGATATATCGACGGATATTGATCCGTCGGTAAAAATCCGTCGGTAATATTAATATTTTTTGTAGTGATGCAGAATAAGTGACAAAGCTATGTCCATGATATTGGAATTGCTAGCAGATGCATTTGAACATGCTAAAATTCCAAATTCATTCTATGAAGCCAAAAAAGTGATTAACAAGCTTGGTCTTCATTACACAAAAATTGATGCTTGCCCGAATGATTGTATGTTGTATGTTGGAGAAGACAAAGATAAAGATTCTTGTAAGAAATGTAAGACATCAAGATGGAAGCCAAAAAAGAGAAATACAATTGGTGACGATGTTGTTGTTAATAAGCGAAAGAAGATTCCTGCAAAGGTGTTAAGGTATTTTCCTTTGAAGCCTCGATTACAGAGGATGTTTTTGTCATCTAAAATAGCTGAGCATATGAGATGGCATGCATCAGAAAGTACGGATGAAGGCATGTTAAGACATCCAAGAGATTTTGAAGCATGGAAGAAATTTGACTTGATGCACCCTCAATTTGCCTTAGACCCTCGAAACGTGAGACTTGGTTTAGCTATTGATGGGTTCAATCCATATGGGAACTTGAGCACTAATCACAGTATTTGGCCAATTGTTCTCATACCCTTCAGCTATAGTTTTTGTACTTTCCTTCCTCCATATTCTTTCTTTACTGTTAGTTTCTAGCATCACAATTTATCTGTTGGATTTTCTTTACTGTTAGTGTCTTTCTTTATTTCCTTGGTGGTGGTGATGGCAGTGAAATTCTGTATTTAGGGTTCATGTTGATGGTTTTTGTACTTTCTGTATTTCCAAAGATCCTCTGAACTCCTTTAACTACCTAGATTTCTTTTCTTTTATCTACAGAGAATAAAAGTGATATGGTGATTTTTCCCCATGACATTTTGGAATTAACATGGCCTATATATATATGATTGTTCATATGTGGGTGTTGAATAAACATTGATGCATGTAGAGTACTATAGATTTGTAATTAATACACATGGCTCACAGTACAGACTTAGGCCAATTCATATTGCTTGATGTGAGAAATTGCTCAGATGAGACAAAAAAACTATTCCATTGCTGAAGTCATGGTAGATTCTCAAATATCTCAATGTACTTTCCTCATCTTGCTAGGATCTGAGTACAGCCTTTTGGCATTGGTTTTTAAATTTGGATCTTTACTACGTGATGAAACAATCATGTATCGTGTTTAGTATGTTACAATTATTAAGGGCAGTGTGCAAATTTCACGCATTGTTGTTAGACTTTGGCGTCCATTGAAGTTGTGGCTCATAGTGTCTCATCACACATTCAATGTTGGTCACCACTGCTTTAGAGTTATCTCAATCCTCAACATTTACAGGTTGCTTATTTCACCCTTGTATTAGTTGGTACATGAAAGCTGCATATATCAACAACAAACATCAGTATCAAAACTTGTGCCCCGAAACATTTGCAATTAGTGTTACGGTTAGAATCCTAAGGCATATAAGGCAAGGATAATGGATAAGATTAACAACAAAATATACCTCCCACTCTTCCTGACTTTGGATCCCCTCATATGCCATCAAGAATGGTTTCATCTTCTCAAGTGCATCCCGAAGTGGAATTGGTTCCTTCTCATCAATATCTGGATTATCAAACTCCACCAAATATTCTGGCTCAAACAATCTGCAATAATCAATACAGAAGGCGAAAAAAATACAATCAATAAACATGGAAATACTAAAATAGATTCTTTCTTTGGATTGTCATAATTTCTTTAGTGATATAATTATTGATTGGCAATTCTTGCTATTGTTTTTGCAGACATCTTAAGTTTAAATATAAGTATATTGTTGCCAACTCAATAGTTTGTCTCTTTATACAAATGCAATGTTTTTAATGTTGGCATCATTGATTACGTTGTATGTAGGAAAAAATTCAAACATATGAATCTACAACATCGTCTCAATCAAAAGAAATATCAAGTTTAGATTCATTGGCTCATGTTTTAGGAAGCCAAGAGCATTGTGGACGTGTTCGCGGTCTAGGTTTGGGTCCTTGCCCATCTAAAGTCTTTGGAGTCCATGCCCGATCTCATATTGGATCTTCTTCATCTACTCCTTCTAATGTTGAATTACAATCTCAGGTTAATGAATATTTAAATATTTATTTGGTTTGTTCCTTTTAAAATTAACATGTTAGGTATCATATTTCTCACTTTTTAAATAAATTTTTCTGTTATAGGTATCTTCATTGACTTCTTCTAATGTTAAATTAGAATCTCAGGTTAATGAATATTTACTTGGTTTGTTCCTTTTAAGATTAACATTTTAGGTATCATATTTCTAACTTTTTAAATAAATTTATCTGTTATAGGTATCTTCATTGACATCACAAGTCAATGAAATGAAGGCAATCATGACACTTTTGTTGCAAAATCATCAAGGTCCATTGCCTTCACAATTTGCAGTATTTCAAAGATCATCGGTAATAATTGTTAAATTTATTTGTATGATTTTTTTATTAAATATTATCGACTAACTATTATGTTATATTGTAGGTATCTGATCAAGGGAGTGGGCCAAACAATGGATGTAATGAAGAAAAACATTAGATATTGTTATTGAATACTTTTATGAGTCATACTTTTAGTATTGAACATCTATATTGAACATATGTAATGAACCGCTTTCTTTTTAATTTTTATGTATGAACAATTAGTTGTATGAATGATATTAGGTTGAACAATGTAGTTTATTTTATACAATATTATTAAATTTTAGTTCATATTAATTTATTGTTTGTTTTGTCAATAAAATCATTTTTATTATAATCTAATTTTATTACAATAAAAAAAAATTGAACTAATCAAATTCCCGGCGGTTTTAAAACCCCGGTAAACTAAACCATCAAAACTAGCGGCGGTTTTGAGATAACCCCAGCTAGTTCCGGCGGTTTTTGAGTAGCCCCGCAATTCCCGGCGGTTTTCATAAAACCCCCACTAATTCTGGCGGTTTCTACAAAACCCCTGGAAATTCCGGCGGTTCCTGGGAACCCCCGCTAATACCGGCGGTTTTTCCAGAACCGCCGGTACTTGCTTGGCGACGGACGTTTTCCCACCGGTTTTTCCAACCGCGGGAAATATGATTTGCAGGGGTTAAAACCGCCGGTAATATTTAAAAAAACCCCCGGTAAAAATACAGATTTTTGTAGTGGGAAAAGAATGAGGAGGTGTTGTCGTCACTGTTTCTGCTTCCAAATCGGAGGATCGAAAGCGAATCAACAACGTTCTAGACAAGCACCTCGAACGATCCTCGCCCTCCTCTTCTCGCCCCATCAACACCAATTATACTGAATTTACTTCAAATCATGGCTCTATTGTTTAAATTCTTAGGTTAATTTGATGACACGTTTCCAATAGAGCAACATGTCATAAAGGATGTTCGGGAGGAGTAGACTACATTTCTTTTAACCATTTATAGATGATTAGATGTTTCAATTACATTTTGAGTTGAGGAACTATTTTATGTGTAATTAAGTTATGTATATATGTTTATGAACTTTGTTATGTACATATTACATTGAATAACTATTTTGATGTGTTAATAATAGAAACAATATTGATTATTTTGCTTGTTATTGATTAATTAAACGGTATTCTGGAAATGGATTTTTTTTTGCAGGTGTAAATAAGGATAGTAACACATACAAATTAAATATTTATAAAAAATGACATCTTTTATACATGTTAAAGTTAGATTAGGTATAAAAAAGTCTTATTTTTATACCGGTTCCAAGATAAACAAGTATAAAATTGAAACTTTTTACACATGTTCTAGTATCAATCGATTTAAAAGAGTCGGCTTTCTATACCTGTTTTAGAATCGGCACAAAAAGTCTAAAACTTTCTATGCTCCTGCGTTTATATCTGCTCAAAAATATGTATAAAAAGCCTTTTTTTGCAGTTATAAAAAGACTTTTTTTTCATAGTTTAAAGGGCGTAATTGTTACGATTTTTTAAAATTTAAGACCCTATTGAGACAGTTTTCAACAATAGGATGCACTTGAGATCTTCCTACAAATATGAGAACCATTTGAGGGTTTAAACCTATATGTTATATATACTTTTTTTTCCTTTTAAAAATCAGGAAAGATATAAAATAACTAGATAGATTACATATGTAATCCTAAAGGGAGGTTAATTACATCATTTGTATTATTTGCAAACTGAAACAGTTAGTTTTGAAACAGTTATTTTACTTTGACAAAGTTCATTGAGAAAGATAAAGAAACTATAAGCCGGAAATCATTATTATCTACAATTACTTATGTAAACTGATTTACACAAAGGTGAAGTCGAAATGCATGGAAGCTAGAATGTTTTTTCACGAAACATTCCCTAGAATTGTCTATTGTTTTTGTTGATGACAACACTTGAAATTAACAGAAGTTACCTCCATTGGACGTCGACAATCCTTTTTTGGACACGTTATACGTTCCACTATATCCGTTGGGTGACCATAACAAATTACATTTTCTTCACATCTTTTGGAACCATCTTTTTCCTTGATCCCTCTGTAGTGCTCTGTGAAAGCCACATCAAAGCTCATTGGCCTTAATTTGTCATGCCATGTGTCGAATTCTTTGACTGTGCGACACATGGCCTCACCATGACCAAGAAGCCTCACATTTTTTCCTTTACTTAGAATGGCCCATCCCTTAGGATCTTGTTTGAGGAACAACAATCTCTTTATTTCATTTGTTGCAAACTCATTCCCTCTTTCACCACCCTTCACTTGTTTCCTGCTTGTAAGCAAGCTATCAATAGCAATCCAAAAGCGTGGAACATCTTTGCTGTCTTCCTTTCCTAGTTGGAATGATTCTATTGTCATGTTTAAATCCACGTTCGATTCAACCTTCTTCTTCAGTGCATCCATGGCTGTTGTGAATTCTTCCACCCACTTAGTGTCGGACCCTCCATAGATGAACATATAACAATCCTCTTCTTCAATCTGATTTTGCTTGTTACACACATATATGTATCTAGGTCATTATAATTGGATTGATAGATTTCGAAATATGAGATGTGATTATATGTACGTCAATATTAATTGTTTTTACTTTCATTTTTATGATAAATGTGAAAATGAATTAATATTAAGTGACCAGTAGAGATTTTAAACTTTACAAACCCTATATAACAACTTTCTTTCAAAACTTTAGGAAGAACGCTTTATTTTTCATATAATATCTCTTGGATTAGAAAAAAAGAACAAAAAATAACATGTTAAGTGTTTCTTACATCTCTTCTAATTTAAAAGTAGACATTCACATCTCTTAATTATATTTATAACTAATAACATTCACTTTCTCTTATTTTATTTAAAAACATTACATAAAAACATTATTTAAAAGTAGACATTCACATCTCTTAATTATATTTATAACTAATAACATTCACTATTCTCACTTGTCTTATTTTATTTAAAAACATTACAATAACTAACATTATGTAAATGAAAAGTTAAAGTTTTAAAGTATTCAAGGATTTTTTCTTTTGTAAAAAAATTAAAATATTTACTTTTATACAAATAAGATAAAGGAAAGTAATTAGTGCCGCTTTGTAGATAAGTGTCAATTATTAAAAATATGATGGGTATTTTAAAGGGATTCTATATTTTATTAAAAAATAATAATAAATATATATTTTCTAAAACTAGACAAATCTTGAGCAAATATATCTATTTTAGATAAAATGTTATATTTGCAAGCAAGCTTAATGCTACTAAAATTAAATTAGCCAAATTTTTTTATTAAGTATGATTTAGTTGTCAATGTTTTATATATTTCAGGATGGGGAATACGAAATAGTACATGCAATAATTTAAGAAAGTATATATAGTGCTTACCAAGTTCTCTATTTCTTTGATGAATTTGGTGATTTCAGACCAAAACCACTTCCATTGTTGACTAAGTCTGGTTTGATCAGAAGTTCTAAAGGGAAACCCATCGATGCCCCACTGAGATATAATTTGCTTTGCATCAAAGTTTTCGACCTTACCTTGAGGATTCATTAATGTGACAACATTTTTTTTCTCGTACTTGAACACTTCCTTAATTAACTTGAGGCTTGTTTCAAAATTCAAATATTTAACCACGTACCATCCAAACTTAGTATCACGTAATTTATTTTCTAACTTTTTTCTACCTTCGTCGTTCCATTGATCCACAATAGGGATCCACAAAATCTTGAAGTCTTCACTTCGATAGTTTTCTACTTCTCTTGCTTTCTCCTTCAACTTCTCGTTTACTGAGTTTAAAAGTTTAATGTCATCGTCAACATTTTCAAGACCCGAAATGAATAATAAAACACACTTCTTTTTAAACTCTTCCAGTTTAACCTGTTAAGATAAAATAATTAATCTCACGAAAAATTTAATTATACGTATACAAGTTTTTTGCACTATCAGTGAGTACCTGTTCTTCAGTGAGGCCAAAATAATACACATTCTGTCTTAAATCCCTCTTTTCTCCACAAAATATTAGTGCTTTCAAAACCTTTACAATATCTCTACCACGAGTCACAATGTTCTTACGGCTCGTGAAGTCCTCAATTCTTTCTGCAATAACCATACATAATATCTTATTACAAATGAGCTTCAATTCAGCATCTTCATAGTTTTGAAATTGCATTAGAACAAGGGAATGAGTTACGAAGCACGTGGTTAACCTATCTCGTTGATACACTTTTTTAGAAGTTCTTTAAATTCTCCTAGAATGGAGTCAAGCTTCTTCTCCAAATTAGTGGATAATTCATGTCTTTGATACCTTGCAATCAATAAACACGACAAGCAAAAACAGTTAGATCTCTTCGATCTATTGTTTGAATCATAAATAGAATACATTTGTTAAAAAAAATGTGCAGCCATGATTTGGTTTCTTTACACTTGTGGTGCATTTTGAAAATCCAAGTTAAAATCCAAATCCCATATTGAATAAAAATAAAAAAATAGAACACTATAAAAGTAAAAGACCCATTAACCTATTGTTTTAAAGTTTTTGGTAGAGAATGGTATCAATCCTTTATGTGGTTAGACTCAGATTTCATTCGTGTTTGTGTCTTCTCAGTGAACCTATTCCTTAATAGACCCAACTGTGATTGATACACACTTAGCCTATAACTTGTACTTAGTTCAGAACCTACCAGACTATATCAATGATGATTAAATAAGAGACATGCCTTACTTGTTATCAGTGAAGTCATTGATTTCACCAGTGCAAGAGACAAAGGTAAAGATTGCCCAGTACACAACAACAGGGATCTCTTGCAAAGTTTCTGCCAATGTAGGAACGTCCCTTATGTCATGTCCTGCACTCACAAGCTTCTTCCACTCAGTGATGCATTCAACCACCTGCATCACCTTCTTCACCACACTGTTGAAGTGAGTGACGTGCTTTGTGTTTTGTGGAACCATTAAAAGTCCATGCAAATCTGCAAATGAACTTTCAAACTGCTGGCATGGTGCTATAAGAGGAAGAAGGTACAAGAATTTTCCGTATTCAAGGGCAAAAGCTGCTTCAACTATGAGCACTTTTGCATCCCATGAATAATGTTTGAGCTGCTCCAGAATCAACATCGTTGTGCAATGCACTGGATATTCACCACGAGGTGTGCATATCATCTACATGTCCAACAAGTTTGTTTTTGATATATCACATATTGTTACTATTAAACCTTTTTCATTTACAAAACTTCATAACTTTTAATTACAAACGGATTAATTGTACTTGATAAATTTTACAAGAACATGAAATCGTAATAAGGTTTAATTGCATTTTTTGCATTTTAAGTATCATAACTATATAATATAAGTGTCAAATTCATGATATATAAAATGTGTCCAATTCATATAAGAGGAGATTGATAACATCTCTAATTTAAAATTTAAAAACAATAAGTTTACTTCCTCATATATTGTTAACTTTCTAAAACTTGAGACTTAGACTCCTTTGAATTTTCATCACAAAATTTGACAACTATTATATTAATAACATCAAAAAGGTTGTCTGAAACTCAAATTTTCATAAATAGGCATAGAAGGTTATGTTACATTCATCGTTTTCATGAAAATTTGATTAAATTTCTAGTTGACACAATAAAAGAAATTAATAAAATCACCAGATACGCTATTCGCTTCAGTTTAGCAGCAAGTTGTTGGGAAGTTATGCTGGTGTCTTCTTTGAACCCATCCATGGGTTGATCACCCTGTTTTAATAGGAATGTTTCATAAGAAAAAGTTTTTTATGTTATTCAAAAATAGCTATTATTTATTGCAAAGGGTATAAGAAAATTACCTTAGCAATCACCTTCTCAGTGATATCCATGGACTGGTTGAGAACATTTGAGGCAACAGTGTAAAGAGATGCTGCATCACACTTTTCAAGACAATGAAAATGTGTTCTGTAAACATCCTCGAGGATCTTGTCGTGAGTGAATTCCAATGGATTCTGCTTCTGCTTCGGCATCCCTTGCTGCTGCCCATTAGTACTATTTGAACCTGACTCGGACATATTGTGATTCACCTTAGCGTACACTATAATATCCTACAAACAATTCGATATCAAATTAAATGTAACCTCTTTAGATTTATAGTTTTCAAAATACATAGAGCATGGTTTTATAATGCTTAGCATAGTAAATGATTCGTTTCACCATAGAAGGGACTACAGGCATGCATGGATATGATCATCCACACAAGAAAGCATCTTAAATGAAATGATTAATAATGTCAGTTTTTCCTCAGTGATCCCTGTGTTATAGGATAGTTGAAAATGAATTGTGTCTTGTATGAATTTGTAGTACTGTAGCCTACACTTTTGCTTTTGAAGAAAAGAATATGATGTGAAAACACGTTGCACTTTTTAGTTTTGATTTTGAAGTAAAGAATGAGGATAATAAAAAGTATTAGGATCTATCAGACCTACAAGAAAAGAACCGCGGTGTAACTACTATTGATACTTGTATTCTATTGATAAGAGATGCATATGCTCTAGGAAAATGTTATCATCCTAAACGTCCCATAAATTACGGGAACCTCATATTTTCTAAAGTTTGAGAATTTTACTGCGCCCTTATTTATATTATTTCGTAAGATTTGCAAATTAAGAATAAAAGAAAGAAATTTTGAAGACTATTTTGGGTGTGAGGTCGAGTTATTGTTAACACCTGCACTATTTCTCCTAGTATGTCTTCCGGTATCTTCTCTTCTTGTCCTTTTCTTCGCTCTACCTTCCGAGGTGTACCTACCAAAAGTTCTCCTATGCTTAAGTCAGTTAATTGTCCGTACAATAGCTTAGTATAATGGTAATAAATGTGCAGTAAATGCGAACACCTACCTCTTACCTTTGACCTGTATTTATAGTTTTCGGTATAGGCTTGAGATTAGTAGAATTTTAATCACGGCCCAATCTCAGTCCAACATCTCTAATTACCATTTACCAATCTTTGTATGGAGCCTCATTGATGATCGAGGCCGGTCCTTCAACTTATGATCATCTGGTCTTGTTCGCTGGTTCTGCCATGCTTAGTTGGGTCTTGCTCCCTGGGCCGTCAAGCTGGCTTGATTATGAGGTGAATTTATGGCCATCCAGACCATACGGTACATAGGCCCTCCAACCCCTAAGCAACGTAGTTGGTGTTGGGTTTTAAATGCAGGTGCTTTTGTCATGGAAGGGGGTTTGTTGATGGACGGTCGACTCTTTTAGGAGTGTCGTTTGGCGGGAAAACACGTGTCACTGCTTCGTGTGTCCTTCTTCTCGGGTAGTGGTAGCGTCGTCAAACCAGGGCCGTTGAACATGGTAATTTTTAACGGCTGTGATGATTTAACGATTTTCAAACGAAAATTCTATAAATAGGGGGATGAGGTGTTGTCATTTTCACCCTTTTTCTATATTCTGATCTCTAAACCCTTAGGTTAAGAGCTTCATTCTTTTTCCCAAGTAACCAATAGTGGCTATTGTTCATGTTGGTTCGTCGTCGAAGTCAGCAAGCAGAGGTGGCGCTGGCCCGGCGGGAGGCGATGATCGGTCTTCCTCCCCCAGCTCGGTGTCGTCCTCTTATCTTGAGAGATCCGAGCGGGAAGGTGGTTCGGAGCCACAGCGTCCAGTACATAGTGGGGAGTGGAGTGATTTGGGGCCTCAATCTCTTGTATAAACTGGAGAGAAGTTATCAACGGGGTGGCTATCGACCTTCTCATGGGCGGAGTCGAGATTGATGACGATGAAGAGATGCTAGTGGACGGTTGGCCGACCGTTCCGGGATATGGGTGGGCATCTCATGACGTAGGTCTCTACTTGTCTGAATATAACACTAAAGCGAAATTGCAATGCAAGGTCGACCAATCACACATTGTTAGAGATGCAGAAGACTCCCAACTAATATGGTTGGGTGTTAACCGTATGAACGATTGGGTTTTCCACGAATAAGAGTCTAGCGTGGATGACTTCTTTTTCATGCACAATTATTTATTCAATCAGTTATTCGTTCGAGTACCCTGCACGGCTTTTCAGTCGGCTGTTCTCCATGAGCTCAACATTAACCCCTCCTAGCTACAACCGAACGATTGGGCTTCAATGCAAGCGTTTGTAGTAGTTTGTTCGGCCATGGGGATAACCCTTACAGTCCCTGTTTTTCTTCATTATTTCATTGTTCATCCTATTGCTAAACGGGGATGGGTGTCCTTGATGTCTATCAAGGATAATTGTCTTTTTAAGTCGTATTCAGATTCCTTCAAAAATTTTAAGGACCAATACTTTAGGGTTATAATAAAGGAGTCTGGCCGATCAAAGTTTCATGAGAGGCCGAACTTCCTTTATTTCCTTTTTATTGGATGAGTGATCCCCGTAAGATAAACACTTGGGCGGTCGACATTATGAGTCCGGAGGATTTAGAGGGTATAAAAATCATCAATGGTTTGCCCTACCACCTTCATGCTCGCGGCCTCGTCGAATGCCTTGGATATGAGGACTTTGATCAACTGGCATTCAGTATGGTATTTTTCATTGATTGTTTTAGTTGGTGATTTGATGTTAACTTAGATAAATGTGTGTCTTCCTTTCAAGCATTATGTTTATTCCAACTCCCCGAAAATCCAGTTTTTTCTCTTCAAGGAAGGATATGGGTGGCGCCCCTTCAACGCGTAGGGATCCCCAGCCAAGTCCGACTGGCCGGGCGGTCGAGGCTACAAAGAGTCGTCAGTCCAATACCATTGCGGAGGCTGCAGGGGCTGCTCAAGTCAACACTCCTCAAGGTACTTCTCTGGTTGTCCTCAAGCAGTCTTCGGGGGCGGCCACCGTTTCGGGTATTCCTCTAGAAAGGAAAGGAAAATTTCACAAGGAAGGGGAGAAGTCTTCTTCTAAGAGGAATCACCAGGAAGGGAGTGTCACCCGACCTCTTCGTGATGGAGTATTTAGTACTCTATACAATGTTTCTCACAAGACTAACTTCCACATGAATTTTATTCAGCAGAAGCTGAAGTCACCAATACCATGTTGAAGCTATCAACCCGAGCGTTCATGCTAGCATGGTACCTCCGACAATTTCTTGACCGGCGAGGCGCGGAGAATGTTTAGGCAGAGTAGACCGCCGAAAAAGAATATCTCCTCTGACCTTCGTGTCGTGGTTGAGGCGTTGAGGGCTACCCATGGAGGGTTTGCAAAGAAACAAGATCATCTCCAGCTTGAACTAGAGGAGGCCATGCAACAGTTGAACGAAACCGTCAGTCGGCTACATGACGCGCAAGCTAGGGGTAACCAGGCGGTCAAAAAGTGTGGTCACTTGAAAGCGGCGGCCAACAAGCATGCCGAAAGGGAACAAGAACTAGTTACAAAGAACCAGACCCTTTCAGGAAGACTCGAGCGGGGGGATGAGAAGAACGTTGTGTTGAATGCCTCGATAGTGTTCGAGCACGAGGAGGGTTTCAACAAGGCCCTACGTCAGGCGTCTTTCTTCTTGAGGGTGGTCGATCCGTACGTCACAGGTTTCGATATTCTGAAAGTGGTTGTTGATGGGGAGCTAATCTCCCTTGAAGAAATGCCCGACAACGAAGGAGATCCTGTTGTAGAGGAACTGTCAGTCGAAGAGGAGGAGCCAGAGGTCGAGGATGGTGATGATGGGGTCGATGGCGAGTAAGGCAAACTTAGGAAAATGAAGGGGGGAGGATATTTTGTTTAGATTTTTTGTAGCATGGCCGGGCGGCAAACATGTTAGCTTTTGTTAGTGTTTGCTCCACCGGCCCGCTGGTACAATTTGATGTATTTCCCAGTTACTTGTTTTATACAATAGTTTTGCTTTTCTTTCTTGCATTGTCTTTTTATGACTTTTATTTCCTACTAAGTTATGGCTGCTCGTGATCGTTTCGATTTGACGCCCTACTTTCAAAGTGTCGTTTTATTTGTTAGCATTCTTCATACCGGATGACAGTGGTTCATTTGAAGAATGCGTCGTTCACCGCCCGGCTAAGTTAACAGAACTAGGGGACAAGACCGAACGATCATAAGCTAAAGGACTAGCCTTGGTCATCAATCAGACTCCATACAAAGATTAAGGTAAATGGTAATTAGAGATGTTGGGCTGAGATTGGGCCATGACTAAAATTTCACTAATCTCAAGTTCATATTGAAAACTATAAATACATGTCAAAGTTAAAGGGTAGGTGTTCACATTTACTACACATTTATTACCATTATACTAAGTTACCGTATGGACAATTAACTCACTTAAGCATCGGAGAACCTTTGGTAGGTACACCTCTAGACAGTGGAGCGAAGAAAAGGACGAGAAGAGAAGATATCAGATGACATCCTAGGAGAAATAGAGCAGGTGTTAGTAGTAACTCAACCTCACACCCGAAACATTTTTTAGCATTCTTCGTCTGAACGACAATGGTTCATTTGCAGAACGCGTCATTCACCACCTGCTAAGTTGACAGTGAGTTTCCTTTAGGAAGCTCTTCGTTCATCAACTTGGGTTTCATCTAACCTGGGCGACAACAATTGGTTAATGAACTCGACGTTCACCGCTTAGCCAAGTTGACAGTGATTCCTTCTGAAACTCTCCATCATCAACTTGGACTTTGTTCGTACCAGATGGCAGTGGTTCCTCTCAGAACTTGCGCTTTACCACCCAACCAAGTTGACAGTGGTTCCTTTCAGTTCATCAACCTGGGTTTATGCTGACGAGTCTATTTGTTTGTTCGGTTTCATTTATCTTCGTTCACAAGTTCGCTATAAATGAAATACTCAGTCGTTGTATTAACTTTGGTAAAAAGGAGATATACAATGAGCAATCAACTAAAATAAAAATTTAATTGGGATGCATTCCAAGTATTTGCAATAGTTCGACCATTCGGATAGGCAAGACGGTAGGTCCCATTTCCAAGGTCCTTTGCCACCTTGAAAGATCCCTCCCATTTGGCCGCTAGTTTTTCATGCGAGGTCATTCATCTTGCTTCACCAGTTTTCCTTCATACAAGCTCTCCCTCTTGAAAGCTCCTAGGTCGCACCTGCTCGTAAAGTCGTCTGATCCCTTCGTTCTTTCATTGTATCCAACTCCACCCTTAGCTCATCTTCGTTTAAGTGGGTGTCTTCCAACTGTCGTCATAGGGAAGGTACTCCTAGCTCGACGGGTAGCATGGCGTCAATTCCATAAGTGAGATTGAATGACATTTCACCAATTGTCCCATGCATAGTGCACCTATATGCCCACAGGACCTAAGGGAGCTCGTCCATCCAAGCTCTCTTCCTTTCTCCCAATCTTCGCTCAAACTCAACGACGATTGTTTTGTTCATTGCTTCAACCTGGTCGTTCGTTTAGGGGTGCTCTACTAAGCTAGTCACGTGTTTCATCCCCACCCCTTTATAAAATTCGTCTAGTTTTTTGTCAATGAATTATCAGCCACTTTCCATTACGACCATCCGTGGTAAGCCAAAGTGACAAACTAGTTTCCAACAAACTTTTGCACCTGTTGGACCGTTATTGTGGTGAGGGCCTCCACCTCCACCCACTTGGTAAAATAGCCGATGCAACGAGAAAGAATTTCTTTTGAGCTTGCCCCGTGGGGAAAGGCCCGACAATGTCCATTTCCCACTGGGCGTACGACGAGGGAGAAAGCATGTTATGCAATACGGTTGGTGGGACGTGCGTATCATTGACATGAGCTTGGCAGACAGGGCATCTCTGAACGAAATGTTTGGCGTCTTCTTCGATGGTAGGCCAAAAATAACCAGCCCTGACGGCCCTAACATTCAAAGTTTGTCAGTTGGTGTGAAGCCCACATACTCCATTGTGCAACTCATCCAACACATACTACGCTTCGGGCTCGACAAACATTTTAGGAGAGAAGTGGAGAACCCCCTTCTGTAAAGATCGTTTCCCACCACTACGTATCGAGCGGTCTTTCGGGCGTCTACAGGACGTATGGTGGTCATCTGCCTTATCTCCTTGCCACTACTAAGTTTGGAAAGCATATATGCTCGGAAGTTATCTTTGCGGGGGATATGCTTGCTCTCAATCTTCTCAAAGCTTTTGGTCAAGGCAGAGGCCTTATGGAAGTATCTGAGGAGATGGTCGTCCTTAACCTGAAAATCACCATTCATCTAACCTACCACCAATTGTGAGTCTGTTCTGCACTTTATCCTCCAAACGCCCATATCTCTGGCCAGCTCCAGTCCGGACCAGGGCTTCATACTCCGCTTGGTTGTTGGAGTTCTTGAATTTGAACACAAGGGACTGCTCCAACAAGAATCCATTTGGCCCCTCGAGGATAACTCCAGCACCATCGCCTGCTCGGCTAGATGCCTCATCCATGAACAGACTCCACTGAAGAGCATGGGTGGTTTGGGGAAATTCTACAGCAAAATATGCTAAGTGTTGGCCCTTGACGAATCCTCTCGGTTCATAAGGCAGGCCAAATTTTCACAACTCTACTACCCAACCCACCATTCGACCTGTGAGATCGGGTTTTCTTAGGATCTTTGAGATGAGATGATCTGTTCGGACAACCACTTAGTGACTTTGAAAGTATGGGCAGAGCTTTCTAGTTGTGTTAAGCTTTCTAGTTGTGTTAAGTAGCGCCAACACGACCTTTTCTACCAATTGGTAATGAGTTTCGACATCTAAAGGACCAGGATAAGCCTTGATTCTGGCTTCTCTTGAACTAACAGCACTCATGACTTCGTTTGATACTTCCAAGTATATTTGTAAATCTTCTCCTTCCAGCGGTCGATTCATGATCGGGAAGTGGGTTAACACTATCTTTAGTTCTTCGATTGCGAGAAGAATGGTGTCCCAATTCTCGTAATTATACACCAAATAATAAATGAAGCAGATAGAAATTTAATGTGGAATAAATAAAATTTAACCACCTACATTTAAATTTTTACGGAGGCCAATCAGATCGTAATCTTTTTCTACATTTTTAGGAAAAATGTAGATACCAGTATTTGTTAAATTTGTAAAGTTCTTGATCAGATGCGAAACAGATATTTGATTTGGTCTGGAATGGAACAAAATCAAGTTAACTCCACTAGAATTCCTCCAGAAACCGTTCTCATTTTTACCCTATATAGACACTATTTTACTATGACAAACCCATTTTCATTCGTTATTAGTGGGTTACTTAGCGGAGAGTATTTATTTAACTGCTTTGCATAAAACTAAGCTGCTACTTACGATATGATACATGTACAACAATAAGTTACTACAGACTTGTAAAACACTATAAAGTTAGCAAACTTGAAATACAACAGATACACTGCATTTTCTAAGCCTTTTTGCGTTGAGTGGTCATCACGCTTCCGAGAAGATATGTTGCCACATCCATGAAAAGAAAATTTGATGCTTTACTTCTTATGCTTCTTGGATAGAGGTTCTAACTGTGCATCGTCCTGTCAAAATGTTGCATCGAAACGAATATTAATGTTTTAAAAAGAAGGGCACTATCCAGTAATAAAACAGGTTTTTGGATAAAAGTAAATTGTGCCCCAACATAATGAATTTAAACCAATATTTTTTATAATAAATTACAAGATATATTCGAAACATACTGAACGCTTATAACAACTAGAATCATACTGACTGAACTGGTTTATTTGGAAATAGGAATACTACCTCTGCCGAACTAGCTTTTCTACAGCCCTATTCGGTGGGTGTCATGATCTATCAATATGTGCTAAGGTCTACGAAAATTTCACTTAAGATTAATAACAGAGAAAATATATTTTGGAGAGCCTAAAATGTTAGGACCCTTAATTTCTGTAGAGAAAGTGGAAGCCAGGTGGAGGGGTGAGAATTTAGAAATTCAAAAAGTAGAAGACAGGTGTGAACAGCTGAGTGGACCGATCGGTTTTTGACTGTAGTATATAAGGGAAAATTTTAAAATCTAGTGCCACTCTCTGCATGCATCTCATCTTTCTAAAATTCTGAAACCTTTTTTCCTACTTCTCTCTAAAATTATCCTCCTTTCTCTACAAATTCTCAAGTTCTCCATCATCTGATCATCAATCAGATTTTGTCTGAGAATGGTTGGTGGCAAGAGTTCTCTTTTCAACGATCAAGTGGTGGTTTGAGCTGCTAGGTCTTTCTTATTCTGAGAAAGTCTAGTTTCTGGCACATGCAAACCAAGTTCTGTTTGCATGTGTTTATCTTCTTCTTTTAAAATTCTGATCACATTTCTGGTCTTGTGGTTGGTCTGTTTTTCCTCAACCAGTGAATCTTAGGTTTTGAGACTTTTGGTGGTGAGCAAGTTCTTCACTGTGAGCGTTGCGTTCTGTTACGAAGTACGGGAAGCTATTTAATTTAATTGTTTGAGTGATGATTCTGTGTTTGTGAAATTGAATGATTTGATGATTTGGTTATGTTGTATGAAATGTTGTGTTTATGAGTTGGTGATCCTGAATAATTCTACAGAAGTTCTGCAAAATTATGCAGAAAAGCTGAGTCTTCGGTCTTGACCGCTCGGTCATGGTCAGTCAATAATTCATCAATAGAGTTAGATTTTTTTAGTCTTACCCGTGTATGGCCGCTCGGTCTTAGGTGAGTGATTGGCATCCTAGTGGTTTATGATTCTGTAATAATGACTAGTCTTATCGGGTTGGGTAGTCTCTTGTTAGCGATCGTTCTTATACTAATGTTAGACCTCGTACTCGTATTAGGCTTAAATGCATTCGGTTATAATTGGATCATAGTTCTTGTACATAGTTCGATCATATTGTTGTAACGCTCGGTTTCTTAAAAGTGTTAGATCTTATAAATAGTATTTAGAATCAACCTTAAGTGTTCGACTGTTAGAGGTCGTATTAGGTTATAGCGCTTGTTTCGTGTTAGTATTTTAATTAGCTTTAGTATTCGGCCATTTCCTCAACCTTACCTAGTATGGACCGTTCGGTCTTACACTAAAAGTTCAGTTTGATTTATAAGTATTTAGTCTAAGTTTAAGTGTTCTGTTTTCTTCTATGAACGAATATTTGATATTTTCAAACTCTGATTATTTGAGATAATAGTATTGATATAATGTGTATGGGGAATTTTATGGATATTCCAATAAGGTATATGTTTCATGTAAAGTGGAAGAGAATTTCAAGGAGGAATGTCTCAGTGTAATGGGTATTAATGTGGTAAAGTATGAATACGGACAGTGAAATTCACGGAGTTTATCCTGATATTCTCATGATTACCAATTCTCAAGTAGAGATGGGTAATGCATTGTGTGAGAATGGCAGGAGGTCCTAGCCCATAGGTTCTTGGGTGAGTTATAACGGACTGATCTTGGGTGGCAGCTGATGGTTTTCCAGTTACTACACCACCCAGGTGCAAGAACGACCTCAAGCTACGTATTCATACGATCCGGATGGTCGAGTCAAATATAAGGTTTATACATGAGTATTACGATCGGTCTTAACTATATAAACGTTTAATTTATATATGTTTTCTTGTGCTTGGTTTTAATCTGATGTAGCGATCACTTTTGCATTGTTTGAATTTGTAGAAACTGTATGTATGAATTAGTAAATTAAATTACATTAGCTTACCCTTATTTTTTGTTTGTCCATGTTTCTGTTCGGTTTTTCTCTTGCAATGATTACCTTTTGGGTGTGATCAGAAGGGGAAGAGTGTACGTTGGAGCAGGAATTGGGCAGCGAGGATCCTGCGGTGTAGTTTATGACCGTTCGGTCGTAGTATTGTGTATAGTTTTGGGTGAACCTTCGGTCACCGTTATAACTCTGTATTAACCGATCAGATATGTTCTTAGTTTTGTAATAGTTCAGGTAGTGTTTTGTAAAGTTTTAAATTTTATGGTTTTGTAATAACTGTAAGGTTAACTTTATTTTTCTGTAACTGTTCTATCATATTATTAAATGATGACACCTGTATATAGTTTTATGCTATATTTTTGGGATGTTACATAAAACACCTCTCTAATGATCTCATTTTTAATGATAGAAATCTAATACAATGAGAAAATGAATGATCCAAAGGTTGTACTAGAAATCTAGGTACAAAATAAGGTACAACTCATAGGTACAATAGGTAGTAATTTCCAACACAGTTACTTTCTACCTAGATTTAATACTTATTCTAACATTTTTTTCTCAAGCTAGAACATACAAATACAAACCTAGATTTAATAGTTATTCTAACATTTTTTCTCAAGCTAGAACATACAAATTGTATGTATGTATTGGAATAGATAAACTCAATCCAAGATCTTCTAAAGGACTTGGGTAATAGATATGCAAGTTGATCATTTGATTATACAAGCTCAGTAAAAATTTCTTCAGACAACAATTTTTTCCAAATAAGACAATCCATTTCTGTGTTGAGTTCTCTCATAGAATATCAAATTGAAACCAATTTGAAGAGCATCTTAGTTATCACATTTTCATGGTCTGATCTCACAAAAGCTAAGTTCTTCAAGGAGTTGTTTCACCCATACATACAAGTAAGATACATCATTGTCCTATATTCAGTTTCAACAATTGATCGAGTCACTGCATTAAGTTTATTACTTTTCCAACAAATAAAGTTTCCTTCAAGGGAAAACACAATATCTTGTAGTAGAATGTCTGTCATTGGAACCTACCTAATCAGCATCACAATGACTCGAGATTTGGATGTTTCCTTTATCTTCATATAGCATTCCTTGTCCTAAAGCTTTTTGGAGGTAAATATGAATGCCTGCATGAACTAATTAACAACAACTACAAAAGATAGATTAGGTCTAGTAATATTAAGATAAAAAATAGTTTTCCAACTAGTCTCCTATAATTTTTTAGGTTAGAGAACGATTCACCTTCTATCATTGGGTCCATGAGACTATCTACTAGCCTATAGTCAATAATACTTGTCTCTTTTAGGATGTCTAGAGCATACATCCTTTGAAAGATTACAATGCCTTTTGATTGAGCTACTTCAATCCCAAGAAGTATTTGAGGCTCTTAAAATCTTGGTTTCAAAAATGTTTACACAAGTAGTCCTTCAGTTGAGATATTCTAGCAACATCATTTCCTTGGGTTCTCCATGGATTGTGAAATGCAAGTTGTTCATAAACTAGGATTCACATATGACCAAGCTATTTACAGTTCAGCCTCAAATATTCTTAGTATTCTTCATTAGAGAATTTGGGGTCAACAACTTCAGCTTTAGAGACATTGAATGTATTGTTAGAAAAGTCGTGCAAAGAGAAATAGTTCTCTTCAATGTGACCTATTCTCTTACAAGTATGTGCATTGAGGACATCCCTGACCACCACATTTTCCTCTAGCATTTTGTCCTTTTCCACATGTGGAAACCATGACAAAAGACTTCACATGTTCTTAAATATTCTTGCTTTCAAGCGTTGGAGTTGTGTGGTCAAGCTTTCCATGGAAGGCACTTAGTGACCTGTTGAAAGTTGATCTCTAACATGTTTGAAGTTTTGATGTGGGGCGCCAAGGATTATCACCATGTAGAATTTGTCTAGTTTCTTCTTGATTGTCCAATGGCTCAACTTCCAATGACAACTTTAATTCTTCAACCACAAATTGAGTTTTGCTCATAAAAGATCTAAGAATACCCAATAATTTGGGTTGCAAAGACTACCATAGTAAGTCACGAAGTTGAAAATCAATTCGCTTTTGTTAAGAAGTGGACTTTAAACCTAACTCAACCCCACAAAACCAGCTTGTAAGGAGAGGTTTGCACATCCTCCTCATGCCGAAGTATATACATCTTGAGCGGGAGACTAGACATTAATGGGTGGTCTGATAATGGCCGATAGCAGGTGAAACAATATACCCAACAAATAACAAATATCACTAAGAAAGACTCTAACCATAGCTCTGATACCATATTAAGAAGTGGACTTTAAGCTTTACTCAAATCCACAAAATCGGTTTGTAAGGTGAGGTTTGCATCCACTTACATACTTTAAATTGGTCTTATCTCTAGTCGATGTGAGACTTCTAATAACTTTCATTGATCAGCTTGCTCAAAAGGCACTTTACTTTCATCTTTTTCAAGGCGATCATGGTTAGCTTGGCCAAGGAACCACATTTAACCCGAGGCAAACCAAAAGAGATAATTTTTCCCAATTAGTTTCTTAGAGGTAATGGTAGGAGTTCCGGAGAAGGAGACAAGAGGTCTAGAAGACGTTTTAGTTGGAGTCTAAAGAAACCAACACGTACAACAAACAAACCAATAAGAACAACAGAAAAGAAAACCCTAGATTTAACAAGAAAACCCTAAAAAACCTTTAACCAAGGACAGCCAAGGACCAAATTGGCAAGGAAGAGCTCAAACGACCTGCTCTAATACCAACTTAAAATAAGAGAAAAGAGGGCTAGAAAAAGCTCTCCTATGATCTCATATTTACAATGATAGAAATCTGATACAATAAGATGAAAGATTGAAAGGCTGAACTAGAAACTTAGGTATAAAACTAGGTACAATAGGTAATAATTCCCAACCAAACTATTTTCTAACCAGATTTAATACTTATTCTAACAAGTACAAACCAATTTGAATATTAAGTAATAACTATAAGATTGCCTTGATAATGCTACAAATACTAGCTTCTGTTACGTCTCTTAGGAATAAGACACCTAGCACACACAGAGGGTGACGTCCCTGTCCACACCTTACTAACAAAGAACAAAAGAAGAAGACAAAACTGTTTTATTAAATCTGACAAAGATGTTTTAAGACTTCCAAGCAGTGTTATCGAACTCGCGAGTTAACTCGTTAACTCGGTCGAGTTTACGAGTTCACACAGTGCTTTCGAGTTAACTCGTAAACAAACTCGCTTTTAGTGTAGGATCGATGGGATCGGTGGTAGACTCGTTAAACTCGTCTGAAATCGCGAGTCTGGTTTCGATTTTGCGAGTTTGGGATCTTCGTTTTCATTATTCATCTTTGCTCACTGTTCATCTTCGTTCTCGCGCTCTCGCCTTCGATCTCGTGTTCGATCTCGCCCTCCGCGATGCCCTCGTTCATCAGGCTCGCCCTCCGTTGCGCCGTCCATCTCGACGTTCGAACTTATCGTCCGTCGCGCCGTCGATCTCGCCTTCCGTCGCGCCGCCTTCGTTCTGGTCGTTCGATCTCGCCTTCGTTCCCGCCATTCCCAGGGTCTATCGATCTTGCGTCGACCTCGCTGTCAACCTTGGTGTATGGGCTGCGTAAGTGTAAACCCTTAATGCTTGCCGTCGTTCTCCATTTCTCGCTGCTCTGCGTTGCCGTGAAGTATTTCTATTTTAATGTTACAACTAGGGTTTTAATGCCTTGTACGATGAGTTTTAATTTTTAGCATTTATGCTTCTTATTTTAGTATGTAGATATTTAATATTAAAATATTTAATATTAAAGTATCTATTCATTATTATTTTGATTATTGGGCCTCCTTTTTAGTATAGCAAACTTTTGGACCAATATTAACTTGAAGAACTTGTTTTTCTAACTGAAGTTTCAATTATATTTAATTAAAATTATGACAAAATAATAATAATATTAAAGAAAAATATTTTTACACGAAGTAAACTCTTACGAGTTTACGATTCGAGTTTACGATCCGAGTTTACGAAGCTCTCACGAGTTTACGTAAACTCTCGAGTTTGACAACCTTGCTTCCAAGGACAAACTTCCCTTCATAGGATGTATGATCCTGCCTTACAAAGAATACAACTCGAAAACTCCCCTCTCTCACAAACCCTTCTCTCCTCCTATATACACAATCTCCTAGCCCCAACAACCCAAAGACTCACAACCAACTCAGACAGCTATTTGTCTGTTTCCCCATCAGATATGCATATGGATTATGCAGCTTTATATAGATGGTTGATGTACTGGGTTTCATTGCTCTAAAACACTAAATAAATGCTTATATTAAAAATAGCACACCCGGATGAACCATTTCTATTCTCTTTTTAATAAATTATAAATATTCTTTTTCTTCTGTCTTATAAAAGGATTTCACATTATGAAGTTTCTCAATTACTATGGATAGGTGCAAATTTTACATTGAATGGGATGCTTGACAGACAACTAATTATTATGCATGGCAGAACATAGAAGTAAAGAAAAAACACCTCAGATAAATTATAAAAGTTTTACATCATACGCATCCTATATACAGATTACAGGAATAGAATACTTACGGCATGAGAAAGCTGCTCACGGATATAGGCCATTGATCGTAGCATAGCACCCAACGTATCCCGGGACACCTGAAACTTTACTTCTGACTCACCAGAGGTTGTCTCAGTATCTTGAAGCTGAAACATTTTCAAGAATTTCATCAAAAAATGGAAAAGCTGGTCAAAGTAAAGAGACAAAGAATCAAAGGAAACTTTTTTAGTAAGTGGGATTATGTAAGGATTTCTCTTTATCACACTAAAGAGAAACGGTATATAATTAATGAGATAGAGAAATGCTTCAGAATTCAAGAGACCTTTTTCCAAAGAAGGAATCATGAACTGTACAGTCCGTTCAATTTAAAGATAGAATACCAACTACCAAATAGATAAATAATAGCTCGTGGCGTTTTCTCAGACCGTACTTGAAATAGCAGTACTTGTAGCGTTCTTACATCTATTTCCATTTTATCCTTAAACTATTTATTAAATCTCTCTTCAAATATTTTCTATACAAGGTATGCTTTTATCATCCACATTTTTTTGTTCTCTTCTTTATAAAATGCTTTTTATTCCATTAACATATTCACAGTGATGGATAATAATTATCTTTTTGTTATTTTAATATTACAATACTTATTTTAACTATTATACTATTTAAACGGTTTATTTTATTATTTTGACACTAGATCAAATTATTGATTGTGATATCAATAAGATAATAGTCTTTTGTTACATTTTCTAACCACTATAACGAAACTATTGATGATGTTTAGCTTAAAGTATGATATTTTACTTGAAAAATTTATTTTAAAATACACCCTAAGATGAATAAATAGTACAATATCTATAACAGTTCAAAATAGAAATTGGTTTTGATAACTGTTTATCATATACAATTCATAAAATATATGCATCTATTGTGCGATCTGTACTATTTGTATAAATTTACCATCACTGTTATCTTTGTTAAACAATCCTTTCGTTTCCGCATTATGCAATAAACTATCTACAATGATTGCTTTAGTTTATTTTTTAATTTTATAATTATATGTTTTAATCTTATTTGTTGATTTCTATTATCACGGTTAAAATGTAATGTATTTTCTAGTGGGCTTTTTAGGAGCCTTCTGTTTTTTCTTTTTATGTTGATCTATTATCGCTTATAAATAGGGTAGTATGTGTATTAGGGTTAAGTGAATAGTAATAATAAAAATTGTAGTTTCTCTCCCAACTCTTTAAATTGGTATCCAGAGCCGGCCTCTGCTGTCCATTGCCGCTGTTTCTACCCTCAAATCAATTTTTCTCTCTTCTGTTTAGCCTTAGAATGACTTCTGGTTTTGGAACACCTTTTCTATCTGCTACCCGTACCATTACTTCTGCAAAACTCAATTGGAAAAACTATTTATCTTGGTCTTCTTCCGTGGAGTTATGGTTTCTTGGTCAAGGATACCATGATCATCTTGAACAAGATATTTCCACTGTACCCGATGAAGAGAAATCTCAATGGCAAAAGCTTGATTTTCATTTATGCACTGTCCTATGGCAATATGTCAAACAAGAGGTCTTAGAAATTTTGAGACCTTACAAAACGTGCTCCTCCTTTTGGAAAAGAGAATGGGATATCGTTGCTAATGATGTGCAACATCACTTTGATGCAACTCAAAGAGTGACTTCCCTTAAACAAGCCAATCATGATATGGTCGCTCACATAGGAAAGGTTTATGCTACCATAGAGGAATTAAAGAATTTTTGTGGCTGATTCTTTAGAAGGCATAAACAAGAAGCTTAATAAGTTTTACATGGTCTTAATTCTAAGAAGTCTACACTCAGATTTTGATCATGTTCGTGATCAAATGTTAGTTAGTGATGAAGTCCCATCAATGCACAGCCTAGTTACTCGACTTCTTCGGGTACCTTCATTAGTTAAAGACGAAAAATCAATTGATGATATTGAAACATCAACTATGGTAGCACCACAAGGAAGAGGAGGAGGAGGCAGAAGCAACCGAGGAGGACGTGGTGGTCATAGTATGCATCCTCAATGCACATATTGTAAGAAAATAGGCCATACTCGAGAAAAATGTTATGCCTTACATGGATATCCAGACAAAGCTGCTCATGTTTCTAAATCTGATGATCTAGAATCTAAAATTCCAAATGAAGAGTACAAAGAATTTTTGAGGTACAAGTCTGGAAAATCTTCTAATCCTGACCAATCCTCATCCATGTCCAATATGTCAATTGTCTGCATATCTCAATCTGTGGAAGGTCACAGTCCATGGATCCTTGACTCAGGTGCCTTAGATCATATCTCTAGTAACATTCCTTCATTTTCTTCCATGTCCTCTCTAAAAATCCCTCATTTCACCACAGTTGCCAATGGATCCAAAGTGGCATCTTAGGGAATTGGCAAAGTTTCCTTATCTCCTTCACTAAATTTAAATTCTGATTTGTATATTCCTCATTGTCCATACAATTTAATCTCCTAGAGTCAATTGACTCATTCCTTAAATTGTTCTGTAACCTTTACTGCTAATTTCGTTGTTATACGGGAACATGGTACGGGTCGTTTGATTGGAGAAGGACATGAGTCTTGAGAACTTTATTTCTTAAAACATAGCTCTTTGTATGATCGTTTAGGCCATCCAAGTTTGTCCAAGTTGAAAGATGATGGTTCCGAGTCTCAAGAGCATTCAAGTCTTAGATTGTGAGTCTTGTTAGTTAGGAAAACATGGTAAATCTTCTTATCCTAAAAGGTCTGAGACACGTAATTTTCCTTTCTCAACTATTTACTCTGAATTTTGGGAACCAAGTCATGTTACTTCGTTTGGTTTTAATTATTTTGTAACCTTCATTGATGAATTCTCTCAATGTACCTGGGTTTATTTAATGAAAGAGAGATCTGAACTTTTGTCCATATTTATGTCCTTTTTTAATGAAATTAAGAACCAATTTGGGAAGACAATTAAAATCCGCCATAATGATAATGCTAAGGAATATTTTTCTACAACGTTTTCTTCATTCTTATCTTCCCAAGGAATTTTACATTAGTCAACATGTCCTCACACTCCACAACAAAATGATTAGTTGGTTGAGGGGGCCTTTATAAGAAGAAAGGAAGGTCTTGTGTCGGGGAACTTTTGATATTAGTTGTATAGACAGGAGGTTGTTCTTGTGAAGGGAGAGTGCTCCTTTGAGAGTTGGATGTTGTACATTTGTATTCTTGTTCATCAGAGTAATAGACAAACTTTTTGTCCAATATTCTGCAAGAGAGATTGATTTCTATACTAAAGAAATCTATCAAATTGGTCCAACCTACTGGATCCTTAGGAGAAGAGCGTGATGGAAGCAAAAATGAATGCGCTAGAGGCAAGGATAGACGCAAGAATGAATGTTGTGAAAGGAGAAATGAATACTTTGGAGAGGTGGTCCAGCAAACATAAAAGAGTGCTAGCATAATGGAGAAGAAATATCCAAGAAATAAAAGAAATGCTGCAAAAATCCAAGAATCATAGAAAGGACTCAAAGAAGTGAGAAATCTGTCATGAAAGGAAAGAAAGAGGGAAAGATAAGTATCGATGTTGAGAAAGATATTTTGCAAGACATCAAGAAAGCAAAGCAACTCTCAGATAAAGGAGAAAATGCAATCAAAACCCAACCATCAAAGGACCTGGAAGAAAAAGTAGTCCAGGGGTTCAAGACCTGACAACAGAAATCCAAGAACTTTTCTTGGGGAAGATCTTACAACAACTCTGCCAAGGATAGTTGAGGGGAACAGGAGAAGCATGATATTGGATAGTTTGACAACAGTAACATGGACTGGGAGTGGGAAATATTTCATCCAAGAATTCAAAATATGGGAGTCCCAAGTAAAATCAACACCAAGAGATCAGTTAAAGGAGTATTCCTTGGGAAAGCTAAGAGCCCTATGCAAAAAGGACAAGTTTCTCACCCACATCACCAATGTGGACATGGCTAAGTATTTGTCCAGGTGTTTGGAAAGCAAGGACATGGATAATAGTGTGGTGTTATCTAATAAGAGTTGTTGGGATGTTAGGATGTCTATGTTGAACCATAGGGGTGAATCCAATCAAATGCATCGGGATTCTTATGGCTAGTTTGCAACTAATAATAAGTGTAGTGACAATAATAGATGGGGATGGAATGAAGATATGAAAATATTGGACTTTTTCATTATGGATTCAGGGTTCTTGGTGGATGATTCAAGGGTTTTTAACGCCTCATGTCTTATGAACAAGGAATTCAGCAGTTTCTCCATGAGTGTTTGTGTGATGGCCAAAAGAAGTGAGTGTGGTGATCAGATGTATGATGGGCATATTGGAAAGTTCACTTCGAGAATCAAGAATTTGACTAGGTGGAAGGACTTGCTAAAGAGGAGGAAAATCATGGGTATAGATTTAAGAAATACTTCCAGTGATTGTACTTGTTTTGTTAGCCATCAGTTATCAGTGGTGAACCAGAAAATGGAGGATAAAGCTTTCACCAAGGAATCACAGAACCACTGCTCAAAAGCTACAAAGGATGGGGGTTGGTGTGAGTTTGAGACACTCATCAATCTCTTTGAACAAGATTCAGGGTGTTGTGTCCAAGAAAAGGTCATAGTCACTTTTTTGGATCTTACCAAGCATGATTTCGAGTTGAGTAGTAATGGCTCTTCTTTGGATAATTCGGGTAGAAGAAGTTCTTTTACATGGAAGAATAAGAAGCTCCTCCCTTTCAAGGAAATAATGAAGACACGAAAGTGGTTCCATAAATTTTGTCTCTCATATCGACCACCACCCAAGCCTCCAGATCTAAAAGTGCAAGCAATAGCCAATGGATTCCCTTCATATGATAACATGTCGATGAAGATGAGCCATGAGATCAAGCTTCACAGTTCCAACCTTGAGGACAAGGTTGTTCTGCGGGGTGTAATGATAGGATATATTATGTGATAGGATATAATGGATGAGGGATAGACGGAAGCATATTAGGAATTAGTTGTTAGTTGGTTAGGGGGGCCTTTATAAGAAGACATGGAGGTCTTGTGTCGGGGAGCTTTTGATATTAGTTGTATAGACAAGAGATTGTTCCTGTGGAGGGAGAGTGCTCCCTTGAGAGTTGGATGTTGTACATTTGTATTCTTGTCATCAAAGTAATAGACAGACTTTTTGTCCAATATTTTGTCTGCGTGTGTGCTGAGTGCAAGAGAGATTGATTTCTGTACTAAAGAAATCTATCACCAAGGCTTCCTTAAATACAGTTAACAAGCTTTGTTCAGTTGCCAAATATTGAAATTTAAAGCATTAAATAATCTTCTACAATAACAAAATCAATTACAATTATCAATAGCTACTTAAATTCTAACCTTATAAATCATAAATCCATACGTGTACATCTTTCTTTAGTAACTTGTCATGAAGAATATTGTTGAGAAAATTTATCATAACCTTAGAAAATAAAGTGAAAATACCTTGAGATTTATTACTGCAACCTTATTAGCTGGTGTTGAGAGCTGTTCACTGATGTAAGCCATAGACTTCAACATTGGTTCCAAAGTAACTCTAGAAAGATGAAACTTAACCTCAGATTCTGTGGATGGAACCCTGCTATAATCTTGCAACTGCAATATGATGCGTGAAATATCAATGGACTAACACTAATTACCAAAAGAATTGAGAAAAGTAAAGCACTTCACAGACTGAACACTACATAAGATATTTATACCGATTCTAATCAAAGATTGACAGCCAAACCAAATTTGGTCTTAAAATAAACAAAGTAAAATACAATGTCCTTTCCCGTTTGCGGTTAATGAGAATACCTTAAGATTGATAACAGCTACTTTATTCCCAGGAGTTGAGTTTTTGTTCTCCATTATCCATGTCATTGATTTTAGGCATGGAAGAACTACCTACATGAAAGAACCAAGGACCACAACAATGTAATGGATTTCTATTCTTTTAACAAGAGAAACAAAAACAGATTTATACTTTCAGTTACCATGTTTTCAGATAGGCCATCATCACGATGAAGAGAGACTGGGGCCATCCGTGGCAAGTTTAGATCAGCAACTGATTGAACAGGACCACCAGCATCATTAAGATTAAACCTCCTCGTTATCTCATCTTGCCGCGGCCATAAAAGAGGAGTTGTATCTGAAGTTGGAGTGGGAGTTTTCCTGTCATCATATGCAATCCCACCGGCCTGATTGTTAGGAGGAGATACTTTGGCAACACTTCTTTTCACATTAGCAACCTTCTTTCCACCTTCTCTAATACCACTTATTGCAGCATTATATGTTTCCACAGTTACTGCCCCTTCCTCAGCGTACCTGATGGCTTCCTTGCATAGCTTGCTATATCTTGCTGTCAAAGATTCCTGTGCATGTAACTCACCGATATGTTCATCCAATCCAGGACTGTTTTTTGCATTTCTTGTCCAACGTTTCAAGATGTAATGGGGTGGTAACGTAAGTACATTTGTCACGGTGAAAACTGTTAAAATATGTCTGCAAAGAATGCCTGAATACTCAAACATTTGGCAACTACAATTAGCTTTCAACTCAGAATGGTTTAATGAGACCGTGTATGCCTTCTGGTCATCCTCAAATTTTGCAACTCTAAATGTGCTATTTGGTCCATCTCCTTCAATTCTATTCGCAGTATAAACAAAAGTTTCAACAAGTTCATCTTGAAACTTTGAAAATATTTTTCTTGTATAAAGATTAGCAACCTGTTTCTCCATTGGTGAAGGTGTCTTCAAAACTGGTGTTGTGCAAACTGTCTCAAAATCTGCTTCTATTTCCTTCTCAATCCAGCTCTCTAAAGCTCTTTCATACTGCCTGAAGAACAATGGCAATGTTGTCTGTTGGTTGACATAACCATCAAAAAAAGAACTATCAAAACCTTGAGTAGGAGATAATGCTGCAAAAAACGAATTGCGAAAGAATGCTGGAACCCATTGAGCACGAGCATTATACAATGACTGGAGCCAATCATTTCTTCTGAGTTCATATTTATCGATGATACAACTCCAAAATGACTCAAACTCATCAATGGTTTCTGTCATGTTAATACAATTATAAAGTTCAACCTGAAAATTTGGATGCACAAGACATACATGAGCCAACTTTTCTTGACCTTCTTTCAAGATATGCCACTTGCTAATACAGTGGCGGGTTTGTGGGAGAACTTGAGAAACTGCAGTTTGCAAGGCTCTATCTTGATCAGTAGTTATAGAGACAGGCTGACAATCATTCATTGCCGTCAGAAATGTCTTCAACAGCCATAAATAAGATGCCTCAGAATCATCCAAAAGGAGCGCACAACCAAACAAAACCATTTGACCATGATGATTTACCCCAGTGAAAGGAGCAAATGGCACTCTATATTGATTTACTTTGTAAGTTGTGTCAAGATGAACTGTGTCACCGTAATAACTGTATGCTGTCCTTGATCTTGCATCTGCCCAAAAGACATTAGACATTCGATTGTCTTCATCAAGTTGTATAGCATAGAAGAAACCAGGATTCTCAGCCTGCATCTTCTTGAAGTACTCCAGCAGATTATGAGCGTCCCTCCCCAATGTCCGGTTTTGCAAAGAAGGCCTAACAGTATAATTCATCAATGAGGAATTTTTAACTGGGTGACTTCGTTCAGCAGCAGTGGTATGAATATTCTTCATCCCACGAGTATTCTGATTCGAAACACGATTCCCATCCATAGATACATACATAACACCACTAGGAACAAGACCCACTCCTTGATAAGTTTCCGGCATTGTCCTTCCAACACTAGAAAAATGCTTACTTGGGTGATTATTGTATGACTTACTGGAACTGAACAGGGAATGAGTATGCTCCTTCACTAATTTTGTTACCACCCATTTATTTTGACCCTTTAGCTCAATCCTAATCATTGCATTGCAACTTTCATTTAGTCCTTTTCTTAAACCTTCCCTACCACATACAAACTCCCTATAATTTTCCCCATCAATTTTAGAGTGACCATATGGGCCAACTTTAGAGCTAAAACCCATGTGTCTGGCATATTCATTATAAAATGCCTTAGCAACATCTACAGTGTCAAATTCCATACCCAAATATGGTTCAGAAATCCGGTCCTCCGCATGAGTTCCATACTTTTCAGTATTATTAACTTCACTGTCACTTGGTTCTGCATCCCCGTTATCTGCCTTTGACTGATGACCACTTCCTTCCGCATTTATCACTTGAACATCCATTTCAAACAGTTAATACCACTATCTTACTGTGCCTATTTCATGGGTAAATATCCTGACCATGGACTGATTGCTTTAATCCTATCATATAGAAAGTAGGTGCCATCTAAGTTGCATGTGTCCAAGGAAATAAAGTTTTTTAAGAAAATATTGCTTCAGAGAATTAAAAAGTGATCACCTAAGACTGCGCAAAATTTCAGTATGTAAACATCATAACGATTTTCTGAGCACATATGTTAAAAGTATTGTATATTCTCAATAACAAAACGGAGTTAAGCAAAGAGAATGAATTACTCAGGTACCACAAAGGTAATTTTGTACAAACCATACAACTTTGCGCAAATTGATATGGAAATTGAGAAACCCAAACTTACAGCAAAGACTGTAAATTATTAGGAGCTGACGACAAATTGATTGTCAAATCTCCCAATTTTGGGGTTGAAGAAGAATCAGAAACGCTGATTGGTGGAAACCTTTTTCCCTTTCGAGAGGTGGCGGAAACACACATGAATAGTGAGGTTCGAAGCGAAATGACCGCTTTTCGACGGTGGGTAGGGTTTCTCCGTCACCGGGAATTGCAGAGGACGAGAGGGGCGAAAGAGAGAGGAAGGAGAGAGAGTGAGTGCGTGTCACACGGAATCGATGAGACATAAGTACACACGCGTGATGTGAGCCGTTCGATTGTAATCGTACGGTCATGTTTGATTCAGACCGAACTGCTTTCCTTTTTATCAAAGTGCGATCTGAGCTCAACTTGTGCTGTATGCGGTTGGATTTGCCAAGTGCATTATCTATGTCAGTGGGCTACTTACGCTTTGCATCATCAAGCTCTTCTATCCTTTTTTTAAAATTGATTTATATTTATTTATTTTTCTTTTTCCAAGAAGAACTAACAAATACCTAACTATTTAGTTAAAAATTAAAAAGTGAATATTGATTAGTAATAATCAGGAAATTAATCGAATGAAAAGTGAGTGATTTGGTTTAATAGAAAGATAATAAATTTATGTAGGAAATTTATTGAGATATAGGATTGATTTAATGGAATTAACGAATGTTAAATAATTGTATTTAGTATAATGTCAAAATTACTTAGTGTATCCTTTAAAATATAAGATCTTTTGATTGAATAATTAATTGAAAAAGTGAAAATAATTTTTTTCCTAAAAGTGCTACTGCATTTATTTATTTCTTACATTTACAACTAAAAAATAAGGAAAACAAAATATTATATAAGGGTATATTAGTGATTTCCAAAGAATCCCCATAAATCTATCACTTTTTCTTCATTTTACACTTTTTCTTTCAAAACTTTTCTTATAAGTCAATGGGTTAAATATCTTTTGTCTCTCAACTATCAAACGATTTTAGTTTTAGTCTCTTTCAAACTTTGGTATATTTTGATCATTGTCCTTAAAGAAACTATAATTTTTCGTTCTCCAAAACTAATGCCGTTAAATTTAGGTTGAATTGGGTAACAGTGTGTCATGCTGTACACTTAGAAACTTTCTCTCTCCACAATCACTGCCACCTCCACTTCCTTTTATCTTCCATTACCAACGACGTCAGAAAGATCAAGTTATTTTCTCCTTCCCTCCCACATCAAACCTCCTCTCTCCTCCTCCCACAGAAAAAGTGTCGTTACGCTGGTGTCTCTCCTTCTCCGTGTCTTCTTGCTCACAAACTCTTGGCTCTGCCATCTCTTCCCCTTCCTCTAAGCCCTAAACCCTAGTTTGCAGCTTCGTGCACCGCTCCAACCTCTTCCCTTCGTCCATGCACAATTACTATGGCAATAATTTGCTTCTGAAATGGTAGATGAGTCGTCTGTAATCCCACAATTTGGAGTAGAGAAACTTTTTAAGGAAGAAATAAATTATGAAGAAAGCAAGAAACAACTCTTAAAATTGTGCATATTACCATGAAACCCTTTTTTTAGTCGTTCCTTCTCCCATTGAGATTCAAACAACATGTGAGATATATGAATAAAATGCAATGTTCCCCCTGTCATTATGCATGTATTAATCTCAAATCACATATTCACAATGCAGTACAATTAGAGTATATATTAGAGCATGTAATATCATATTCCAACATTGTATCAGAGCTCATGTATAGCATTATTAACATGGCATAGTTGATACAATTTCAATCATCAGACACAGTTTAATCTCTTATCATCTCATAACATAGATATAGTGGATAAACATAGAGTTATAAGCATAATAAACATTCAATCAGAATATAAAACAAGGTTTAAAGATAACAGATATTCCAAGTTTGGAAACTTCAACCAATATCGAAACTCAATCGATTTGATTACAGTCATAATTGATTTCTTGTTGTAACACTTTGTTGATTTCTCAGATTCACACAGTCAGCAAGCAATGTTCCTGCAAAACCTTTCATGGTCTTTCCAGATCAAGCATTTTAAAATCAATGTATTACAGGAAATATCACATGTAATGTATGAGTGTGCAAAGATATGAATGTAACAGTAAAACGTAACACATTGCATACACTTATAGTGTAATCGACTTCCAATCTGATTAATTCATCATTTGCAACAAGTTATGCACACACAGATTGAAAAACAAAAAATTTGATTTCATTGATTATCAATCCATAAGGTATAATCAAATGATAACAAAATTAAAGTGGCATATAGTGCCAACAACTCTTACGAAACAACCAGAATAGAAACTACAATCTTTCAGACTCAGAACATATAATCCTGCAACCCTATGCTGATTCAAATGAGTCCATAGAGTCTCCATCAGAGGACTCTGCATTAGATGAGTTGTTTTCCCTTCGTTGATGATTAATGTCAATTTTTGCTTCAAGTTGTGTAACTCTTTCATTCAGATGTCTAAATTGATCAACAACAAACCTTTCAAAGTTTGTTTCAGGAAAGAAATTTGTTGATAGGGGGAACACAGTTGTTGCTTAACCCAATCTCAGAAAAATATGTGGTTTTTATGATGACAACACATAATTAATAACACATGTATATTATGTGTTACATATTCTATGTGTACATATTATATTTGATGTTCTGTGTTAAATCTGTATGAGCATATATGTGAACATGATTGTGTTGGTCATTGCATATCACTGTGTTAAATATCTGATTTTATATGTGTATGCATGACATATGTTTTTGAAAAAGGGAAACCACGTGCACTTTAGTTGAACTTTAAATATGTGGCAAAACAACAGTTTTAAGTCGATTACATTATGGGGTGAATCGATTAAAACTCGTGTGTTTGCACAAAATATTTTCAAGTGTGCTGTAAGATTTTTCAAGAAGAAAAGTTTTCAAAATTGTGCTAAGTATTGTTGCTTAATCGATTGCATGTGATTTGTATTCGACTGAGTTGGTTGATGTTTTGAAAAACTGTTAAATGCTTGTCACAACTAACATAACAGTCCTATTTTTAATTGTGTTGACCAAGCATTAAATGATAGTTGATTGAATTAATTGAACATTCGATTAATTGTTGTGATTGCTGCTAAATTGTTATAACTGAAGGGTACATTCGATTACGTTAGTAGCAAAGTCGATTAAAATGCGTTTGATATGTGTTTAACTATAAATTAATGCTGATTTGAATTATGTAAGAACTTTTGTGATTCTAACACTTTCATATTCTTTACAGAAAGTTATATGATCTTAGAGAGAAGGGAAAAGCCCTAAGAATCAAGATTGATCGTGGTGATCAAGGATTCTGAGATTTGTTGAGGAGCAAGACTAGCTGTGTTTCAAACGTCAGATCAATTTGCACATTTGGGTGTTTACTGTGTGATCAGGATTTGCAATCTTGTGAAGATTGGCTTGGTTTCCCTGTTGTGATTACAAGAAGAACAGTGGTGTTCTTGACTTTGAGGGTGCCTCAAAGGGGTTAGACAGCAGAAGAGGGTGTTCTTGTTATTGGTCTTGTTGTTGACTGTCTATATTAGATTAGAGGGTTAGAGAGGTGTTTTATATTTTTGACGTGAGGTCTCTATAAAAACCTTGCTGTAAAAACCTTGATCTTTATAGTGCATTGGCTTCCTGTGGTTGGAAGGACACTGGATGTAGGCTTGGCCGAACAAGTATAAAAACACAACGTTTGAATTTTATGATCCCTACCCTCTTTTATTCATTTGATTAAGTTCTTTGCATATTCGATTAAGTTTCCACTGCAATTCAAATCACTTACCTTGCGATTCAAGAAAAGTGTAAAGGCATCACATTTTGTGAAAAAGATTTTAAAAGTTTTTGTTTTTACACTTCACCAATTCACCCCCCATCTTGGTGTGAGAAATTGAGCCATTCTTTTTTAACATAAACTAATTTCCATACCATTTTCTATTATACTACCCTTTTCAAAATGTGGCAATTTAAATCTTGAGTTATTGTTACCCTTAAAGAAACAATTAACTCAAGACAAATACAAAATGACTTCTGAAATAGGACTTCTAAATTTTCTCATGACTACAAAACAAAATATAAGAAGTCCTTATTCTAAAGTTATTTCCATTAAAAATTTCTTTGTTGAATCAATAGTAAATAGAAATCTATTCTTATTGTAGATATATTTTTGATCCAGGAGGAAAGAAATAAACCAAATTTGTGCTTCTTTATATCTTCTCGATTTGAGGACAAATCGTTTTTCAAGAGGGGGGGTATGATGGAAACCGATTTAGACAATTCCATTCAAAGGAGTATCAACTCAAGATAACGCTAAGAAAAGGAAGTTAAAGAAGGAATTTTAAAAGCTCTTTCCTGATTTTCTTTCTCTAAGTCTTAGAAGGATTCTCTTTTAATACTTATATTGTTGTTTTTGTAGGGTCTATTAAGGCTTGAAGATCATGGATCAACTAGCCAAGAAGCTTGTTAAACCTGACTAGCAAAGGAACCAAGCTAGGAAGAAAAACGAGTGAATTCTGGATTTAGCAGCATGGCTTCTGGATTGGACTCCTGAAGGATTTTTCCTTTTGGATTCAAATTTAGCTCAGCCGAAAACCTCTTAAAGCATGGGATGCGTGACCTGTTAGCTGAAGCCTATTGCACAATTATTTTTTGAATTTGGGAGGGAAATTTGGTAAGAAACATGGCTCATCTTTACCTATAAATAAGAGAGTCATGCCTATGTAATTCTTTACTTTTGAGCTTAGTAAAATGTTGTTGAATTCATTTTCAACCTTAATGCTCTTGAGTCAAGCTTTTATTTCGACTTCCCTATTTTTCCTTTAGCTTCCTTCCTTAGTAGGAAGGCCTTCTGAGTTGTGAGGCCTCATCCACACACCTCTCTTCCACTTAAACACATCAAATACTTCATTCTAACTCCATTTTTCACTGCATTTTTGTCCATTGTTGTGCTACTCTGTTTGGAGCTTCTTTTATGTGATTCCAACTAGGAGTGGCTTACATCAGTTGTCGAGTACTAGGAGTGGTGTAAATACTCAAGGAAATCTCAGCAGGGTGTTGAGTACTACGAGTGGTGTAAATACTCAAAGGAAATCTTGGTGAGATAGCTGAGTATCAAGAGTGGTGCTAATACTCAATTGTAATTGTGTGAAGATTATTGTGGAACCCTCTATGGAGAAGACTAGACGTAGTTCAGTTGGAGCGATCCAGTATAAAATCTCTTGTGTTATTCTCTCTTCTCTTTGTTAACCGATCCTCTTAGAAAACATGTAGTTGAGCTAAACATTTGAAAATACAAGAACTGCCAAGCTCAACGATTCTTTATTTCTAAAGGAAGTTCTTACAAACGTTGCAGTAGAAATTATTCTGATTAACACGTTGATCCTTACAAAGTCTATATTTTAAGTCAAGTGCCTAAGCCTTAAAAGAATACTTCACGCGACTACGTGCTAGATCGGAAAGGTTGAGAAAATGTTTTCGATAAACACTATTTAATCCTCCCTTCTAGTGTTTTTCATGTACTTCAAGGCCCATGATTAAATTTAACATGGATGACTTCCTCAACTTTCAAGGTTCTAGAGTTATAAACTCTAAACGCTCTTGACGCTTCTGAGTAAACAAGCATGCTCCCTTCATCACTTATGGAGTCAAACTTTCCCAAATTATCCTTGGTATTTAATACCAAACATTGACAACCAAAGGGATGAAAATAAGAAATATTTGGCATTTTGTACTTCATAATTCATAAGGAATTTTGTTGAGGATTAACCTAATGTAAACTTTGTTCTAAATGTAGTAGGTAGTGTTAACTACTTATGCCCAGAAGTGTTTAGGAGAGTTAAAACCGTTTAACATAGTTTTGGTGATCTCTTATAGAGATCTATTTTTTCTCTCAATGACTCCATTTTGTTGTGGAGTCCTTGGACTTGAAAAGTTGTGTTTAATGCCAAAGTTTTCAAAAAAGTTTTCGAAAAACTCATTTTCAAGTTCTCCTCCATGGTAACTTCAGATACATATAGTTTTCAAATTCTTTTAAGTTTCTCCCCTTTTACAGAGTTTGCAAAAAGAATTAAAAGCCTTGCCTTTATGAGTTAGAACTATGATGAATTAATATTTTCTCAACTTCACTTAGCTTATTGTAGTAGATTTAATTAGGGAATTGTGCTTGAATGTCCATTATTTCCCTAGTTTTGCTAGTTGTGCTTAATTTGACGAGTAATTCTTATTTTAATTAATTTAAATTATCTTAATTTAATTATTTCTATTATTAATTGCAACGGAATTTTTGGAATTATATTTTGGAACTGTAAGAGAGTTGTCACGTCAACAAAAAATTTCCACCTCAGTGTTTTATGTTATTTAGTTAGTAATTTCGTTTTTGTAAGTTTAGGCTGACTTTAGTGCTTTTGGGTTCAATTTTGGTCTTTTTGGGAGAGGCCCAAAGTGTGGGCAGATTTGGCACCTAGAGTTTAGTGCTCATTCCTCTCAAGCTCTCTCATTCTACCTTTTTTCAAATTTAGCTTTTAAGGTGAGCTCCCATGGAGGTTCCATTTTCGTTTTCTCTTCTCTTTTGTATTGAATTTGTTTTCTAATTAATTGCAATCCCGTTTTCCATTTTTTCTCCATTCTCTTGCTCATTTTTGTTTCCCTTGCGTCTAATATTCTTGGAATTTGGTTGTTCGTTTTCATTCACGTTTTTGTGTTGCTGTTTAGTTCTGCATTTGCATTTTTGTGTTGGTGTTGTGTTACTGTTTCATTTTTCATTTTCCAATTCTGTTTCTATTCTTTTTTCACTTTTGTGCATCCATTTTTAGTTTTAGTTTTCACTTCTTCGCCTTTTGATGAATCATTATTTTCCTCACTTCACTTAGTTTACTGTACTAAAATTAATCAGGAAATTGTGCTTAATTGTCCAGTATTTTCCCGTTTTTACTGATTGAGCTTAATCCGATCAGAAATTCTTATTTTACTTAATTTGAATCATCTGAGACTAATTATTCACATTATTGAGTGTAGGGAAAATTCTGCAAATATTCTAGGACATTTGGAAGAAGCTTAATTTCCACACTGTATTATTTACTTGGAAGGAGCTGCACTTCATTGATTTATTTTGTGTGTTGAAATAGAAAATTTGATTTGGAACTACTACACATTTCACGTCCAAGAGAAGTCCAAGGAAATGCTAAAATTTTTGATACTTTATCAATTAATTGAAGAAAGAAGGATGCACATCATCTAAGGTTGGAATTCTCGGTCTTATTGTAGCAAATTGAATGGAAAAGAGGAAAGGACCACTTGCAAGTAAGCTCACGGTTTTTAGTTGGAAAATAACAAGTGTGCTGCCACATTCTCAAAAGTGAATGCCACGGCCATACCAAACCATCCACATAAATCTTCTTCCTTGTAAAGCACATGGAAAGTGGGAGCCACCTTTGGAAAATTGTGAAAGCATAAGGACATAATGGAGGGGCCACCACTTTGAAAGCTTACGTGAAAGTGGAGGATCTACAAAATGCAAAGTTTTTGGTATTTGAAACACATGGCCCCATGGTGGACAATTCATTTGGCATGATATGAATAAAAGAGAAGGTGGCCATATTGGAACTTGGAAGCTAACGGCAGGAGTGCAAAATAAAGTTTGCAGAAGCATCATTTTTAATTGGAGTATACAAATGCTAAATTATGGGGTCCATTGTGTTCCAGAAAAACTCACCACCACACGGTTTTCTTCATTCAATTGGCATCACATGAATATAAAAGGGAGCCACAACTTCACGGTTTTGACCTTGTTTGCTGCAGAATTTTTGAAGTACTTTTCCACTTAGGAGATCATGGTTTTGAGAAGAGAAATATGCAGCAAACCTCACTTTAAAATAGAAGGAAGGGACCGTATGGATGCTCATGACCGCATGAAGCATCTCAAAAATCAAGTGCAGAATTTTACTGAAGGAGCTCCACGGCCACCATGCAAGCATTTAGCAAACTGCATAATTTTGAATATAAGTGGGAGTCATCACCCATGGAATGTCATGGTTTATTTTACATTATCTTGGGAAGGCACACGGTCCATGGAAAGCAAGTGAATTCACGCTTGAAGAGATGTGCAGACTGGTTGGTGTTTGACGTGCTCTTCCACTCCACACAAACTTTTGATTTTGGATATTCATTTGGAGTAGAGCACATGGTTGGTGCAGCTCATGGAAGAACACGGTCCAGCAACAAGGAGTCCAGCACGTCCAGTAAAGGAAATACTCCATAATCTTGGTCTAGTTGAAGAAGACAAAGTCCAGCAGCTTGGAAGCATGGAGGAAGGCACGGAGGCTGCACATCCAACAACCACAATCACGACCTGATGGAAGTAGAAGAATTGAGAAAGGAGCCCACGACTCCAACGTGAAGAAAGCTGGAGACAACAAAACGCAAATTCTGGTGGATTGAATGAAAGAGGGCCCACCTTCTTGATTTTTGCACATCTAGAGTAGGAGAAAGTCAGCAACCTACGGGGACAGAAGACAAAACCTGCTAGAAACATGGATGGAAACAAGGATGGCAGGCAGAATAGGTGTGGATTCACGGTTATAAAATGGCAGCAGGCAGAGAAGAAAAAGGAATTAGATTTTAGAGTAGAATTTTAGGAGTAGTTTAGGACAGCCATGGAAGAGGCTCTCGCCTCTTCCTCTTTCTCTTCCGTTTTCTGAGTTTCCATGTCAAACAGTGCAAAAATGTAGTTTTATTTCTCAAGCAGTATAAGTTTGTCATGCTCATTTAATTTTTACGTGTTCAAGAATTTTATTTTCAAGTGTTGAAAGTTTGGGTGAATTTCATTTCCAGTTCAGTACTTTTCATTTTATTGTCTCTTCTATTTTTACCGTTTAATATTTTCTAAAACGTTAAAATTCTGTCAATGTATTTTTCTGGACATCTTCTTTTCAGACGTTGTTTTTACCGTTTATTTTTATGGATACTTTTGGTAAATTTTAATTACAATGTTTTTACCGTTTCTGCATAATTACTGTTCTATTTTTACTATCTTTCATTGTTCAGTTTTTATTGTCTTTTAAATTTATTTCAGTATTTTCAATTTTTGTTGTCTTATTGAATTTCCAGTTTTAATTTTATTTTCCGCACAATCACAAAAGCATCCACAAACCCCCCCACTTCGTGTAAAAAAATCTGAGACTAAACCGACACAAATTGGTCCTTGAGAGACGACCTAGGAGTCACTTCCTAGTTCCAGGTTTTTTTTTTGTTTTAGATTTTTGTTGTGTTTTTAGATTATGTTGTGTTAATATATGTTTTGTCTTTTATATTTTTATTGTGTTGTGTTTTGTATTTAGTTGTTATATTTAAAAAAAAAAAAATTGTTGATGTTCTGTCTTGTTTGTGCCTGTAGCATGTTTAATTGTGTTGTGTTTTATCTTGTGTTGTGATGTGATGTTCTATTTTTTGTATGTGTGTCGTATGTATTTTGTCTGTTAATTAAAAAAAAAAAAAATTTGTTCTGTCTTGTGTACGTATTGCATGTATAAATGTGTTGTGTTTTATCTGTTTCGTAATTTAGTTTTTAGTTTTTAGTTTTTATTTTTCCATGTCTACCTATTTTAATTTCATGAATAGTGCTTATTCTACGAGTGCCTATAATCATGATTCTCTTTCTGCTTGGTACACTGATTGTAATTCTGCTGAATTCTATGATGAGAATTATGTGGATCATCCTCAAATTCCTGAGAGCGCTCCTTGTGAGCGGGTCCCACCTACAAAGGATGATATTCATTGCGTTCTAAGCGCTGGACTGATATATCTGCTCCCTAAGTTTCATGGTTTTGCCGGAGAATGCCCACATAGACATTTGGAGGAGTTCCACATCATGTGCTCTTCAATGAAGCCTCCACATGTCCCTCTTGATCACATTTTCTTGAGGGCATTTCCGCACTCATTACAAGGAGCAGCTAAGGATTGGCAAGACTCTCTTCCTCTAGGATCCGTTACCGATTGGGGATATGTTGAGCTTCAGTTTCTGAACAAATTCTCCCCTGAGCAGTATGGATACATCAACGATCCTGAGTGGAATGATCTTAACAACGAATGGTACAATACCCCACAAGATCATTATCTAGAACCACCATTCCAGAATACTTTCATGCCTACACCAGTCCAACAACAAGAGAGTCAGCAATATGATGCTCCTGCCCAAGTAGCTCCTCAGCCTTCTACTTCTGAACCTACAATGAAGGAGTTAATGGAGCAGATGACCATGCAGAATATTCAGTTCGAGCAAATCCAGCAGAAAACTCAAGCTGCCATGCAGAATCTGACTGATCAGATAGGGCAGATGTCTACTCATGCACTTGAGAAGACTGATGAACATCCTGAGGACGAGGCAAGAATAAGCAATACTTATGACCTAGGTAGACCACCTTCATCTTCCACCGCTCTACCAATCTTCAAGGAAGAGGAGGTAAGCATACCTCAGCATGATTATGCTATTCATGATTATGTTGTTAAGAATTTTGCTGTGAATTGGTATGCTGATAATTACATTGTTGCTGAGCATGTTTTTAATTCTCCTTCTGAACATGAATCTGATCTTGTTATTGATATTGACTCTACATTTGAAATTTATTCATGTTCTAAGGATATAACTATTGTTCAGCCTGTTACACTGGAATTGGGTGTCATACCTCTGCATGAAATTTCTTTGGAACCATTTTGCACTAACCATGTTGCAGGAGGTACGTATAAACTTGATGACCAGACACCCACAAATGAAGACAAAGGTGCGAGTACCCAGAATTGTTTCAACAACAATGGGCACCTGCTGAACCTGCTCATCAACAATAACTGCTCAGATCCAGCTGTGGAAAACATTTCCCTGCTTGATCAGATATGGAGGATGAAGCAGTTCGTCCTCAAAACTTCCTTGCTGGATTCTGAAGACATCTCCCTGATGATCCAAAACTGGCAGCTTCCACCATAACCTACGGGAGTTTGCATTTTCTTTCTCTCCCTTTTTCCTGCTTTTATTGCACTTGTCCATAATATGTTTCCTGTTTTCATTGCTGATGTATGCTTAGAACACATTGAGGACAATGTGTAGTTTAAGTGTGGTCTATTGGGAGAGATTCTGAATTTTATTTGTTTTGTGTGTGAAATTTTTTCTGTTTTGAGTGTTAAATTTTTTCTGTTTCAAATTGGTTTTAGTGTGTTTTGTGTGCAATAAATTTTACATTTTTTTCTTGATTTCTGGAGTTTGTCTAAGTTGTAGATTTTTCCTTCACTTTATTGATACTTAGTTTGAAATCCTTACTTTTCTCTGCTTGGAAAGATGATTATGCGTTTAAGAGGTTGATTTCATTGTGACAAATATACCCTGTGTGAGATCTGAGCCAATTTATGTTCTTTCTTGTGTGATATGTCTCTTGATTGCTTGCACATATGCCTTGGCTTGATTCTTTTTGATAATACTTGATCGATATGCATGTTTGGAAGTGATAAAGGCAATTTTATTTCTTGAGCCTCTTTAGCCAAATAAGCCTACCTTGTTATTATCCTTTGATAACCCCTTTGAGCCTATACTTCTCCCATTTCTTTGTGTTGAAGCTCATACACTGATCCTAAGTGAAAAACAAATGATTACCTTAACCTTAGGAAAGTCTGGAGCTATAAAAGTGTTTTGTGAATAAATGTGGTCTCCTTGGGAATTTTGATGAATTGGCTAGTTGGTTCCTCATCATGTTCTGAAAATATAAATTATATCCTGTTGTGTGATAGAGAGAGAAAAGAAAAAAAGAGACAGGATGAAGAAGAAAAAACAAAATTATGAAAAAAAAAATGAATTATATAATTTTGTGAATAATGGAGTCGAGAAGAGGATCGAATTAGAGGTTGGGTGAAATTTTACTGTATTTCCACTTATTCCACATTGCTCCTCTATTTCTTTTGGGCTATACCTACTTATCCATATTTATCCTCCCCTGTCCTTGGCCCCATTACAACCCTGAAAGACCTTTAGATCTGAACATGCATACGTTTAAGTATTGAAAATTAGAAGCTTGCCAAGTCTGTGTGTGTTTGCTTTCTTGAGTATATTGAGTTGAAATTATTTACCCTAGACACTTGAGAGAAACACTGTAGTGCATCTGTGAGGTTATGTTATTTTTGAATCACCTCTTAAGCTGATTGATTATTTTTCCGTGTATTGAATTGCTTGGAAGATTTCTGTAAGTATCTGCTTTATTTGATTTGTGTTGGATATTGTCTACTTCTTTTCTCTGTCCAGAATTCTTGAGAACTTTGTAAATTCTGTTTATTTTCTTGCGAGTTTTTATTTTCTGTATGTTGAGTCTCTGTTAATCCTTTGAAGTCCTTTGAACTATTCCCTGATTCGCGTCTTGATTTTGCCCAGGAGTGCAAAAGACTAAGTGTGGTCTATTTTGATGAATCATTATTTTCCTCACTTCACTTAGTTTACTGTACTAAAATTAATCAGGAAATTGTGCTTAATTGTCCAGTATTTTCCCGTTTTTACTGATTGAGCTTAATCCGATCAGAAATTCTTATTTTACTTAATTTGAATCATCTGAGACTAATTATTCACATTATTGAGTGTAGGGAAAATTCTGCAAATATTCTAGGACATTTGGAAGAAGCTTAATTTCCACACTGTATTATTTACTTGGAAGGAGCTGCACTTCATTGATTTATTTTGTGTGTTGAAATAGAAAATTTGATTTGGAACTACTACACATTTCACGTCCAAGAGAAGTCCAAGGAAATGCTAAAATTTTTGATACTTTATCAATTAATTGAAGAAAGAAGGATGCACATCATCTAAGGTTGGAATTCTCGGTCTTATTGTAGCAAATTGAATGGAAAAGAGGAAAGGAGCACTTGCAAGTAAGCTCACGGTTTTTAGTTGGAAAATAACAAGTGTCCTGCCACATTCTCAAAAGTGAATGCCACGGCCATACCAAACCATCCACATAAATCTTCTTCCTTGTAAAGCACATGGAAAGTGGGAGCCACCTTTGGAAAATTGTGAAAGCATAAGGACATAATGGAGGGGCCACCACTTTGAAAGCTTACGTGAAATTGGAGGATCTACAAAATGCAAAGTTTTTGGTATTTGAAACACATGGCCCCATGGTGGACAATTCATTTGGCATGATATGAATAAAAGAGAAGGTGGCCATATTGGAACTTGGAAGCTAACGGCAGGAGTGCAAAATAAAGTTTGCAGAAGCATCATTTTTAATTGGAGTATACAAATGCTAAATTATGGGGTCCATTGTGTTCCAGAAAAACTCACCACCACACGGTTTTCTTCATTCAATTGGCATCACATGAATATAAAAGGGAGCCACAACTTCACGGTTTTGACCTTGTTTGCTGCAGAATTTTTGAAGTACTTTTCCACTTAGGAGATCATGGTTTTGAGAAGAGAAATATGCAGCAAACCTCACTTTAAAATAGAAGGAAGGGACCGTATGGATGCTCATGACCGCATGAAGCATCTCAAAAATCAAGTGCAGAATTTTACTGAAGGAGCTCCACGGCCACCATGCAAGCATTTAGCAAACTGCATAATTTTGAATATAAGTGGGAGTCATCACCCATGGAATGTCATGGTTTATTTTACATTAGCTTGGGAAGGCACACGGTCCATGGAAAGCAAGTGAATTCACGCTTGAAGAGATGTGCAGACTGGTTGGTGTTTGACGTGCTCTTCCACTCCACACAAACTTTTGATTTTGGATATTCATTTGGAGTAGAGCACATGGTTGGTGCAGCTCATGGAAGAACACGGTCCAGCAACAAGGAGTCCAGCACGTCCAGTAAAGGAAATACTCCATAATCTTGGTCTAGTTGAAGAAGACAAAGTCCAGCAGCTTGGAAGCATGGAGGAAGGCACGGAGGCTGCACATCCAACAGCCACAATCACGACCTGATGGAAGTAGAAGAATTGAGAAAGGAGCCCACGACTCCAACGTGAAGAAAGCTGGAGACAACAAAACGCAAATTCTGGTGGATTGAATGAAAGAGGGCCCACCTTCTTGATTTTGGCACATCTAGAGTAGGAGAAAGTCAGCAACCTACGGGGACAGAAGACAAAACCTGCTAGAAACATGGATGGAAACAAGGATGGCAGGCAGAATAGGTGTGGATTCACGGTTATAAAATGGCAGCAGGCAGAGAAGAAAAAGGAATTAGATTTTAGAGTAGAATTTTAAGAGTAGTTTAGGACAGCCATGGAAGAGGCTCTCGCCTCTTCCTCTTTCTCTTCCGTTTTCTGAGTTTCCATGTCAAACAGTGCAAAAATGTAGTTTTATTTCTCAAGCAGTATAAGTTTGTCATGCTCATTTAATTTTTACGTGTTCAAGAATTTTATTTTCAAGTGTTGAAAGTTTGGGTGAATTTCATTTCCAGTTCAGTACTTTTAATTTTATTGTCTCTTCTATTTTTACCGTTTAATATTTTCTAAAACGTTAAAATTCTGTCAATGTATTTTTCTGGACATCTTCTTTTCAGACGTTGTTTTTACCGTTTATTTTTATGGATACTTTTGGTAAATTTTAATTACAATGTTTTTACCGTTTCTGCATAATTACTGTTCTATTTTTACTATCTTTCATTGTTCAGTTTTTATTGTATTTTAAATTTATTTCAGTATTTTCAATTTTTGTTGTCTTATTGAATTTCCAGTTTTAATTTTATTTTCCGCACAATCACAAAAACATCCACAAACCCCCCCACTTCGTGTAAAAAAATCTGAGACTAAACCGACACAAATTGGTCCTTGAGAGACGACCTAGGAGTCACTTCCTAGTTATACTGCATTCTTTATCTGTATCAAATTTGTATGACTGCGACAGTCGTATCACCTTTGTTTTGAGTTGTTGAATTGGGTTTATTCTGTTTCTAGATTAATCTCATATTATGCATTTGAAGTTCAGTTTCCAATTTGTTTGTGCAATTCCAGATAGTCTTTGTTACAGTATTTAATGTAAATGGAAGCTTAATAGGTTTGGGTTGGTCATTAGTGTTGTTGTAGTGTTTTCCTTTATATTTATGACCATTCATTGTGATTCTGCCACTGTTACCCTGCATCACGTTCAATCTCTTGTGTACTTGTGATTAGGACACGCTTAATGGTCTAATTTAGGTTGATTATCGCTTAATTAATTAATCTATTCGGTGCATAATTAATGAAACAAGGTGCATTTTATTTGCTTAATTCGTTTTTGTGAAAATATGAGTAGTCTTTGCTTAGTTGATTAATTCTATTAGATTAAGGGTGAGAGAGCGAACAATTTATTGCTAATCAAGGATTGAAAGCATTGTAACTAAACTAAAGACCAACCTAACTTTAAATTGTGTTTGAATTTGTTGGTTGTTAATTGTAAGTCGTACAAAATTGTCCAATCTCACCCCTATGTGTTTAACCTATTGTCTGAACCACATTGGTGCTTGAGAGACGACATATGAGTCACTTCCTAGTCTATACTACACTTAATTGCATATTAATTTGATTCGGGTACAGCCTCGATCAAACTATAACCGAAGTCCATCTAGAAAAATCATCTACTACTATTAATCCATAGCGTCTACCTCTCACAAATGTAGTTCTTCTAGGAAAAAATAAATCTATATAAAACAACTCAAGAGGTCGTTTAGTTGAAACCATATTTTTACTTTTGAAAGATTCCTTGACATTTTTTCCCCTTCTTGTAAGCACTACAAAAGATTGTATCATTATATGATACTTTCGATAGTCCTCTAACGAGATCATGGCGTTTGACACTACTACAATTTTGCATATTACTAACGAAATATTACCAGCGGATTTTTGTAGTATGAGATTAATCTCATGATTGTATTTTCTAATACCCTACATTGATTGTTTTAAAAAAAAACATTATATCCACCTCACATAATTGACTTGTGCTAAGTAGATTACGTTTAAGACCATGTATTAAAAAAACATTATTATGGATAGGGATATGTTTGTACATATCTTTCAAATTCCTATGATTTTTCCTTTTTGGTTTCCTCCAAATCTGACCGATCCTTCCTTCTTGTCCCTTAGGTTTTAGAACATACATTTTTCTCCCATCATGTGACGTGAGCAACTACTATTTAGGTACCATAACAAGGTTTTCCTTTTGGTCATCAAACATATTTGTAAGAGGAATTATATGGCTCTTAGGTACCCATAACATGTCAAGTCTTGACTTGTTAGACACATACATTTTCTTCTTTTCAGAATACAATGTATCAATATTGGACCTAGTGAACTTAGTGTGTTTGGTTCTATTGATGGGTTTTGCGTTTGGTATTTTATACCCTAGACCTTGTTTGTTAGAAGGATGCCTACTTTCTTTTAGTAAGTGATCTAGCCTAGCATTTCCTTCAAGTGTTCTACTTAATATCTTAGTGAGGGTGTCATTTTCATGCCTAAGGGATTCTATGTGTTTGACGTTTTTTGGCTATGGTTATATCCACTACAAGTTTTTTATTTTTTAGCCTAGTTTCCTCCTTTTCTTGTTCAAAGACACTCAACCCTATCCTAAGGTTGCTAACTTTTTGTTGTAGTGTCTTCACATTATGCTTAGATCTAGTTACTTTATCTTTTAGATTATTTCTTTATGCAAGGAGTTCTTTTCGTTGATTACATAAATCCCTATATGTGCTAGACAATATGGATGAGTACGATAGCAATTCATAGTATGCATTTCATCCTCGTTAGATGTGTCCAGGTCCTCCCAAGGGCTCAACGAACTTTTTTTTCATTTTTTCAATCTCGGTACATTATGATATGAAATGTCCAGGTTTGTTGCAGTCATAACAGATAGTTGTGTCTTCTAGTCATTTGCCTTTCTTTGAGGTAGATTTAAAGTGTCTACTCTTGAATATTGTACCTCTTCTTTTCCTTCACATAGACTAAAGCTTTCTTAAAATTATTCGGAGCTTCTCTTCATCGTTTTCGTTCATTGTGAGTCTTGCTCATCATCTGACTCCTGGTAGGATTCATCAGTTCTGAAAGCTTTGGTGGGTGGTTGTTATTCGTGAAATTTCTAAATGGTTAGATACGACTACAAGAGTGTGATATGTGATTTATTGGATTGAAACTCAAGGGATGAGATGTTGATGTAATTGTTTCCATGACAATTACTTAGTATTAGTGTGAATGTCACATTGTTGTTACTAACCATGAGGTGTGGTAGTGGTTGTGTCATTAGTTATGCCTTCTAGCTATACTTCGTTAATATGAGGTTGTACCTTTCTTCTTTCGAGGGGTAGAAAGGTAAATTTCTTCGTCTTTGAAAGGATTGAAAGAGATAGGTCTCTTCGTCCATGATAGGTGGCGAAAGGAACTGAGATTCGAGTATTGTCCTTTCCTCTTGAGAAGGGTAGAAAGGGATGGATGTGTCACTCGTAGGGTTCCAGCTCATGCTAAGCTTAGTGTTGATGTGAGCAACTTAGTGTTTTTACTCATAATGATTGATATTAGTACTAATTACCTTTAATGGACAATTTGTGTAAAATTAATAGGTTGACCACAATTCCTTTTAATGAAATTTATGGTTTGTTATTGTATTACTTGTTATAGCCTTACAATTTATTAATGTATTGATGTATGGGTAAGTAGGTTGGTTAGAGTTTGTTCAACTTTGTAAGTATTTTCTATAAAAGAAAATAATTTTAAAAAATATATATAATAAATACACAACATTTAAGTATTATTTTTATAAGTCATTTTTAATTTAATTAATTATTATTTTAACAAAATGAACATAAATTTACTTTCTTTTGTATATAAGATTTAGTTTTTCTCAGTTTGTGTAACATCCCATTTTAATAGTATAAAAATACCAAAATGAAATGTTACATAGATGCTAAAAGAACAATTAGGTAAAACAAACGTCCTTCAAAGAAGATATCTACTTTTGTAGATCTATCTAACAACTCATTTGCTTCTCCTTCACCTCTAGCATGGAACAACTCAAAAGGTGAGTTCTTAAGCTCACACCATTAGATGATCATCGCGAAAGAGAAACAACATACAAAGACAAGCAATAGAAAAGCAATGGTAAGCTAGTTTACAATTGAGGAACGATATATATATATATAAACTCGTTTAAAGCATGTTACATACAACAAACATATCACTATACAATCATCAAACACTTTTATGCAGGAAACTTATTATGAATGGAATATCCGGACTTAGAATGATTGTCGAGATATGGCAGGTTGTGCACTTATGGTGTCTTCTATTGCTTTGCAAAGCCATTGTCAATGGGTTTCACCCTATCACACTCACAAGGTTAGTCTGTTCCGCACCTTGGAGCATACTTGAAGCCCTAAAGACTAAGATCTCCTGTTACTCCTCAAAACATGGATCAATCCTCTCTATGTGAGAATGAAAGACCATTGCAGTTTCAGGATAACCCCAAAGACTAAGCTCCTGCATTCATTCTAAACGTAGTTGAACCTCACCAAGAGGATTCACTTTGAAACTTACTTTCACCACTTTGAAACCATACTTTGAAATCGCATACTTTCACTTTTAATCTCAACTCATGACTTTGATGCTCATACAACTCATACACAATCATACATCATTTCCAATTGATTAAATACATCATTCAAATCAATTAAAATCAAGGAATGAAAGGGTAAACCAAAATCCTAGACCAAACGCTTAGCTCATACTGAGCGACCACAAAGTTCTCTTGCACAACGACCCAACTCGTTGTGCGAATACATAGACAGTACCCTCAGACCCCAAAACTCTCGCTCAACTACCCTGCTCGTTGTACGAATAAAACTTATAGTGCTCCCAAACCTCAACCCCTCGCTCAATGACCCTGCTCGCTCTGCGAAAACAGAAATAGTGGGTTGTGCTCACTCACCTCTTGCTTAGCGCAAAAAATCTATTCACTCAGCTAAAGCTCATTCGCTCGGCACACCAAGTTTGTTTGCTCAACGAGACTGCATAATTTTGAAACACCAAAACTGCATAATTTGCGCATGTCAACCACTCCTGACCACTTTTATGCACCTTTCCCAACTTCTAACACTCTTAGATCATATTATACCATCAATTAAACTTAGAAAACTTCATGCAAACCATCCTCAACTCATTTTCAAGTGACTACTACAAGGTTCTACTCCATAACTTACCAAAATATCACTTTATAGATCCAACTTGGATTCTACTAGTTTTAGCTTGTTTTTAAACAAGTTAGGGACTCTAACAAGTCCCAAAAGACTCAATAACATCAACCAAAATGACCAATTACTCATAGAACCCCCAATTCAAGTTTTCATTAGTCCAATTCCAAGAATTTAGTTCTAAACCAACATTTACACTACCCAATTATCACCACATACTCATAACTCAAATTCTTTCCATTTTAAATATTTGAGCAAGTCACAAAACAACTCCCAATTCACCACCCTTCTTCACAATTTCACTACCTAGGATCCATCTTTTCTTCAAAAACACCATTAAAACTTATGCGATTCAACTCTTTAATCTCTAAACTTCATAATACACATTCCAAATAGACAATTTAACATATCAACATTCAATTCCACTTCAAATAAGCATATAATACAATTCACAACAACATTTCATCATCACATACCTAAAATACCCAATTAACTTGGTTATAACTAGCATTAAACAGACTTTTCACTCCAAACAATTAAATACTCATATAGAACATTAATTAAAGAAAAATCTAGCTTCCCTTACCTCTAAACCAATCGCCAAACTTCTCAAAATGCTCCCCCGATTACTTGAACCGCAAGGAATACCTAGACAAACCTACGAAGCACCAAATTGAAAACGGATAGAGTTCTTAGAACTCTAGATGAATCAAGAACATGTAGGAGACGCATGATTACACATGCAACAATACAATATTCCTCTAAAACAGATTTAGGAACGAAAGGAAAAAAAGGAGTCGAAACTTACTTGCTCTATTGAAATAACTGATCGGGTAGAATCATAGACGTCGTTGCGGAGTCGATTAGGCACCTCCTGACCGTCAAAGAGATGAGTCGGGAGTTAGAACTCTTAGAGAGAAGGTACATAACTCTAGAAAAGGGATTTATAGAGAGATGATACGATTTAAAATAATGAAACTCGTTTATAACAAAACTATTTATAATAAAACCTTTTAATATTAAAATAATCGAGTCTCACTATTTTTAAACTACCACTACTTCTAAAAATACCATTTATGGAGTTTTACCGTTTGCAAAAACAAATCTTGTTCTTTCTCTCAATTAAAAGACTAGAAATTATGTTCTTGTGTTCTCGTAAATACTTTCTTTTGTATATAAGATTTAGTTTTTCTCAGTTTGCAAATACAAATCATGTTCTTTCTCTCAATTAAAAGGCTAGAAATTATGTTCTTGTGTTCTCGTAAGCTAGTAAGCTAGTATTGTTGATAACAAAAACTTTCCAACAAGTTATATATATATATATATATATATATATATATATATATATATATATATATATATATATATATATTCAACCTCACTTGCAAAACAAATAACATCTATTATAAGATAAGTGGTGGTTAACTATATATTTAAATATCATTACAGGACAACGAATATGAAAACCTTCTAAAGAATATGAATTTGTCACCGTACTTATTTTTAGATCTGATATCAGATAACGAATGTCGAACATTTTCATTGAAAACTAAGAGTGAGATAAGTTCAAACAATTAAGTTTCAATAATTTTACATAGAATATATTTTAGGTTGAATTAAATTTACATCAAGTTAACGAAATAGTGTGTTCCGCTCAATTAATTTATAATAGCTAGTAAACGAATCTATCTATATTTAAAACATATTCTATAAAAGGTAAGAGATATTGAAACACCTGTATTTTACAATTACATTACTAAATTAATTACTTTTATTAAAGGGTGGGACCTGTACATGAGACAACACCGCTTTTAAAATATAAAAACCTCATGCATTAATTCATGAGTCTAACATTATATTAACCTAAGTAATTACTATATTAAAAAGAGTAATCACTCTCTTCCTTTTATGTTAAGAAATATATCTACGACATAGTTCCTATATAAGATTATTTCACTCATAAATTCCCATCAATGTTTTCAAAACAATTATTTAATCAACCATAAATTATAATACATTTTTACGAATAAAATTGTATTGAAAAGTAATATCTATATATACATAATATTATATCACTATAAATTTCATTAAATGTTTTAAAAAATTAAACTAACCAATCATAAATCATAGAGTTAAATATATTTTGATTTTTTTAATTAATAAAATCAGTCTATTTTCATATTTAGAATAACGTGAATTTAATTATTTTAATAAAATTTTGTTAAGTTTATTTAAAATTTCAAATACATTTTCAATTAATATTAGAAAAAATAATTATATTAAATAGTATAAATAACTTAAATTTTATATGTTTGAAAAATTAAATACATTTAACAAAATTTGATAAAAATATTAAATTCACGTATTTTAAGTTAAAAAATTTAAATTAAATTAAAGTTTTAAGAAACGACTAATTTTAATTAATAAACTAAATTAGATAGATTTTTTTACAGAAAAACTAATTTTAATTTTAACCCTAAATTATATTACATTTTTACAAATAAAATTCACCAATCTTTAAATGCAATTGCATTTTGCGTAAAGCATATCCATTTTGAAAGCCCACTCAGCACACTGTTTTTTCTTTCATGAAACCATCCTCAATGCCCCTTGATTATTTTCTCCTCAACAAGTCACTGCCACAACCACACACTATAAAATCCCCACAAACAAAACTTCACACCATCACAATCAAGTCTCTTGAATTTTCACAATCTTTGCACAACACAATGACCAACAATCCAACGCCAATCGCTAACAAAGACTCCGTTTCCTCCGAGGACCACCACATTGGATCCTCCTCCCAACGCACTCCACCACCGCCGCTACCACCATCGCCACCACCACCAACCACCTCCACCAATCAACATGTCACGAACCCATCTTCAAGTAAGCCACGTGGCAGACCCCTAGGTTCCAAGAACAAGTCAAAGCCCATCCCTCTGCCAGTGCCCCTACCCACTGAGCCCTCCGTAGAGGTTCTGGTTGTCACCGTGGATCCAAACAGGGACATCATGGAGTGCATCCTTGACATTGCTCACCAAGACCACATGAGCCTCTCCATCGTTAGTGCCATCGGCATGATCAATAGCGTAACCCTTCGCAACTCAACCCATGGTGCCCCATCCCTCGTGCTCCATGGGCCATTCAAATTACTCTCCCTCACTGGCTCCTACTTATACAGAAACGAATACACCCTTCACCTTGGAGCCACTCCTCCCCGTCCCTTATCCTTTGGAATCAACTTCTCCGCCGCTAACGGCGAAATCTTTACCGGCATCATCGGCGGCAGCGTCGTCGCAGGCGAGGGCGTCAGCTTGACAGTTTCCACCTTCAAGAATCCTGATATTTTAAAGTACTCTGCTGAAAGAGAAGAAGGGGATGACAATAACAGCGACAATGATCTTACAGAGGGTGGCGACGACCTACGTTCAATATAATCAGTTGTAGAGCTCGAGGGTGATGAATGATGTGAAAGTGAGTACAAGGAAACAACGACACAACAGATAACTTAGAAAGATGTCTGAATATATGTAATGTTCAACTTTTGTTTTTCTGCTGGTTCGTTTTGTTTTGTTTAGCTTTAGTTATTATATATAATGTGTCGTTGGAGTGGAATAAGAGGTGAAGTTCTCCACATAGTTTTATTTGCTTCTTTAGGTGGAAAGCTATTATGTGTGAAGAGGCATGCTTGTTCAATCAATATATCAATGAATTACTTCGATTAATAATGGTTGTGTTTACTGCTGGTGATAAATGAAAGAGAAAGAAGATAAGTTGCATGTTATTTACAACCCATATACACTTCTTTTAGAATATAAAATATCGAGCATTTAATTAAATAATTTAATTCTTGTTTATTTTTACGAGTTCTTTAAATTATGGGTTATTATTTCAGATTATTTTCATTAATTGAAAAGCAAGATGAATTTATTTTATTTGATACTTCTGATAAATCCATGTGCATCATATTCAACTACGAATTAACGATTGTTTGTGCACATCTCTCAAGTATCTAGAATGATCCAGCTCATTAGATACCAATGAATTGCATGCACGTATAAAGTTTGACACCTTTGTATATCAAATTTTAACTTCTTATTTCTAGTTTTGATGATAAAATAACGTACTATACTTCAAAGAATGTGATGCAATGATATTTAGTCGGTCTTATTATAGTGGCTTTGACCCAATACAATCCAACTTTTGGAACGTTAATATGAATATCACTTACCTTCAATGTTATTCTAGAATGTTAGCTAAACATTTTATGATTTAAATATTACTTTAGAAATAAAATTGAAAAATGAAGATTTAAAAATGAAGTAGAAATTGCTTAATAGGTCTAATTTAGAATTTCCTTAAAACTAAAAGTTTTGTTGTTTTGTATCACATCATTTCTAATTTCGTGAGGGAAAGAGAGATAGATAATCTCATGTACGTTAAAGAAAATGACATTTGGGGTGGTTAATATTTCATCTAAAAATTAAAGACGAGTACTATTATACATTTGATAGCTAAAATTTGTCCTTTACATGTTGAAAAAAATGATTTCACGAAAGACAAGATAAAAAATTAGAAGAGGGAAGGGTTGAAAAGTGTTTTGAAAAATTGATACGCATTTGAGTTGAAAAGTGTCCTTTACATTTCGACTTCTCTTTCTTAAACCTTATTCCTTTTTCCAGTTGAGTCAATCTGGCATTTGACCTTGAATTCGTCCACTGATTGATACGTTTAACCAAAACAAAATTGATTTAGGGTTTTTATTATCTTGGTACGTTTTGATGTTTGTGTGGTGGTATGTTTCTTTAAGCGTTTTGGTTCATGGTATGTTACCATCTTCGAGTGGTGTCAGGCAAATGTATGGCTATGAAATCTCCTTCATTTTGCTTGTTATTTGTTTATTCTATTTTTGGTTAGACAGATTAGAAATTAGAGAAAAAGAGATAGGAAATTTTACCGAGTTTACTATGATAAATAAAAGAAAAGTTTTAACAATAGAAATGAAAATTATAAAACTTAGTCATTTATGTTAAAAGTGATATGAAATGAGTTTTGGATAAGATAAAAATATTTATTTATAAATATTAGTCAATAATTTGAAAAACAATAAATTAATAATAGTAATGCAAAAATTAAATATTTAGACATTAATTATTATTATTTCTACCATCATTGACATATTATGATCGACCATTATCAGATTTAAAACGTCATACATAAACACAGTCGATTTTCTAATTCTCACACACTCACACGTAAATTTACTGACCCATTCTCCACTCCACACAATACACACATAAATTGGTTAAGTGATCGATTCTTTTACTTGCACATTAGAATAGGTTAGGAAACTGATTCTCCCACACACTCACACATGCTTATCAGTGGACATAAAACTTAATGAAGTTATCATCTTCACCAAAACCCACACATGATCCACATGTGAAACATTTATGGTACTTGATAACAATATAATGATAAAATAGTAGATTATCTAGAAAAATTCTTTCCATTTTTGACGAAATGAAATCATAGAAATATAGAATTGTATTTCAAATCCGTCATTAATCTGACTCCTAAATCAACACATTCAAACACGAAAAAAATATCTAATCCATCTCCAAATCCGCTCATACTCTGCATTTTACTCATTTGTAAGTCTAAAAGAGTCTTGACATTTTTCTTCAAAACTTATTTTATTTTCCAATTACTTGCACCTCTTTGTATTAATTGTTATCTATTTTAGGCAAGTGTAATTACTTAGCTAAACCTCTTTGTAGATATGTGTAGCAAAATGTAGATACAACATAACACTTTTGAGCTTGAAACCTTGATGTGGGGCTATGTGTCAAGTATGCAACCTGTGTACCTGCCAATCCAAGGAATTGTACCTCACTTTGTCATTTCTTTAAGGAAAATGATACTTTAACAACAACATTTGACAACAATTTGACATGGGACACGTGTCAAAGTGTGAGTGGTGCAAGTGGAAAATAATTTTTAAATATGAGAATGACGTGTTAACAAAATTGGGGCAGGGTTTCCAGCTTTGGGTTCCTTTTCTTTTTTTTTAGATTTTGAATCTGAGCAAGCTTCAAGAGAGAACCAAGAGCGCGAAACCTAGAAATAGTCTCCTCTTCCCTCCATCAAGCCACCCATTGTCGTTGGAGTGTCGTCGCTCCTAGAGAGAGTGTCGCTTCCTCCCACCCACCCATTTTCGTTGTCATCATTTTTTTCCACTTATAAGTAATGTGAAACCAACACTAGTGCAAAATACATTTTTTATAACTATTTTTTATATCGGTTAAAATCCACCAAGTATAAAAAGTGAAGCGATGGCAGTATCGTAAATAAAATAAATTTTTTTATACCTGTTACACTTAAAATAGGTGTAAAAAATAACATTGTGGCAAAATTATAATAAATAATAAAGATTTTTATAGCGGTTACATTTGAAATAGGTATAAAAGTTGTTTTTTTAAATCGGTTAAATTTATAACCGGTGTAGAACTGCAGTAACAAAAATGTAATATTAAAAAAATATTTCTAAATTACTAAAACCCACTTTCCCTCTTCCACGTTCACAACCAAGTCCCAAAACCCACACTGACCACACCCTCCCCTGGTGACCCCTATTTCCCTTCCTCTCGCCTCCGCCACCACCGTGCCATTTACTCCGTTGCCAACTCGGTTCAACTTCCACAAATAGCCACCTACTCAACCACTCCAAGTTAGTACCGAATCGACATGCTCTTTGAATCGCTCTCCTTCATCCACAAAATTCGCGGCAAAACCATAGTCGCCAAGTATGGTGGCGCCGCCATGAACAAGGGCTACCGTCGTAGGTCTCCCCGGCCTCAATGATTGCATCCTCACCGCCCATCCCAACCTCAAGGTCGTCGATCTAGGCTTCGTCGGCGAGGTCGCTAAAGTCTACCCTGCAGTCCTCCGCTCCTTCATAGCACCAATCACTTCCTTGTCGCTACCTTTCTCGCCGCCGACGAGTCCGGGGACATCCTACAACATTAACACCGCCACTGTTGCTGGAGAATTGCTAGAGTGCTTGGCGCAGAGAAGCTAATTCTATTGACAGACGTGGTGCGGATCTTGGAGGATCGAAACGATACAAATAGCTTGGTGAAGAAGAGTGACATAAAAAGAGTGAAAAAATGGTTGAAGAGGGAAAAGTTGAAGGTGGAATGATACATAGGGTTAATTGTTGCGTGAGATTGCTGGCACAAAGGGTTACTACCGTGAGTATTATCTACTTGTATTTAGTTATGATGTTGTAGCTTTCACACTGGAATTTTTTGGCTTATTGATATTTTTTATGCTTTTTGTTTGCGACATCTCTTTCAGGAAAATCTTCAACACATAAAAGTTAGTTTTTTTTATACTTGTCCTAACAATAATAGGTGTAAAAAAGATTGACTTTTTATACCTGTCCTAAAATAGTCGGTGTAGAATGAAACTTTTATACCGGTATAAAAAGTCAATTTTTATACCCCCCTATTTCTATACCTACTCCAAAATTGGTATAAAAAGTCAATTTTTTTATACCCCTGTTGTGACTTTGGCAAGTGTACCAAATCGTTCAAGTAATAAAACCGGTAAGACCGGATATCGTTTCCCAAGAGACTCGTGTCCTAGACAATCGTATAATATCTAACTAATTTAGACTAAAGAATGATTCCATGTTTTTGGGATTTTCATGCAATTAAATTAAAGATAAAACATAAAGGGTAAAAGTGATCTTTGATAATGCAAACACTTAGGAAATGAAAGATTAGAAATGATATGGAATGGTATTGTTGGGGGTATGATTTCACCTACTTCACTCTTATGCATAGAAAAACACTTCCTCTTTATTAATATGCCAATGTCAATCTACTAAATTACTCAAACCCAATCCCTTGGTAGAAAGAGCCTAGACTTACTTCTTAAACTCCAATCCCTAGGAAAACCTAACAAGTTCATCCGCTTTAAGAATTGAGATTCAAGACAACCAAAGGTCCTAGTTCTATCCCTAGATACAATTTCCTTTAGGTGTTTAATCCAATTCTAGATTCACCCAATATTTCCCAATATCAAGCAAACCCTAAAATCATGATATGGTTGAATCAATCATACAAGCTTTAAGCAAAGGAATTAAACACTAACAATCAATCAAAGAGGCATATAATCATTCAAAACAACTGTAATTTACATAAGAGATCCGTGGTTACATCAATCCCCCAACAAGAATGAAACTAGCCCTCCATGAATGGAGAGCTTGATCTTACAACAATGGTGGAAATGGAAGAAGGAGGAAGACCCAAGGATGAAGAAGGGCTGTTCCCACAGCTCCTAGATCGCCTTTGGACGCTCCAATTGAGAGAAATCGTGTCTGGGATGCCAAAGATTATCAAAGCCCTTCTAATTTGGGGTTAAATAAACCCAATCTGCCAAATCAGCAACAGGCGCGCTTGAGACCGCGCTCCAGCGCGCGAAGACTGGAAAAAGGGCGCTCCAGCGCCCTTTTGTAGGGGGCGCTCCAGCTAGCTCCAGTCCTGGTGCAGAGCGCGCTCCAGCGCCCATTGCTCAGGGGGGCTCCAGCTAACTTTTTCCAGATTCTGGTTCTTCATATTTTTGCTGTTTTTGCTGTTTTCTTGTTTTCTCTGGTTCCAGCACTCTTCATTTGATGCAGAGACTTCTTCCAACTAAATAACTTGTATAAATAAAGGGGTTAATGATCAATTTATCTAATTAAAGCTTAAGATGAAACCACTTCTTAAACTAAATGAAAACTAGGATTTACAAGGTAAAAAGGATGAGAAAGAGTTGATATTTTCTCTAATTCAATACTGAATTCATAGTAAAATATGCCACTATCAACTCCCCCAAACTTAGAACCTTGCTTGTCCTCAAGCAAAAGGTATCTGACTGTCAGACAAAACATATTTTTCAAAGATTACAGCTGGATTCATAATACATTGCTTAACTTGAAACAACTAGAAATGTGTATCATGTTAGTTTTCCACTATGATGCTCACAACACAATCAATCAATCAAATGCCATAGTTTATAAGAGATCAACAGTCATGGCAGGATGCTTTACTGAATTATGTAGAACCAATCCTCACTTAAGATGGTGTTTCACTCTAATGCACTGGTGTATAAGGATGTGTGTCTATCACTCTACTATCAAATTGTCACACAAATCAACTTTGCCATTTGTTTCAACCAAATTAAACACATTCACAAGTAAGTCAACATCACAAGGACTTTCATTGGCTTGTATTGTGGCTGGGCTAAGAAGGAACGTGGTTTTTCTGGATAACAAAGCACCTTGAGCTAAGAGATCAAACAATTACAATCATGAATAAGAGTTCTCTTTTTGCTTCACTTAGATTACCACCAATGTCGAACTTATCCCAACTTTCTTTCATTCAATTCTTTTTCTTTATCTTCTTCTTTCTTCCTTTTTGTTACTTTTGTATCTTTCAAATTTTTCTCAATTCATCCTTTCATAACAACTCCCCCAAACTTAAATCATTCTCCTGCAGTACAGATGATTTCTCTATTTAGCTCAAGGTAAGGAAAATAGGGAAATTTCATTTGGGCTTTAAGGCTCAAAAAGAGTCATTTATCAATCAAGGTCGAAAGGTTTTGAATTGGTTTCTTTGGCAAAATGTGGAAGAAGTATGAGAGCAAGATGGCCTTGATCATGTGCAACTAACAAGCAAATGGTTCAAATCAGAGAAACTCAGGCAAAGTCAATTGTGATCAAATATGATAGCATTCACAAGAAAATTCTAAGGCACAACATCTCACAAGGTCAACTCGAGGTTCCACAAACATCATCAAGCAACTGCCAAGAATGTTGATCGCAGTTAAACATAAAGCATTGTCAGACTTTTCATGTAAAAAGCAACCACAATTTGAACTAAACTGACCCATCTCAACAAGCATCATTTCGTATCAAACCATAAGCATTATGAATCAACATAAGTCTATCAAGTCAGATAACTAAAACAACTTAACTAAAATTGAAAAACAAAAGCTAACTAGTAACCAAAGTAAAAGAAAGCAAAATAAAAGGTCCTGTGACTCATGATTTGTAGCTCATTGTCAGACTCCTTCATTTTCTGCACCACCTCCCCCAATAAATTGGGTTGGTCCCCAAGCCATGCTACTTGGGTCGCATATTCCTCTGTTGACATCTCTACTTTGTGGCGGCGTTTGTTTTTATTCTCTTGGAGTTGGATGAAGAAGTCATTTCTGCACAAAAGATTGAAAATAAAGTTTGCAAATGTGAGCTCACAATGTATGTATTTGTAACAAACAATCATTAGGTCACATGATCATGAGTTCACAAGGTCAAACGCACACTAAAAATGCAAGAAAAATCACAAAACACAGCCTGGAGCATGAAAAATTTGAAGCAGAAGAGAAAAATAGAGTTGCTGAAAAATCTGGTCTGGTTGGAGCTAGCTGGAGCGCCCCTAAGCAGAGGGCGCTGGAGCTAGCTATGGGTCAGAATGCCAGAAAACTGGATTCGTGCTGAGCGCGCTGGAGCGCCCCTGAGCAGAGGGCGCTGGAGCGCCATACCAGATTGCAGATTTGCAGAATTTCACAACTACACCTACGATTTTTGGAATTTGGCACTTCTTGATGCTCAATTCAGCCCAGATTAACATGTTTTCATTATACAAACTTGATCAAATCCATAAGGATTGAAATTGAGTGCAAGAATGCCACTTTAGGTGCACACTTCCAAAGCTTTCTAATTTTACACTTTAAACATACCTAAACTCAACATAACCATTCAGAACATACTCAATCACACAAAAACACATAAAAACAGATTGAACAATTCTAAAACACATTAATACACAATAAAACTCAACATTACACTAGTTAACAATTAACAACACAAAAACTACAATTGAAACTAACATGCTCCAAAATAACCAAATCAAATCAAAACAATCTAAAGCAAATTCAAACAATAAAAACACACTCAAATAACAAAATCACACAAAGAGAAAGGGTTAGAAAGCTGGGTTGCCTCCCAGTAAGCGCTTGTTTAACGTCATTAGCTTGACACCATTAAGCTCAAGTTTGATTCTTGATGTTGGAGTGCTTCTTCTTGTCATGACACCAACATCCTCTCAGCAATTTCCTAGTCACCAACTTGACTCTCCTAGAATATGGAGCCTCTATCTCAAGCACTCCATTTATCTTTATGTTCTTGATGACCCATAACCTATTCTTGAATCTCACTGGTTTGCCAGGTTTGGGCTCATCGCTTGCCATCACAGGATTTTGGTGAACTAGTTCCTCTTCCTTTTCTTCTTCTTCTCCCTTTACTCTTGGAGATAAACAACTAAGGCTCCTCTTTACCAACTTGGCAGCTTGCTCTGTTAGACTAGTAATTGATAGAAGTTCATCTGTAGCTTCAAGACTAGTCTCTTTTTCATGATTTTGCTGCTCAACCCCAAAGACGTTGAAAGTCACCTCCTCATCTTGGTCTTTCAATTTCACTGTTCCTTCTTCCACATGAATGACAACCTTGGCTGTCTTCATGAAAGGTCTTCCAAGGATGAGTGGTATATCTGCAGATTCCTCCATGTCCATAACTACAAAATCCACCGAGAATTGGAGTTTATCTATTTTGACCACCACATCTTCCACTACACCATATGGGTACTTGATGGATCTATCTGCCAGTTGCAACATCATTCTTGTAGGCTTGACTTCAAGACCACCAATCTTCTTGAGCATGGATAAAGGTATCATATTGATGCTAGCTCCCAAGTCAACGAGAGCTCTACCTATCTCCTGGTTTCCAATAGTGCATGGAATGGTGAAACTCCCTGGATCTTTAAATTTTGGAGGAAGAGTCTTCTGCATGATGGCACTGCAATTTCCCTGCACTTCAATTGTTTCCTCATCTAAATATTTCTTCTTGTTGAGGATTTTCTTCATGTACTTCGCATAAGCAGGAATTTGTTGCAGTGCTTCGGTCAATGGCATGGTGATCTCAAGTTGATCGAATATTTGCTTGAACCGAGCTAACTGTTTCTCCTTCCCTTTAGTAGATGGGATTTTTGGGTAAGGGAGGTGTTTCACTATTTCTTTCTCTTTTTGGTTTTTCTCTTTTTCAAATTTTTTATTCTCTTCTCCACCTTCAACAATCTCTTCTTCACTTATTTCTTGATCTTCCTCTTCATTCTTTTCTTGTTCTTTTTCTTCTTCTTTTCTTCCAACCTCTTTTCCACTTCTTGTGAATATTACATTACATTCTTCCTTGGGGTTGACTTGCGTATTTGCAGTAAATTGTCCACCCTGTTGGTTTGCTAATTGCTTGGCCAATTGACCAACTTGCACTTCCAGATTCTTTATAGATGCATCAGTGTTTTTCTGGTTTTTGATGGACTGCTGTATGAACATTTGCAAGGTATCTTCTAGCTTTGAAGTCCGATCATTTTGAGGTTGATAATGCTGGGCAGGTTGATACGGATTTTTACTGCTAGAAGCTTCTTGATTTTGTCTCCACCCTTGATTGGAAGGATTAGGGAAATGATTGTTGAAGAAGTGTTGCCGTCCTTGATTTCCCATATAATTGACTTCTTCAAGTTGGGACGTACTAGGACTTTGACAATGGCCGTTGGGGTGGTTATCTCCACAGAAATCACATCTCATTACTTGATGATGTGGTTGAGGTTGAGCTTGCATTGCTTGCAACTGCTGAGGTAGTTTAGCCATATGTTGAGTTAAGAGTTCCATTTGTTGAGCCAGAAGCTTATTTTGTGCAAGTAAAGCATCCTGGGCACTCAGTTCATACACTCCTCTCCTCTGTGCTGGAATTCTCCCATGTTGGCTCCTCAAATCAGTGGAAGCCATATTTTCTATCACAGCAATGGCTTCATCAGCAGTCTTAAAAAGTACTGAACCACCAAAGGATGCGTCTAATATCATCTTTGTATGAGGTTGCAAACCATTACAGAAAGTTTGCACTTGCATTTCTAGACTGAATCCATGGCTGGGACACTTTCTCAATAAAGATTTAAATCTTTCCCATGCTTCACAAAGTGGTTCATCTACTCCTTGTACGAAAGTAGCAATGGCAGCCTTCACCTCTGTGCTCTTTGATGGTGGAAAGAAGCGTGCTAGAAATTTGTATTCTACATCTTCCCAACTCGTAAGACTTTGATTAGGCTGTGACTGGAGCCAAGCCTTTGCTTTGCCATTCAGAGAAAATGGGAAGAGTCTCATGTATAATGCTTCTTCATCCTCCCCTTGTACACCCATAGTGCCACACAACTCATAGAAGGTGACCAAGTGCGCATGAGGGTCTTCATTGTCCAGGCCAGAAAATTGGTTTGAACTGATGAGCTGGAGTAGAGCAGGCTTCATTTCTGCCAGCTTGTCACTCATAGTGGGCCTCACAATGCTTGAGAAATTTCTCGGGCTTGTGTAGGTTATTGAGTCCCCTATGGTTCTCCTTGGAGGTGGTCCTGCGCCAGCCATCCCGTTCACAGAAGAAGAATCAAAAGATTCTATTTCTTGATTGTTGAAAGGAAATGAGGATTCAGGGGCAGCTTGTTGACTTAGAGCTCGCTGTCTTCTTGTGTCACTATTGTTTCTACGAGCTGTTTTCTCGATCTCAGGATCCACAAGGAGTGGTTCAGATGACACAGTCCTCCTTGTACGAATGTTTCCCTGCATACACTAGAAAACAACCAAACTCGTGCCACAAGTCAGCCCAAAAATAAATATAATAATTACAACAAAATAGAAAGTAATACACAAAAAGATAAAGCCTAAATCGGTTAAAAATCACACAAAAGTCTAGTTTAACACAGGTCCCCGGCAGCGGCGCCAAAAACTTGTTGTGACTTTGGCAAGTGTACCAAATCGTTCAAGTAATAAAACCGGTAAGACCGGATATCGTTTCCCAAGAGACTCGTGTCCTAGACAATCGTATAATATCTAACTAATTTAGACTAAAGAATGATTCCATGTTTTTGGGATTTTCATGCAATTAAATTAAAGATAAAACATAAAGGGTAAAAGTGATCTTTGATAATGCAAACACTTAGGAAATGAAAGATTAGAAATGATATGGAATGGTATTGTTGGGGGTATGATTTCACCTACTTCACTCTTATGCATAGAAAAACACTTCCTCTTTATTAATATGCCAATGTCAATCTACTAAATTACTCAAACCCAATCCCTTGGTAGAAAGAGCCTAGACTTACTTCTTAAACTCCAATCCCTAGGAAAACCTAACAAGTTCATCCGCTTTAAGAATTGAGATTCAAGACAACCAAAGGTCCTAGTTCTATCCCTAGATACAATTTCCTTTAGGTGTTTAATCCAATTCTAGATTCACCCAATATTTCCCAATATCAAGCAAACCCTAAAATCATGATATGGTTGAATCAATCATACAAGCTTTAAGCAACGGAATTAAACACTAACAATCAATCAAAGAGGCATATAATCATTCAAAACAACTGTAATTTACATAAGAGATCCGTGGTTACATCAATCCCCCAACAAGAATGAAACTAGCCCTCCATGAATGGAGAGCTTGATCTTACAACAATGGTGGAAATGGAAGAAGGAGGAAGACCCAAGGATGAAGAAGGGTTGTTCCCACAGCTCCTAGATCGCCTTTGGACGCTCCAATTGAGAGAAATCGTGTCTGGGATGCCAAAGATTATCAAAGCCCTTCTAATTTGGGGTTAAATAAACCCAATCTGCCAAATCAGCAACAGGCGCGCTTGAGACCGCGCTCCAGCGCGCGAAGACTGGAAAAAGGGCGCTCCAGCGCCCTTTTGTAGGGGGCGCTCCAGCTAGCTCCAGTCCTGGTGCAGAGCGCGCTCCAGCGCCCATTACTCAGGGGGGCTCCAGCTAACCTTTTCCAGATTCTGGTTCTTCATATTTTTGCTGTTTTTGCTGTTTTCTTGTTTTCTCTGGTTCCAGCACTCTTCATTTGATGCAGAGACTTCTTCCAACTAAATAACTTGTATAAATAAAGGGGTTAATGATCAATTTATCTAATTAAAGCTTAAGATGAAACCACTTCTTAAACTAAATGAAAACTAGGATTTACAAGGTAAAAAGGATGAGAAAGAGTTGATATTTTCTCTAATTCAATACTGAATTCATAGTAAAATATGCCACTATCAACCCCCTATTTCTACTTTTGGGTTCATTTTCTCTTTTCAGATTTCGAATTTGAGGAAGCTTTGAGAGAGAACCGAGAGCGCGAAACCTAGAGAGAGAGAGTCTCCGTTTCCCTCCACTCAGCCACCTATTGCCGCCGAAGTGTCGCTGTAGTGTCACCGTGTCAAGGGCGAAACCTAGAAAGTCTCCTTTTCCCTCCCCAGCCACCCATTTCCGCCGGAATGCCGCTGTTCGTAAGTAAAACCTACAAAGTCTCCTCTTCCCTCCACCCACCTACCCATTTTTGCCGGAGTGCTGCCGTAGTGTCGTCGTTCGTAGGCGAAACCTATAGCTTCCTCCCACCCACCCATTGTCGCCGAAGTGCCGCCGTTCCTAGATAGAGTGTTGCTTCCTCCTATCCACCATTTTCGTTGTCCGCTGGAGTGCCGCCTAAGGATTGGGGTGACTAACAATGCAAAGAAAAGAAAATTTATTACAGAACTAAGTAATCCACTGAATTGGTGGACGACCACCATTAATGGATTTTAAATTGACCATCATTGATGGAAATAAAAATTTAAATTGACCATCATTTACATTGAACATAATTTTCATGGTCCAGTAATAGAACTGGTACCAAAGGCAAAATAAGTAGGTATATCAAGTGAAGTTTTTGCACAATAAGGTTAACTATAACATGAAACTCATTTTGGAATGCCTAATTTCTTTGTCATCATTTTTTCAACTTAAAAGTGACGTGGAAATAATTATTATAAAATTTATAAAGAAATTGGTAGCAAATGAACCATATTTTCTAAAAGTCATGGTCCAGGAGTAGAACTGGTACCAAAGGTAAAATAAGTGAGTACTTCAAGTGAAGTTTTTGCACAACAAGGTCAACTATGAACATGAAACTCATTTTGGAGTGCCTAACTTATTTGTCATCATTTTTTCAACTTAAAAGTTATGTGGAAATAATTATTATACAATCTATAAAGAAATTGGTGGCAAAGGAACCATATTTACTAAAAGCCACTCCGATGACAATGGGTGGGTGGGTGGAGGGAAGAGGAGACTCTGTAGGTTTCGCCTACAAACGACGACACTTTAGCAGCAATGAGTGACGGGGTGGAGGGAAGGGGAGACTTTCTAGGTTTCCCCTTTGACACGACGACACTATGGTGGCAATGAGTGGAGGGAAGATGGGATTCTCTCTCTAGGTTTCGCGTTCTTGGTTCTCTCTCGAAGCTTTCTCAGATTCAAAATCTGAAAAGAGAAAATAAATCCAAAAGTAAAAAACTTTGCCCTCAATTCCATTACCACATCATTCTCAGCTTTTAAAATTATTTTCCACGTGCACCACTCACATTTTAACACGTGGCCCGTGTCAAAATGTTGTCAAAATATCATTTCCCCTTTAATTATCAGAGGGAAAATGTTGATTTAACAACTCTGCCATGACAACATTTTAACAAAAGAATTAATTTTTTAACAGAAGAAAAAGTAAGTTTTGCGGTTTCTTAAAAAAAAAATTCCAAAACTGAACCTCTTTGTGTTCTCTTTCTCAAAGTTTTGATTCTTGCGTTCTTTGGTTTGGAGTTAGGAAGGAGACTACATTGAGAGGATTATTCTCTGTAAGTCTTGTTTTGCAACAACTTGTAAGAAAAGATATGGCTAGTTTCTCTTACCAAGAGGGGGGTTGAATTGGTGATCAATAAAAACAATTACTTTTTCAATCTTTCCATAAACTAAGAATGATCTTCAATCTATCTTTAAATCCAAGCAATAAAGCGCATGCAATGAAAGTAAAAGAGATAAGGAAAGAAATACAAACACAGGGTTTATACTCATTCGACCTTAATGCCTACATCCAGTGTTCTTTCAATTAACCTGAGATTGAAAGACAATTCCACTACAAAGATATGAGATTTTACAACAAGGCTTTACAGAGATAACCTCTCATGTAACCACCTCTCGAACTCACTAATCTAATATAGCCAACAACAAAACCCTACAGCAAGAATAATCCTCTTCTGTAATCACCCTTTGAGACACCTCTCAAAGTATAAAGAGCTCCTCGCTCTTCTTCTTGGCCGCACGCACAGGGAACAACAAAATCCAAGATTGCTAAAAATGAAATATGATCAGTCAAGAGTACACCTTAGTAGTACAGTTGTTGATCAGTAATGAAAACCCAAATATGTTCTTCGAGAAACCTTCAAGATAATCAACTTTTGTGTATCTTGTTTCTTGGAACGTTTCAGCACACCTATAACTCTTTTCTCAATTCACAAAATAACATATGTGAAAGTTTAGAATGATCAAAAGTCTTAGAGTAGTGTGCAATGCGTCACTTTATAGTTTTGTCATAACAAACGTAATTTAATTGATTACTATAATAATTTAATCAGTTACATTAGTAACAGAGTTACACCTGAAAAATATTCAAACAAATTTAACATATTAAGCACATAATGTAATCGATTTACTATATCATGTAAGTCAAAACATATAAATATAACCATTGAGACAGTTAAGACTTATCAACAAACAATTTTCAAAGTATAACAAACTTAATTGATTACATAAAATGTGTAATCAATTAAGTACATCACTTAGGCATTTTTGAAAACATTTCCACTTCAAAACTCATCACAGCACTTTCCCAAAAGATGTTTGCAAAGACACGAGTTTTAATCGATTTTATACTTAATGTAATTGGTTAAAACTTGTTCTTTTGCCACAGTTTAAAACATAAGCTATTTGATGAACTTAATTGATTACAGCATCACAATAATCAATTATTTCATACATAGTTGCTTTGTGCTTGTGGTTTTATCACACAAAAACATTTAGTATGCATACAATAGATATAAACCTAATTATGATCATAGAAGTATGCAAACCAAACAACATATCATCATATGTATCAATCACAAATACACATTTATGTTCTTGTTATGAAAACATATATGTGTTGTTACAATCAAGCAGATATTAGAGTAAAACAATTAAAGCTTGAATGCCAATGTATTTATGTACGTGCAACATTTAAGAATTCACATATTCATTCACAGTGGATGTAAAATGATAAGTATCAGAATATATGATCACATATATCATCCAAACGAGTGGTTCAAAGTAAATGATTTAACAGTGAGAAATTTTCAAACCACATTCACTTAGTTTAATCGACTCCATTGCTTTTGCAGTCGATTAAATTTTGCAGAACACTCATATCTCAAATCAGATCAGTGCTAGTTCCTGTAGACACTTTTATTATAGTTACATACCTACAAATCACATTCTTCTCAATCTTTGTTGAGTGTTAGTACAATTTAAGTATAAATGTGAAATAACAGAATCATCAAATTTAGTATGATGACAGAAAATAGCACGATTTCCATACATACAGTAGATATAATCAATCAATGTTATTTTACACAGTTTTGATCAAGAATTCCCAATTCATTCCTTATAGTGTAAAATCTCTCTTTGTTCAGTGACTTTGTAAAAATATCAGCTCATTGATGTAAGGTATCCACATATTCAATTTTGATTTCACCTCTCGAAATGTGATCTCTTATAAAGTGGTGCCTTATTTCAGTGTGTTTGGTTTTGGAATGAAGTACAAGATTTTTTGTTAAGTTTATTGAACTTGTGTTGTCACATTTCAAAGGTATATGATTTAGCATAAGACCATAGTCTTCTAGTTGGCTCTTAATCCAAAGAGATTGAGCATAACAACTTCTTGTTGCAATGTACTCAACTTCTATGGTTGATAGTGTTACACAGGCCTGGCTCTTTGAATGCCATGACACTAAAGAATAGCCTAGAAGGTGACATATGCTACTAGTGTTTTTCCTATCTACTTTACAACCACCAAAGTCAAAATCACTATAACCTTCTAGGAAAATATTTGAGCCATTTGGGTACCATAGTCCTAGACTAATTGTTCCCTTTAGGTATTTTAAAATATGTTTTACAGGAGTGAGATGTGATTCTTTTGAATTCGATTGAAATATAGTGCAAAGACAAACACTATGCATTATGTCAGGATGACTGACAGTTAGATATAGTAAGGAACCAATCATACCTCTGTATAGTTTTTAATCAACCGATTTACCTTTTTCATCCAGGTCAAGGTAGCAATTTATTGCCATTGGTGTAGCAGCTTCTTTGCATTCACTCATCTTAAACTTTTTCAGCAGATCAATGCAGTATTTTGACTGGTGTGTGAAGATGCCATTCTTGTCTAGTTTGACTTGTAGACCAAGAAAGTAAGTCAGTTCTCCCATCATAGACATCTCAAATTCATCCTGCATAATCTTTGAAAAATCCTTGCACAATAAAGAATTAGTATATCCAAAAATAATGAAAGGTTATGAGACATTCCAAGTTCTTCACAAAAAGTTTCAAATGATTCATTTTGAAAATCCCCTCCATGATCGCTACGAATAGATTTAATTTCAAAATCTTTTTCATTTTGAACTTGTTTCACAAACTTTTTGAAAATTTGAAAGTTTCACTTTTTCGAGTAATAAAGAATGTCCATGTATATCTTGAATAGTCATCAACAATAACTAAAGCGTAATAATTTTCCCCAAAACTTTTTATCCTTGAAGGGCCAAATAAATCCATGTGCAAGAGTTCTAAGGGTTTTTCACTTGAAACAATATTTTTCGAATTAAAATATGATTTAACTTGTTTACCCTTTTGAAATGCAACACATAATTTTGTTAGAGCGGCGTAGCAGAATGGTTAACACATCCAACAAACCAAGAGGAGGTGAATTGATTTCTTATCTCAAATTGTTCTCTTAATAATTCTCTCAAATAAATATAAAAATTTCTTAAAATAATTTAAAAAAATTAAAGAGTAAGGAAGAGAGAAAATTGCACAAATAATTTTTGTCCTGGTTCAGATCACAGAGATCCTACATCCAGTTGTTAATCTTAATTGAGAATTAAAACTTTAATTGTACAAACCAACAAACTGTTACAATCACAAAGAAAATAAACAATTTGAAGGTTAAAACACCTCTCTTGTTACCCCCACGAGGTGAAAGTCACTTCCCCTGTAACCTACAAGGGATGAACAACTCCTCTGAATCTTGACAAAGGATGAACACCTCCTCCGAATGCTTCACGAAGGATGATAGGCTTTTAACTCAGCAACAACAACAACACTAAATCACGCTCCATGTGAAAGTTCTCGCTCTATGCTAATATGTCAAGTTCTTAAAGCCACAACACAAGGGTTTAGCAAACCCTAGAACACTTATCACCGCAAACTGTAGATAAGATTTTCCGAAATACACTTATTTCATATTTTTGTATTTCGTATTTTAGAATGAGAGAGAAAATTGCACAAGTAATTTTTATCCTGGTTCAGATCACAAAGATCCTACATCCAGTTGTTAATCTTAATTGAGAATTAAAACTTCAATAGCATAAACCAAAAAACTATTACAATCACAAAGAAAATAAACAAGTTGAAGGTTAAAACACCTCTCTTGTTACCCCAAGAGGTGAAAGTCACTTCTCCTGTAACCCACAAGGGATGAACACCTCCTCCAAATGATTCACGAATGATGATAGACTTTTAACTCAGCAACAACAACAACACTAAATCACACTCCCTGTGAAAGTTCTCGCTCTATGCCAACATGCCAAGTTCTTAAAGCCACAACACAAGGGTTCATCAAACCCTAGAACACTTATCACCGCACACTATAGATAAGATTTTCCGAAATACACTTATTTCATATTTTTGTATTTCGTATTTTAGAATGAGAGTCTCAATCTAATTTATAGAGATCTCACTTAAGGATACCTTCAAAAATCCGTTGTCAACTAATTAACGTGTGATAAATTATTCAATTATTGTAATTGATTATGCATTTAATGAATGCACAACGGTAAAAAACTTGCTTAAAAATTCTCATAATTGCTCGTGATAATCTTGAGTATAAAATGAGGTTTTATGATTCAAAACAAATTTTAACCCAACCTAAGGAAAACAATACATAGAATCAAAGATAAACCACATTCTATACATAAATCTACTAAATTACAAAAGTTTTAATATAAAAACAAGTCTTCATGAAGATATTCTTGCAATAAGAGCACTTGATACTTGACATTGAGATATCATCAAAATTTCCGCTCTTCAGTTTTATGCTAAAAAGTTTGTCTTTTATAAAGTTGAGTTTTGGTAGACCAATTACTAAGTCTTTAGATGCAAGTCTATTCAATTGTTGCATATGAATATGAGTAACTCTCTTATGCCACAACCATGAATTTTCTGCTTTTACCACTAAACATGAAATATTTTTATTTGAAACATTTTCCAAATCAATTAAATAAATATTTGCATGTCTAATACCTTTAAAAGCAACTTCAGAAGAATCTTTTTCATGGATAGTGCAATAATTGGGTTCGAATGGTACCTTGAAACCTTTGTCACATAATTGACTAATACTAAGAAGATTGTGCTTCAAACCTTCTAAAAACAATGCATGTTTAATCATCCAGGTATTTGCACTTTTTATGTCTCCTACTCCGAGGATCTTTCCTTTGTCATTGTCACCATATGTGACATATCCTTGTTCCTTCTTTCAAAAGTGTGTAAATTTCTTTATATCTCCTATCATGTGTCTTGAACAACCACTATCAAGGTACCACATGAACTTCCTGGATTTAGAACTTATATGCAAAATAGAAAGAGAACACGCTATTTTAGCTACCCAACAACTAGGTCCTTTGGGTTAGTTAGACAAATATTTATATTATTTTATAACCCAAGTAAATTCTCCACAAGAAACACCATAATGTTTTATTTTGCATTTATTCGATGTATGACCCTTTTTCATGCAATAGAAACATGTAGGAACATTTGGTATCCTATTATCATTAGTTCCATGTTTTACCCAAATTTTACGGATTCTATTATTTTTAACTTTATAATTATAGTCATAATAGTAATTTTAATTATACTTAGAACATATTTCATTTTACTTTTATAATTATAATTATTTTTAGGAACATTTCTAATTTTATTCCTATAATTATAATCATAGTAATTATAATTATTTTTAGGAATATGTTTAACAACTTTTTTAACTTTTGAATTATTACTACATTCAACGTTGGTATATTTAAACAAGAAACACATCCTTCAATTTTGGTATATTTATCTTTTTCTTAATACAAAATTTTATTTTTGAAATCCTTATTTTCTTCAAGAATTTTTTCATGAGTTAATTTTAGTTCTTTAAATTTCTTCTAGTTCTTTAAATTTCTTCTTTAATTTTTTATGAGCAATATCTAGTTTCTCTGATTCAAATAATAATTATTTATACGTGTCAAATAATTCACTTTCAGAATCACTAGAGATATTTACTTGATTTTTAGAGATGTCATCATCACCCATCAAACATATGTTGGTTTGCTCAGCAGAGTCGCTTGAGCTTGTTGTAGAGTCATTATCTTCCTCCTAAGTAATATAGTCTTCTTTTTCTTGAAGAACTTCTTTTGGACTCTTTCTTCTCATGAAAACTTTCTTTTTGTCCTTCTTGTTGAAGATTACCTTTTTTTGGGGCTTTTTCAGATATGGACATTTTGACTTAAAATGTCCCAGTTTCTTGCACTTGTAGCAAATTATTGGTCCTTTTCTTTTTTCCTTTGAATCACTCTTGAGAATGATATGATACTTCTCCCTCTAAAGGAAATGTTTCTCTCTTTTTTCCACATAAAGTGGATTCTCCTTGTGGTGAATGATAGTTCATCTTCCTCTTCTTCTTCGTTAGAGTCTTATTCCTCGTTAGACTCTTCTGTGAGTTCTTCACTCTTGAATGCTTTTGTTGGCGTCCTTTTGTAGGCTTTTGAGCATTTAGAGTTATGTTATTTTCTTTCTTTAGGATACCATCTTGTTGAAACTCCAACAGGTGCACTTTAAGGATTCCAACAAGTTTATGGAAACTCATCCCATCAAGATTTTTTTAAGTTCCTAAAACTATAACTTGTGGTCTTTGTTGCCTGGGAAGGCTGCACATAATTTTATCAGTATTATTTAATCCAGTATTTTAGTATAATTTAATATATATGTTAATGGTATAATTTAATCCAATATTTTAGTATAATTTAATGTGTTAATATTTTAAAATATAATTTATTAAACTAAAATTAGTAAAACACGTTTAAAAAAATTAAAAACAAAAAAACGGCTGGTATATAGATGGGATAATTATAGGAAAGAAAAAAAAAAATTACCTTAGAAGGATAGTCTAAACATATAAAAAAAAGTTTAAAAGTGCAGGGGCAAAGCTTGGAGGTGGGGGAGAAGCCCCTAGTTAGAACCTCTCCTCAACGTTCCCTCCCCAAGTGTAAAGGGTTGACATGATACCAAAGCTCCCTCCAAATACTGATAAATTTCCACGAAAGAAAACTGTTGAAGGGTAAATAAATTTTCTGGTTTTTAAAAATATTACATGTTCTCGCATAAGTTCCAGAAAATAAGGAAAATTAAAATTGATTCTTGAAATTTTGAATCCTTTTATGCAAAATTGTAAACTCAGATTATTTTGATTTCTCTCTATATATGTCGATATTATTGTTGCTTGACTCGAATTTTGCAGGTAGTAATTGGATTATGCGATTGACAGTTGTACTCTTAAGGATCCTTTTTCTTTTATAGCTTTAGAAACTAATGTAAAAAATGTTATGCACTAAAAGTTCAGAAAGACTTTTTATTTACAAATTATGAGAATATAAGTGTATGACTGTGTATGACTAGGGCTGATAAAAGAAATATAGATTTGTTTTAAAGTTATTACAAGATGTAATGTTTAATAACTATATTATCAACATCAAATATGGTAGAAGCATGCTAAATTATGAATACTCAAAACATATATCACCATTGCAATAATTTCTCACTCAATTTATAGAACACAAAAGAATATATCGCATATCCAACTTTTAAGACAAGCAGTTTATCTTGCTTTCCAAAGAAGCCTCTAGGATTCAAGTAGTTGATAAACAAATTAACAGATAGGGTTTGATGAGAAACGTCTTGTAGGTTCTATTCTAGAAGTTGGAGAACATAAACATGGAAATACTAAGATGCCAACACAAAGGAACAATGAATAAAGCCCCTGACGAGAACTTAAACCAAATAATATTTTCCATTAGTTGTGAACTTGTGATGATATACTGATAAGATAGGTAGAGAGTATGATCAGGTGGCTCTTCAACATATGAAACATAAAACCCTTCCGCTGGAACTTACTTTGAATCTGATGACCACATACCGTGTCGCTTGAAGAATTCTCTAAATCCATAAGCGCTTAAATCGTAGTTGAACTGCAAGTGCATAAAATTGAATTGAAATTGGATAAAATATTACATCTCACAGATGCAAGTGAGTGTATGTCAGGCATGTACAAAATTTTGATAACTTAGTGACTTACTGGTAGATTACTAGACTTACTACCTATGTATAACTCACTATAAACATACGTTTGAGAAGAGTTAAAAATTCAGAATAATAATAATAATCAGTGATAGGTATCAGTTAGCCTGAAAAAGGATTCTCAAGGTGCAATCCAGACTTCATTTAAACAAAAACAACTTACAGGCAAGACTTTAACACTGTACTTAGTAATATTCGGATCAGCCACCCTTCCCTGTTTATCTGCCTGTATAGAGGAACACATGTCTCAAATTACAAAAGGATTTACATGGGGTGGTAGTCAATGAACAGATTAACCGATTAAAAGAAACCATACTGCAGAATACGTGCTTTCTGATCAACCATTCCATTAAAAGAGAATCTTAAATGACTTTTCCCGAAGGAAGTTTATGCAATGAATTGATGAGACAGTGATGAACAGGTAAGAAACACCATACCTGTGTTGGACTGTGAAATATTTCAATGAATGGATACTCCTTCTTTTGCCGAGTTATACAAAACCCAGGATATTTCGGACATTCAACCTGCAAAGCTCCAGAACAAAACCATTTCACCAATGCACAATAACATGATACAGAGTGCACAGAAAATACATAGCCCAAACCCAAGAAAATAATAATAATAACGCAATAAAATAAAAAGAAAGGAAAACTGTCGCGATGAACTGTGCTGTGAGTATACGTGTATTTGTGTTTTTGTAATTCTGTGAGACAGGAGCTATGCTGCATCAGAGAGATGCTATTGATATGGTTGCCAACAGTTGCACGAGCACATTAATTATGAAAAATAACTTACACGCATAAATTTTACATGAGGATAAAACTCAACAGCAGCTTCTTCCAATACTTTGTCAAGATGTCGAGTGTAATTCCCCCTGCATTATCAAATAAGTAGTAGTTATTAGTTATTATTAAATCTCTGCACTTTTCCTTTCCATTAAAACCAAAGTCAAGTTCAAATAGGGGGAGTAAGAATTCAGCAGCTGACTCCAGATTACCTGATAGTAAATGCAACAACCACAGGAAAACCTTCGTGAAGAAGTGTGACAAACTCACGCTCAGATGTAAAATGAATAACCTTGGATGGTCCAAGATCCTTTGGATAACCAGTATAGTACCTTTAGTTATCACAAAAATTCCAAAAAATATTATCATCTTATAGTAGAAAGAGAATCAGATTAGGCAAAACTATCCCATGAAAAAGGCATTACGAAAGTGCGCCATAACAACACAACTATTTATGGAGTTTATGGAAACTACCGTACCATAGTCAATCCCTACCGAACTTCATTAGTTATATATGAAGATTTGAAATTAGCTTCCAAACACTTTTTGACATGATTGGAAAAAGAATTAAATATATTCTTTTGGTATCTCAATATATATACCAATCCAGGACTACAAGTACTTGATGAAGATAAAATATAGAGAGGAAAAGAAGTTTTCAATAGCCAACAGAAATTATTAAATTACTCAGTCATAGCACAATGAGTGCTCTTTTGGCAGAACATAAAGATGACACCATAAAGAAATTAAAACAGAGTCAACCACTCTCAAAAAACCCGAATAGACCTATACAATTCTCCTACCCGAAATTTTTTTCTAGTCAAATATGCACAACATATCAAGCAGCTTAATAGCATGAGTGTGCAAAGCCTCCCCCATGTTCCCGAAGATGATAATATTATATTCTTAAGATAATAAAACATTATTTCAAGATATGTTGAGAGAACAAAAGTGTATCTTATTCTTGAAACATTTACGAATCAAATTACTATAATCACGCTCACTATAAATATGCTTAACAAAAATCTGTCATATACAGCAAGTTAAGAAAAGCAATTAAGGATCACATGAACGAATTCATACTTGCAAGTTGAACGGAGATGACTGATCATCCGATCAAAAAACGATGGATCGTCCATTACACGGTGAATGCAACGGGGCTAAACTATCCGGTTCCTGCAAATAAATACATGTTACAGACAGACTACAAAAGTCGTGAAAATGCACTATCAACCTCACTAAAACTTTTCTTGTTTAATTTCTACTATCCCCACAACTCCTTATTTACAAAGATTCAGTTGAAGCATTTTATCGAACACCTAAAGAGCATTCCACGTAGTGTGTGAAACACAGATTTAAGAAAGCGTAAGGAAAGAAAACAAAGTGAAATACAGAAACATGAGTTAAATGAATAATTTTCGGAGTTAATTTGAAATTAAAATTCTTATACCCCCTTGGCGTCACTTTTCCACCACCCAAAACAGGGAATTGGACTATAGAATTCCTGATGAAAATATGGTGCTTTTAGTTTTTGTATATTTTTGTTTTATGTTTTTATTACAACCTGCAACAGAACTATGTCAAATTTGGGTCGGATTGGGCCTAATAATATTCAACCCAACCTATCTTCCTAGGCTTTCTCTTTCTACATCCCATGAAATTTTAACTGCAACCCCATTATTTTTATGATACGTTACCCTTCGTAAAGGTAACTTCCATATTATGGGCAATCCTCCAAAACAAGTTTCTTGGAATTTCTAGAACATGATTTCAACAATAAAATTTTCGGAACTGTCCAGAATAAATTTTCTTGAACAGGATTCTCGAACATGTTTTTTTGAAATACACTTACTAGAGCACATAAAATGCATTATGTTTTGATATATAGTTGCAGTCGTGAACGTGACCGATCGGTTCGTAGGTACATCAATATCACTTTTGGAGGTTTTATTGGAGGAGGAACATCATTGTCAGCAAGGAAAAGGCACCTAAGGAGACTCAAAACCGTTCACATGGTGGATAGAAAACCTCGATCTCTACCACCAATTACCTTCACTAATGAGGATTTCCATGCCCCTGACCCGAATCAAGATGATCCCATGCTCATTACAACCAAGATATCTCGTTGTGTTATCAGCAAGGTGTTAGTCGATCAGGGTAACTCGGTCAACATCTTGTATTGGAAGACGTTCTTACAAATGGATTTGTCTGAAGATGTCATATGCCCATTTAATTAGCAAATTTGGGGATTTACAAGAGAAAGAGTCGATACTCGAGGATACTTTGACTTGAGGACTCGGCTTGGACCGGACAGAGAAGCGAAAGAATTCAGAATAAGATTCCTGTTAGTAGAAGCTCATACTCCATATAACGCTCTGTTGGGACGACCTTGTTTGAATGCTTTTGAAGCTGTGGTCTCCACCCCACATTTAGCCTTGAAATTCCCGTTAAATAAGGGTACCATATGCACTATACAGGCGGATCAACAGACAGCCCGAGAATGCTATAATGTTAGCTTAAAAGTCACACCTTTTGTTCTCCCTCAAACGGACAAAGGAAAAACTATCCCTAGACTAGGAAAAAAGACTAATATCAAATTTTACTTCAGTTAAACATTATTGTCACGTTTTATTAAAACATTTATTCTTTTTTCTTTAAAGTTGTTTTGTTGAAGCAAATGCGCTCGACCAATTTTTTGTTTAAACAAAGTTATTAAATATTCGGCCACTTGGCCTCTATTGTTCGGCTTTCCGGGGCCTCAAGTATTCAGGTATTCGGCCATCCGGCCTCACAAATGCTTGGCCATTCAGCCTCTAACGCTCGGTCGTCCGGCCTCACAAGTGCTCGGCCATCCAGCCTCACAGATGCTCAGCCATTCGGCCTCTAAAACTCAGCCATCCGGTCTCATAGGGGCTCGGCCAACAGGCATCACACGTGCTCGGCCGTCTGGCCTCACAAATGCTCGGCCTCTAACGCTCGGTCGTTCGGCCTCACAGGTGCTCGACCATTAAGCCTATAACACTCAATCATCTGGCCTTACAGGTGCTCGGTCGTCCGGCCTCACAGAGGCTCGGCCATTCGGCCTCTAACGCTCGGTCATCCGGCCTCACAAGTGCTCGGCCATCCAGCCTCTACTGTTCGTCCTTATGTGGCCTTAAGTATTCAGGTATTTGGCCGTTCGGCCTCACAAGTACTCGACCATAAGCTCTCACAGGTATTTGGCCACTCGGCCTCTGTCGTCCATCCTCCATGGCGTCAAGTGTTCAGGCATTCAGCCTCTCGGCCACACAGATTTCGTCTACTGGGAGATTCTTCAGGAACTCTTGGGCCATGGACGGTTACTCACGTCTATTGGGAAGTTCTTCATAAATATGCATTGATCACCAAATAGCCACTGCTACTTTGACTAGAACTCAGTTTCATCCCTTTTTGGTTATGAATTATTCTTCACCACTCCTAGTATCCCTAGACAATTCAGATATCTTCTCGATATGTTGTCTAGTTGAGTTTCACTCACTCTTGGTTTCCAGAAGACAAACTTGTCTAGCTACCGTTTAACCTCACTAAGTTAAACATAAAGTGTTTGCATTTTCTTCGGAATGCACAATCAAAAGATTGGTTACAAGTACTTAGACAATAACTCTCGCAGAAAGGATATATATGCAATACAATTCAATCAACAAACACATAAATTTTTTTCTCTTTTATCTCTTCTTACGATAGTAAGCTTATATATCAATGAAGCTTTAGAGTGTTTTTGTTGCTTGAGCTTTCCTTCTCTTTCTCAGATATTTTCTTTCGAATTCGTGTGTTTTAGCTTTTCCTCGACGTTGTTAACTTGAGCCTTTTCTCTGTATGATATTCACTTAATTCTCTTTTTGAATCATTAGTGCAAAAACATCCTATAACGTAACGTGTTCAACATCCAACCACTGAATAACCAACGTTAAAAATGACCGGTGCCATTTTTGTAAATAAATGCAATTATTAGACGTCATTTAGAGTTTTAATTCGACGTCAATATCTTATATTGGGTAAATTTTGCGAAAATGCTTGGCGTGATGGTGAAAATGTATTTACATGTCACGTCAAATTCCCTAAAATTAGACGTTAAAAGGATATAAAACGTCGAATGCCCCAGCGTTAGACGTTAAAAGGTTAGTGAATTCAATAAAAATTTGAGCAGGAGATTGAAAATTCATTCACTTTATCTTAGCGTGCGATACCCTCTTCTCTGCTCAAATTTTCTGGAACGAAGTTTGACGACCATCACATGTAATATTTCTTTCATTTCTAACAAATGCATGTTAATTAACTACTTTAGGTAAGATTTTCATTTGTTTTGATCGATTATTTTCGTGTTTTTGTCCTTCATAGGCGTATTCTACTTTCTCTCTCACTGGTGAACCCACCTTTTGAAGGTTAGATTTCGTTTTCGTTTTGATGAAATTATTTGTTGTTTTTTTTGTTGAACTTGTGTGTTGATATTTTTGGGTTGAACTTGTTTGTTATTTGTTATTGTTGTTTGTTATTCACTACAAAAAATATTAATATTATCGACGGATTTTTAACGACAGATAAATATCCGTCGATATATTTTAATTTTCGATGGAATTACCGACGGTTTTTTTTATCTTTTTTATCGACAATCAAAAGGCTTCGGTAAGGTCGTCAGTAAGTGACATACACATTACCGACGAATTTACCGAAGGCTTTTGACCGTCGGTAAGTGACATGCACACTACCGTCGCATTCATTGCCAATATATATGGCAAACACTCATTTCTCCTTCTCATTTATCTCCATCTCATTGTAATACTTCTTCCTATCGCTGCTCTCCATCGCCGCTGCTCTCTACCATCGCTGCTCTCTACCGCCGCTACTCTCCACCACCGCTGCTCTATTGCAATCCATCACTGTGCATTTTTCAGCCTTTCCAACAAACTCAACTTTTTCGGCGATCCATTGCAAAGTTGATTTTTGCGATCAGGAACATTTCTCTTACAAATCTGAGAATTGCAGAGAAACTCTCCATGATTCCCTATGATTTTAACTATTGAAAATAAATTGGTTGTTTGATTCTTTGGAAATTAGTTTGTTACTAGCGTGATGCTTTCTTGGTGGCGGAGTTCATGAAAACGAAAAAAAAATGACACAGAGGGAGGAAGGAAGAAGAAGATGAACCAGATCGCGGTAATTACCGATGGATTTAACGAAGGTCAGAAACCTTCGGTAATTACCGACAGCTTTATCGAATGCCAGAAACTTTCGATAATTACCGACGGCTTTATCGAAGGCCAAAAGCCTTCGATAATTACCGACGGCTAAAATTTTCGTCGGTAAAAGTTACTGACAACGTTTTTACCGACGATATTTTGACTGTCGGTAAGCCGTCGGTAAACGACAATTACCGACGGATTTGATACATTACCGATGAATTAGGACCGTTGGTAATATCAATTATTCTTGTAGTGATTGTTGTTTGTTGTTGATATTACACTACACATTCATAGTTCATGTTTTATAAAATACCAAAAACTGAAATTTGTTTTTTTTTTTCTACTTTTCGGGTCTTTGTAGAGTGGTAAAAAAGGATCAGAACTAATTAAAAAAACAAAAAAAAATTGATTAACGTCGAATATGGACAAAATTCGACATTAATTTGTTTTACTGTTAACGTCAAATTGTTCTATGTTCGACGTCAATTTAATGTCCCCTGATATGACGTTGACCTCGAATCCGACGTGAAATGCCAAAAATCACCGACGTTATACGGTGTTTTTGTATTAGTGAATGATCTTCTATTTAAAATCTTCTCAAAAAGATATTCGTTAGATAGAGCTTTGCCTTGATCTTTAAGTCTCCTCAGTCTTATCGTATGTAACAGTCGTTGGTTAAAGTCAACTTGTCAGAACAAACTTGCTTTTTTACTACTTTGATGAAGTAGGCAGCACAATTTTTCTAGCACGACTTTTGATGAAGAGAATATCCCATGAATGTCTTCTTTGTTTTTAACGTCTACTTCTAATTTGTATATGATGGAGTAGGTGGATGTGTGTAATAGAAAATTTGCACAAAGTACAGTAGATATGCAAGCAACATGATATGTCCTTTATCTTATCACTTTATTTGTTTTTAAATGTTGAACATTTAATGACATTTAATGCATTTTCAGAACAACAAAGTGTTTTTTAGATTTTCTAGTGTTCAAGTAGGATTTAATCATTTAACCTTTTCACTAAGATGCCAAGCATTTGATGAAGACTTCATCATTGGATGTAGTTGATCATTTAGCACATGGTATTATCTAGCCTATATAAACGCTTCTTTAAGTTTTTCTTTCTTTCATTCAAAAACATGTTTAGCTAGGTGTCTTTCAACATAAGGTTTTGGAATATCGTTTAAGACCTTTTGGCGTACTTCCAAAAACTCATCTATATCAGATCATGAACCAAAAACTTATATTATCAGAGCATGGATAAATGTTTATGTGTATCAGAGCATAAATAAACATTTATGCATATAAGAGAAAAAACAAATATAATTTTAAGTTTTCACATATGTATTAGAGCAAAAAGTATTCATACATGTATTAAAGCACAAGTATCATATCTAAATCATATGTATATCAAAGTAAACGATTGACACTTAAACATTCCTTGAACAACAGTCCTTTGCTTCCTTTATATAATTTTTCATGAGGTTAGGCAAGGCCAGAGTTCAACAGTTCCTTCAGTCACCATTTTCTTATTCATCATGTTTCATTGCCAAACGTTAGGGTTTACTAGTGCTCAAGATAAAGTTTTCGTAGTTTGTGTTTGATGGGGCAATCGTAGGTGGTTTTTCTTATGACAGAGATGTCATCTACAGAGATGTTATTTGTTTGTTTCGTAGACATGAAAAGGGATGGTCAAAAGGTTTTTCTTAGAGTGTTTTGGAATTTAATGTTTCTGAGAGAGAATGCTTTGAAAGAGATAGAGAAAAAATAATATAATACTTGAGATATTATAAAAAATCTAAGAGTTTTTGTAAGAAGATATGATAATGAATACAAAACTTTTTTTTTATTAATAATTAGATAATATATTGACAATAGACCAAACTTGTTTAAGTTTTAAAAGATTGATGATTAAATATACAATTAAAGATTCATCAAAATTACAGTTCACATTATAGCAACCAAACCTAAATTTAATCTTAACTTCTTCCATTAATTTAATATCATATTAAAATAATATAAAAATATTCATAAAATAGTTAGTGTCTTGGTCAAAATTGCATTTAAATAATGCAGACAAATGGAAAATTTGACTACATGGTACCAATAAATTTTCAATTTAATACCAAATTAATTCCAAAGTCAAACCAAACATTCAATACTGGCATCAACTATTTCAAGTTCCAGCAATTAACGGTAGTCCAAAGAATAACTCCATATTATATATATATATAAAATAACATTTACTTGTCTTTGAATTATATAAATATAACCGAATCTTCTATAAACATTTTTTGAGTTTTAGTTATCTATCGTAAAAGAAAACTCTCTTTTCTTACATTTAATTAAGAAAATAAAATAAAATCTCTTTCCATTATTCTAAAATTGATAATTGATATAAGTAATTAAATAAAAGATAAAATAAATGGAACAATGGACCTGGAAAAAACATAAGAACTACAAAGTACAATCTCAAAGCGCAACGGAGTTATGATAAGTATTTAATTTAATTCTGAGTGCTTGCTAGGTACAACTTTGGACTATGTTCTCATTCGATATTAACATTGTTGTTTTAATAATATAGTAATATAATTTGACAAACAATAAACTCTTACACTCATCTAATATCATCTTTTTACTATTTTTTTCACTTTTTCTTTTTTTCTTATAAATATCACAGTCATTTTTTTATAATTATTTTATCTCCATGATTAATGTTGAATAAATGTTTTTTTTTCAATTTTATTTTTCTCTTTTAATATTAAGAACAAGACGGTTGATTTTGTCTGGTCACATCTCAAGCAAGAAAACTTAAAAACCTGATGCACAAACTTTTTGGTAAAGTTTGGTGGTTCAACGAAGACTAGACCATAAAATGGACAAACTCAATCAAATGTATTTCTCTTTCCGGTTAATAATAATAATAATAATAAAATAACTTTAATTTTTTTATTTTTATAATTATTGCATTAGTTTTGTGTGATAAATATTAAATGATTTAATATTTTCATAATATTAAACCTTTTTAGTTTTCTTATTTGAAAAATGACATATATACTGACTGTATAAAAGTTAATATTATAAAGAGATATTCATTTAGTTTTGTTTTCTGTTTTTCTATTTTAATTACAAAACTATACACTGTTTTCAGTTTACATTTTAAAATATTTGTATAGAAAAAGGATTAATATTTTCGTAATTATTTTGAGAACAAATATGCAAAAACAAAAACAAATTAAAAACACATGATCATTTTATAACATAAAAAAATTAAAATAGAATTAAATGCTCGTGAAAGATTTTGTTATACTCTTCATATTTTGAATAAATTAAATATTAAAACAACGATAGTTTATATTAATAATTTTACCATCACATATAAGTTTAATTCAATATATTAATAATTTTACCATCTTATATAAGTTTAATTCAATTTATTATTAAATGACATTAAAAAAATTAGTACTGCATTTGATGAGACGAGATTATGATGAATGAATGAATTAGTATATCAATACTTTTAAATGAATAATAAGAAAACAATATATTATTTTTTATAAATTAAGATCAGTGTGTCATTACATATTTTAAGAATATATAAAATAATTGTAACATGTAATTAAAAATATTTTTCTAAACTATAATCAATAAAAAAAAATGGTTTCAGCGCGTGGGCATGTAAAACAGCGGTTCCATAGAAAACCCACTTCCATAAATCACTTCAAAACTCTTTCTTTCCTTCATTCTCCATTTTCACTTCCCACCTTCACTTTCTGTGCTTTTTCTCTCTCTCTCTCTCTCTCTCTCTCTCTCTCTCTCTCTCTCTCTCTCTCTCTCTCCACCACTATGTCCCGTCACCGCCGGCAAGCTTCCCAGGTCTTGCCACCGGAGATTTTCACTGGCACCGACGACCTCACCAACTTCTTTGACCTGAAAGAAGTTGGTGCTGATCAAGGTGGAGAAAACAAAACCACCCCCACCAACCACAAAAAGGAAGAGAAGAATTCCGTCACAACCCCTTCTCCGGCCAACACTTCCAAAAAGCTGCCGCCACCGCAGGGAAAGTCTGCCTGAGCAGTTTGGTGAGGTGTATGATCAAATGGAGTGTGAGAATCCATGACTCTGTTTATGCTTCATTTTGTTTCTAGTTACCTTTGAAATTTAAAGCTTTTTTTTTTCCTTTTTTATTGCGGTTTCACTTTTTGTTTGAATTATAGTAATAATAAGCGAAAGGGTGGGAATCCATTGGCTTGGAATGTAGAGATACCAGTGCCTATAATAAAAATATATTGTTTATTATATTAGATTTTTATTAAATGATTTTATGTTTTCACTCATGACATTAATACTGATCTTATCTAAAAGAATAATGGCAGTCTCTATATTTCTTTTGAAGTGTTAGATTTTAATTTGTTTTTTTTTTAATTTAACTGTATTTTTAAAATTCAAGACTGTGTTACTTACTTTTTCCTTTTATCGATTGGCCTTATTTTTTTTTATCTGATATTTATGTATGTTTTTGTAATACAAAAAATAAAAGACTTGAAATAAAAAAATTCATAACTATTTCATTAAAATCTACAAAATTTATTCTGTTCAAATATGGTATACAAAATAGCCTTAAAATAGTACGTAAGAAAGGAGCAAGTATTATAAAATAATCATTGATTTATTTGACATAGATTAAAAATCATAATTAGAATTTCGCTAGTACAGAAAATAATTTATTATGAAAGACACTAAAAGTATATTTATTACGATAGTATGATCTAATTATGGAATATTTTAATCAAACAATCATTTCCAAGTTATTAATGTCATAGAGTATGATGGAGATAGCTAAATTTTGGTGTGGAATATAAATCACAATAAATTTGTTTTTTGGTTTTTGTAGGTATTGTTTGAATCCGGGAAAATCTTCATATTAATAAATATGAATATAAATAAAAGTAATGTTTATTTTTTTTAATTAAATATGAGATAGAGAAAGAAATTAATATGTACATATTTCTCCTCTTTCCATTTTAATACTTGTCTTTGTCATCATGTATCCGATTAAATTGTTAAAATATTCAGTTTATTAAGTAATCTTAATATATATATATATATATATATATATATATATAAATTTTAGTTTTATAATTTTTTTAGTTATAATTTTTTTCTCTTTTCTAAGTATTTGACATAATGAAATCAATTCTAAAATATTTTCTCTTTTTATGTAAACTAAATATTTGTTGTCTCATATTTGAATTTTTTTTTTAATATTTTTGTTTATCATTTTTTTTTCTAATATGAATGTAATACCCTGATTTATGTGATGTGACAGATTAAAAATTAGTAAAATTTAAAATTTATAGCATAGAAATGTATTTAAAGAAAACTTTATCCAGTTAAATTATTTCGAGTAATAAAATAATGAAGGAAATACTTCAATTATATAGTTTTAACTTTTAAAATAAAGGCTTAATTGCTTACTTGGTCTCTATGTTAAGTGAGTTTTTTCAGTTTAGTACTCGGTTTTAAAAGTGTATAGATTGAGTCTCAAAATTACAAAATTTGTATGAGTCAAGTCTCTTTCGTTAAATTGACATAAATAGAGTTAACTCCGTGCTGATATGACTATAAAATCTGATATTTTTCTTTTCTCTCATCTGTTCTTTCTGCAACGTCCAACTTTTTCTCTTTCTATATTAATGATTCTCAACATGTAAAACTCACCAATTATATGCTACAAAATAAATTTATCTGGATGTCTATGCGACCTGTGACATGGGGTTGAACAGTTAAACAAGCTTCAAATTTATGCATAAAAAATGGAAAAAATAAAACAAAAAAATTCTAGAGAATGCAGTTAGTAATTACCTCTACAAGGCCCACTTTTTCTTCTTTCTTTTTCTTTGCTTAGCTGAAAATATGGGATAGCTTTCCCACATTGGTAATCCTCCGTTAATATTGGAATATAAGGTATCAAACATGTCAAACCTTCGGGAAAAATCAATATGCCATGTATCTTCAAGCATATCCTCATAGTCATGAAACCTGGTAGAGGAAACCAATATGATTAAGGCTTAATACCCTATTTTGTCTCCAGTTTCGCTTAAAAATGTTAAATTAGTCCATCCTTTAAAAAATGCGTCAATTACGTCCTCACTTAATAAAATTTGCATCAATGAAATCTCTTCCGTTAAATCCGTACAAACGGCGTTAATTAAAGAAAGAGAAAAATAATTAACGCTGTTTGTACGGATTTAATGGAAGGGATTTTATTGATGAAAATTTTATTAAGTGAGGACGTAATTGACGCATTTTTTAAAGGATGGACTAATTTGACATTTTTGAACGAAACTGGAGACAAAATAGGGTATTAAGCCTATGATTAATTGTTCACAAACATGCTAACAACATTGAAATAATTTCTTGAATCCACTAACCAAGTTCCTCTTTGTCCTCATATGAATGAACTACTGCAACGACATCAAGTCCTCTTCCTATAGACAGAACACTGGATAATTAAAGAGAGAATCCAAGTTTGGAAGCAAGTAAACACCAAAGAGGAGCAACAAGTCTATAAATCTTCTAATTCACAGCAATAGCAATATAAACATAGCAAAAGTATTTTTAATAGCAAATTACTCTCCAATTTTTCACTGATTTTTTATCAAATGGATTCTTCAATTTTCATTGATTATTCTTCTAAAAGAGGATTTCCCATAATCCCTACATTTTTTAACCATATCACCCATTCCCTCCATCATTTTCCCTTGCAATTGTCGTTCAAGGAGACTCACTACATATTGAAATCATCAATTCTTTCAATCAAGAATTCTTCTTCATTCATTTTTTTGCTTTTGTTCCGCTAACCTCCACCAAATCCCCAAGCCATACCTTCATCATTTACAGCCACCTCCACAGGAAGAAAACTAAATAAGAAATCAGTTTCTCAAGCAAAAAAAAGAAGACAAAAAAATTTGAAATCAGAAAACCTAGTTTCCAAAATCAAATCAAAATTAAATCACAACTCAAGGTTCTACTCCATTTTCGATCTTCATGAACTCAACATCTATAGTCACGAACACGCCACTGTTGTAACATCACCACTGCCCGTTTACAAGTCGTCGCCGTGGCAGCACCTGTGAGGGCAGGATTCAAAGAACTTGTGCGTGCGGAAGGAGGAGCGTAGGGACGATGACGCTTTCGACATGGATGACGTTGCGACCTCAGTTACAGGGTTGGATAAGCCCCTTGAACTTTTGGAAAGCATTAATAGGGAAGAGAGAGAAAAAGCTGGACATGCAGAGGAGAGAAGAGAAAAGTACTGATTCATTTGCCACGTGAGCATGGAGTTAACATCGTTGCTGCTAACTTAACGGATAAGACTTCATTCACACAATTTTTACAACTTTGGGACCCAATCTATACACATTTAAACCGGGTACTAAACTGAAAAAAATCACTTAACATAGGGACCAAGTAAGCATTTAAGCCTAAAACAAAATAGCTTTAAATTAATTCCAAAGTTATTCACCATTCTCTCTCGAGTTCATCACACCTTTGAAACATCTGCAACATTATCTACTCGCGTATAACACATTATACGATCATCGCTGATAATTTCATTCACAAACACAAATACAAACATGTACGAGATAAGTTACCGATAAAACAATCATAACAACAAGATACATACATACTAATTATATCAACCATAATCAAACACACAACAAGATACATATCTTCTGATTATATGAACCATAATCAAACAAACAACAAGATACATACCTTCTGATTATATCAATCATAATCAAACACCTCATACATAGTAGTAATTACAATAAGATTCCTAATCCTCTAACATAAAAAATTCAATCATAATGAATTACTCGATCATCGATCCCCGTTCCTTGAACTTCAATCATCGATCTTTGATCTCTAACCCTTGATGTCATCATTGACATCTCACAAATAGACCCTTGGTCTATCCACTCATTAGCACCCAAGCTAACTACTTTCTATAACAATTATAGTAACACCATTATCAGCATAACATAACTTGAAGCATCTCAAGTACCATGATCATCATCATAGATACACCACCATCATGACTATCGTAATCATGAACAACACCATGAGCATCACCATACCATAATACCATAGTGGAAAGAGTCCATCTCACTCTTGTACCCTACCTTGATTGTAGCTGCTCCTACAACCTAATTGTAGCCGCTCCTACAATCTAACTATAGCCTCCCTTACAGGAAATTTATTAAAGAATTTTATCAACGAATTTTCAAATTTCACTTATTAACAGTTTTATCGATGAACTTGTTATTGTCGATAAAGAAATAACTTGTTATATGAGGAGGACTTAGTTCCTAAAATGTTAGACCAACTAAAGTTATAACGTTATGCCATGATCTACCAGTGACATGATAAGTGTCGTATCTAAAGTTTTCAAAATACAATTTCATCATTCGTTTTTCAGCTTTTCACTCCGTTTTTCCCATATTCCAACAATTAAATTAATAATGTTTCCACTTTTAGGAATTAAATTTACTATTTAGCCTTATAATTGTATAACATGTGTTGGTGAAATAGAATTAAGTGTTAGTGCTTGCTCGTTTAAATCTCAAACAATAATATGTTCAACCAGGTCGGACATTTGACCTTAATATCAAACATATAAATCTTTAGGTATTAGTTATGTAAAAGTTGGTTATAACATGTGAGTCAACTCAGTCCATTATAGGTTTGAGTTGGGTTGGATTGAAAAAAAAATTAAAATTTTGATACGGATCAATTTGTTTTTTATACTGTTTTTTTGGATTATATTTGAAGTTTAAAATGATTTTGGATTTTATTTGCAATGTATTATATTTTTTTTATTTTGAATTATCTTTGAAATTTAACGTCATTTTATATTAAAATTTATTTAAATTTGAATTAGAAAAAAAATTATTATTTTTTGGAATTGAAACAAAAATTGTAAATAAATAAACTAGTGAACCAATCCGTTTAACCCATAAATCCGTAATAAGTTAAATGTGTTCAAATTTTTTCAACTAACTAATAAGTGAACTGTGTTGGGTTCACTCACTAAATAACTAAAACCAACACATGGTACACTGGGTCGGGTTCGATTGGATGACCTGTTTTTGACAAAATATGATGCAATATATAATACACAGATTAATTATTTGTTTGATAAAAGCGTTTGAAAATTACTGCAGTCAAAACTATTTGTTACAATCATTAAAAGCATATGTAGTTTCTCATTGAATCACATGAGCGGAATAAGAATGTACTTACGAAAAAACAATGAAAATATGACTTTTTGAATGTAATTAATTTTGCATTTAAGAAACTCTACATTATTTATCAAACAAAATAATTTTATATATTGAAAAAAATCAATCATTTTAAAATTATTTATTTTCAAAATAAAATATACTAAATATAAAATAATATTAAAATTTTAAACCAAACACACTCTAAATATATATTATATTATTATTACGTTAATTACATAAAATGAAAAATAAATATTTATCTTGAAAGTCATATTTGAAAACAATAAAAAATAAAAAAACTATTATAAAAAAACAACTCGAATGAGGTTAGAAAAAGCATTAAACATAGAAATCTATAGTAAGAATGAATTAAACTTAACTTCAATTATAGATTTAAATGATTTTTTTATGAAATGTCATAAACTATTTATGTCAATAATCAACAATATTGGTGTACGTAACAATCTGGAAAATATGTAGAAACCTTGGTAATTTAAAATTAGATTCTACAGTACTTTTTCTTTTGCATTACTAGTTTGATTGAATTGTCAACAATAATTGGCTATTTGAAAAGAAAATGTTGAATTAGAAATTCTGTTAAATTAAATTAATATATAATTTATAATTAAATTGAATTTAAATGCAGTTTGAAACATATTGACTGTGTTGAATTTAATTCTATCAACTTTTATTTTATTAAACTTTTAACTGTTTTACATAATTAGTTTAAAAACTAATTTAATAAAAGTGTTTGACCTTGGACCAAGATAGAAGACAATGCCCAATGCTATGCAAATTGCTGATTACTTTGGAACAATCATAAGGAGTAAGTTTGACTAAAAAAGACAACATAACATTGAAAGCTCACATTCTTTTAAATTTTATTAAAATTGTTAGACTAAAAAACATACTCATATACATTTCTGTAAATAATGTATTGAAGATTATTTTAAGTAACTTTTTAACCATATATTAGTCAGTCAGATGTATAAATTAACAAATTTAATAGTATTTATTTAATATACAAATATATGGATAAACACTTATACGAAGATATGTACTATTCTTTGTGTCCTATCACCGTTTTCTTTTATAATAAGTTAGAGATTAATTTAATTATAGAGTAATTACGGAGTTGGAAAAGACGTAAATAGATGCATTTTTCAATTAATTATACAACTTTCTAAGCATAAAATTGTACAAACCCTACATATTACTGAACATAAGAAGAACCTCATAAACAAAAATTGATTAATTGAAGAAATTAATTCAAAATAGATAAGTAGAAACAAGCATGCTGAAACAACTTTTCATTCATCGGAAAAACACAATATAACCATATTCCTATGACATAGTCGAACGATATACTCTATAACACTTTCATAATAGATATCAAGTAAGACTCAAAAATCGTACAAAACAGAAAAAACAATTGTGCATTAAGAGAGATCCTCATTCCGTTTGTTCTATCTTTAATCCTATGATGTCGATTTCACATCATTCACCACCCATGAATTCCGAAATTAGCAGAGTTCAACGTTGGCAAGTCGCCACCCTTGTTGAAATTACTAGGGTTATGATCACAAGTTTTATTGTTGTTGATGTTACTGTCATCATGATCACCTCTTTCTTGATCTTCAAAACCGTATTTATAAATTTCAGGGTTCTCGAAGGTAGAAATAGTCAAAATGACATCGTCACCGGCGACGACCCTACCGCCGACGAGGCCACCGAAGACTCGACCATGAGAGGTGGAGAGGTGTATGCCAAAGGATAAGGAACGAGGAGGGGTGGCTCCGGGGAGAAGGGAGTATTGGTTATTGTGTAAGTAGGAGCCAGTGAGGGAAAGTAAGTTGAAGGGTCCATGGAGCATGACGGCGGAGGAACCACTGGGGACATGGCGGAGGGTGACGGTGGTGATGATACCGGAGGCACTAAGGATGGAGAGGCTGACATGGGAGCGCCGAGCGATGTTAATAATGGTTTCAATGATGTCATGTCCTGGAGCGACATTGACAATGAGAATCTTTATGGAGGGTTGTGGGAGAGTGTATTTGGGCTTGTTCTTGGAGCCTGGAGGTCTGCCACGTGGCTTCTTTGAGGGTGGAGTAGCAAGAGGGAGATTCTGCCATTGTTGGTTTGTGGTCGGTGGTGGTAGCGATGGAAGGTGAGGACAATGAGAGGAGCTAGTTTGGTGGTCCCAAGAGGATTCGCAATCTGAGTCTCCGCATACTGAGATTGGCATGGAGTTGTTTGTCATTGTACTACAAAAAATGTATGAATGAAGACGAGTTTAAATACAAGATGGAAAGATAGACCCAAATGGTTGAATGAGAGAGAGAGAGAGAGATTGATTCAAAGAACCAAATGTAAGATACTTGTTGTGATGATGTGAAGCTTTGCTTGTGGGAGAATTTATAGTGATGAGAATGAGGAACTAGGTTTCAACTCCACAAAACTTTGTTTTTTTTTTTTACAAAAAATGATTTAGTTTTACTTGAAATTTACCGAAATGAATACATTTCAAAGGTGTTACCCAAAATAGAAAAATTTTATTTTGGAAGTGTAAGTTAAGTTGACCACTTAAATTTTTCGTCTTTTTCAATCAAATTTAATTAGAGTTAATTTAAAATTGGATTGATTTAACTTTACTTGTTACGTCTTAATCTGATTCTATTTGAATTTAGTTTAATTTGATTTAACTCAGTTTGATCTGAGATCGTGATAACTCAACTCGACCTTGAGTTTAGAATAATTCAATTAGACCTTGGGCCTAGGATGACCTAACTCGATCATTTGACCAGAGTCAACTACCTCGAACTTTGGCCAAGACGAACATGTGTTGACTTTCATTTAGGATAAAAACTCTCAACCTTCAATTAAGACTGATTCAACTCGGCTAGGCTATGTCCAGGACAAATTGATTTTGTTACCAATGAAAAGCATTAATGCTTTGAAGAGATTTTAATGATAATGCACTTGAAGTCTTGAAGAGTTATTTACATACATTGTTAAAGCATTTTTATAGAAAACCTTGTATTAGGCTTTTGCTTTCACTTGTACTTCATAAGAAGACTTGTAAATTGTTTTTTAGTATAGCTATGTTATGGCAATAATTGATTACCATGAAAAATAATCGATTATCATGTGTAAAACGAGAAAACACTTCAAATCGACAATAATCGATTATCTCTCAAGATAATCGATTATCACTAAAAGTTATGATTGTCTAGGGTTGGTATCACTAATAATCGATTATTACCATTTCAAAAACCTTATAACAGCAAAAAACAATCTATTATCACTTTTGGTAATTGATTTTTATTGGCATTTGAGAGATGCCTTTTCAGTTTCTGACCCTTGGCTTATAAATAGTGTTTTCCAAAATTCTTAAAAGATAACTTTTCACTTAAGAGTATTAGAGTTGTGTGTCTCGAGAAAACTCTTTGTGTTTGTGAAAAAGGAGCTTGTAACTTGGTGCTTGTAGGAGGAAGTGCTCTTTCTTGGTGTGTCTAAGTGATGAAGTATACTTACAAAGCAAATTCAAGTCGTTCATCCTTTTGTGCATCAAAAGGAAGTGTCTTTCATCTCTGATGTGTTAAGAGAGGCGGTTTCTATTCTCTATTGTAATATGTTACTTATTTTAGTGGAAATGTTAATCCCTCTTTTAGAGAGACTAACAACTAGATGTAGGGCTTTTTTATCCGAACCAGTATAAAAATTACCTGTGTAATTTTTTTCTTCTCTTCTTTGCGTTGTTTATTTGCTTTTATTTAACATAAATTTTCTTATTTATCAAAGAAACTTTTGAAATCAAAAATCTCTTAAAAAGAAGCAATTTTTAACTAGAATCATTTCCTTCCCCTCTTGGTTTTATATCCGTTTACACACTTTGAACATTCCAATGCGCAATACCAATTTCTACAACCTCCGATCTAGTCCAACTCGACTCAATTTGTTACCTGATCTGACTTGACTTGAATTTCATCAAGCTAACTTGGTTCGACTTTCGGCTTGGGCTGACTCAAACAAGATCCACTTAGTTCAACCTTTGGCCTGGACTCGGCTCAACCATTGAGTCAGACTAACTTGACTCAACCTTTAATTTAGGATGACTCTAATTAATCTTCCACTTTGACTCAGTTCAATATTTAACCCGAACTGATTATTTTAGACCTTAGATATATATGACTTGATTTGACATGATATTTAGTTATGATGACTTGACTTAAATATTGCACAGTCCAAAAATGTAAATAAAACTTGAAAAAAAAATCTTATATATTTTTTTCTATTAATTTCAAGTAAGAGAGTATTATTGGAATTTTAAAGAATAGGAGGATGCAGAAAGAAAACATGGATGCAGGAAGAAATCCCCATCACGAAAATATGAATCAAAACCTCATTTTACCGCAACACAACATTAGGTAGTGACAGCACTTGAAGTGAGGACAGCGACATATTGAACCAATTCAGTCAAAGAATATATATATATATATATATATATATATATATATATATATATATATATATTGAAATTGAATTATCTACATTTTCATCTTTTAAATACTCCACATACTGAAAAATGGGATTACTTATAAATACAAAACCAAATATACAAAAACTAAAATCAGGGTCTCCTTGTGGGGTCACTTTATGGTCTAATTCCCTGTTTGGGAGGTGGAAAAGTGAGGGAAAGTGGGTATAAGAATTTAAATTTCCAATTAAAATAAAAATATTTTTTTTTTCATTTCACTCTCGCTAAATGTTCGATAAAATGCTTCAATTGAATCCTTGTATATAAGGAGTTATGATCATAGTAGAAATTATATAGTGTGCAATTTCACGATTTTTCGTCCTCAATTTGTTAGCTAGTTCTGTAACTTCAAGCGTCAATACTGTACTGATTTTAGTATCAGTGGATAGGGTATGTGAGATTAATATAATTTGTTTTTGTCTCTATATCTTCACATTGACAAGAACTTTTTAGTCATGGACTGCTAAATACATATTGGGCTATTACTTTCTGCACTCCATCAGATTTCTTCCAGCAACCTATCACTTCTGAATTTTTTTTTTTCCAAATTCCCCTACCGAAAATATATTTTATCCTTATTTCAATCACATCCGTAAATCTTTGGAAGCTAATTTAAAATCTTACCATATTACCTATGAAGTTCATTAGGGATTGACTATGGTAGCTTAATTTGCATGAACTCCAAAAATAGTTGTGTTGTTGTGGAACACTTTCGTAATACCTTTTTCATGGTATAGTTTTCATAAACTCCAAAACTAGTTATTTTGTTATGGAACACTTTCGAAATCTGCTATAGTCCAAAATGTAGCACATTTGAGATTTTTTTTCATACTTTTCTATCAACGACTTGAAAGCTAGAGGTTTCATTGAGAACAAAGATAAACTGTTTGTCTTAAAAGTTGCATTTGTTTTTTCTTTCGGATATGCCATGTATTCCCTTGCGTATAAATGTGTTTGTATACAGAATTCAACATTTTTCAACCACATATTTGGTTCTTGATAATATAGTTTATTAGACATTACATCTTGTAATAACTTCAAAAAAATCTACATTTCTTCCGTCAAGCTATAAATATACAACTATATTCTCATCATTTATGATGAAAAAAAAATTGTTTTTTTATTGTTAAAAGTGTGTGTGCAACATTTTTGCATTAGTTTCTAAAACTATTTAAAAAAATCCCTAAAAGTAGCAATAATATCGACATATATTTAGAAAATAAATGAATAAATTGAGTTTAAAATTTTACATGGCAGATAAGTGTTTCACCCTTCAGCAGTTTTCTTTGGTGAGAATTTACCTATTTTTGAGGGAGCTTAACAATCATATATCAACCCTTTACACTTGAGATGGGAAAGTTGATGAGAGGTTCCAACTGTCAACTAAGTGATCCACATATGGAAGTTGACTAACCCATAGGGCAAAACGTCTGAACAAACATGCTTCAATTGACACCTAAAATTGACCTAAGGTAAGCAAGACGCTAACATGTTTACAAAAACTTAAATTAAACTAAATTAATATTTTTTTCAAAACCTAGCTAAATATTTACATTCATCCAAACAGTTGAATATCATTTTTAAGCTCATGGTGGGACTTCCCCAAATTACATATAATACGGTTTTAGCTCTCTGTTCATGTAATATTGTTTTTTTGTTTTTCAACTGAGAAATCATGTCTTCTATTTGATGAAAATTTAAATTATTATATTATTCTATTGCTAACATGGGAATCTAAACGTGATATTAAGTTTCACATTTGATGAAAACGAGGAAGTATCATAGTATATAAAAGTAAAAGATCATTAGTTAATTTTATTAAGATTTTTGGTAAAGTGTCAATCACTTATAAGATTTGACTGAAGAATGATGTCAATCCCTTAAAGAATGGTAAAGAGTTATTGATGTTTATGTCTCTCCTATCAACTTTCTCCTTGATAGACCTAACTTACTCTAAAAAGTTGTCCCTTAAGTTTAGAAATGGTTGGAAAAAAATGAAAAGTATAAAACGTAACAAATGGAGAAAAAAAAACGACATAATATTGTATAAATCATGAGTTGTTATATGAATGGCATGTCTCTTTCGTTTTCTTTGTTCAAAGTTCAGATTGGATAGAATTTAAAGGGTGAAGAGTTTGAAAATCTAGCTAGGAAATTGGCAATTAAGTATAGGCCAAAGTCTGAACTTGATAAGTTAATGTTGCAGATAACCTACCTCTACCAAAATATGTCAGCATCTACAACTGCATAACTGTCAACTTGGTTGTTGCAACTTCCGTTTCTTCTGAACTTGAAATTCTCCCATAAAAGGTTGCATTCTTAGTTTAACTTTTCTCCCACAGAATAACCACATAAACCAATGGCAGCGTGCTTGAATCCACCTAGGCTATCTACCACTGAAGATGACTCTGTGATACTCTTCTCAACTTCTAATTCTCCTGAGGAATCCATTAGTGCTTCTTCTTCCTCTTTCCACCACTCACCGCCACCATCACAGCAACAATTCAGAACTGCATATAAACTTTCTGTGAGAAACCTCTCCTACACTTTGAAGCCTAACAAGAGAACTTTCCTTTCATTTTGTCACCAGAGTAAAAAACCAGAGCCCTTAAGTATACTCAACTCAATCTCTTTTGTTGCCAGAAGTTCTGAGATTGTTGCTGTGGCTGGTCCTAGTGGAACAGGAAAGTCTACCCTTCTGCGAATCATGGCAGGAAGGGTAAAAGATGAAGACTTTGATCCTAAAAGTATTTCAATCAATGATCAGCCTATGACTAGTCCAGCTCAGTTGAGAAAGACATGCGGCTTTGTGGCACAAGAGGACAATTTGCTTCCTATGCTGACTGTGAGAGAAACTTTGTTGTTTAGTGCAAAGTTTAGGCTAAAAGAAATGACCCCAAAAGATAGAGAGTTGAGGGTAGAAAGCTTGTTGCAAGAGCTAGGACTTTTACATGTTGCTGATAGTTTTGTTGGGGATGAAGATAATAGAGGGATATCTGGTGGAGAGAGGAAAAGGGTGTCAATTGGAGTTGACATGATTCACAATCCTCCAATTTTGCTCCTAGATGAGCCAACTTCAGGTCTAGACAGCACTTCAGCTTTGCAAGTCATTGAGTTACTGTCATCAATTGTTAAGGCAAATCATAGGATAGTGGTTCTTTCAATCCACCAATCCAGCTATAGAATATTGCAGTATGTTTCCAAGTTCTTGATCCTCTCTCATGGTTCAGTTGTTCACAATGGTAGCCTAGAACAACTAGAGGAAACCATAAGTAAATTGGGATTTCAAATCCCAACACAGCTGAATGCTTTAGAATTCTCTATGGAAATTATACGAGGGTTGGAAGATTCCAGTTCCAAATATGAATCTTCCATCATTGAGGAAAAGGAGCCATTTCCACACCTACAGTGGCCAGAGGAAGAAAAGTGTGGTGGAGTCCAAATTGTCCAATCACAGTTTATCAAGGAAAGTTTTAGCAGTCTTTGCTATGCATACTTGATAGAGATACTGGTTTTGTGCTCAAGATTTTGGAAGATCATTTATAGAACAAAACAACTTTTCTTGGCCAGAACAATGCAAGCACTAGTTGGTGGCTTTGGTCTAGGAAGTGTTTATATAAAGGTAACAAGGGATGAAGAAGGAATTGCAGAAAGATTAGGTCTATTTGCATTCAGTCTTAGTTTTCTCCTCTCTTCTACAGTTGAAGCACTTCCAATATACCTTCAAGAGAGGAGTGTTTTGATGAAAGAAGCCTCAAGGGGAGCCTATAGGATTTCCTCTTACATGATAGCCAACACTTTTGTTTTCCTTCCTTTCTTGTTTGTGGTATCCACACTTTTTGCTGTTCCTGTGTACTGGCTTGTAGGCCTCAACCCTTCTCTTTCTGCCTTCTCCTTCTTCACTTTTGTGGTGTGGCTCATTGTGCTCATGGCAAGTTCTCTTGTGCTCTTCTTAAGTGCAGTGTCTCCTGATTTCATTTCAGGGAACTCTCTCATCTGCACAGTTCTTGGAGCCTTCTTCCTCTTCTCAGGATACTTCATTCCAAAGGAAAGCATCCCAAAGTATTGGCTTTTCTTGTACTATGTGTCCCTCTATAGGTACCCTTTGGATGCACTCCTCACAAATGAGTACTGGAATGTTAGAAATGAGTGCTTCTCTCATCAAATAGAGGGATCACAGTGCTTGATCACAGGGTTTGATGTGTTGAAGAGTAGAGGACTTGAAAGGGATAACAGGTGGATCAACGTGGGAATAATGCTGGCATTCTTTCTGTTGTATCGTGTGCTTTGTTGGATAATTCTTGCAAGAAAGACCTCCAAAACAACAATATAATTAATAACAGTCGTTGCTTGAAACTTGAAAACAAAAACATAAGCTTTAAATATATGGCAGGTCATTAGAGTTCACACTAAGAAAAAACTTGTTCCCATATGCCTATTGTTAATGTATGATAGGAAATTCTATGCTACAAACTTATTCTAGGAATAATGTATGAGTATATGTCTTACTGTCTTATTATAAATGTCGTCTTCTCCTTTCTCTTGCAATGTAAAGGATGAAAGTAACTATTAGGTTCTGTTATGTTGTCAACTTTTGGTTTTAATTCTTGAAAAGCAATCACTACTAAAAATTTATATTCCATGAAGATCTTCCTACAAATTTCTTACAAAAGTTTACAAACAAAGAAGGTGTTTCCTATATTATTCTTACAAATTTCAATTAATAGATAATTTCTTAGTGAGTAATTAGTTACCGTAGAATTTAAAAATTCGCAAGAAATTTCATGAAAAATTTTCTATAAAAAATTTTCAATACAACGGATACCTTTTCCTGCAAATTTAAATTTGACAAGTAATATTTTCACAAATTTGAAATTCGCAATTAATTTTCTTACAAATTTTAAATTCCCAAGTAATTATATGGGGTGACGCATTGTATTGCTGTACCATATCATCCACAAACTAATGGTCAAGTTGAGGTCTCTAAGAGAGAAATCAAGAAGATATTGTAAAAGCTGGTAAAGCAAAATAGGAAGGATTTTTCAATGGAAATAATTAGGTAATATATGCAAAGATTTTTCATGACATTACATTAATGAAACAGAAATACAAAAAACAAAGTTATAGAAAATATGAGCATACTTCACAACCCCAGAAAAGAAAACACTAATAATTAAATTTCCAATACCAAACCCACATGTGACATGCACACATTCAACCTCTCGATCTTAACCTTGTGCAATATCGATTTCTAATATAATATATAAACATCCATCCTTAAAAGCTACTCCACAACAGAATCCATCTATGCAGTGGAAATCATAACATATAAACAAAATAACAAAAGGAATGCACGGGCAGTTAACACTTAAGTAACTTCTAAAAGACACCATAATGGGATCAAATATCAAACCCCTGTGCATTTCAATTAATTTAGAGTTTTGCAATAGGTGCTTTGCAGGGAAACCAACACATATAAAGAAGCAATTTGAACATAAGATATACAAAAGATAGTAGATGATAACTTAACTAAGTGGCCTAATAAACTTAGTTTGACCATTCTGTGACAAAAAAAAAATACTCGTATAATGCTTATGGGTATTTCCCAATTTGGAAGAGCAACAGAACAAATATGTTTTAGCATCAAAGAGTTATGACAGTTTAGGAAAGCCCCAACAGGGGCTCCATATTATAGGAAAACTTAAACCATAAAAGCAACAAACATAAAATAATATAATCTAGAATATTTGGCAAAGAAAAAAGTTAAATCAATATTAACTATGTTTTCCATTACTTAAAAATCAACAACCCAAGGAGTAATGGCACGAGACAACACATGCAAAAAAGGGATGCACTAATCATAGTCTTTTTCAATAGATTGTTAACCAAAAGTACAAAACAGTTTAAAAGTTACATTATATATGTTCAGATATCATCCTGATTCTATTTGCATGTTTCCTTATTTCCTTAATTTATTTAGTTTCCTTAGATAGCTTGGTCATAATTCCTGAATATTTATGTGTAGAAATAACTTAGCAAAACACAAGAAATCATCTTTCCTTTCATCTCAATAGATCTAATCACTTATTCACTATAAAAAAATTACTGTTTTGAAAAGAAAGGAAATGATTGATTATATTATTTAAGGAGCAAGACATTTTCCCAACAACCACGACTATGCTTCAGTCCACAAACTGAAAACAATATTGGCCAAAAGAATTCAAGGTTCATTCCATTTCCTAACCTGCCTATCATAATAAGTAGTTACTATTTATGTTGACAACAAAAATTGGAAACAATAATTGATCCTCCTCAATTGTTCAAGATGAAATTAGGTGAGCCAAGTCACAATATGACCGTGATGTTTGGGCTGATATTAAGTAGAAAGAGTTATCCTCACTATGAGTTATAGCGTATTGGTAAGCACTCTCCAACAAAATTGACATTCACATACTGTCATATGCTTTTCTAACATATTCTCATATCCAAACCTTCTATAACTAACCTGTCAATCTCCTAATTCTAACATTAACATTCCATAACATAGTATCCTACAAATATTTTAGTAGAAAGAGAGGAATAAAATAGATGAACCGAATCCCTCAAACTATTCTCACTAGCCCTACTATAATTGTTTCTCGGGTTAAATATGTTTTTAGTCCCTGAACTATCAAGCGATTTTGGTTTTAGTCCCTACTCAAAACATTGATGGCATTTAGTCCTCGTAGTATTAAAACATGTAAAAATAGTCCTTAAAAATGGACGGCGTTAACTTTTGGTTGATCTGGCAAACGGCAATGCCACGTCCTCCGCCAGCTTCCCTGTTCTCTATCTGCCACGTTGCTTGTATCGTGAAAACCCTATGTTCATCTTCCTCCGAGAGAAATGCCTAACCTAATAAATCCTCCGAGAGGCGACAACTGGGTGTTATGATTCTTAAACGGGGAAATTCTTCTATCCTTTTTGTCTTCTGGGAAAATGAAAAAGCTAAAGCTAAAACACGTATTATGATTCACTCCGATTTGGAAACTAATATGTAAGAATTTGGCATCAATACAAACTTAAACAGCCAGCTAATCGATGCTTGATGCTCAGAGTTTGGATGGACTTAAAATCAAAGGTATTAAACAAAATAGAGGCAATATGTCTGGATATTTTTTTCAGAAGGAAGAATCTCGAAATGGCATTTAACCTTATATGAATTGAACCCTCTTTTGCAGCACGGAGACTTAAATCTTCAGGTGGAAGAAGTTTGCACAGTGACAAGGCCTCCTCAAAGTTGCCAGAAGCTGTTAATTGGACTATCTGCAATACAAAATTAAGTACAGATTTTATAGTGTAGAGCAAAACGAAAATTCACTGCCTGCCATTTGCATTGGAATCCAGAAACAGGTGACAAATCAAAAAGGCGTCAATCATTTAACAATATTAGCAATACCTGGGCTCCAAGGGGAACAGGGAAGAGTCCATGAACTGAATTATCCAAAGCAAGTATCATGGAATCATTGCTCTGGCAAAGGTGGCGGACATTTCGAAGAACAACTGTCTGTATCAAAGAATAAGGAGCTCGGAGAGATCGAATCTGTAAAACGAAACCACATCAATCCACAACCACTTGACAAAAAAAGAACAATGAAAATTGTTTCAGACAGTCAATTACCTCCACAAATCTGGGCAGCAAAGCTATAGCCTGAGCTGTGACAGTGAGTCTATCAATCCGGTTTTGGATTAGCTTATTTGAAGAAGTTAACATGTTTCGAGAAAATCGGAGTGAATCATAATACGTGTTTTAGCTTTAGCTTTTTCATTTTCCCAGAAGACAAAAAGGATAGAAGAATTTCCCCGTTTAAGAATCATAACACCCAGTTGCCGCCTCTCGGAGGATTTATTAGGTTAGGCATTTCTCTCGGAGGAAGATGAACATAGGGTTTTCACGATACAAGCAACGTGGCAGATAGAGAACAGGGAAGCTGGCGGAGGACGTGACATTGCCGTTTGCCAGATCAACCAAAAGTTAACGCCGTCCATTTTTAAGGACTATTTTTACATGTTTTAATACTACGAGGACTAAATGCCATCAATGTTTTGAGTAGGGACTAAAACCAAAATCGCTTGATAGTTCAGGGACTAAAAACATATTTAACCCTTGTTTCTCTTTCTCTTAACCCTATTCTCTAACTCCAACACCACCGTAAATAATGAAATAAACAATAAGGCTTATCTTTCATTTCTACCAATAACTTTGAGCGAGTATAAGCGAAGTGATAGGCTCGAAAGCACTTACTCAAAAATCCCTTCACAAACATAACCAATCGAACCATGCCCCAAAAGCTCACCCTTCTGCCTGTTACGCGCGGTAATCACATGCTTGATTCTCCCATTAGGAGATATATTACTAGAATTAGGACCCGTGGTAGTGCTAGAAGAATCATCTTCGTTCGAAGTAGAAAACCCAGAAAACTCATCCATAATATCTGCAATCCTTGCCGCGTTTTCCTCCTCTTCTCTCTCCACCCTACTCCACCAACTTCCCCTTCTTCCTCATCCTCCTCTTCCTTTTCTTCTCTGTCCTCATCTTCATTAGTAGCACTCAACTCCACGTAAGTCTCCTTCCCTCCCTCCCCTTTCGGCGCAAAATCCCTCAACAAATCCCATGTCGAACACCTGCAGCCCCTAGATTGGCCTCGCCCTGCGAAAGTGGAAGCCCTGGTCAGGCCGCCACAACACTGTCGTCATGTCGCCAATGAACCGTTGTCATGTCGCCACAACACTGTCATCACACCGCCATAGAACCGTCGTCACGCTGCCACAACAACATCGACACGCCGTCACAACAACCACGTCAAGAAACACCTTCCAACAGCCCCCTCACAACAATGTAATTCGTGAATGACCACCCTCCTCACCAGCACTCTCCTCACGTTGACACAGCGATTGAAGAAAAGAGAGTTAGGGTTTTTAACAAGGGATTAGGTGAAGTCTGCGCACTACAGTAAAGAAGGGCATTGCCGACGGCCATAATCCTTCGGAAACATCCAAAAGCCGTCAGTAATAAGCCATTACCGACGGCTTAGCGACAGTCAGATGACCGTTAGTAAACCTCTTGTCGCTAACCATTACCGACGGCCTTTGCCCTTCGGTAATTACCGAGGGGCAGAAGCCTTCGGTAATTATCTACAATGTATTTTTTTAGTTGTTTTGGTTTAGTGTATTGTTGACAATCTACGCTTGAAAAATATTAATTATATATTATATTTATATATATATATATATATATATATATATATATATATATATATATATATATATAACACGCGTAAACTGAACATATATAGACATTTATTTCCCAGAAGTAATTAATATTATGCTTGCAAAAAAGTGATTTAGCGAGACGGTAAGAGCACTGCCGCTTCTCCCCTCTTGCTCGATCAACCACTCTTCCACCAGCCTTCAACAAAAAACCTCAACCGGAGGACCAACCCTTCACGAAAATCCTCCAAAAGAGATCTCCTCACATATAGAGAAGGCCTTCTATGATAGCAGAGCACCGATCTCCTCCATGAACGACTTCGAGAAGAAGAGTGATTACAAAGGGACGCGCTGGTTCGGATCTCTGGAGAATTCGACGGGGGAGGGCATTGATGGTGCGCACGGCTTCTAAATCGGTCGGACCCAAAACCCCCACGAGAAACGCTTTTATTTTCCTAGGTCCCCTTGCCTGATAAAAAAGGAATAAGGGATTCCCCGCAGCGTCATGGAATTCGTGACGGTCGGCAGCATCGACGATAACTTTGAAATACTGACCCTTGAAGTTCTTGAAAGAGTCCAAAAAAGGACGGAAGAGTGTCCTATCCCGAATAGAGGTAAAGGACACTCAGCCGCCTTGAAGGGGCGGACGAACCTCAAAATAATGAAAGAAGACCAGGATGGTAGGAGTAACGTCCACTGCCAGGCACATCGCTAAAACTGCTTGAACGGCCGCCCAAGAATTGGGATGTAGTTTGGCTAGGGCTACGTTGGCCTCCTGAAGTATGGCTATCTGGAACTTCGTAAAGGGTACCCGAACAAAGAGCTGAGTAAAGAGAGTGACGTACATGTAGAAGAAGTCGTCCGGACTCGACCCCTTGTCGTAATAAACTCTTTCATTTCTCAGACTGACTCCCGCCTAGATCGGCCTGGAATCCTCCACATCCCGGACGATGTGAGTACGGTTGACCCTCCACTCTAATAACCCACGGTCGCCATACGCCGATGCAGACAAACAGGAACTATAAGGAGCCCAATCATATTCAAGCACTGGGGTACCATCACCGTCCGGCTCGTGCGGGGAGCCGTCTATGCAAATGCCACCCTTCAGCAGGATGATAGGGATTCCATGAAAGATCCGATCACCCGCCGTGCCTGGATCTCTGGACCGGACGGGCTCCTCCAAAAAGGATGAGGAGACCAAACTTGGAGAAGCGCTGTGCTCGCCATCACCCCTTGCTGAACCCCCCCGGACTCCACCCAACGACTCAGAAGAAGATTCAACATGGACTGCAGCCATTTATTACCTGTGGGAAAAAGAATATCAAGCTTGAATGAAACGAAGAAAGTGAAAATGACAACACCCACATCCCCTATTTATGGAGAAAATTTTGTAACCGTCGAGCCCATCCACACCGTCAAAAGCCAGCACGATCAATGCTCCACATTCGAAGCCGTTCCAACTTCAGCCACTGCAAATATGACACGTGTTTCCCGCCAAAAAGCCAAATCCAAAAGCCCATGAAATCCGGCCCAACACCAGTCCGCTGACTCTTGGCACACCACGCTCAGTCCTACGTACAATGCTTATACTAGGGCTTGGGGGCCTTGTGTACCAATAGGGACCGAACGCCAAATAGGCCGGACGTCCACATAACCACAATGGACCAAACATGTTACCCTCGTCGCTTGCCATCCGGATGAACAGTAGCTCACACGAAGCCGACCAACAACACCAGCTATTCGAACTATCTATAAGGGCCGGCCGGTCGAAAGATCAAACCCCCGGTCGAAAGACCAAACTTCGGGAGGCCGGCCGGCCATGTCGCTAATTAACCAGGTTTAAGGTAAGTAGTGGTTAAAAGCTATTGGGCTGAATTTGGGTCATGATTAAATTTTCACTAATCCCAAGCCCATAGCAAAAACTATAAATACATATTCAGGGTGAATGGTAGGTTGGTTGCATTTACTGCACATTCATTACTGTTATATTGAAAAACGTCATTGCTCTCAGCTGACTTTGACATCGGAGAATTTTTCGCAGATCTCCCACCTGCGCCCAGGGAAGGAATCCAGGAGCAAGGAGCGAGAACCGGACGCTTGAGAGACAAACAGAAGAGCACGTGAAGGCATTAGACTAACTTAACCCCTACATCCGAAACATTAAAGATTAAAATTGAAAAAAATGTAGACATTTCTTTATATAATAATATGAATAGTGTATGTACCATAAATTAAATAATTATTTTATTAAAATATTATTAGTATTAGTATTATTTGAAATATTTCCTAGTAATAACTTAAAAAATAAATAGAATAAGAATATTAAACCTTCTTATTATTCAAACCGTATATGCTATTATTATTTAATACTGTGCACATATGAAATACCTGTATTATTAAAATACTAACAGTATTTTCAGATTTTATTCATTTTCTTCAAAGTATATATGAAATAATGTTTTTTATTAAATAAGTAATAGATATATATAAATACAAAATTAAAATATTTTCACTTCATAAATCAGTTAATGTGTGAAAAGTAACCAAACAGAGATAAATAAAATTGTTATTATTTATAATAAAACGCCCTTATTGTATAGCATTGATTTGAACTTTATCAAATAATAGATAAAGTGTAAAGCAAAACCATTCCAATAATCAAGATTAGTTAAATAAATAAGCAGAATCAGTGATAATAGACTGAAAAAAGTGGATTTTGAGGTCCACTCGAAGAAAAATTGAAACATCATTTACAAGTTTTTGAATAATGAGATTAAAATAAATATGTTAGAAAAAGTCATTAAATATGTATTCAAGCAAAGGATTAGATACAATCAACCAATCAGAACTGATTATTAATATAATTTATAAAATAACTGTTATAAATTAAAAAAAATTATCTTATAACTGAATAATAACACAAGAGTTGTTTAAATAGATGAATTTCTTTATGTAGATAATTCACAACACACAACTAATAATTAATGTTTTCACAGATATTATTTTAGGACAAACATTATAACCCCAACTAATATTATTTATTCTTAAAAGTATTAGTATAATGCTTTTATGGGTATGGTTCTTATTTATTTATTGTTAAAAGCATTACTAATACTTTTCAAATATAGAAAGTAAAGAAGATTATATTAAACTTCATGATTAATAAGGAACAACCTGGCCAAAAGGTGCAAGTTGAGGCAAAAGACAAAACAAAAGCAACTAAAGGGTTTGGAGTTGGCACACAGTTACTCCATGAATGACAATGGCATCAACTTGCACCTGAAGTGGAGAGTTCTTTTTGAATATTCACAATAATTTGCTTTGATTTTAATGCAGACAAAATGGAATGTTTCTGACCAAGATTTGAGTGCAGACAGTCCTAATCAGCAATCCTTGATCTTTTCATCTTTTGGGGCTGTCACTTTCATTCATACTCAATAATGAACAGTGACCACATTGCTTCCACATCCCACTTATTCTGCCATCTTCTTCATTCACTGCCAACTCCACTTTGTCTCAGTGCATGCATGTAGTGTAGAGTCTTCAGCTTTGGATTCCACAAAGCTAGTTATAGCAATCTCTTCAAAGTTCAAAATTTTCCTTTTCTTGTATTAGGTTTGCACATGTTGGCACTGTTCAAAGTTCCAGTCTTTTTTCTGTTTGTTGCTATTTCATTTTTCCTGCATATGTTTTTCCTTCAAGCTACTTTTCTTATTTCTTTTTTCCAAAGTTTCCTTCTGTCTCTTTTTTCTGATTCAAACGAGTTTAGTAGAACATCAGGCTTTTCATGTGAAAGTTTATTCTAGTTCAAGTATGGGCTAATGTTCTTATATATACATGGTTTTCAGTTTCTAGGACTTTTTATTCTGCACAAATCACCAGTGACAACATTTGAGGCAAGGAGTTATTTCAATTGTGTACATTTCTATGAATATAACTTATATTTTGGTTAGCTTTAGTAGCTGTTAATGGGTTTAATTAACAGCTGAATTGAATTGGATTTAGTTTTGGAGCTTTAGGGAGTGGTATTTGAATAAGAGAGTAAGAATTTAAAGATGATTGTGAGAAAAACCAAGACAAAGTCACTACTTGTGCTCCTTTTTATGGTTCTTGCCTTTTTCTTTGTCATTTACAATTTGGTATTTATGATCAAACACCATAAGGGTGGAAGCTGGATATCAGAAAATTCCCATTCAAAATTCCATGTTGTGGTCACTGCTACTGATGCAGCTTATTCTCAATGGCAATGTCGAATTATGTACTACTGGTATAAGAAGGTAAAGGAAATACCTGGATCAGATATGGGAGAGTTCACCAGAATTGTCCATTCAGGTAAACCAGACCAGTTGATGGATGAGATTCCTACTTTTGTGGTTGATCCACTTCCTGCAGGCTTGGATAGGGTACATTAATATTTTCAGCTTCTTCAGTCAGAATTCATATCCTTTTAACCTATGTAACTTTAAAGTTAAATTTTTCACTTCATCCCTATAGTTGTTCTTATTTTATGTTTTATTTCCTGTATGAAATAAGTGTAAGTTTTGGTCTCTACACATTCATGTCTGAAGACATGTGCCCCCACTTACATTTTGTTATTTCTATTCTTCATAAGAAAGTTTGTAACTTTAATCTCTTTTTCTCTTACCCGGTTGCTGATATACTTTTAGGTAAAGTCATACTAAAAGATTATCTTCCCATCCTTTTCATTTTAACTAGTTCTTTTCAGAAAGTTTCAATCTGTAAGCAGATATTGAAGTTTTTCAGCTGAACTAAAAAGAACTTTATTTAGCTGAATTACTCACTAGTAGCTTGACTCATGTTTCTGTGCATTTAAATGCTATTATACATTTCAAATCCTTTTGCAGAATATAATAACAACAAAGTGGTGAGATACGTGAAACAATTAACTCCACTGGAAAGTTTATCCCCAGTTTTGTTATTTGTGATATTTTTTTAGTATTCCTTACTATTGATTTGATGCCTCAAACACTTGTCTGTTTATTTTTTGTCAGGGTTATGTTGTGATGAATAGGCCATGGGCTTTTCTTCAGTGGCTGGATAAAGCAAATGTTGAGGAAGAGTAAGTTTCTTTATTCTGGTTTTCTAGGATGTTATGCTCTTCAGTAGCAAAACCTAACAACAAGGAATTTCATGATTGGTGCAGATATATTTTGATGGCAGAACCCGACCACATATTTGTAAAACCTTTGCCTAATTTGGCTAATGGAAATCAACCAGCAGGGTATCCATTTTTCTACATAAAACCAGATAAACATGAAAAAATAATTAGAAAATTCTACCCTAAGGCGAATGGTCCTATTACAGATATTGACCCCATTGGAAATTCTCCTGTAATCATTCAGAAGGTGAATTCTCAACCAATATAGTTAACAGTTACAGTTATTACAAAGCATGATAGCTTCTATAGAGGAACTGATTTTTTTTAACATCAGTCCTTGCTGGAGGAAATAGCTCCCACATGGGTGAATGTTTCCCTGCAAATGAAAGATGATCAAAAAGCTGATGAAACTTTTGGATGGGTACTTGAAATGTGAGTAGTACTGCATAAACTTTCTAGAACTTAAACTCAGTTATCAGTTTTTGTCCTGGCACTTGTCACTATTCATTTCTGCTTTAATTCTTCTGTTGAATTCAGGTATGCATACGCTGTGGCATCGGCATTGCACGGTGTACGGCATGTTCTTCATGATAACTTCATGCTCCAGGTTTGTTTATTTGTGAATGAGGAATTGCATCTTTACCTAAGGAAGTAGCATTGAAGTTAATGGCATGCATCATGAAATGTTACAGCCACCATGGGACTTAGATGTTGGGAACAAGTTTATAATCCATTATACTTATGCATGTGACTACAATTTAAAGGTGAGGGGATTTCTTCTTTTTATTTTATATTAATATTATGCTGTCCTTGACTAATATTCCCTTTGCTTTGGTGACTAATATTAAAAGTTGAACTTTGTTTGTAGCACAAGTTACTTACTCCTATTACTTATCCATTCAGGGGGAATTGACATATGGGAAGATTGGAGAATGGCGTTTTAACAAGAGAGCTTATCTCTCAGGTCCTCCACCCAAAAACCTTTCCTTACCCCCTCCTGGAGTTCCTGAAACTGTGGTATGTCTTAGTCTACAATTTTTCTGCAAAAGGAAACCAAGTTTCAGTTGAATGTGAATCTTGGCAATTTGAAATTGCATTTAACTTTTGTTTTGGTGTGTTAAAGATATTTTAGCGGCATGGCTAGCTTTTATAAATGAAATTATACTTCCTTTTATTTAATTTTTCTTCTGTGACATGGATATGCAACATGTAGTAGACTCCAATGGTTTTGGAAAATCAATTTGAATGCAAAAATCTGGCTGTGTTCCAAACTTTGAAAGTGTTGCTAGAGTTTTAAGCAGAGACTGTAATATTTTTCAATAAACTCTAAACTAACAGTTGTTTTTATTTGAAGCTTGATTTATACTATGGTCATTTTGCGGTTGCTTGTTTCAGCAGCTAATAGATACTGTGATCATTTGCAGGTGCAGCTAGTAAAGATGATCAATGAAGCTACTGCTAACTTACCTAGATGGGATTCATTAAATAGAAGCTGAGGAAAAGAAAATAAACCACAAATCCTTAGGCTTCTCATGCTATGGCTACTAGATTGCAACCAACAATTTGGATTACATAAAAATAGACCTGTTTCACCCCAAGATCTCTGATTAATACAAAAAAGATGTTTTTGTGCTAGATCTAAAAAACAGATGTTTTTTTTTCTGTAGCAAGTCAAGTATGGGTATTGGAGTATAGACCATTTATAGTTTGTCAGTTAACCTTTTTTCAGTAGGCTTTTTCAGAGGGAAATCAATGAAAACAACTTATTATCAGAATATTATATCTACAGTTCAATGTATCAAATATGCAGTGAAAAATGACAACGGAAGCAACCACCCAGAGTTTTGAATTGAGTGATAGTATATCTGTGCATTATACATCTCAGTTTAAAGTGGTAGTGATTTCCAATGAGCATGTTTAAGAAAAATCAATAAATCAGTTTTATAGAAGACAAAAAAAGAGACTCCAAATTCTGCGATAAAAGTACAGGTCACTTGACCATCATGCATGGACTCTATTATAAAGTTATAAACTTTCTTCAACTTACGTACTCCAACTTCATATCATTTAGATATTGGTCAGTGGAGACCTCTATAAGGTCTCAGAAAATAAGAGAGAATCTGAGCAATAAAGGGATACCATAAAAGTTGTCAATATTTTATATATAAAACACAACGCCTCCTTTTCAATTATGTATAGATGTTTTTATATGCATTAAAATGATTGCTTTCATTTCTCTATCTATTTCATGCTACATGCTTTATTGTATTTCTAAGGGTTTCTGTTTGAAGATTTGGATGATCTCGTAGTCAAAGAAGGCTTCATCTGGACTATATGTTCTTCATTCACTCCCATTTTCTTTGCATATCGGCCTGCTTCAAAGAACCTCCTAACTGCGTCATCCATGTAATCTTTCCCTTGTTTAACAGTCATGTCTTTCCCTATTTTACCTGGAAAACTAGTGAGGATATTATCTCCTTTAAGCACTGCTGCAAGTTGGATCAGTTCCTGCTGAAATTCACTCATCTGGGCATCTTCATTAGGCCCTCCCTCCCTGATCTTTACAGGGGTTGGAAGTTTCTCTGCACCAAAATAACACCAGCAGGAATCAACAAATTGTAAAATATGCAGTGGTGAATGTCATTTGCCTCTACTCATTGTTTCGTGTGAGCATTCAAAGGTTAGAATGTAAGAAGCAAGTGCAACAGGAAAGTGAAATACATGTAATCAACCAAGTCTATTACTTTTTCTCTACTTGCAATTTTGGATTAAAAGGTATAAAAAATTATATTTGAAAACTTCTGTTTTATTTCATATGTGATAGTTGTCAAATATTGATATATTTTTTATCCTATCTTTTACTTGTATTTGGACATTTATGGTTTTTTTTCTTACATTGTTAAATAAACCAGGTAATTGAACTTGTTAACGTCAGAAAGAGAGAGGCGAGGTCTTTAATTAATTTTATACTAATTGAATAGTTATATAGCAATCATTTGTATAATTAGTACATTTGTCAAGCAATCGTCACTATGGTCATAGATGGATACATACACACATATGTAACGACTAACAATCTTTATTTAGGATATTAGATAAGACACTAACTTAGCGTTTTTAAGCTTAGTTTCAGAGTATCTTCACTGCAAAAAATCCTCTTACCGAGTTTGGTTCCCTCCGCGAAATTATGCATTAGAGAATTTTAGAAGTTTTAATGCATAATTTTTTTACTTAGCCATTTTGAAGTTTGCTGAGCCATTTTTCAATCTCCTCAGTGCAGATCAGATTGGTTCAGCCATATTCAGCTTGGCTCATTCATTTTCACCCTGCACCAAAATTCTCTTTGCAGCTTATCCGCTCAGCGTACAGGAGCTGCAGCCTGCAGTAAGCAAATTTTTCCTTTTGAATGTCTATTTTCAATCCTCACTCTTGGGAGTGAATCCACTGAGTGCACAAATTTTTCCTTTTGAATGTCTATTTTACATCCTTACTAGTGAATCCATTGAGTGCACAGGGGCTACACTTAATGGATTTAAGGCGGCTGCAATGCAATTTTTAACAATCCACTCAGCCGTTTGTGATTTGTTTTGCAGATTGGCTCGTGCCAATTGAGTATAACTAGCCCGAAGTTGTCTTCTTTTGGTATTTTGAGACAGAACAAAGCTGAGATCAGACAGATAAAAGGTTCTCTTACCACCTAAGACACAAGGAATCAAGAGATTCTTCTCTCTTCCCTCTTTCCTTGCTTCTCATTCTCTTCAAGTTCTAGCAATCAATTTTCTCCTTAAGGTGGTTCTCGTATTTCCATCATTTTCCTCCTTTTATAGTATGAGATGTGCATCGAAGAAATATAGGTTTATGGATTATGAAACCCTAACCCTTGGAATCATTATCTAGAGAGATATCTTATCTTATGAACCTTTTTTTGAGATATTTCTATAAACACCATAGTTCTTACAGATAGAGATATTTGATAATAGTATTACATCTTATGAAATGCTTTATGACAATTGTTGAAAGTTATCTCTACCTTGAATTTAAAACATGGTTCTTAGAGTGATAAAGTTTTAAAGTATAGTCCATCTTATATAAGTTGTTTAGATAAGAAATTGTAAAGTATGTTTGTAGAAAACATATCACTCAGAGCATTTAGGAGTGATTTGCATTCATTTGCTTATCTTCTTTGAGATAGAATTTTGTCTCTAAGTCATCTTTTGGGTCTTATCTTGTGAGAAGCAAGTGGCGATCCAACCTTGAAACATATCTTGGATCATTTCAAGTGGCGTGTCCTTAAGTTCATAAGTTCTCTCTTTCTTATCTATTCCATTTTAAATATTTTCAATTTCCATTTCTTAATTATCATTAGAACATTTCTCTCTAAGCATGTTATTCCGTATCACAAAATAAAATATAAGAGTATATATCTATTTTCTCTAATTAGGAAGATTCTAAAGATATTTTCTCTAATTACAACACTCCTCCTCAAGTTGGTAAATGAATATCAATCATTCCCAACTTGCCTACAAGATCTTGAAATCTACCCGGAGGAAGCCCTTTTGTAAAAATATCTGCTATTTGAAGTTCTATAGGAACATGAGTTGAATCACAAAGCCTCTGTCAAGATTATCTTTGATGAAATGTCGGTCAATCTCAATGTGTTTGGTTCTGTCATGCTGTACTGGATTATGAGCTATGCTCATGGTAGACTTTTTGTCACAGTGTAGTTGCACCAGGTTCTCCACTTTGACTTTAAGATCATCCAAAATGATTTTCATCCGAGTCCTTCACGCATTCCTTGAGCAAGAGCTCGAAATTCAACTTCTGCACTAGAACGAGATACTCTATCTTGCTTTTTGCTTCTCCATGTTACCAGACCATCTCCAAGAAACACACAATACCCAGAAGTAGATTTTCTGTCAGAAATAGTACCTAAATAGTCAGCATCAGTATATATCTTCATAGTGTCTTCCCTTTTGAATAATAGCCCCTTTCTTGGACTTGACTTCAAGTATTGGAGAATTTTATCAACTGCTTGCATGTGTCTCTCTCTTGGATCATGCATAAATTGGCTCACAACACTAACTGCATAAGCAATGTCTGGTTTTGTGTGTGATAGATAAATCAATTTTCCTACCAATCTCTGATATTGGGCCTTCTCTACAGGAGCACTTTCTTCACTTCCAATTATGTGATTCTATTCTATAGGAATTGTTGAGGTTCTACATCCCAGCTTTCCTATTTCTTTGAGGAGATTAAGTACATATTTCCTTTGGGAGATGAAAATTCCATTCTTGGAGTAGGCAACCTCTATTCCAAGAAAATATTTGAGTTTTCCTAGGTCTTTCATTTCAAATTGAGCTGCAAATTTTTTGTTTCATCATATCATCCACATAGACAAGCAATAGAGTGAGTTTACTTGTAGAAGAGTGCTTTATGAATAGAGTGTGATCTCCTTGTCTTTGTCTGTATCCCAAGGAAACCATTGCTTTTGTAAATCTTCCAAACCATGCTCTAGGGGATTGCTTAAGCTCATACAATGCTTTCTTCAAGAGGCATACCTTGTTTCTTTCATTTTTCACTTCAAAGCCTTGGGGAATCTCCATGTATACTTCCTCTTCTAGATTTCAATGAAGAAAGGTATTCTTCACATCCAGCTGGTGTAAGTCCCATCCAAAATGAGCAGCCAAAGCGAGAATAGCTCGAACTATATTCATCTTTGCCACTGGGGCAAATTTCTCCTCATAGTCAATCCCATATGTTTGGGTATATCCTTTTGCCACCAATCTAGCTTTATATCTTTCTATTGTCCCATCTGCCTTATGTTCCACTGTTAATATCCATCTACACCCTACTGTCTTCTTGTCTCTTAACTTATCAACAATCTCCCAAGTTGAATTTCTTTCTAGTGCATTTATTTCTTCTTTCATGGCTCGATTCCAATGTTCAAGTTTCATGGCCTCCTGAATTGAGGTAGGAATTTTTGTGGCATCAATAACAACAATAAAACTTTTGTGCTTATCAGAGATATTGTTAGTGCAAACATACTAAGAAATAGGATATTTAGCACGTGATCTTCTTTCTTTTCTCAATGCAATGGGTAAATCCTCAGTAATACTTACCTCCTCCTCATTGATATCTTCAGGGATCCTCACTTTCGGATTAGACAATTCTTCTTGCTCAAGAGTCGAAGTGGGTTGCTTTCTTCTTTCATATTTTTTGCCAAAAAATTTGTCTTCTTCCTCACTCTGGACTATTGTAGCTTCATTGCTCAGGTCTTGGGCATCCTACAAAGACAAACATGGTAATGACAAGGAGAGTTCATCCACTTCAAAGGCTTTCTCACCCTGAAGTGGTGGACTAACATAAAAGGATTGTGTTTCATGAAAGGTGACATCCATGGTGATAAAGACGCGACGACTTTGAGGATGATAACATTTGTATCCTTTTTTATTAGAAGGATACCCAATAAAGACACATTTAAGAGCTCTGGGATCTACTTTACCACGGTTATGATGATGAGAGTTAACAAAAACAACACATTCAAAGACTCAACTAGATAGACTCATTAGTAGGGAAGAAGGAACAAAAGACAATAGATACTCTATAGGACTAATGTCATTTAAGATATGAGTGGGTAACTTGATGATATATGTGGCAGTTACCACAGCTTCTCCCCAGTAATTGTTTAAGTCTAACTCAACTCGCAAAAACTGGTTGGTGAGATTTTCATCCCACTTATATATTATAATTTGGCCTTATCTCTAGTCGATAGTTATCCTTTTAAGAAGATCTTTGTATTGTTTTACGTTTTGTAAACTCGTGTACATATGGATTAGTTTTTAGTTTGTTTTGTATGATTGATTTAAGAACCTAAATGTACAACAAATATTATGTTATGTAAATTATTCACGTGAATTTTATTATTCACATTTATTATTATTTATTATTTATTTCATGCCTAAATCGTTTCTAGGTGTTATATATATATATATATGTGTGTGTGTGTATGTACAGTGAAATTGAAAAACAAGGTACTTGTCAAAGCTATTAGATTCGGTTTTAAAGCTACTAGATTCGGTTTTAAAGCTACTGCAAATTTATATTCCTATTTAAATTACATTTTTCTCATGTACGTATATAATTTTATGAATACATATGAATGATATGTGATTAGTATTTGTTCAATATTCTAAACAAAGGGGATTTTGTTGCTTATTGATACATAAATGCGATTATAGTCTAATTAGTTGATGAAGGATACTAACCTGGGCAATTTGTCCTTGGCTCTGTTCTTGTCTGAACAATGCCCTCAAAGGTTCCAGCCCAAGCATCTCTGTTGGTCAAAAATGAAGGCAAATTGAAGAGCTTTTTCACTGTTGCTGAAATGGATGAGTGCTCATATTCGGATGTAGGAGTTGGTGACCCATTAGGCCCATGAACAACTGTATCACCGTAAAAATCAGAAAAGCTTGAATAGTTTTCAATAATTCACTATCTCATACATGTTACACATGAGATTCATTGGTTCCATTAAAGTGGACAATATAATTGTCCAATATAACGTTAATTTGAGAAAAAAATTCTTCATACACGGTTAGCTGTTTACTCACATGTTTCATTTTTTTCATTAATTATAATTTTTAAAATTTATAAACAAAAACAATGTACCTCGGTGCCTAGAAGGCTCTTTGATATACAAAGAAATACAAGAGAGCGTCATTGTATGGACTCTCATCCTAAAAATACAAAGAGGTTGTTTCTATATTCAACCCAAGATCAACCGTCATTGAGACAACTTTTCCGTTACGTCAGGACTCTCCTAGTGGAAACACAATCCACCTATGTTCATATGTCCGTGTTTTTTAGTGTAAATAACTAATTTAATTTTAAAAATAATAAATGTAAATAAATAATCATTTTAAAAATAAAATAATAATTTTAATTTAAAAAACAGTTAAATTTAAATTTATGATCATTTAAAAAATAAAATTAATAAAATAATTATTTTAATTTAACAAAATAATCACTAAAGAGTAAAATTTAAAAATAAAAACGGTTAATTTAAAATTATCAGTTACTTTAAAAGATAAATTTAAAATATAAAACCGATTAAATTTAAATTATCAGTTACTTTAAAAGATAAAAATAATAAGATAATTATTTTAATTTAAAAACGATAACTTAAAAAATAAAATTATAAAAATTATGTTTACCAAAAGAGAAAACCCTCTTATATAATAATATATAATATATTAAAACAATATGAATAAGTTTTTCAAGTATTATATATATATATATATATATATATATATATATATATATATATATATATATATATATAATGTACCTAACATAATTTGAGCAATTATTATGATCAAATTTATTAACCCATCTTAAATTGTCCTGAATTCTTGATAGAGCCTTGAAGTTTCCTCCCTGGCAACATGACGTCACCAACCAACTAAAGAATAATTTATTTGCTGTAAGGCACCAAAATTCAATTTCTTTCCATTTTGGCTTTCAGCTTAAGCATAAATCTTTGTACTTGAAAAAAAATAGTTGTTTGAGCCTGCACGGACCTTTTTCTATCTTTTCAACAATACTATATCACATATTTCAACCCACTTGAAGCTTTTATTTTGTTTTTTGTTTCTTTAATCTTCGCCGACAACACATACTAAGCTATCAACTTACACTTCAAAAGTGATAAATCAATCCACCAAAAACACCTCAGATAAGTCAATCAATCCATAATAATATCCCAGCATTATTGCTCCTTGGTTTTGCTTTAAGACATTGGCAACTACATTGCTTACACACATGAACTAAATCAAAGGTCAGATTCTTGCTTGTGGGGGTGTGTGATTTATCATCGTTAGGAAATATCCATAATAATGAGGTTTCACGCTGTACTCTTTGACACTGAAGATAGACACAAAAAAAGTAAAAGGTCCCACTCAGAACACCACATCACACTTTATGTGTATTGTCTGTTTTCAAAGTTAGTGGGAGAATCAATTTCTTAAGTGTGAGCATGTGATGGATGAGTCGTGCCTAACTTAAGTAAGTCATTTTATCAAGATCATGAAGGCACCATATGTGAAGTCGTATGGTGCATGGAAAATGTGATGAGAGAATCTGAAAATATTAGTATTCTTCTCTTACATGTTTGTTGAGCAATAAATTCTCATATCAATAGTGCTGTCTAACTGAAAACATTTATGCACCCAAGATGATAAGGATTTAGGTGTATCATAGAGAAAAGCCCATAAACTGTTCATACTGGAATGCAAGATTGTATTTTAGATATAATGACTGCATCAATTGTGCACAGAAAAGAATAGACAGATATAAAGTAGAATCTATACATGTCAAAATAACTCAATAATAAACAAAATGTGACTTTGAAAAGTACTACATATATCATTAATTTATCAAAAAGGAAAAAACCAAAAAAAAATTATGTGCAAATCTAAAAAGAAAATTACAATTAAAATATTTATATATTAGAATAAAATATTACTTTTGTATATAGACACGTATATTTATATATATAGAAACATATTTGTCATCAATTATTAAAACATAACAAAAATCATTCTATCATCATTTCTTTAACAGTTCTAAAATCAAGAAAACAACCAAAAAGATTAAAATAATAGTAAAAAAAGGGGGAAATTAGCAGATCAAATAAACTCTTTTTTGTTGTAGTAATTAGTGACACACAAATTAGAGAGAAAATAAAAGTAATCTGCTTTTAACTTCCATTATCTGACACAAACATCTTCAATATTTATTTCTTTACGTATTTTTAAAACCACTTTAATAATGATGAAAAAATAAAATAGAAAAAAAAATAAACGAATGGAAATATGAGAAAATAACCAAATTAATAATTTGTATCAATATCATAATTAAAAATAGATAAAAAAATATTTATCTTTATCGGACAGAATTTAATAAAATATACTAAATGATGATAAAAATTAATTCCTAAATAAAACGGGAAACCCGTATATTTTTATATCATTTAATAATCTTTAACCAATTAAGAAATAGCACTTCCATTAGATACCATTCTCATTAAAAGATTATCTCAATAATCTCAAGCTATCTTCCTTTATGTCTATATTTTTCTTTGAGTTGTCTATTTCCTTTGATATCTTTTCTATTAACTCTATTTTTAAATTAGATTATAATTAATTTTCACGGTAAAAAATAACCTTACGTAATAATTGAATGCTGTTGTTGTAAATCTAAACTATTGTAATATTTAACATAAGTATGAATTATATGAAGTGCAATGCAAATGAATTATAGTGATGAAGAAATGATATTTTACTCTAGTTTAGGGCATGACATACCTGTACCCTTCTGAATCCAAGGCGAGATAGCAATGGTAGGGACCCTCACTCCCAACCTATTAAAGGTGAAGTTAAACGGTTCCGGACCCACAATTCCATCAGGACTGGGCACCCCACGCGCGGGGGTAGGCACGTGGTCGTAAAACCCTCCATGTTCATCGTACGTGATAAGAAAGAGGGTCTGGTTCCACTGCGGGCTGGCCCTCAGTGTCTCGTACACCTCCTTCACAAACATCTGCCCCTGGTACACATCGTGCGATGGGTGATCATCATTGGCGGGGATCAACTTCGTGTCCATGTACCGCTGCTCCACCACAGTGTAGCTGGGCAACTTCCCCTCTTTGGCGTGCAGCTTGAACGACAAGTCGTAAGAGTGGAACTTCAGCACGTACTTCAGCTTCCGAAGGTTCCGGTAGAAAAGTGTGGCGGGGATGTTCTGGTAGTATATCCCGAAGTCTAATCCTGCATCGTACACGCTGTCGAAGATCGTTTGCTGCGGGTACCCAGCCGCCAGCTTGGCCGCCACATTGCTGGTGGCGCCGCCTGATGTTGCCGAGTGCACGAAGAGACGGTTCGGCTGGGTGGAGGCCGGCACGGAGGCGAACCACCTATCAACATGAAAATGGAAATCATGGTTTAAAATTAAAACAATAAAACACGGTGATGATATACGCGTGAATACGACACGTGAAATAGCTGTCTCTAGATATTTATTTCTCTTTTTTAGTGCAAAGGAAGAACCAATTTCTGTCTATTTTTTTTAGTTAAATTCATTAATAATAATTACATAATAATAATAATAATAATAATAATAATAATAATAATGCTACATTAATACACCGGTCCCAAATAATTTCAATTAAGAAAAAGGTGAAATGTGAAATTGAAAGAGAAAAAAGAGTTTCTTAACGTAAATCCACATTAATGAAGGTACCTCACCAAACAAGAATAGAAAATCCAAAGATGTTCACATGCATTAGAAGGGGTTAGGAAGAGGACAAAAGAGAGAAACCTATCAAAAACAGCGAACTCCGAAACGAGCGTTTTGTAGACCGGAAGGAGGTCGGGGAGGAATCCGTTCATGACGTTCTCGGACATATGCGAGGTGTTGTCCATGGAGAAGGCCTGCTGCGCGAAGCCGTTCATGGGCGGAGGGTTGGCGGAGGTGTCGTTGGAGCCGAAAATCTGTTCGCGGATGGCCTGGAAGGAGTGGCCCGGGTCCGGGTCGACGTAGTGAGCCTGGTCTTTGAAGAAAAAGCGTTTGGAGTTGGGGTCGGTGACGGAGAGCGGATTGGACTCGGAGCCGGTGACGCCGTTGATGGCGGGGTTGAGGCGCTTCATCCAGCCGAGCATGTGGTCGAAGGAACGGTTCTCCATTACCATAACGACGACGGTTTTGATGGGGCTTGGAGTGGCATGGTGGAAGAGGAGGAAAAAGGTTAGGAAGAGAGGAAAATGGTTCAATCTTTGGAAGCACATTGGTTTGGCTCGTGAGAACGAGGTTTTGGGATTTGAGATTTTTGGATTTTGGGAATGAGGAAGATGAATGTGTATGTGGCAGTGAGACCCAAATAAAAATTGAAGGCTCCTTTAAGTGTGATTAATTGAATACTCATTTAAGGAATAATATTATAATCAAGGTTTGTTTGTTAATTTGGATTATTACAACAATAGAAAATAAAAAGATTAAATATACTTTTGGTTTAGTATATTAACTAAAATTTAGTTATTATTAGCATGTCATGTTTTACACCATCAATGAATTTAATGTATTTTTCACTTATCATCATTGAGTAGCATTTTATTATATTTAGTGATAGCTTTGTTAATTTTTAGACATCTTTTATCTTTTAAACATGGCTAAAAATAACCCTTGTTGTAATTAAAAATTAGGCTTAATACATCTTTTTGTCCCTCTTTATAATGGAAATGTTCAAGTTCGTCCTACTTTTTTAAAAAGTTCAATGTGGTCCCAAGTTGTGAAAAAAGTGTCCAATTAAATCCTTTTTGGTCACGACGTTAAATATTTAATGATCCAGCTGACAGCGTGGAGTGATCTGTGCAACTTGGCTGTTTATCTTCATAACGTGGTTGTTTACCTTCATAACGTGGCAGTGAGAGTGTTTTTCACTAAAGTTGACATGGCAGGCTGATGGCATATGCCCTAGCCATGGTTAAGCATACTTAAGAAGAGTTGGATTCATCTATGAAAGGTGGGTCCGAGCTCTAATCATCATGAGCCATCAACATGTTCTTAGTAAAATTGTGTGTATTTTAGACCTTGTATTAAGGGTCAAATAGTATAGTATTTAATTTTAGGCCTTGTATTAAGGGCTAAGTATTGTATGGTTTGTAATATTAGCTTAAAAGAGTGTGTCCCACCATGGACATGATGGCCACATGGCAAGCTCTTAGTGAAGACACTTCTTAAAAAGGAAGTGGCCATGTGTCACTTTCCAAGTGGAGAAACTCTTCCTAAAGTGGATTGCCACATGTCACTCTAAGAGTGGAAAGCTTTTGCAAAAGTGGATTGTTACATGGCACTTTAAGAGTGGAGGAACTTTGCAAAAGTGGATTACCACATGGTACTCTAAGAATGGAGAAGACTTTACAAAAGTGGATTGCCACATGGCATCCCAAGAGTGGAGAAACTTTGTAAAAGAGGATTGCCACATGTCTCTTTAAGAGTGGATAATTTTTAGGGTTTCTTGTCTACTTTGGAGACACCTTTCTCTATAAATAGAAGGGTCTCCTTCCTTGTAAAATCACTTGATGAATTTGAATGCTATTATGCCAAAATGTGTGCAAACATATCTTGTCTCAAGTCAAGGCTAGAGCATCCCATGAGGTCCCTCTAACCACCCTTCTCTAGAGTTGGCCCAACCTCTCCGGAGATCCATCAAACACCTCCATCCTACCACAAATACTCACCAAAACCTCACCAATATTGTGAGCCCACCACCATATCCATTACTTCCGCACAAATTCCACCTCCATAGCTTCATCTTCGCGCTTTGGCCCAACCTAGCTCGAGGAGGACGCTATCATTTGGTATCAAGAGCTTTGGGTCTACAAGAGCTAAGTATCTTGGTCCTTTACCTATCTTTGTGTATTTCTTGTTGTTATTGTGTTGTTCTTTATTGTCTTCCATTGTTTACATCCATATATGTTATTTTTATGGTTCTAGTTTGTTCTTTAGCGGAACCATTCGGTTTTTACCACTAAGTTTCCATATACATGTGTTGTGGTGTGCTTTTATATTTTTTTTGAGTCTTTCTTCATATATTTGGTTCTGTTTTAATGTCATTTTTGGGTTATTTTTTTATTTTTAATTCCATCCATGTTTTCTAGAGTCATGTGTAGTCATTTTTATGTCATTTTCTCTTAGTTCGGACTTTGCAAAAATCATAAAAAAAAATATGTCCCATTGGGATTTCGAAATTACACTATATACATCCATTTGAGTGCTTTTTTTTCTTTCATATTTGAGTTCATGCTTGTCATTAGATCATTGTCAAGTTCTTAGAGTTAAGTTTCTCTTGTGTTTCTTTGAGTTTCATACTCTATTTTTGATTCTAGTAAGATTTCTTCCATTTTTTTTTAGTCATGAACTTTGAGCTACCCAAACAAATTGTCCAGATCTAATTTGTGTTGAAAAACAAAAGTGTAGACAAAAGTAAAAAGCCAAAGTAAAAAAAAAAAAAAAAAAAAGTAAAAGTACAAGCAAAAGCAAAAGTGAAAAAAAAAAGTTACTTTGACTTGAGACTTTACCATGACACTTGGAGATGATACTTGGACATAATACCTTGACATGACACTTGGACATGACCCTTGGATATGAGACTTGGACATGACACTTTTGACAAAATATTGTCTCTACTTACATTGCACCATTAGCTAAGTGTTTGTAAAGATAAGAAGTAATAATTCTCTATTCTAATTGTTTTTGGTTTTATTCATCTATTCTAGTGCCTTTCTTTAGGTAATTCTTTTGAGTGCCTAGCCTTTGTTTTTAAGCTTTATTTTCTTGATTGTCTTGTTCATTACTCTCTGTTTTGTCTCAACATAACTCCTTTTGAAGAGCTATTGTTCAAATTGGCCCTTGATTTGCATTCTCTTTGGATTCCTACCTTTCGGATTTGGTTTGATATTTGGTGTAGGATATTTTTTGGAGGAAAAACGAAATTGGACATAGTATATTGGGTGATCGGAGACCTCTTTGGACCTTGAAACCTTGAGGAAGAGACAAGAAGAAAAGGAGTGAAACACTTTAGAGAGGAACACACATTATTTATTTGTATTACGCATTTTTGAGTTGTAAAATTGTATTGCTTTTGGATTTGTAACTCATAACCTTGTTAGGTATCTTGGGGTAGTCTGTGATACTCAATCCCATATCCTAACAAAGACTTGTAAACCATATTGAAAACGTTTTTAGTTGGTTAAAGTTTGAAGGTTCCAAAGTGCCTTCTAACTTTACCATTAGGCCGCATAGTCTAGTTTAATTGTTGTCTTTAACTGCTTATAATTTATTGTGTGTTTACTTGTATATCAAACCTAATTCCATTTGAGAATTTTGGTGCAAGAGAACTTGAGGTAAACTTTGGCTAGGAAAGACTTGGATTTTAAGTTATCCTTAGTGATTCTCCTCTCTTTCCTGGAAGTGAACTTGAGATTATTTTGCCTCCTTAAATCTCTAAAGGAATTTACTTTTGAAATACAAGTTTGTGTGTGCATTACATATTTTGAATTTTTTTAAGAATGTCTAAGGAACCTTCTTACCAAATTGATAGTGATTATAGTGAAGAGGCCCAACCAAATTTAGAACAAATGGCCAAGGAACTAAAATCACTAAAACTTTGGCAAAAGCAAGAATCCATTTTGAAAGAAAAAGAAAGAGTTGAAAGAGAACAATATCTTGAAACCTTAGAAGAAGAGCTTAGAGTTCTAGCCCAAAAACAAGAAAAGGTCCAAGAAGAGATAAAGAAAAGTAGGAGTAGGAGTCACTCAAGGAGGAGTTCAAAAACTCCCACAGAAAACACATACCCTGAACAAGATAGTAGGACCGCTGCCCAATTCTACCAACATCCTCCACCTAGAAGGTATAGAAGGGAGAGTGAACAACCACCAAGAGAGATTAGGCTAGACCTTCCTCATTTCCATGGAAAAGAAGATGTTGAGGCATACCTAGATTGGGAAATGAAAGTAGAACAACTTTTTGAGTGTCATCAAATAACAGAGGAAAGGAAAGTTTTCCTAGCCACCTTAAGCTTTCAAGGGAATGCCATGTATTGGTGGACTGCCCTAGTGAGAGAAAGAAGACTCTCCAATTCCCCTCAAGTCCAATATTGGAATGACTTGAAGAGTGCTCTAAGAAGAAGACACATACCTTCCTACTACCATAGAGAGCTTATGGATAAACTCCAAAGACTCCAACAAAGAACCATGAGTGTGGAAGAGTATAGGCAAAAGATGGAACTCTACATGATGAGGGCGGGAATTAGGGAAGAAGAAGGAACCACAATTTCTAGATTTCTAAGTGGTCTTAATCTTGATATTAGAGATAGAGTGGAATTGTTGCCCTATCAAGATCTTAATGATTTGGTACAAATTTGCATAAAGGTAGCGCAACAACATTTGAGAAAAGGTTTGAAAATTGACCACTCAAACTCATATGTTAAGAAAGACTACAAGAGGGAGGGAAAACAAGTGAGAAGAGAGGAAACCCCTAGGAAATTTGAGAAAGATAAAGAGAAGCCCAATCAAGGATCATCATCATCCATGCGCACTAGTGAAATTAAATGTTTTAAGTGTCAAGGTAGAGGTCATATTGCATCACAATGTCCCACCAAAAGGATCATAATCTTAAGGGGTGTTGACTCATATAGTAGTGAAGAAGAAGAAGAGAAAGGCACAAGTAAGGATGAGAGTGAAGGAGAAGATTCCTACCCATGCGAGGGAGATCTCCTCATGATGAGAAGAGTTTTGAAAAATCAACCTAGTCCCCAAGTCCAAACCCAAAGAGAGAACATCTTTCATACAAGATGTCAAGTTTTAGAAAACACGTGTTCTCTTATTGTGGATAGTGGCTCATGTTGCAATTGTTGTAGCACTAGGTTGGTTGAAAAGTTAGCCTTAACTATATTGCCTCACCCCCAACCTTACAAACTTCAATGGCTTAATGATGGTGAAGACATGATAGTTAATCAACAAGTGAAGGTTAAGTTTTCCATAGGGAATTATGAAGATAGTGTGCTATGTGACATAGTACCTATGGAAGTTTGTCACATCTTGTTAGGAAGGCCTTGGCTTTTTGAAAAGGAAACCATACATCATGGTCGTACCAATGAGATAACCTTCAACCATAAAGATAGAAAGTTTGTACTTTATCCTCTCACTCCATCTCAAGTTGAAACAGACCAAGTACAAATGAAAAAAAAGAGAGAAAAGGAAAGAGATGACACTAACATATACAAAATCAAATGTTCAGAGTGTCAAAGCAATACACACATGTCCAATGAATGTCCCAACAAAAGAGCCTTCATGTTAAGGGCCACAGGCTTGTGTGAAGATTCAAAAGGGGTATTATTTCCATCTTCCTTTAGTAGATTGGAAAGACAAGACCAAATGAGACTTGGTGGTAAAAAAGGAAGTCACTCCAAATGCATATGCATTCAACACAAGATAAGCCGGGACTTAAAGGGAAACTACATAATTGGGTTGATTATTCTAATAACACTTACTTTATCTCTTGTTTTTTGCAGAAAGTTATTTGACCCCGGAGGGTTTTGTTGATACATAAGTTGATCAATATGAAGAAGAGGGTTTTTGAAGAAACTTAAAGATTTGAGGACAAATCCTTTTTAAGAGGGAGGGTATGATGGCATATGCCCTAGCCATGGTTAAGCATACTTAAGAAGAGTTGGATTCATCTATGAAAGGTGGGTCCGAGCTCTAATCATCATGAGCCATCAACATGTTCTTAGTAAAATTGTGTGTATTTTAGACCTTGTATTAAGGGTTAAATAGTATAGTATTTAATTTTAGGCCTTGTATTAAGGGCTAAGTATTGTATGGTTTGTAATATTAGCTTAAAAGAGTGTGTCCCACCATGGACATGATGGCCACATGGCAAGCTCTTAGTGAAGACACTTCTTAAAAAGGAAGTGGCCATGTGTCACTTTCCAAGTGGAGAAACTCTTCCTAAAGTGGATTGCCACATGTCACTCTAAGAGTGGAAAGCTTTTGCAAAAGTGGATTGTTACATGGCACTTTAAGAGTGGAGGAACTTTGCAAAAGTGGATTACCACATGGTACTCTAAGAGTGGAGAAGACTTTACAAAAGTGGATTGCCACATGGCATCCCAAGAGTGGAGAAACTTTGTAAAAGAGGATTGCCACATGTCTCTTTAAGAGTGGATAATTTTTAGGGTTTCTTGTCTACTTTGGAGACACCTTTCTCTATAAATAGAAGGGTCTCCTTCCTTGTAAAATCACTTGATGAATTTGAATGCTATTATGCCAAAATGTGTGCAAACATATCTTGTCTCAAGTCAAGGCTAGAGCATCCCATGAGGTCCCTCTAACCACCCTTCTCTAGAGTTGGCCCAACCTCTCCGGAGATCCATCAAACACCTCCATCCTACCACAAATACTCACCAAAACCTCACCAATATTGTGAGCCCACCACCATATCCATTACTTCCGCACAAATTCCACCTCCATAGCTTCATCTTCGCGCTTTGGCCCAACCTAGCTCGAGGAGGACGCTATCACAGGCAGTGATTAAAAAATTCTGAGTTAGGGTTTGGGTATTCGAAATCGCAATTTGGGGATAAGCATTAATAGTTCTAATTCACTATAAAAGCCTTGTTGTAAAAACCTTGATCATTATAGTGCATTGGCTTCCTGTGGTTGGAAGGACACTGGATGTAGGCTTGGCATAACCAGTATAAAAACTCAGTGTTTGATATTTCTATCCCTACACTCTTTTATTTAGTCGACTTCTTACTATATTCAATCGATTTAATTTTCACTACATAAACAAATATTTTTCCTTGCGTTTCAAAAAAGCTTTTAAAGGCATTCACTTTGCGAAAAAGTTTTAAAGAAAACATTGTTTTTACATTTCACCAATTCACCCCATCTTGGTGTGAGAAATTAAGTCATTTTATTTTCAACAATTGGCACTAGAGCTGGTTTTCATAAGATATTTGAAAAACAAGTCGATTATCTTTTTCTTTAAATTGACTGATCCTGAAAAATGGCTTTAAATTTTCAAACCTTTGGTGAAGGTGCATCCACAAACAGACCACCACAATTTGTTGGAGAAAACTATGCTTTCTGGAAAATTAGGATGCAAATCTTTCTTGAATCTGTGATAAATGAGTTTGGGATGCAACTCCAGATGTAAATGGAAAACTTGTTTTGAAAAACTTTTCTGAGTGGACTCAAGATGAGAACCGCAGAGCTCAATATGATGTTAAGGCTAGAAATGTCATTGCTTCTGCACTAATGATGACAAATTTATGAACACTAAAAAACGGCGCCAAAAACATGTTTAACCCTCGGCAAGTGTGACTGAATCGTATCAAGTAATAAACTCGGTAAGTATCGTTCTCCCAAAGGACTCACGACCTAGTTAGTTATATGATTTCTTGATTATTTAAGACTTGTGAACAAATTGTTGTAAGTTTCAAATGCAAAAGACAAAAAGTAAACATGTATGCATGTGATGATCAATGGGAAAGAAGAACACAAACACTGAATGAATTATATGGATGAGTATGTTGTTGGGGTAATCAATTTCATTTTATCCACTCTCATATATTTTAGGAATTCATCATTCTTTTCATCAATGTTAATGTCACTCTTTAAATTACCTTGCAAGAAAGTCTATCCTTAATTACGAGTTCATACAATTCCTAGCATCCCTAATAATTAATTCTGAAGCACAGAAGCTTAAAGGCAACCAATCCTCATATCCCTATGTCTAGGCAATATGTTATTGCGAGAATTTCCCCGGATCTAAATTTCTCCATATGTGTCCATATCGACAAAATCAATAATCATGACATCGAATGAGTTAAACAATACATGCTTTGAGCAAAGAGAAAAAACCCTAACTATTAATGAAAAAAAGCATGTATCTCAAATAAGATGTTTAAACACAAATTCCATATATGAGAGCTTCAAAGGATTACATTGATTCCCCAACAACAAGAAAAGTTTAGTTCACCATATTCATGGTGAAACTAGATGAACAATAATGAAAGGGTGAAAGAGATCCTAGAAAGAGAATAGGAGAGTCGCCACCATCTCTAATTCTACCCCCAAGGGGTGAAAAGTGTGTTTTACGTCTTCTCCAGCCAAAGATACAAACCCTAGGAAGTCCTAAAGCTTATATACTATTCGAAATATTACAAAAAAGTGGGCCTAAGCCCAAAATAATGTCGCTCAACGATAAGTGCGTGTGTTGAATTCTTCCTCTCAGCTGCACTTTCACCCCTCAACGGAGCCAACGGATGTTCTTTAGTGCCGCTCAGCGGTAAACTGGCGCTGAGCGATACTTGCGGCTTCTCTTCTTTTGCACTTTTTGAGTTCTTTTCTGATTTCATCTCTATCCTTCTTCACTTCTTTCATCAAATTCATCTTAAAACCTGCATAAAACACTGAAATCAAGCATAAACCTGTCCAGCTCTCTTATTTCCAAAAATATGAACAAAAGCATGATTCCAAGCTAGTTTCTGAGTGTTAAAGGTTTCTTTTAGTATGAATTTTAAGCATGAAAATAACAATTTTTCAATTGTTATCAACTAACCATGGATGAATTTTTTAGGATATCACAATGCAAGACTGCCAAGGAAATGTGGGAGGTTCTTGAGGTGACACATGAAGGAACGGATGAAGTAAAAAGGGCCAGAAATAATTCTCTTATACACGAATATGAGTTATTCAGAATGAAGGCTGGTAAAACGATCTATGAGGTACATAAACGATTCACACACATAGTCAATCACCTCATGGCTCTCGAAAAAGTGTTTGATAAAGTGGAAATCAACATAAAGATCTTGAAAAGCCTTAATGGAAGCTGGCAACCGAAAGTCACAAGCATGAACATGGCTACATTGTTTGGAAAACTCAGAGAATATGATTTGGAGCTTGGAAGAGGAAGAAGAAATTGAAGAGAAGAAATTAATTACTCTAAAAGCCACAAACAAGAAAGCTACAAAGATTCATGAACCTAAAACTGAATCAGATGCAGATATACCAGAAAAAGAAATGTTGAATATGATGGTAAGAAAATTTGGAAAATTCATGAAAAATAAAAATTCTGCAACTAACAATGCAGGTTTCTCAAGAGGAGGAAAGAAGAACTCAAGAAGCAACGTTGTTCAATGTTATAAATGTGGAAAGGATGGTCATATCAAGCCTGACTGTCTAAACTTGAAGAACAAACATAAAGAATTCTCCAAGTATTCTCAGGATAAAAATAGGAAAAAGAGGAAAGCTTATATTAATTGGGAAAACAGTAATGAAGAAGATTCTTCCAGTGATGAAGATTGTGATCGTGAAGAAGAATCAAATTTATGCTTCATGGCTGGCTCGGCATAATCTAATAATGATAGTGATGATGGCTTTGAAAATGAACCAATAGAAGTCAAGTACCACAGGCTACTGAATGCATTTCAAGAGGTTCATGCAGAGGCCATGCGACTTCAGTACAAGGTCAATCGATTATCATCTGAGAGAAGAGATTATGAATACATAATTGATAATCTTGTGCAAGATAATGAAAAGCTTGAAAAAGATCTTGAAGAAGCTTTGAAAGCTGCAAAGACTATAAAGACTGAAATACAATTTGTTGAGAAAGAGTGTGATAGTTGTTCTCTACATGTTGAGAAAATTGAGTACTTAACCAGCACATTGGCAAAATTCACTCAAGGTAAAGAAAATCTTGATGTTGTGTTGAGATCATTGGAAGAGCTAACTACAGACAAGGTATTGGTTATAAGGCTAAAAGTAATAGGATAAACTCAAAGAAATTTATTGATCTGAGTAAACCTACTACTAATGCATGCTTTTACTCTAATACACTTGGTCACACAGTAAGAAACTGCTATTTTATAAATGTTGGTGTTCCAAAGCGAAAGTACAAATGGGTTCCCAAGGAACAACTTTCTTCTACTAACAAGACAGAACCCAAATTCAAATGGGTACCAGCGTCAAAACCTTTTAACTGGTATACAGGAAAGGAACAGTAGTTGTTGTAGTAGTGCAGAACTCAAGGATGCGCTAACTTGATGATATCAAATTTCTTGAGTATCTACAAGCGGTAACAATCATTTTCACATTGCATCATGCATGATATTTGTTTGAATGATTGTTTGATGAATGTATGATTGTTGATTGATTGATTGAGATTGTTTTCTGTGAAAATCAATTTTACGACTTTTAATCGATTAGATTAAGTACTTAGTCGATTACATGTTGCTGTATGAATGTTTCTATTTTGTGAAAACATTTTGTCATATAGTAGTCAACTTTGAAATTAATGAAATCGATTAGATATCTTTGTCTTCGGCTTTCTTTGTATTTGAAAATTTAAATGTGAGCTTATTTTGGTTATTATGGTTCACACCCTTATATTATGTCATATATGAGGAACTGTGATAGCATTAAGTGAGGTTGGTAAGGATATTTCTAGTAACCCTAGACTGAAGAAGTGGTTCCAAGCACTCTGCATCAGATGGCATCTTCATCTCAACCCTCCAGAGGAAGTAAAGGAAAAGAAATGGCGGTCACCAGAGGTGTTGATCCTGAACGGTGGATCAATGATGATGCTACAAGAGAAAGATTTCTTCGTGGACGAGTCAAGATTGTGGTTACTCCAAGCATCTTGACTTAAAGTTATTTTAAAGAGAAGGCTTTCAATTCCCAGGATGGTTGAAAACTCAAGAACTTTCCACAATAGTTCAAATGAAAGGTGATTGGTTTCCAAATCTGGTGAAAGTGTTCTACCATAACTTGAAAATAGTGAATGGTGACATCTGGTCAAGGGTAAAAGGTGTAAATATCCACATTGACAATTATGTGTGGTTTCAAGTCGTTGGATTAAAGGCTTAAGGTTTATTCTCTCATCTACCAAACTCTGAAATAAATCGTTGGCTAAAGAAAAAGGATGTCTACAAAAATTGGCTTTGATTTCCAGGAAGATACACAAGAGAAAGACTTTACATGCATGAGGGCCTTAAAATGGAAGAAAGGATAACTGTTCATCTTCTTGCTTGGGTGATTCTGCCTGGAAAAATGATGCAGGATGTAGTGACTACATAAGACATCTGCCTCTTGCATGCTATCAAAAATGACATTCTCACCAACTGGGTGGAGGTTCTCAAAGATCATATGGCTAAAGCTGCCCTTAGTAACTCTCATTATTTTCCATATGTTGTACTAATCAACAAATTACTAATTCTACAAGGTGTGGACATTAGTGGAGAACAAAAGTGCTCCTGTAATTGCATAAATGTAATAAACAGAAACACTATTGCAAGTTTTGGTCTAGTAAAAAGAGTGAGAGGTCGGTGCTTTAAAGGAGAAAAAGAGTTAGTGTATAGTTCTGGAAGCACTTGTGTCATGAATGATGACAAGAGGAGTTTTGTTTCTGAAACTAACTTTGAAAGATATGTGGTTGATCAATTTAGATGTCTAAATGAAAGGGTTGATCAATGGGAAAGGAAATATGATGCAGCTCAACAACGAAAGAGAAGACAAAACTTCTGATGAGGAGACTATGAAAACATTTGACTCAGAATAGGGTTACAAGGAATGTCTGTCTTAGTTTTTTGGTTATCTTAGTTGTTTGTTTAGATGTTTTGGGTGTGTCTTTTGTAGTAGACTTTTTAAGCCATTACTTTTTCTCTGTTTTATCTTATTGTAATCATGGTTTAAATCAATGAAATCAGAATTATTTCTATATTGAGTACCTGATTTTGTTTGATTAAGTCGATTGTGTTATGTATGAAGTTGAATGCATTATTGTTTATCATTGCGCTCATACATTTACACCCATAGATTATACCTGTAATTATTCATGTATTACAATTATTCTAAAATGCTTGATCTGGAAAGATCTTGAAAGGTTTTGCAGGAACATTGCTTCTGGATTAACTACTAAAGATACAATTCAAATGGAAAGCAATGAAGTCGATTACAACAGTGGATCAATCGATTACTATTTAACAGGGATTATAAATTCCATGATTTAGAATTCGGTTATTCTGATTATTAATCATATATTGTTGATTGTTTCATTTTCAACATATCTTTGTTCTTACAATTGCTTGAAATTACTTGAAATAATATTGAGATTGTTGATTAATATTGTATATATGCTACATTGATGTGTTTGCCCAATTTCTGATTTGATACAATACTGTCACATGCTTATACATGCTATGAAATGTTTTATGAAAACTGCATTGTGCATTTGGATTTTGATTATAAAACATGCATAATGGCAGGGGGAGCATTGCATAGGATCTTAGATAATTTCACATGCCTACACTTTAGGGGGAGATTATATCTTTATCATGTGATTATCTATGACAGGGGGAGCACCATTGCTTGATTAATATGATTTACTGATGCATCTCTGAATAACTGTTTGTCAGCATATCATTATCATAAGGCATACCTTTTTTGCTAATGCACAAAGGAGGAGAATGCTGGGAGAATACTCTGATAATATTGGGAGAATACTCTGATGTTCATTTTGAGCTCTAATATAATTTGTTTGCTCTTATACGCTCTGATATGTTCTGATATGAATTGATATATTTTTTTGAGCTGAATCAAATGAGAATATCTCAAAACTTTTACTTTGATACATTTTGATCATTTGCTAATCATTTGCACTGATACATTTTGACATGATATGATTTGATTTGTACAACATGGTTGTTTATTAATCATGGTTGTGCATCATCAAAAAAGGGGGAGATTGTTGAGATTGATGATAGGGAAGCACTGGTTTAGCTGAACCTACATTCTCAGAGCTTCTGGTTTTTATGATGACAACTTAATTAATAACACATGTGTTGTTTATGTGTTACATGTTCTATTGCTTACATGCTATATATTTTAATCAATGTGTAAATCTATTTAAAGCACTGAGAACATGATTGTGTTGATGCATTGCATTTCACTATGTTATATAATTGATTTTATTGATGAATGCATGTCTGATGTTTTATAGAAGGAAAATCACAAGCACTTATGTTTTAAGTCGACTTCATTATGGGGTGAGTCGATTAAAACTCGTGGCTTTACACAAACCAATTTCAAAGTGTGCTGTGTTACATAGTCCATTATATGCAACATGCATTCGACTAAGTGTGTTACAGTTTTGAAATTTTGTTAATGCTTGCATTAAATGGTACAACGACTATATTTTTAAATATGTTGACCAAGCATTAAATGAGATTCGACTGCATTAATCGTACATTCAATTAACTGCATTGATTGTTGCTAACTGATATAACAGAATTGCTATATTCGACTGCATTAGTAGCTAAGTCGATTAAAATGCGTCTGAATTGTGAAAATCTATAAATTGACACGAATTTGATTTCTGTAAGAATTTTTGTGAATCTAAACTTTTGTGATATCTTTTGCAGAAAGTGCATTCTTACAGAAAGAGAGAGAGAGCTCCAAGAAACAAGAAGTGATTGTGGTGATCATCTAGTTATGGATTCTTGAAAAGCAAGTTAAATGCACGTACAAAGGTTGATCATATCTGCACATTGGGTGTAACTAAAAGATTAGAGGCTACAATCTTGTAAAGATTGGATTGAGGTTCCCTATTGTGATTACAGGAAGAAGAGCGTGTTGTATTCTTGACTTTGAGGGTGGCTCAAAGGGTTTGGACTACAGGATAGGGCATTCTTACTGCTAGTATGTTTGTATATGTCTATATTTTGATTGGAGGGTTAGAGAGGTGTTTTATATTTTTGACGTGAGGTCGTTATAAAAGCCTTGTTGTAAAAACCTTGATCATTATAGTGCATTGGCTTTCTGTGGTTGGAAGGACACTAGATGTAGGCTTGGCCGAACCAGTATAAAAACTCAGTGTTTGATCTTTCTATCCCTACACTCTTTTATTCAGTCGACTTCTTACTATATTCAATCAATTTAATTTCAGCTGCATAAAAAATCTTTTTCCTTGCGTTTCAAGAAATATTTTAAAGACATTCACTTTGCAAAAAAGTTTTAAAGAAAACATTGTTTTTACATTTCACCAATTCACCTCCCTCTTGGTGTGAGTAATTAAGTCATTCTATTTTCAACAACGCAGAAAGGTATAATCAATTATCATCCCAAATAATGGATTATTCCCGAAACTACACTCAAAATCAACGTGTAGATAATCGATTATAACTAATGATAATCGATTAATGTCGAATCGAAACACATCCTGGACATGATTCAAGCATTCAAAAATACACACATCAATCATAGATCACGTGAAAACATAGTTAATACATCATACATGCATTAAAGCATCACATACTTATGTAAACATAATAAAACACATATAATACATCACTTGAATCATCCAGATCCAATCATTGACATGTTATACCCCTAATAATAGGGTGCAAAAGAGTCTTCGATTAAAACATAGGGTTTTCAATCACCCAAACTAACTAAGCATAATGCTTACAAATGAGAACCAAGAAGATGAAAATTCTCCAAAATAGACCTGCTGATGAGAGGTTGTTTTCTCCTAAAATAGACCTCTAATTGACAATCTGAATGGCCACAATAAAGAACCATACTTCTGGAACACACTGTCCAAAAATCAACTCGATTCAATGGTGAACGACTTCATAACAATGAAAACACTAGTGCAGGTTTTATGTTATGCAGGAATAACTTCTTCTCTTCCTTTATCTATTTTCTCATAAACTAGACCTCCAATTTATTATCCGAATGTTCAGAATGAAAAACCATACGTCTAGAACCCACTATCCAAAAATCAGTCTGATCCAACGGTTAACGAATTCACAACGATGAAAACACCAATGCAGGTTTTATGTTATACGGGATGACTTCTTATCTTCCTTTCTCTCTCACTTGATTTTTCCCTCTCTTCAAATGACTCTAATGTGTTCTACTATTTTGACCTATCTCAACTAAAACAAAATGAGACATAATGGTCCACATTATTTGGCCTATTCTCCACAAGGGAGCCCAATACCCCAACACTTACAACATATATTTGGATGGAAACCTCCAAGCATCATAATTTTGTTCTCTCTTAGCATCAAAACCCTCTGTTGGGATAACCCAACAAAACATACATAATACATTCATAGGGAAAACTCATCACAAATATTACCAAAAATCTATTCTCATGCACACACAAACCCTTAACCAACAATAGCTACATATAATCATAATCATAATCATATAACACATAACAAACAAGTATTTTCATGCAAGTAAATCAAGAATGCATAGCATACAAAAGACAATGGTAAGATTCCCCATGCCTTGGCCAATACTAGAGTTTTATCTAACTTGAAAAACACCATAATTCCCAACTTGCACTAAGGTTTTTTACAACTCTTCCTCTTTTTCTCCTAGAAAACATCTTTTCTCTCTCTTATCTTTCTAATTTTGTTTTTTTTTTATTTTAGGATAACAAAATGCAGATCTCTTTTTACTCTTCTCCTTTTTATCTTTTTTTTTTAATTTTAATAAAATCTCTCAATTTATCCTAAAACTACTAAGATTTTCTCTTTTATTCTCTCTTAACTACTTTTTAAAATATCATCAACCACCAAATCTTTTTAAAATCTACCTAATCTTTTAAAATATGAAACAATATCTAATATTGATTTTCTCTAATAATAATGTCTCTTTTAATATTTAAACCCACCAAGATTATATCTCTTATTTTCATTTAACTAATATTTAAAATAACAACTAAATCTTCTAAAAGATTTACATAATTTCATTTTACTAAATAACCAGATTCTTTAATTTGCATGTTTTTCCTTTCTACACCTCCTTAATTAATTTCTACACCAATTAAATAAAAGAAAAAAACATTTTTTCGTAGGAAAAAATATAAAATAAAGAAATAACATAACAATTATGTTCTATCAAAAATATACACTCATGAACACTAATTTCCAAACAAAAATTCAAAATCTGAAAACTACTTTATTTTTAAAATTTCTATTTTTCTAGATCTTACCATGCCCATACCACTTTATAATTTTAACCAATAAGATAACAACCTTGTATTTGTCACTCAAAAATTATAACAAGGATTTCTTCATTAAAGCAAAAATATGGTTGAGAATAAATGTTAAGTTTTAACTATATTTTCAATTAAGTGAAAAATCTTTCATTTAAGTGAAAATAAGACCGAAAGAAAAGGTCTTTGAGTTTCAGTTTTATTTTCATTTGAAAAAAGTAGGACTCAGGTTAAGTTTTAACTCTATTTTAACTCAGAGTTTCAATTTTCACTTAAAAAAAAAACAAATCCTTCAATTGAGTGAAAATAGGTCCAAAATAAAATGTTGAGTTTGTTTGTAGAAGCAAAGGTATTATAATGTCAAGTGTAAGTTGGACGACCAATTTGTTTCCCAGAGTTTTGTTCAAAACCATTTTAACAAATAGAACTTCAAACAAATTCAAAATGATCAATACAACAATAATAATTCGTTCAAATATCATCATTTACTCATTTCAATTTAACCTTGTTCATTCAAACTGAATATATAATTTTCATTCACATTAAGATATACAGAAGACCATAGAAAGATAATTTTACTCATTAAAACCATATTCAAAATTCAATTTTTGAAACTTTATACCTTGGCACGTCTAATTTATTCACCATATCAATATCTCAATAAATGTACTAAATTTAAAGTAGGTTTAATGTCTCCGTAGGTCCCTATTTTGGTCATGAATTTCAAATAGGTCCTCGTCTTTTTCGGCGTATCAATTGAGTCCTTGTTTTTGTAAAATTGAATCAATTACAGGCCTGCCGTTAATTTGGACAAACGCCCGTTACGGTATTGGTTAGGTGGCATGGTTGAGTGCAGACGTGGCATTTAAAACGTTTTTGTATTAAATAATTGGTATGCACGTGTGTTTATTCAGTTTTTGGTAAGGGTAAAGTAGGAAATTTGAAAAAATTAAAAGGGCAACAGGTTTTAATTGACGAATGCACATGACATTGGGGGAAGAAATTGAGGGTTTTTAATATTAGGGTTCGCGTGAGAGGCCAAAAATGGGATCCTAAGTTGGATCCAAAAATCAGGTGTATCTTTGTTGGATTCGAAGTGGGAGGGTGCGCGTTCTTTGTTGGATTCGAAGTGGGAGGGTGCGCGTTCTTTGTTCGATTCGAAGTGGGAGGGTGCGCGTTCTTTGTTCGATTCGAAGTGGGAGGGTGCGCGTTCTTTGTTCGATTCAAAGTTGGAGGGTGCGCGTTCTTTGTTCGATTCGAAGTAGGAGGTCGAAGTTGTAGTTTTGCGACGCAGCTGGGTGTAGTGGTTGTGGTTGTTCGAAGAGAATGTCGAAGGAGCACTCTTAGTATTCATCGAGTTGCAGTGGCAGGCGGAAGGAAAATGGTAGGCCTTCACCGATATGCTACTGTGGTCAAAGTTGTGTGGTGAGAACTGCCAAAACTACGAAGAATCGGGGCAAGCAATTTTGGGGATGCTCCAAGTATAAGGTATGTTAGATTCAACTCAACCTAATTCAGTTCTGGTACTGTTTGTGAGAAGAAGGTGGTACTCCCTAATGAAGTTGAATGCTGTCTTTACAGAATGGTGGTGAAGAAAGTGGTTGCAACTTCTTCGAATGGTGCAATGATATTGGTGGTGAGGAAAGGGGAAGTTTGTTCAACAGTGAAGGAAAGAAAGAAACACTAGTGAAGAGTGAAGACATGGATAGTACTAGGAAAATGATACTGAATTTACAAAAATCAGTTTTCATTGTTGAAAAGTTGATGAAGGTGGTGATGTTGTTGGTGTCTGTTTTATGTGTAATACAGATAGTTTTAGTTTCAATGTTGATGACGAAAGGATGATTCGTTATAACTTTGTTGTAGGTTTGGTCTGTTGTAATGAAATTAATGAAATGAATGAAATGGAAGAGTTGTTATAAATTCAGTCCATATACTGTGTACAAAATTACTGCTAAATTACACAATTGTTATTATGGTAAATCATATTTATAGAATAAGCAGTTTCAATTTATAGAATAAGCATTTTCATTGTTGAAATGCTAAATTACACCATTGTTATCCTGATCAGACCACAATTTGATTGTTACATTGCTGAGATAGTATTGAATAAGCAGTTGATAGGTAAATTACGAGCGCCCTCTTAGCTCGCTGGACGAGCGTCCACAGCGGGTCCTCGCTGGACGAGCGTCCACTGCGGGTCCTCGCTGGACGAGCGTCCACTGCACGTCTTCGCTGGACGAGCGTCCACTGCACGTCCTCCCTTGTCTAGCGCTCGTCCAACTAAGTGTTTGCTGAAGACCGTTAGGTGTGGTCATCCTCCCTTGTCTAGCGCTCGTCCAACAACGTGCGTGCTGAAGACCGTTCGGTGTGGTCGTCCTCCCTTGTCTAGCGCTCGTCCAACTAAGTGTTTGCTGAAGACCGTTCGGTGTGGTCGTCCTCCCTTGTCTAGCGCTCGTCCAACAACGTGCGTGCTGAAGAGCGTTAGGTGTGGTCGTCCTCCCTTATCTAGCGCTCGTCCAACTACGTCCGTGTTCAAGACCGTTCGGTCTGGTCGTCCACCCTCGTGCATCGCTCTTCCAACAACCTCCGTGCTGCACAGCGTTCGGTCTGGTCGTCCTGTATCGTTGTATATAAGACGTCCGTCCAAGAAGGATATTGTAAAATTTCAAATACATCCAAAACAGTTCCTGGTCATTGACAAAATAGTTCCTGCTCATTGTAATACATACAAAACAGTTCCTGGTCATTGACAAAATAGTGTAATACATCCAAAACCATACATAGTTGGCATCATTGTAATACATCCAAAACCATACATAGTTGGCATCATTGTCATTCATTAAATTACATAGCAGTAAAACAATCAACCTTGTTCCTTAGACTATTACATAAACAAAGTTCCTTAAAGATGGCATCATTGTCATTTATACACACATCTATAGTTCAGCTTCCTCATCATTCATACACACTTCAGATAATTGCGATGATGGCATGATTGGTTCTTGGGTTGCTTTCGGGCAACGACTCCTGTTGTGCCCAACCTCCCTACATATCCCGCATCTCTTCCGCAAACCACCCTTGCTCACTCGTGAATCATCCTTTCTGATCTCCCACTGCTCCAGTCTTCTTTTCCTTTTAGGTCTTCCAGGCATAACCTTTTTCCTAGGAGGCATGACATCCGGATATGGTCTTAGGTCCCACATGTTCTTGCCGTTGATGGGATATACTATTGATGCATAGGTTTCTTCATAGGTGGACCTTAGAAAGCAAGCCTGAATGAACTGCTGGCCATCAATATTAAGAAACTTCATTGCAGCAAGGGAGTGACAACATGGAATTCCTGTGATGCTCCATCTCCTGCACGAGCATGAGAACTCGTCTATGTTTACAACAAATTTTTCTCCACTTTGGGAGACGTGTCTTACTTCAAACAGTTTGTGTGCTGACCAGCTATAAAGAAATAAAAAATTAAACAACACATTTAAGTGTCTGACAAAAAGTTTACCAAGGAATGAATAAACATTTATGAAGTTATGAAGAAAGTTACCTAGGTATCCAATTCTTGGTTGCTTGGGATTCCTTTGTAAATCTGGCCTGGATCTTTGGACAAATTGGTCCTGAAAATGATTGTACCTTAGACCTGTTTTTTGCCCATCTTTGCATTATGTATACCCTAATTTCTTCCAGCATTGTTATGATTGGTTTAGTCCTGGTGTGAACCAAGACACTGTTGAAAGCCTCACTGATATTGTTGACCAATGTGTCACATTTTGGTGTTGGACTGAATCTGGACCTTGACCAATATCTACAACAGATGATATATACACATGTTAAAACTGTAACTAATATGGACAAACATAAAATAATATACAAAGGGAAAAAATAATTAATACAAATTCTCAACCTTGGAGGGATGGCAATCAAATGCTTGAATGCGTCTTCATTTATATCTTTAATGTTTCTCATCTCCCTTTCCCAGTTTTGTGGATGAGTGACAGTAGCTGCCCTCCACATCAGCTGTTTCAGATTTTTACCAGGAAACTTTTTCCTAAAGTTTGAATATAAGTGTCTGACACAAAATCTCTGGTCAACACCTGGGAGTAACTGTTGTATGGCTGGTAGTAGACCCTGTGGTGTTAACGTAAATGATTTATCACCATATCAAATTAATGAACCAATATACGAAAGAAGCAATTTAAATATGATTATTACCTTTTGTTGGTCGAAGACAAAAGTAATTGAAGAACACACTTCTCCACCACCAAGATCATCAATCAAAAGTTCCAAAAACCACATCCATGAATCTTTGTTTTCGACTTCTACCACCGCATATGCAATGGGCAACATTTGATCATTTCCATCCCTCCCAACAGCCGTCAACAGCTCACCACCATACTTCCCTTTCAAAAAGGCTCCATCTAATCCAATTATTGGCCTACAGCAGACAAAATTGTCTTTGCATGCCTTCAGACAACAGTAAAATCTCTTGAAAATTACCTCACGCTCATTATTCTCAACATGGACCTTAACTGTAGATCCTGGATTTCTTTCCAACAACTCATGCGCATAATCATATATCCTCTTATATTGTTCATCAAAGGACCCATCAATTTCATTAGAAGCAATAGCTTTGGCTCTATAAGCCATAGACCTTGATATACCTATGTTCCACTTCCTTTGAACTTTTTCACGAATATCAACACCCTTCATCTTAGGATTTTCCTGAACTGTTTTCACCAACTTTTTGCTCAACCACTTGGCGTCAACTAACTTCAGGTTGAACTCCCTGCTGCATGTATGAATGTCTTTTTTAGTTCTCAGCTGCCATGATTTTACAGCCTCCATATAACCAAAGTATATGGTCCATGGGCATTCTCCTTTTGCACCAAAGCACTTCATCCTCAATCTTCTCTTGTCATTTTTTACAAACTTTATATTCCTCCCATTTTCCAATGCATACCCTTTTACAGCATCTAAAATATCTTGCTTTTCTGCAAAAAAAGTCCCAACTTCCCATGTAAAGTCTACCATACTTTTTGGCATACAAAAAATACCAAACCTCCCATAACCTTCACTGTCATTAACCTCTTCATCACTATCTGTTGCACTAAGAAATTCCTCAGATTTCCACTCAAAATCTGACAATCCTCTATCGTCATGATCATCACATTCAACACTGACATTATCACGGTCATCATCACTATCATAAACACTTTCTACTTCTACGTCTTCTTCGACATTACAATCTACATCACCATCTATATCACATTCAACACTCACATCTACTAGGCCCTCTAAGCACTCATTAATTCCATGTACATCATCTTCTTCAGTAGATGTACTCCAACTACAAAGATAAACTTCATCCTCCACGACTCCTTCACACACATTCAACTCTTGCTCTTCTTCAACCTCATGCAACTCTTGTACGTGACCATGACCTTCAACCTCTACTTCAACAGCACCACCATCTTCTTCACCCTCGTTCACCTCTTGTAAGTCACCATCAACTACATCATTTACTTCAACACCGTCACCATCTTCTTCACAAACATTCACCTCTTGTAAGTCACCATCAACTACATCATTTACTTCAATACCGTCACCATCTTCTTCACAAACATTGACCTCTTGTAACTCACCATCAACTACACCATTTACTTCAACACCCTCACCATCTTCTTCACAAACATTCACCTCTTGTAACTCACCATCACCTTCACCATTTACTTTAACAGAATCACCATCTTCTTCAACCTCTTTTTGTACTGTACCATTACCTTCAACTTCTCCTTCATCATTAGTAATGTCTTCAAGCATATGAATGACTTCGGCATCAGAAACTACATGGACAACTTATAAGTGAACTTCACCATTAAGCCTAGCTAAGTTAGCCATATGCATGGCACCTCTGTCATCAATCAATTGTTCCAACCTATTTTCCAACACTAAACCCCCTCCTAAACAGTACCATAAATCTTTAAAATTCTCATATCCTAAACTTTTGACTACACTGACAATCACAAAAAAACTCCACGTGTCAGGGTCAAAGGACAAAGTTGTTGTCTCCCCTTCATACTTTAGGGTACTATCATTAATGAACTTTCCTCCATGGTGGAACACACACACAATAGCGTCCTCCATTACGCACAACACAAAATAAATATATCTACAGACCTATTATGAAAACATATCACGACAAAAAAAATATATATTAAAACAGGCACAGAGATCAAATAACTTTAAACATACGCACTCAGACAAAGTCAAATAACTTTAAACATACATGGGAGACCACCAAAATGCAATCAAAACCAGAGACCAAACCATACAGCAATGGGGGACCACCACAAGTGATTGTAGTTTCGATTGAATCAAAACGAATACAATAAAGCAGAAACACTTACCTCCACTGACCACGTGCTTCAGCTTCTTGCTTCCAACAACAAAAGGACCCACAGACACCGCCCACTGCATGCACTCTGCCGCTTCAGTCTCCAACTTACGATCGCGATTTTTGGCCTCTCACGCGAACCCTAATACTAAAAAGGTTTAATTCTTTCCCCAATCTCAGTTGCCCTTTTAATTTTTTCAAATTTCCTACTTTACCCTTACCAAAAACTGAATAAACACACGTGCATACCAATTATTTAATACAAAAACCGTTTTAAATGCCACGTCTGCACTCAACCATGCCACCTAACCAATACCGTAACGGGCGTTTGTCCAAATTAACGGCAGGCCTGTAATTGATTCAATTTTACAAAAACAAGGACTCAATTGATACGCCGAAAAAAACGAGGACCTATTTGAAATTCATGACCAAAATAGGGACCTACGGAGACATTAAACCTTTAAAGTATTTTGAAACAATCCTTTATTCACCAAACGCAAATAACATTCTCACTCACTTTCAAACATTCAAATTGTGTTCAAACAAAATATAATCCATGTCACGAAATAAAGTATGACCAAGTCACCTTCATATTGCAATCATTTAGCGTAAGGTACTATGAAAAAAAAAACATAAATAATTTTCTTTTTTTGTAATTTCTTGCTTTAAAGAAACTTCCAACTCAATAGATAGTTGCTCAAAATGTAAAAACATAAAACAAAGCAATCAAACATAAAAAATATAATGTAATATAAGCATAATCAAGTTGAGAAAATCGTTTATCTCAACTAACTCATCAAGACTTATGAAACACTAAAAAAAAATCTTCATAGTAAATAAACACTTATCCTGATTACAAAAGTCATCAAATGAAAATAATATTTATAACTATCGTAAAGTGTGATCAGATTATAAAAATAAAAGAAAAAGTGTAAAATAATAAAATAATGAAAATAGGGAGAAGTTAGAGAGATAAGTCATCCTCTATTGTATCTTCAAAATACACTATTTTTGTTTAATATATTTTAGAACATCAAAATTAGTATATTTTAAATACATAACACAGAAACGATACCAAAAAATCAACAAAAAATTAAAATTCAATTTACAAGGAAAAGAAGTTTTTTTTTTCTTTTATGAAGGAGAGAGAAAAGATTTAAGGACAAGGGGGTCTACAATCTTGAAGATGAAATATTCATTTTTTCTTTTATGCGTACACAAACCTAATTGTCCACACAGTTATTGACGGTAAAAATAACTGAAAATAAAATGCTTTACAAGATGAAATTAATATTCAAAATATATAAATGTTGAATATTTAATAAAAAAATATTAATAAAAACTAAAATAAAAATATCCAAATTTATCATACACTTAAAACTTAATTAAAATTAATTGTCGGTGGTATAAGTTTTAGTATAATAAAAAACGATATATTATAAATTTTGTAATATACTCCTCTTTCTTAAAAACTATGCTAGCTAATATAGTTAAACCTTTTGTTATGTTATAATCAGTAAACAAAATACTTTAAAAAAAACATTATCATCTTCTAAAACTAAATACTTTGTAATTTTCTTTTAAGTATTATTACGTATTATGACATATCAGCTAAACTAACATCCTAATATATAATTTTATAGTTATAATTATACAGAATTTAAATTTTAATTCTTATATATATATATATATATATATATATATATATATATATATATATATATATATATAATTTTTCTAACCTATTCTAATTTATGTATTTTCGTTTTAATATTAATATTTTTCACCTAATTTTTCAATATCTCTTATGAAATTTCTATACGTGAAAATTAATTATTTTAGTTTATTCCAAAGTGAAAATGTTTGGGATCTTTTTTTATCTTTTTCTTTAACACATTTTGGAATGACAAGTGACAAATAAATAACATTTGTGAGTTTTATTTGAACTTATACTCATTTTAATAATAAATTTTCATATTAACATGTACAAGGATATAGATATTACTTGCTTTTTATGTTATCCCTACACTATGAAAATGATGTAAAACATTTCAAATATGTCAAGTATTAAGAGAAAATCATAATAAATTATAGTATATTTACACATGTAATACGAGAAAATGTTTTACAGAGACTATATATATATATAATTTAATTAAGAGAGAAAAAAAAACAAATTTAATTCTTTACTTTTATGATGTGATGTTTCAATCAGACAATTGGTATTCGATATTATATTTTAAAATTCATTAATGTTCTTCAACTTTGACATTCATAATAGTGATATTCATTTTTAAGGCTGTGTTCACTTTGAGGTGATACACTGTTAACGAGAGAAAGAGAGCGATAGATTAAAAAAATTTCATGTTCACTTGCGTAGTATTGTGAGCGATGAATCGGAGGTAACAGCGAGATTCACGTACTGTAGCATCACTCTCTTAACTGCGATGATTTGCAAGGAAGAAGGGTGATTTGCCTATTCTGCCCTTTTGTGTCATAGGAGTGCAGAAGGGCCGCACCGTTGAGATCTTCAATAGCTTCGAACTCCTCTACGATCCTTCCACTCATTCCCTCGATCGCACCTTCCTCGAGAAGAAGCAAGAACTCTGTTTAGTATTCCTTTCTCTCTCTCTCTCGCTCTCTCCCTTTCAAATTTTTTAATTTTATGAAGTTTAGTTCAGTCTTCTTTTTTTATGGTTCGCGTGTCAACATTTTTGATTCTGTTATCAATCGCAATTGTGGTGGCACTTTTATATATTTTTTTTTAACATCACAATTGTTTTATACATAGTTAATAATAATAATAATAATAATAATAATAATTAATAATAATAATAATAATTATTATTATTTCAATTTACTAAATTAATATTTTTTTACATTTTAACAATTAATTTTATTTTTTTTTATTTAAAAAAAATTCATTTCAATCAAGTCTAATTTAATTATATTTTTTAAATTATTTTTAATAGTTATTCCAAATTTTTAACTTTTAATAAACATTTTTACAATTAAATATAACATTAACAAATATAATTTTATATTACTTTAATATCTAGGGACAATTTGGTAATCTTTAATTTCTATCAATTAAACTAATTTTTTAAAATCGTCACATCAATCAAATCCTACACTAATTCTCACAAACTTCAACCCAAAATTCACTCTCAATTACCTTCAAATTCACTCAAATAAACACACAAAAAAATCACCCTCAAATCCCCTCAAATCCACTCAATCACTCTCCTCCAATCACTCTCCCCCAATTACCTCCAACTAAACACACCCTAAAGATCGTTTAATTTACATGAGTCTAAGCATAATTACTACTCAACGAAGACAAGGACAAAACGAAAACAGATGACAAACTCGATATCTAACAATGATGAAAATAACATTTTACTTAAATAACAAGGTATAATCAAACTCCAGCGCAGCCATCCCTGCATAACAAAAATCTTTGTAGCTTTCTACAATTTTTCCCTATTTAGCGATTACATTTATATTTTGTGGTTAAACCAGCCAGTAAAAAGCGTTTGCTATAAATAAACAAATTCATTATGACTTGTTATGAAATGATAAATTATTAAAAAGAACATTTGAAACCAACAAACTCAGGCATCACTCGCTTAAAGAATATGCCCCCTTCATTCAACACGTTAAGAACATGAGAAACACTTAAAACTCCAAAATACGAAACAAGTAAAAATAAGAGAACTGGAATATACGACTAAGGATAGATAGATATATCATAGTATTCATACAGACCAAGATGGATATGCATTCCACAATCCACCAATTTATTTTGAAGTTCGAGTCAACCTTCGACTTAGAAAAAGAGAAAGTGAACCATTATACCACTCGTCATACTTAACACATAATAAGAACCTTAACGAAGACGCGACAATTAAACACATGCGCTCAACAAGTGAGCCCCATAATGTCAATATACCATTATCCAACTTTGACACCCACTTCTTATCTACCAACCTTTCCAACTATATAAAATCTGAGGCACTGCGGCAGAAAAAAGGGCTAGCACTATGGACCACTTGCAACCAAATGTCGGTAACAACGATTTTTACAGGTGCAACATTATATGACGTTTCCACTATAAAAGTGAACAAACCATTGCAACACCACCAATCCCAGAAGATATATAGCTCCAAGACAACTGAGTAGTCTTTTATTTATCACCACCTATCCAACCCAACCAACCAGACAAGGCATTTACTCTGAACGAACTTTGAACGGTAAAGATGCATGTTTATCTTCCTTCGTCCGGGACCGAAGAGCTCATCATAATCTGCAATGATTTGTCAAAACTGTTAAACCATACAAGGGAGAGTAGTATAGGTTCACTTGAGACCTCCGCAGCATTCTTGGAAACAAACGATAAGACCGAAATCTAGCGAAAATGTAGGAAGGTTGTATTTGCAATATTTGTCCTTGTTTACAGTTGTATGAAGTTGCAAATATCAACAAATTGAATTTCGTACTCACCTTTTGTAGTAGCAAGTGCCTGCAACAAGCCAAGGCCAAAGAAACTCCAACAACATTCAATGACGAAGCAGCAAAGTTGGAGTTTGATTGAGTAGCAAAAGGATGCAGCACATTCACAATATGCCTTCAAGAACCTCAAACACATAAAGACATTAGCAACAAAAAATAAACATGACAAAACACAAACAATAAGCAAACAGAAATACAACATGATCCAGACAGATGCATACCATCTATACTCTGATACTGACATCACACAAAGTAACGACCTGTCCAGATTGACTGTCCTTGAAATTGCTCAGGCAGAGGAGAAAACTGCTGATTTCCTGCTGTGAGCTGCTGTGGCTGCAGCTGCTGATCATGATGTGATTTTAAAATATCATAATTCTGATAATCTTGCCAACCATTTTGTTTCTCTGCATGAAGAGGCAGAGAATGAACTTGTTTCCCAGGAAAAGGAAAGCTGACATTAGGACTGAAGCCACTATTACTGACTTGCACAGAATTTGAATGAGAGTAGTTGAGAGGACCATTGGATCCTAATCCTTTGGTTGATGAACGAAAATGATATCCATCCAACCAACTGTAATCATCCATCATTGGATTCCCACTAATTGAATCTGAAACAGAGGATTCAACACCTTGTTTGGGAGGAACGTGACTGAAACCAGGAGGAGGTCCAAGGTGCCTGGTTGGACGACTGACTGGGGCTTTTCTAGAACCAACTGGCAAAGCTGACGCTTTCACAGCTAAGTTATCAGTAACAACTCCCGAAGATGCAATAGCATCAACTTTTGATGGCAATACGGAGTCCAAAGCTTTCGAGATACCATAAAACATGCCATTGGTATCAGCAGCACCTATAGATTGTTGGTTAGGAATAGGAAGTGAAACATGGTTGGAGAAGGCAATAGCTTCTTGTACACCAGGTTTCATTGCATGCCCATTCTCAAATAAACCAAGACCTTTAAAATTGTTAGCGAGAGAAATTTCCTCCTCTAACCACCTAGATGTCTGTAGCTGAACTGGTTGCATGTGTTGAGGCACCATACCACTACCAGGAACAGATAAAGTTTGATGACCTAGATTCATTAGAGGGTTAGGAGTAGAATTAACATGAAATTTTAAATCCCCTCCAGATGCTTTTAGAGCAGGTTCCAATCCCACATTGGGTGCCCATGATGAGGCAACCACATCAGCTCGTGTCTCAGACACTATAGGTTTAAAAACAATAACCTCATCATCCTCATCTCCTTCCATTTGCTGGTGCTGGTTTGACTGAACAATTTCCATCTCTGATTTATCAGCAGGTTTTTCTTGCACTAGCTCTGTTGCACTCCGCATCTCTGAGTAGGTGGGAAGAACAAAATCATCTAGAGTTTGAGGCTCAACACCAATTACAAATTTCTTTGCCTTTGAATTAAAATATATCACATTTTTATCAACCTTAACAACATCTGCTAAAGCCTTCCCTGCAGATAAAACCCTTTTGACTCGAGCTTTTCTTTCCTTGTCACCATCACTTCCAATAGAATGCTTCCTTGAAAAATCCAAGATGGTATGTGCAGGAAGAAGTGGAACAAATCCCCTTAGCTCAAAGTCCTCCCATAAAGCATGTCGGTTTTCAGTTTCCCCTTCCTCATACCTGCTCATGTTATTAAAGCAAGTCTCCTCTTCATCATCAATAGACATAGGCCCAACGGAAAGCAGCTTATTCAAGAAGGATACACATCGATTCCAAAATTCTGATCTCAAATTTGTCTGACTTTCGTCCACATCATTGCCAGCAGAAAGATCTGGATAACAAGCTAACCACTCAACAAAAACCAAAATGCCTGGTAAAAGATAACTAGAAGAAGGATCACGCAACTCTGTGCATCTCTCTATTATGTAACCCATCAATTCAAAAGCAGCAGCAAATGCATTCTGAAGCAGAACAGCACGCTGTACAATTTCTGCATAACTTTGACCTTCAGATTCCTTGTTCACATTATAAACTGTAAATATTAGAATGCAAACAATTCTGACAATGCCAAGTGCATTTTCGGGAGCATCTGTTCCAAAATTGAGCTCTTCATCTTGCCCAGAAGACAGAAGCTCACGCAGGTCAGTGACTACAGCAACAAGAACCTCAGGAAAAGTCTCAAGGCTATATTGAGAAACAAGAAGTACAGATCAGAGAAACATATGAATCAACAGTGAAAATACACAATAAAGAAAAGGTTAAGAATATAAACCTAGTGCGTGTAAACAAGATCCCATTTAGACGGACAAAGCGAGTGCAGAAGTATATATAAGTTTCCTGAATACTGGATGCTCCTATTTTAGGACTGGCATCCACACCAGTACCCCTTGTTGCAAGTTTCGGTTCCCCTTTTCCTCTTCCTTTACCTGTTACCCGCCCAGAAGATTCCTTGACTGCATGAGCTTTAGCATCACCAGAAAGTTGAGAGTAACTTTGACGATTCTATCATGAATTATAACAAGTTAGAATATTGTAACGTAATGCACCAAAAGGATCACAGAAAATATAAATCAGCACACCCATTCACATATATAACAATAAACAGAATCATGTTCAAGGACTTGTTATTTAAACTCAAAAGAGGCCACAGAATGTTTCTTTATACCACCAAATTCATACAATTATGTGCTTAAAATACATGCACGAACTTCCCCTAAGATGAGTACTGATAACATGACTCCACCACCATGCAACCACTCTTAATATATAATATGATTCTTTAATGCACTTAATTTACAGCATTGAACACTAAGAGTAAGAATCTGTGACTCTCATCCTCGTAATAATAATTTAGTCTGCAAGCAATAATCATGATATGATGTATGTCAAGAAGATGAAAGGCTGAATTACAAGCCAAACCAAAGAATAAAACACAAAGTCCTTAAATAATGACAAGAGCAAACACAGGACAATGGTCACATTACCTTGTCAAATGCAACTATCAAGTTTTCTCTTGCAGTTGTGAAGGGACTATCTACAGCCAGACTACGAAAATACCGATATATGGTCACCAGCATATCCCCAGAATATGAAGCCAACAAAGCAAGCTGGAAAAACAGACTCGTTAAAATGGAATATAAAAACCACGAAACATAAGTAAGGAAAACTATAAAGCAACCATTAAAAATCACAATGGGAGTATGACGGCCAAACACCTGGTGATGGGGGTTTCCACTACAAGGCCAAAGAGATGCAGCTTGCAAGTAGTAACTAGAAGCTGCTGTGTACTCCCGGTTTTTCGAATCACCTTCACCATACATACCTTTATAACGAGCAAGATCACCCAAGTATATCAGACAACGATGACAAGCTACTAAACCTTTCTTCATCTCAGCAGATTTCTTTCCATCTTTCTCCATGACAATCCTATTCTCTGAATCCTCAAAGTAACCGAGAGGAAGACCATACTTAGCTCTGATCTTTGTAATAAGGTCATGGTAAAATCCAGTTGCTTCTGAAAGGAAAGTCTTAAATTGTAGCCTTATTTTAGTTATCCGGTCCGGTCGTGCAGGGCCTTTCACTCCCTGAGATGAGTTTGCACTTGAAGAAGAAAGAGAAGCAGCACTGAAGTATGCTCTAAACTCCTCAATCCGCTTATAATGCAACTGCCAGAGTGCATATTCAATATTGTGCAGCTCAGAGAAAGCATGGTCCTCAAGAATTATTGCTTCATAATTCTCACGCATCTGTTGCCAAGCATTTGGATCTGATGGAACCCGCGCCTGAGCCGACCTCCGACGCTTATTCTCCAATTCAAGGTTCTATGTAACAAATAATAATTGTAATATTACAAAACACACCTCTAGTATTCATTTAACCAAAATTCATGGTTCTAGGTAACAAGTAATAGTAATGTTAGAAAACAGATCTATGCTATCTATATCTCACCAAAAAATGCTCAAGTAAATCAATGTTAAAAACAAGAAAACCATGGAAAACAACAGAAAGTTAAAAATTGTGCTATTTCTTTTATTTCAATGTATAGTCACTCATTTTCAGGTTCACAAAGTCAGTCAAAGAATATTAAGAATTCTTAATTAATATATTTATTTATTTAGTCTAATATTGAGGAGCTTGACATTGAAAAAAAAATCACCAGAGTTGCAGTTCAATTCAACAGTTAGTTCCAAAATGTAGACATTTCTTACATAATACCATTTTATTTTATAATGGTCTTTTCCCACAGCCAAAATCTTATCGTGAAAAAGAGATTTACCAAGTCAGTAAGTAAACAAGCCAATTTCAACTTCATAAAATCTGAATTTTAAAATGATTACAAAATATCAGAGACAAGGATTATCATTCAATAATTTAGCAAAACATTGACGCTTCAAATTGAAAATAAACCAAAATACCAAGTGTTAATCAATAAAGTTAACCAGAGTATAAAAATTACACCAATAAACTATTGAAGAAATTTCAATCGTTTTACTTGTTCATCAATTTTTACTCAAAGTGAATTGCCAAATCAAAGAAAAAAGAAGGTAATACCTTTTCATAGAGGCGTTGTGCACGCTCCCTTGATGAAGGAGCAGACATTTTATCCATTTCTACTAACATCATCCATCAATTATTTATTGACTAACCAGATTGAAATCACATCAATCCTGCAAAAATAAATTCTACAATTATAAATTCCTCACTTCAATGATTCATAAAATAGTTAGCATGTAAACTGATCACAGACTACCATGGCCTCCATTCAAATTAATATATTCATACCCTTTGACAGAAAAACTGAAAACTGAATTACACACCAATTGAACATTAAAAATGAAGTTTGAATTTAACAGACCACAAACCATATTAAACAAGATACAGCATAAAGTTTTCTTAGATATAATAGAAACATGCTTCAAGACTGAAACCTCCCAAAGTCAAACTCAATAAAATTCCAATAAAACAAAAAGACTTACACTTCAGGAGAAATATTATATCAGATAAAAACAAGTAAAAAAAAAATTTAGGGTATCAAAAACTGAACCCACACAAATAAGCAACACACATCATAAATTGCAAGCAATCATTCAAAACTGCAAAAACCCAATCATATAACCCATAAAAGGTAGCAAAAACTCCAGAAAGATATAAAAAAAAAAAAAAGAATAACCAATAACAACAGCAAAACAATAATGGAAAACGCATCGGCATCATTCAGACCCCAAAAACAATTCATGTACCTCAATTTCACAAACTCCTATCACAAGATTCCTGCAAATTTGAATGACAAAAACTCCGATTCGCAAAGCAATTTAATAAAATCGGGGAGAAGAAAAGAGTAAAAAGCGAAGGCAATACCAGATCTGCAAAATCCATCAGCGATACACCGTAATACAATCAATGAAGTCCATGATTTCATAGCAGATGCAAAAGAGAAACAAGAATCGAAACTTCGACAAGAAAAAATAATCAATTAAACAAAATAAATACATCAATAAAAAATGAATAAATAGAGATGATAAAACCTACCAGTGTAGGAAGGATCAACCAGGAGCACGATGTTGAAATCGGAGAAATGAAGAAAGTCTTCGTTAGGGCTTGGTTCCAGAAAGAGCGAAATAGAGAGAGTTTGTTAGGGGTCCAAAAAGAGATTGAGATGAGGAAATTCAATTCAACGTGTTTGTTTCTCTCTCTCTCTCTTTCTTTCTTTCTCTCTCTCTATCTCTTAATGTTGTGGTGATTATTTTTTTTTTTTCTTGTGGGCGCCGATGCCAACACAGAGTTTAAAAGAAACCCTTTCTCATTCCCCTGCTTTGAATTGTTGACCTCTCTTCCATCTACTGTATTTAAAGAGTTTTTAATTTTCATGCATGTTTATATATTGCAGATGTTTAAGATTAAATGAAATAAATTTATACTTTTTGACATGATCAAATTTTTATAAAAAAAATATTGTTTACTCTTTATTTTGTGCTTATCATTCAACTGCTATATTAAAGTCAGTTTCATAATTTCTCATATTCTTTTTTTTAAGGGTATATTTGTATTTTACAACAAAACTTTCTTTTACAATTAAGATATTATATTTTTAAATGAAAAGTAAAATAAATTGATTAAAATATTATATAAAATATAAATATGAATAAGTTTAATAATTTAATTTATTCTTTTAACAAATTATATTTCTATTGTAATAATCTTAACTAGTGCATGTATCATGAAATTAATCATATGTTATTATATACTTATTTAAATAATATATATATATATATATATATATATATATATATATATTAATTATTGTGGAGTGTTTGAAAGAATGGTAAAGAAAGGAATACTTCTTTATAGAAATTTAAATAAAACTATATTTGATAGCATTTTTTTTTTCACAACTAAAAGATACCTACTATGCTTCAAAATTATTTACCTATATTATGATTGGAGAACAAATATCTATATTTATATTCTACTTTTTAATTGTTTTCAATTTACTGATTTTATTCTTATATTTCGTAATTACCTTTTTTTCTATTATAATTATGTGAGTAAATGTGTTCACTCACTATTTTATAATAATAAAAATTGAAATATTATTATTATTATTAAAATAAATATATTATTAAATTTATAAAAAATGTATTCATAAAAAATAATTTTTACAATTTTGGTATGGATTACTTTTTATTAAAAATATATTAGTTAGATTAAAAAAATTATATGATATGTATTTAACTGTTTTTTTATTTATATGAACAATTTTTTCGACTTTATCCTTTAAATTTTGTATACATGTATGCATATTTTTTTAATTTAAATAATACAATTTAATATATATATATATATATATATATATATTTAATATATATATATATATATATATATATATGATTGGAGAACAAATATCTATATTTATATTCTACTTTTTAATTGTTTTCAATTTACTGATTCTATTCTTATATTACGTAATTACTTTTTCTTTCTATTATAATTATGTGAGTAAATGTGTTCACTCACTATTTTATAATAATAAAAATTGAAATATTATTATTATTATTAAAATAAATATATTATTAAATTTATAAAAAATGTATTCATAAAAAATAATTATAAAAAAAAATAATTTTTACAATTTTGGTATGGATTACTTTTTATTAAAAATATATTAGTTAGATTAAAAAAATTATATGATATGTATTTAACTGTTTTTTTATTTATATGAACAATTTTTCCGACTTTATCCTTTAAATTTTGTATACATGTATGCATATTTTTTTAATTTAAATAATACAATTTATATATATATATATATATATATATATATATATATATATATATATATTTAAAAAGAATTATTTAAAAATTAAAAACAAAATATATGTGTTAATTATTTTGAGTGAGAAATTTAATTAGTTATAATTATAATTAAGAAGAGTAATTATAAGTGTTTCATTAAATAAAAACATATTTTTATTTCTTAAAAGATAAAACTCTTTAATAAAAAAATTACATAGTTATAAAAAAACATGTACATTATTAAACGATAAATTATTAAAAAAAATAACACTAGAGGATTTAAAAAAATATATATTGACATGTGTTGATGAAAGAAATTGATATGTGTCTCGTTTGATAGTTATTGACATGGAGTTTTAAATTTATATTGAGTAGTAAAATTGAGGTAGTACTGTGAAATGGAAAAACATGTTAAATTATAGGTTGGTTTGGTCTTAAAAAAGGGGTTTTGATAGGTAAAAAGTTAAGGCAATGCTTAAATGAAGGAAACTATGTTTTTGGGTTGGTCATTTGAAACTTGTTTAAGTTATGAGTTAGTAGAAATCTGATGTAAAACTTATTAGTAGTTGGTAGGTTGAGTTTTGTATGGTTTTAAGTTCATTTTATGGGTCTTAACAAGTGAAAATCTAAAGTAGAAGGTATATGATGAGATTAAGGGTTTGAGATCTATTTTTGGGTTAATTGTGACTTGCCTAGAGCTTAAAACTAACAAATTATGATGAGAGATGAGTGAAATTGATTTATGGGCTATAGAGTAGTGTGTTAGTTGGAGTGAGTTGGGAATTCATGGTAAAATGAGTTTAATAAGGTTTGAGTTGGATCATACACACTTGGATAGGTCAATAGAGGTTTAGAATACTAAGTAGAAGTTGTAGATGTTTGTGGAGGTCTATAAGTTAGGATATGTGAGGTTTATGGAGTGTAGGTTTTATAGAATTGGTGTTCTGCAAAATTCTCTAGACTTGCTAAGCGAGTCTATGCTCACTGAGCGATAAACACTTTTTGTTTATGCATTTGCAGAGCGAGCCATGGGGTTGGACGAGTTAGTCTAGAGGAAAAATTTGGATATAGTAGTGGCTGAGTGAGAGTTCTCGTTGGGCGACAAGAAGTCTCTATTTTGGTATTTGCAGAGCGAGTGGTGGCTCGCTGAGTGAAGGGGTGTTTTCGTTAGGCGAGGCATGAACTGACCGACTTGTTTAGAATTTAATTGAAGGCTTTGTTTCTTTTGATTTCTTGTCATTATGAACTATATTATGGATTAAAGTTTGTTTAAAAGTAATTCACTAGAAGAAAAAACGTAGTTACATACGACTACATATGGTGTATGATGATTTATACAAGATGTTAAGTATGCAATTGAGGTGTGGTTGGACAAGAATTTCTACGATGGATTTCTTGGTGGTGGTTTTAAGTAAAGTGATGTATTGATCTAAGGACTCAACCTTTGAAGTGATTCTAACGCTCCAATAATCGCTCCATCTTAGTAGAGAAAGGGATTATATGGTGAGGAGTAGTAGAAGGTCCTAGTTTATGGTACGGTTTGTCCTTATGTATGTTAATCTTCTTTTTGCAATGATGTTAAACTGCCTTTTAGTCGCCTAAGGCAAAACAAATCTGGTCCCCACTAATGTAGCATAGGGCAACCAGAATATCAATCCTAGGACTCAGCTAATTAAGATTAAAGTGTAGGGTTAAGGTCTTGTATTTATTTACTAATTATTTACTTACTAACTACTAAACAATTGGAGACATTTTAAATGAATGAAACTAAAATAAAAGAATTGAAACTAAAATAAACTAACATCTGTTTAAAAGAATAAAGAATTTGAAATGTAACGAAGTAGAAGAAAATAATAGTATCAAAACAGCAACAAAATCTACTTACTACAACTTAAGTAGTAAGCAACCCTGCCTTAAGTATTTGTACCACTCCTGGTACTAAGCAACCCTGCCTAGATTTCCCTTAAGTATTTGCACCACTCCTGGTACTAAGCAACCCTGCCTAGATTTCCTTAACTCAATATGAGTTTAGTTGTAAGTGTTTTAATTCTCTACAGAATTGCAAGTAACGATTGCTTACAAGTCGTTCAGACTATTACTATCGCAGAGAGGATATGATTACAATATAAAGTAGTCTAAACACTTGCATGTGTTTCTCTCTTTCTTACAATCAGTAAGCAATATAACAATGAAGCTTGAGAGTTTTCTTTTCTCCTCTTCTCTTTTCTCTTGTTCTCTTTTTCTGCTAAGATATATTCTTTTTCTTGAGCTCTTTCTTTTCTTCTCTTTTGAACGCTTCTAAGGATAAATATTTCTTTGTAAGATTTTCTCTTGCTATCCTCTCTTGATATTTCTTTCAAAAGTTCTTCTATTTAAAGGCTTCTTGAGTAAATGTCTGTTAGACTGAGCGTTCGCCTTGATTCTTGTGCTTTCTCTTTCTTCGTATACAACAGTCATTGGATAAGTCAACTTGTCAGAGAAGACATGCTTTTTTAGTACTTTGTTTGAAGTAGTAGTGTGTCCGTTTATGCATGGTTCATGTGAAAAACATTATGTAAATATCTCTTTTGTCTCTAACATCCACTTTTGATATTTTGATCTGAAGTTTTGTGGATGCATGTAGAATAACTTATCTACAAAGAGTAGAGTAAATTTTGCATGCAGTAGATATGTCTTTTTTTTATCACTTTTGTTGTTTTTGAATACTGAGCATTTAATGTCATTTAATGCTTGCTCAGAACAACAAAGTGTTTTTTTATTTCCTACCGTTAAGGCAGCATTTGACAATTTAGATTTTCTCTTAAAGATACCAAACATTGAGTAAAGACTTCATCGTTGGATGAAGTTTTGTTTTAGATCATGGTATTATTTAGACAAGTAAACACTTCTTGTGATATAATGTTTTTTTAGACAGATAGCGTTTAACTTTGTTTGTTTTCTTTTAATGTTTTATGCTTTTTATCTTTTTGTGTCTTTCGTCAAAGACATCGTCTTAACATTTTTTTTCCGAGAGCTAAACTGAATACTCTTTGGGTATGATAAGCATTAAGTGTTTAACTTTAACTCTCTTAGACACTTTAGGCATAATAACAATTTAGCACATCGTCTGGGTGTTTTTACATAGATGTTTTTCTAATTCCTAAGAACCTAAGTCATTTCCTAAGGTTTTTCATGTTGGGGATTTAGATTCTAAGTCTTGTGTTTTCATCCTCAGTTGTTTTTATATTATTGTCTCATTTTAATGTTATTTGGTTAAACTTCAAAACATGAAAGAGTTTAGGCACATAGACGATATTTTTCTTAACACAACCTACTTGAGTTATTTAGCTCGGAGGAGCTTATCCTATTAGCTTTCCACTTTTATTTGATTAGTTTCTCCAATAGAGTAAGTTTTTTCCCGCCTTTTTTTTAGTTTGTGTATTCTTATGTGCATGTAGATCATCTTGGTTCACATCTAGTGTTTGAGTTTTCTATAAGAGTCTTTATTGATCAGTGGTTTTAATGGTGTATTGATCGTGTTTGTGTTGTTCATGTTTGTGTTGTTCATAGGAGCAAATAGAACTTCCTGTGTGTTTGAAGGTGTTTTTAGGAATTCTTGAGTTATTAGTCTATCTTTCAAGTTAGGGAAGCTAATTGTATTGTTTTAAGTTTTAGACATCTTTAAATTTTTTATTTACATGATTGAGTTGTATGATGAAGTTTGACTTGTTGAATTTCGTTGTTTTGAATGTTTTCCTTGTGGTTTATCTTGTGTGAGTTTATGTTGGTTGAGGATTTTAGAATCTAATCAATTGAATCAATTAGTATGTGTCCTGACATTAAAAGTTGTTTTTGACCTAAGTACTAAGAAGGAAATATCAATTTGGCCATTTGAACATGTTTCGGTTTTCAAAATCACATAATTTAATCTGATGTAGCGTTGAGCGATGATAAGTTGGCATTGAGTGCTAGATCATTATGTAGGTCTGGGAGCATTCTAGCTTTAAATCGTTGAGTGTCACTCTCATACTGCTGAGCATGTGAAAATGTGAATACTTTGATGTTAAACAATAGTAGGGCATCGTTGAACGCCATGTTTCATTACAGGTCAAGAGCATTTTGTTCCAAGATGCTAAGCGAGGAGGGTTTCATCGAGCGCGACTTTTTGCGAGAAGAATGACGTTAAGCGCTAGAATTGTCACTAATTACCACCTTTTATGTGAGGCCTAGCATTGGGCACCACTTTTGAGCACCAATGTACATGTTTGAGTTTTCTTATTCCATGGTTGTTTGAAATGAATTTGCAATGTGCTTTATCCATGTCTAAAAGTATATAGTCTTTATTCATGTAAGAAATTGTAATGATGATGAGTATGGTATATGTGTTGGTTTAATTCCATATATTTCATGGGGGAGGGGGTTTCTATGATGGTATTTCATTAGTGTATGTATTGATATATTGATTTAGTATTAGTAGTTATCATGTCGCTCTAATAACCATCTAATATGAAATAGAAGGGTAGGGTATGTGATGAGAGGTGTAGGAGGTCCTAGTCTAGAGGCTTTACCTTGGCCAAAGATAGTTGTCGGATTAACCTTGTGTATGGTAGCTTGAGTGGGTGAGTTCTTCCACCACCACGAGTGCATAACTTACTAGAGTATGATATTAATACATGTATTCAATTGGTCGAGTCTAGTATGAGTATTTGTATGTGCTAGGGTTGTTGATATGACTAATTTATGTGTTAATATCTCTATACTTGTTGTATGATTTCTTTTTTGGTTTAATAGGTTCAGAGGTCCCTATATTTGCGGGTTCGTTTCACTTGGGTCCTCCAATTTTAAAAGTGATCAATTAGGTCCCAAATTTAACAAAATTGAGTCAATAATACCCTTTTCGTTAAATGTAATGGACGGCGTTAACTTTTTAAATAGGTGGCATGCTGAGACATCATTTTATTTGCAGGTGGCAGAGTTTGAGCTTAATACGTGGCAATTTCTGCAATTTTTAATTTCCTGGGACAAGGTTTGTTCTTTCAGTACATCCTTCATAGACCCATTCCTGGACGAAGAACCTTCATACCCCTCGCTCACCCTTGAACAGATCTAGGGGAAGCTGAAACTCTGTGCTGCTGTAAAAACCCATCATAGCTGCCATAAGATCAATTCAACCTGCGTCTTTCTAAAACTGAAGAACAACTGGTTAATTAAAACACCGGATCTAAAAAACGAAGATAAAACTAAAAAAAACTTTTTTCTACAAAGAAAGGATGAAGGAGATTTCAAATAGACAACCTCCTTGATCATGTGGTCTTAATATAAGATTAAACTTCGAGGGATCAAAAATAACCCTCTTGGCTAGTTTCAAAGGGAAAAAAATGGGGGAGGGGATCAAGATTTTACTAGCGAATTTTGACACTAAAACCTAGATCTCGTTTCTGAAAACACCTGGCTTTCGAGAAATACTTCTAAGTTTGCTTCTTGGTGAGTTAAAAGACAAACCCAAAAATCTTAGTTTGAAAGACAGATGATTAACAGAAAGGGATTCAGAGAAGCGGGGTGTTGCAGAGAGGGGGGGAGAAGGAGAAAAAGATGAACCACAGAAGACTGAAAGCTTTGAAGAAAACAGAGAAAGAGAAAAAAATTATCTGTGAAGGCCTCTCATCACTCTTGGTTCTGCCACGTATTAAGCTCAAACTCTGCCACCTGCAAATAAAATGATGCCTCAGCATGCCACCTGTTTTAAAAGTTAACGCCGTCCATTGCATTTAACGGAAAGGGTATTATTGACTCAATTTTGTTAAATTAGGGACCTAATTGATCACTTCTAAAATTAGAGGACCCAAGTGAAACGAACCCACAAATATAAGGACCTCCGAACCTATTAAACCTTTTTTTTTCGCATATTAACTTATCCTTTCTTTTGTGTTTGTTTTTGTTTATGTGTTTTCTCTATTTGTAATGATCATCTTAGTGGTGTGAGCATGAGTGTGAGCATGAGAATGTAATTGTTGATTTAGTGTAGGACATGATGTAATAATATAGTGTTAGAAAAATCTGGTTATGTATTTATTCTCTTTTAAAAACTTTATTATACTTTAAATAAGTGTAAATATGACCGTGATGTATATTTATAATTATATTTGATATAACTATAATAAAATAATATATATATATATATATATATATATATATATATATATATATATATATATATATAAATTTTTTTTGGATGTGATTTCTCTTAATAGTTGTATAATAGAATGTTACATTAGCCAATAAATTTATTATATCACTTAATTTTAATTTAAATATCTAAATAACATTTTATCAATAATAAGTAACTGTAATAATTATTTACGAATTGAATATTAATCTATTTAAATTTATAATTAATTAGAATATTCATCTCTATTATCTTAAGTATTTATTAACAACATTTATATAACCATTCTTTCACCAATTACATTTATAACCATATATAATTATAGCATTTAAATATAATTATACAAATACCACTACATATTTAAATATAATAATAATCATACTAATTTTTTAATATAATTTTTTTTTTAAAAAAAGCACCAGAATTCATTATAAGTTGTATGCACACAATTTTTTCTTTTCATCGTCTTCATAAGAAGTTTATCGTCATCAAGATGTTTTTTTTATATAGTTAAAAACAAGATTTCTAATAATTTGTTCATGTTTTTAAACAAGCTTTTAATTTTTTTTTAAAAATATATAGTAAAATTTGTAGTTTAAAATATTAGTTATTTTTCAAAAAAGTTAGAAAAAAGTTCTATTAAAAGAAAAACATACTTAATTACACACATCTATGCCATAATGTATACATTATCATATAGCTTTTACACATGGTCCTACATCCCAAAGTTGTCAACTAAACCCAAACAGGAGAAGAAAAAAGAGAAGTTATCTAAAGATATTTTATCTTTTGTATTATCTTTTTATCCAAATTTCCTTCCTCAAACATGCACCACAAATGAATAGAGAACTCCCACAAAAATGCAACCATACCCACCAATTGTCTAAACAAAACAGTGTTCTAACCTCCAAATAGCTTCTAAGTTGAAGAGAAAAGGGTCTGAGGAAAAGTTTTCAACCTGCAGAAGATTTTCTGGTTTTGGTGAGTTCAATTTGGTATGCAACTCTTGAAATATATCCACTTTCATAACCAATTTTGTAAAAGCTATTCATTGGTGCATTTTGCATTTTACAGAAGTGAGCATGGCTTTCTCCTTTTCTTCTTGTGCAATCACAAAGCCATTTTTGGGGGTCCAAGAGAGAAGGTTGAATTGTGAAGTTCTGAAGAAAAATGATGTTTCTGCTTTGATAAAGTGTTCATCTAAAGAGTCTTCAGAATTGCCTGAAAAAGGGTCGAAGTTGGGGATTGGTTCTCCCATTATTTTCATTGAAGCTCCCAAGATGATTAAAACTGCAGCCACCATGCCATGTCTCAGGGTTAACACTGGCCAAGTTAAAGCTGGTGATGTTGGAAGGTATTTCACCTCATCATCAACAAATTTAATTTCAAATTTGAAATTAGAAAATTTAGTGAATATCACTTCTAAATTATAAAAGGAAATATGATGTGAAATCTATTAAAAATTGTAATTTCAAATTCACTTACTTATAGAACATTGGAAAGGATAGTGTTTGAGAGATTGTTTCCAGTGATATTTTCTATTTGTATAGTTGATATGAAATTCTTTTTTTATATTTTTTAAGAAAAAAAAGAGTGAACGAATAGTATTACATAAATGTAAAAAATTTAAAGGTGTAAAAAAATGTTAGTTGGGTTGTTACTTGGTGCAGGATTATCTCAAGAAAACCCAAAGATGTTTGGGCTGTGAGGCTCAGAATTGGAACTTATCTCATAGATGGGAAATATTTCAAGCCCTTGGATCTGGCTGAGTCAAACTGAACAGTGACCGAGAAAATAGAAATTGGAGACAATATTTTGAATATCTTGTGCTGCATTGTGTAAATTAGTTAGTACATTATATGAAATTAATGTTTTTTGTCTTTAAAATAAATATAGAAAATATCCCAACCTCCTGATTTGTAATCATTATATTATATATTATTATAATAGTAGAGTTTATATTTAACTTAATCACATAAAATAGGTTTTTTAAATATATGTTATTTTTTTATTATATTGATAGTTGAGTCAAATTTTCAAGACTCTGTTTTAAATTATACACTTTTTTAAATTGAAAAAATTTCAATCATGAAATCAAATACTTGTGGGCTATTCTTAATAAATTTAATTAGGATAGACCATGAATGGCTCTTATACATCTTAGTAATTTGGTTTATGCGTAAACTTTTTTAAATAAGAATCAATTCATTTGTAACCATATAACTTAAAGATAATTATTATAAATTTTACAATATTTAATCATATAAAAAAATAATAAGGGGATATTATAATTTTTTTTGCATTATTAATATACGATGAATAATAATTAAATCTTTCAAATTTTTTATTAAAAAAATTCCAGTCTTTATATTTTAAAATATTAATTTTTAACTTTTATAAATTATTTTATTTAAGTTATAGTTAACATATTAATTATTAAATAAAATAAGAAATATGTAAGAGGATAATTTAGTCTTTAAAATAATAGAAAACTTTATTAAATTCCTGAATGTGTAAAAAATTTAAATACATTTCTAATATTACAATTTAATAAAAAAAAAAACACTATACAGTCAACCATTGATTATATCAGTCCAAAAATTATATTTTATCTTTTTCAGAAATTAACAATGTAATATAATTGGAAGATCTTTTACACATTTAGAAACTAAAATAACTATTTCTGTCTATAAATGTTCGAATAATTTATTTATTTTTCAAAATTTAGGGTATGTTCAAGAATTTGAGGAAGAATGAGCGAATTTGAGAATAAATTGTTACTTTTTTTAAGGAATTTTGGAGTGGTAGATAATGAATTTAGAAGTAAAATTTATGAAAGTTTATGAGAGATTTGATTGATGTTTTGAAGTATGTTAAGATAGGAATAGTGTGTTAAGACAAGATTGTAAGACCCGTATAAATAAAATAATTTCTTACCTTAAGTATTTTATTTTGTGGTATTATATAATAAATTATGATGAAAAAACAATGTTGAGGTAAGGGGTTTTAACTTGAGATATAACATAGTATATGGTGGGTAGAAGATAACAATATAATGTTGTTGCATGCTTTCTTCCTTGTGTATTGGGATTAAAGTTAACATGTTGAGATTTATTTGAGACCCTTCCGGAAGTCCAAAATAGTCGTATGAGTAGTCAAATTAAAGATCTTTGAGTCTAGTTTCCAAAAACTCAGGAATCAACTCAATTGGAGTTCGGTAGAGAGAGTAATGAGCAAAATAGTCATCAAAGGTCAAAGCAAAGCAGACAAGAGCGTGGTTAAACTTCCAATTTTAATAATTTTACTGCAGCTAGCCCTGTAGTCCAAAAATTACGATTTTTGTGTTCGAAGAAATATATTTGAGTCTAGTTTCCAACAAATCAAGAATCAACTCAATTGGAGTTCGGTAGAGAGAGTAATGAGCAAAATAGTCATTAAAGGTCAAAGTTGAGCATACTAAAGTGGAAATTGAAGTGTTATGATGAGCGTGGAAGTGGCTTCGAAAGCCTTGTTCCACTTTGCTTGGGTGGGCACATATTGCTCCACTTTGCTTGGATGAGCACATATTGTTTTCCACTTTGCTTGGGTGGGCACATACTGCTCCACTTTGCTTGGGTGGACACATATTGTTTTCCACTTTGCTTGGGTGGGTACATGTTTTCTACACTTAGAAGGCTTGTAAGTGACCTTGGGGAGGTTAAAGCTTGGAGAGTGGAGAAGAGATTTTTGCAGAGCAACCAAGTTGGTGAGAGAAAGGAAGAGCCACCCTAGCTATGGAGTTTTTGGACATCACTTGTAGGAGACCAAGAGGAGTGGAAGCTTGTTGTCTAGTGAGAAAAGAAACCTAAGAGCCTTTGGAAGCTAGCTCGGAATTGAGGTAAGGGGTTTAACTTGGGATATGACATAGTGTATGATGGATAGAAGGTAACAATATAATGTTGTACCATGCTTTCTTCCTTGTGTGTTGGGATTCAATTTAACATGTTGAGGTATGTACTTTTCTTTTTGGTTGTAAGGTTTATGAGTTTTTTGGTATAACACGCAAAAGCTAAAAATGAACTTTTGCGATTTTTACACGATTTATTTGAGACCCTTCCCGAAGTCCAAAATAGTCGTATGAGTAGTCAAATTAAAGATAATTGAGTCTAGTTTCCAACAAATCAAGAATCCACTCAATTGGAGTTTGATAGAGAGGGTAATGAGCAAAACAGTCATCAAAGGTCAAAGCTGAGTATACCAGAGCGTGATTAAATTTTCTGATTTTTAATAATTTTACTGAAGCTAGCCCTATAGTCCAAAAATTTCGAGTTTTATGTCCAAAGAAAGATATTTGAGTCTAGTTTCCAACAAAGCAATAATCCGCTCAATTGGAGTTTGGTAGAGAGAGTAATGAGCAAAATAGTCACCAAAGGTCAAAGCTGAGTATACTAGAGCGTGATTAAATTTTCTGACTTTTAATGATTTTATTGCAGCTAGCCCTGTAGTTCAAAAATTTCGAGTTTTATGTCCAAAGAAAGATATCTGAGTCTAGTTTCCAACAAAGCAAGAATCAACTCAATTGGAGTTCGGTAGCGAGAGTAATGAGCAAAATAGTCATCAAAGGTCAAAGCTGAGCATACCAGAGCGTGATTAAATTTTCCGATTTTTAATGATTTTACTGCAGCTAGCCCTGTAGTCCAAAAGTTTCGTGTTTTATGTCCAAAGAAAGATATTTGAGTCTAGGTTCTAGCAAAGAAATAATAAACTCAATTGGAGTTTGGAAGAGAGAGTAATGAACAAAACAATCAACAAAGGTTAAAGTTGAGAATATTAGAGCAAGATTAAATTTCTGATTTTAATAATTTTCCTGCAGCTAGCCCTGTGGTCCAAAAATTCCGAGTTTGGTGTTCAAAGAAATATTTTTGAGTCTAGTTTCCAATAAAAAAGAAATCAACTCATTTGGAGTTATGTACAAAGATTTATGAGTAAAATAACAAGCAAAGGTCGGTGTGGACAACATTCAATTTTACTCGTTGGGGGCACTTATCTACACTCTTTAACCAAGAGTGTGGGTAAGAGGTTATTGAGAATTCTCTTCCATTGTTGGAAGAGGAAAGAATGAATTATGAGAATGAGAGGAGTGAAAGAAATGTTTGGTGAGTTGGGGTACATGTGTTTGATGAAAAACAGTGAAGAAGAATGAAAGTTTGATGTCTTGGGTAGAAGAAGAACATGATGGAAGTGTGAAATTAGTAATTTTAGAGGGGTGCGACAGTAGGATAAATAATTAAATTAAGTGATTTAATTATTTGTTAGTCAATGAATTTGGTTGACTTTATATATGATGGTGATGGTTGTGATGGTAAAATTGTGAGAGCAAGCATTCTGTCATTTCCTTAGAATTTTTGTTGAATCGATGGTGTTCGTATTGAGATACGATAGTTTATTGAGTCTCTGCGGAGACTGAGATTCGAGTGTCACCCTTTCCTCGTGCGAAGGGACTAGAGAGGGTTGGATGTCTCGCCCAATGACTTCGGCTTGTGTGAGTATGGTTCTCGGTGGGTGCGCCTAACCGAAGTTTTTACTCGTAATTCCTTGAGGAGTCGGGGAGATAGGTCTGAAGTTGCGATGGAAGACGGCTCGAATCGCCCTGTTTTGCGAAACAGGTTTGGTACGACAAAATTCAAGGAAACAACAAAAGCTTGTGTCAATGATTTGAGTTGTGAGTTTAATATTGTGATGTATTGTGATGTTGTGACTTTGATAGTCTGGGTGGTGATGATCTAAGTTATGAGTTGAATATTGTGTTGTATGGTAAGGTTGTGACTAGGATAATCTAAGTTATGATATTTTGATATTGAAATTATATGCTATGTTAGGTTCTTAGTTACTCACCCTTTGCTTTTGTGGTTGTGGTTCCACCTACGATGATCATACTTGTACGGGAGTAGATAGCGTTGCAGATGAGGCAGAGGTGGAGTAGCCCGATGAGAGTTATGGGAATAACTATGGGGGATTTATCATGTTTTAAAGAAATTTTTATGTTTTGAATAACGAATTTGATATTTGTAAAGTTTTAACCTTATGTTGTAAGACACCTAGACTTTTGATGTTTAGTTCCGCGATGTTAATTTTCAAAAAAAAAAAACTGGTGTAAAAGTTTGGATTTTTGGGGTGTTACAAAGATCGTTTATAAGATAGGATCGTCTAACACTTTCATGTTTTAAAGTATAACAAACAACAATAAACAACATGAGTATTTGACAAAGTATAATTCCTATATAATAAATATAGTTGAATGAAAGATGTTGTATGAAACAACTGTTACAACATCTGAACGAACAAAGAAAAAGTTTTAGTAAACTAGGACCAAACGATTCTATTGATAATAGACTCACTATTAAACGATGTATTATTATGTAAAGGTCAATGCATGATAATTAAGTAAACACATTGTTAAGTGATGTCTTATTAAACATGTTATTATGATAGTAGAGAATCATTAGACAAAATCTTTGATAAACACACTTCTTCTGTATCTTGTTAAACAAAGCAACATGTGCTACATAATGTTTTTCAATGTGCTAAAGTTGTAAACAAAATATGTTGAAAAACACTTTCTTAAACGCGCTCTAGTACTAAACACAGATTATTAAATGAAGTGCTAAACGATACCTTGATACAAAAGGTTATTTTCATCCAACGATGAAAACTTTATGATCAATATTGGTATCTTTTCAAAAAGCTCCTAGACATAGAAAAGTTGACGAACTTGTTTTGAACATGCAATATAAAACATTAAATGCATAACATTTCAAACAACAAAAGTAAAAAAGAAAAAGACATATTTGTCAGCATGCATTTATACTCTACTTTGTGCAAATGCCTATTACAAGTATCTACCAGCTCCATAGTCAACAAATCAGGAGTGGACGTTAGAAATAAAGAAGACATTCATGGAATGTTCTCTCTATCAAAAGTCGAGCTGAAGAGATCGTACAACATAATTTTGATATAGTATTGCGAAAATCATGCTTACTCTCACACATTGACTTCAACCTATGACTGTTGTAACGCCCCAATTTCTAGGGTGTCACGTGTTATTTAAAAACCGTAAATTTCAACTTTCTATCATAGTACGAAAACGTATTTTTCAAAAACCATAATATTTAAACATGCATAATTTATTCGAAGTATATGAGTTCCAAAAGACTTTTCCAATTACATTATTCATATAATGGAAATAACGAATGAAGTAAAATAACTATAACTACATTGTATTAAATTTAACAAAAATAGCTTTCATTAAAAATCCCAAGTTTGTTCCTTGCCATCTCTCGAATCTATTATGCCTTAGCACCGTCGACAACATCATTTGTTCACGTATACCACATTATACGATCATCGCCGATAATTTCATTCACAACACACAAACACAAACATGTATGGGGTAAACTACCGATAAAACAATCATAATAATAGTAAGATATAAAACACTGAATCAACCATAAACCATCCAATACCCAATGCTAATAACAATAATATTCCTAATCCTCTATCATGACAACTTAATCATAATGAATTACTTAATTCTCGATCCCTGATCCTTGATTCATTGACCATTGATGTCATTACTAACATCTTACACATAAATCCTTGGTCTATCCACTCATTAACACCTGTTATAACTACTTACTATAACCATTATAGTAACACCACTATCAACATAACATTACTTGGAGCACTCAAATACCATGATCATCATTATAGATACACCACCATCACGACTATTCCAGTCATGAACAACACTATGAGCATCATCGTTCCATGAACACCCTAGTGGAAAAAGTCAATCTCACTCCTATACCTTATCTCACCTGCTTGTAATCACTCTACATACCAATATGTAGCTTTCCCTACATATATGTTCAAGTAGTCCCACAATCCAGCTAAGAAACATGTAATCCTGTCACACAAGGAAACATCATTACCCCCACAAAAGGAAAGTTCAATACCTGAACAACCATTCCTTTGCACACTAGGAAAAAGTAAGCACCTATCCACAGATAGAACCAGTATTTACTAGGTACAACTAGTAGACCTATCCTCCACTCTCATGTTCATCAACCACATACTCAGATACACCCTAACACTTACTCATGGTCCAACCTCAATCATACATCAAACATGACCCTAAACATAACCATTAATCTCATTCTATGATTATCATCACGTTCTACAGCTCCTCAAGCTTGGTCCACGTCCATTCTTCATCAAAACATCGTGATAATCGATTATAATAATTGATAATCAATTATTCCCGAAACGTTCATAATTACCCAAAACTACACTATGATCATTGATTATCGCTTATGATAATCAATTATTTCAATGGTTATACACGCATCCACCGAGCTACAAATCAAACATAAAAGGTGAACGTTAGGGACAAAGGAGATATTCACAGAATGTTCTTCTCCTGAAGCCATACCCAAAAGGAACGTACAACCTACTTCAAGCAAGGTACTGAAAAAACATGTCTACTTTGACAAGTTGACTTACCCAACGACTGTTATACGAAGAAGAAAGAGAAAACACGAGTATCAAGGCTAAAAGCTCAAGTATAACGGACAAATATTCACAAAGCCTTTAAATAGAAGAACTTTTGAAAATAAAATTAAGAGGATAACTTAAGAGGATAGCCAAGTGAGAAGCTTACAACAAAACATTCGTCTACAAGCATTCAAGAGAAAAGAAAGCAAAAAGCTCAAGAAAAAGAATGAGTCTAAGCTGAAGAAGAGAAAAGAAAAGAGAAGAGAATAGAAAAAGAGAAAAGAAATCCTCTCAAACTTCATTATTGTATTGCTTACTATTGTCAGAGAAAAGACAAAAACATCTGAGAGTGTTAGACTACTTTGTATTGTAATGAAATCCTCTTTACGAGAGATATAGTCTGAACTACTTGTAAGAAATCATTGATTGCAATTCTAAAGAGAATTAAAATACTTACAACTGAACTCAGTTTGAGTTGAGGAATCTTAGCAAGGTTGTTAAGTACCGGGAGTGGTTTGAATACTCAAGAAAATCTAGGCTAGGGTTGCTGAGTACCGGGAGTGGTGCTAATACTCCAAGAAAATCTCAACTAGGGTTGTTGAGTACCAAGAGTGGCGCATATACTCAAAGACCAGGAGTGATGCTAATACTCATTTGTAATCGTGTGAAGATTATGGTGGAACCCTCTGCGGAGGAGATTAGATGTAGCTTAGTTGGAGCAAACCACTATAAAAACACTTATGCAATTATCTCTTCTCTTATCTAAATGATCCTCTTACAAAAACACATGTGTTGATGATTGTAATGACGATGATGCTCCAAAGGAATGCTAAGATGATAATGATAGTATCATGTGGTGTAGTTAGCATAGGTGTGTTGTTGAGAGGATATATGGTCAGTCTATGTTTATGATGTTTGTGATAACATTGCGGATCGATGATCAAGGATCGAGTAATTTAAAATGATTGAATTGTTTTATGTTATAGGATTAGGAATTCTATGGGTAATACTTCTATGCATGGGCTGTTTGATTATTGTTGATATAATCAGTATGTATGAATCCTATTTTATGATTGTTTTATCGATAACTTACCTTATACATGTTTGTGTTGTGTGTTTATGAATGAAATTATCGGTGATGATCATATAATGTGTTATACGTGAGCAGATGATGTTGGAGATGTTGTTGATACATGATAGATTTGAGAGATGACTGGGACATATTTGGGATTTTCTCTTAAAGTTATTGTGTTTGAACATTTGCTACAATGTAATTAGAGTTCTTTATTTCCTTCATTATTTTCATTATTTTTGAATAATGTAATTGGATAAGGTTTTTGGAACTATTATGTTTTGAATAAATAATGGACGTTTAATTATTGAGGTTTTTGAAAAGTAGGTTTCCGCGCTATGATAAAAGTTTGAAACTTATTTGTTTTTGTAACAACTCCTATGATCTTAAATTTGGAGGCTTTACACACATGGTTCTCAACAAGCAACACTTAGCCTCGACATGTAGCTCTTGACAAAGGGCATTTAAATATGGGTGGATGACATCAGGTCTTAGCAAGTAACACATAGCCCTTGGCAAGAGGCATGATGATGACAAACTCCTAGCTAAGGGTTCAATCACAAGAAGCATGGCCAAACAAATTCAAGAAGGATTAAAATCATTTCCAAAAGAAGGAGCTAAACTCTTATTTACTTGGGCTATCATGAAGTATTTCTAGACCTTGTATTAAGGGACAAGTAGTATAGGGTATATTTTTAGGCCTTGTATAATGGGCCAAGTATTGTATGGTTTGTAATATTATCTTAAAAGAGTGTGTCCCACCATGGGACATGATGGCCACATGGCAAGCTCTTAGTGAAGACACTTCTTAAAAAGGAAGTGGCCATGTGTCACTTTCCAAGTGGAGAAACTCTTCCTAAAGTGGATTGCCACATGTCACTCTAAGAGTGGAAAGCTTTTGCAAAAGTGGATTGTCACATGGCACTTTAAGAGTGGAGGAACTTTGCAAAAGTGGATTACCACATGGTACTCTAAGAGTGGAGAAGACTTTACAAAAGTGGATTGCCACATGGCACTCTAAGAGTGGAGAAACTTTGTAAAAGAGGATTGCCACATGTCTCTTTAAGAGTGGATAGTTTTTAGGGTTTCTTGTCTACTTTGGAGACACCTTTCTCTATAAATAGAAGGGTCTCCTTCCTTGTAAAATCACTTGATGAATTTGAATGCTATTATGCCAAAATGTGTGCAAACATATCTTGTCTCAAGTCAAGGCTAGAGCATCCCATGAGGTCCCTCTAACCACCCTTCTCTAGAGTTGGCCCAACCTCTCCGGAGATCCATCAAACACCTCCATCCTACCACAAATACTCACCAAAACCTCACAAATATTGTGAGCCCACCACCATATCCATTACTTCCGCACAAATTCCACCTCCATAGCTTCATCTTCGCGCTTTGGCCCAACCTAGCTCGAGGAGGACGCTATCATTTGGTATCAAGAGCTTTGGGTCTACAAGAGCTAAGTATCTTGGTCCTTTACCTATCTTTGTGTATTTCTTGTTGTTATTGTGTTGTTCTTTATTGTCTTCCATTGTTTACATCCATATATGTTATTTTTATGGTTCTAGTTTGTTCTTTAGCGGAACCATTCGGTTTTTACCACTAAGTTTCCATATACATGTGTTGTGGTGTGCTTTTATATTTTTTTTTAGTCTTTCTTCATATATTTGGTTCTGTTTTAATGTCATTTTTGGGTTATTTTTTTATTTTTAATTCCATCCATGTTGTCTAGAGTCATGTGTAGTCATTTTTATGTCATTTTCTCTTAGTTCGGGCTTTGCAAAAATCATAAAAAAATATGTCCCATTGGGATTTCGAAATTACACTATATACATCCATTTGAGTGCTTTTTTTTTCTTTCATATTTGAGTTCATGCTTGTCATTAGATCATTGTCAAGTTCTTAGAGTTAAGTTTCTCTTGTGTTTCTTTGAGTTTCATACTCTATTTTTGATTCTAGTAAGATTTCTTCCATTGTTTTTTTTAGTCATGAACTTTGAGCTACCCAAACAAATTGTCCAGATCTAATTTGTGTTGAAAAACAAAAGTGTAGACAAAAGTAAAAAGCCAAAGTAAAAAAAAAAAAAAAGTAAAAGTACAAGCAAAAGCAAAAGTGAAAAAAAAAAAAAGTTACTTTGACTTGAGACTTTGACATGAGACTTTACCATGACACTTGGAGATGATACTTGGACATAATACCTTGACATGACACTTGGACATGACCCTTGAACATGAGACTTGGACATGACACTTTTGACAAAATATTGTCTCTACCTACATTGCACCATTAGCTAAGTGTTTGTAAGGATAAGAAGTAATAATTCTCTATTCTAATTGTTTTTGGTTTTATTCATCTATTCTAGTGCCTTTCTTTAGGTAATTCTTTTGAGTGCCTAGCCTTTGTTTTTAAGCTTTATTTTCTTGATTGTCTTGTTCATTACTCTTTGTTTTGTCTCAACATAACTCCTTTTGAAGAGCTATTGTTCAAATTGGCCCTTGATTTGCATTCTCTTTGGATTCCTACCTTTCGAATTTGGTTTGATATTTGGTGTAGGATATTTTTTTGGAGGAAAAACGAAATTGGACATAGTATATTGGGTGATCGGAGACCTCTTTGGACCTTGAAACCTTGAGGAAGAGACAAGAAGAAAAGGAGTGAAACACTTTAGAGAGGAACACACATTATTTATTTGTATTACGCATTTTTGAATTGTAAAATTGTATTGCTTTTGGATTTGTAACTCATAACCTTGTTAGGTATCTTGGGGTAGTCTGTGATACTCAATCCCATATCCTAACAAAGACTTGTAAACCATATTGAAAACGTTTTTAGTTGGTTAAAGTTTGAAGGTTCCAAATTGCCTTCTAACTTTACCATTAGGCCGCATAGTCTAGTTTAATTGTTGTCTTTAACTGCTTATAATTTATTGTGTGTTTACTTGTATATCAAACCTAATTCCATTTGAGAAGTTTGGTGCAAGAGAACTTGAGGTAAACTTTGGCTAGGAAAGACTTGGATTTTAAGTGATCCTTAGTGATTCTCCTCTCTTTCCTGGAAGTGAACTTGAGATTATTTTGCCTCCTTAAATCTCTAAAGGAATTTACTTTTGAAATACAAGTTTGTGTGTGCATTACATATTTTGAATTTTTTTTAAGAATGTCTAAGGAACCTTCTTACCAAATTGATAGTGATTATAGTGAAGAGGCCCAACCAAATTTAGAACAAATGGCCAAGGAACTAAAATCACTAAAACTTTGGCAAAAGCAAGAATCCATTTTGAAAGAAAAAGAAAGAGTTGAAAGAGAACAATATCTTGAAACCTTAGAAGAAGAGCTTAGAGTTCTAGCCCAAAAACAAGAAAAGGTCCAAGAAGAGATAAAGAAAAGTAGGAGTAGGAGTCATTCAAGGAGGAGTTCAAAAACTCCCACAGAAAACACATACCCTGAACAAGATAGTAGGACCGCTGCCCAATTCTACCAACATCCTCCACCTAGAAGGTATAGAAGGGAGAGTGAACAACCACCAAGAGAGATTAGGCTAGACCTTCCTCATTTCCATGGGAAAGAAGATGTTGAGGCATACCTAGATTGGGAAATGAAAGTAGAACAACTTTTTGAGTGTCATCAAATAACAGAGGAAAGGAAAGTTTCCCTAGCCACCTTAAGCTTTCAAGGGAATGCCATGTATTGGTGGACTGCCCTAGTGAGAGAAAGAAGACTCTCCAATTCCCCTCAAGTCCAATATTGGAATGACTTGAAGAGTGCTCTAAGAAGAAGACACATACCTTCCTACTACCATAGAGAGCTTATGGATAAACTCCAAAGACTCCAACAAAGAACCATGAGTGTGGAAGAGTATAGGCAAAAGATGGAACTCTACATGATGAGGGCGGGAATTAGGGAAGAAGAAGGAACCACAATTTCTAGATTTCTAAGTGGTCTTAATCTTGATATTAGAGATAGAGTGGAATTGTTGCCCTATCAAGATCTTAATGATTTGGTACAAATTTGCATAAAGGTAGAGCAGCAACATTTGAGAAAAGGTTTGAAAATTGACCACTCAAACTCATATGTTAAGAAAGACTACAAGAGGGAGGGAAAACAAGTGAGAAGAGAGGAAACCCCTAGGAAATTTGAGAAAGAGAAAGAGAAACCCAATCAAGGATCATCATCATCCATGCGCACTAGTGAAATTAAATGTTTTAAGTGTCAAGGTAGAGGTCATATTGCTTCACAATGTCCCACCAAAAGGATCATAATCTTAAGGGGTGTTGACTCATATAGTAGTGAAGAAGAAGAAGAGAAAGGTGCAAGTGAGGAGGAGAATGAAGTAGAAGATTCCTACCCTTGTGATGGAGATCTCCTCATGATGAGAAGAGTTCTCAAGAATCAACCCAGTCCCCAAGTCTTAACCCAAAGAGAAAACATCTTTCATACAAGATGTCGAGTTTCAAACAAAACATGTTCTCTCATTGTAGATAGTGGCTCATGTTGTAATTGTTGTAGCACTAGGTTGGTGGAAAAGTTAGGTCTCACCATCAAACCTCATCCCAAACCTTACAAACTTCAATGGCTAAATGAAGGAGAGGATTTGAATGTGAACCAACAAGTGGAGGTCAAGCTCTCAATAGGGAACTATGAAGATAAAGTACTTTGTGACATAATTCCTATGGAAGCTTGCCACATTCTATTAGGAAGACCATGGCAATTTGACAAGAAAACTATACACAATGGTCATACTAATGAGATTACTCTCCACCATAAGGAAAAGATGTTTATTCTTCATCCCCTACCACCTTCTAAAGTGTTTGAGGATCAATTACAAATGAAGAAACTAAGGAATGAAGAGAGAAATGAAGAGAGCATGCATAAGGATTTAAGAGAGAAAATTCCCAACTCTTGCATTCATGAAGAAGGGGAAAGTAGTGCTCTTACCAAGGTCACTCAAAAGGAGAAAAATTTGTCTAAGAAAACATTGAAGAAAACTCTCCTTTGTGAGCAACCTTCCTATCTCCTTTTTTGTAAAGGAGCACTTTCATGCATTACTGCAAATCTAGAACCCAAGTGTCTATCTCCTTTGGATAAACTTTTGAAAGAATTTAGTGATGTGTTTCCCAAAGAAGATCCGAAAGATCTTCCACCAATCAGGGGTATAGAACATCAAATAGACTTTGTTCTTGGGGCAAGTTTACCAAATAGGCCAGCCTATAGAACCAATCCTCAAGAAACTAAGGAGATTGAAACTCAAGTTCAAGAATTATTAGACAAAGGTTGGGTTCAAAAGAGTTTGAGTCCATGTGCTGTGCCCGTGTTGTTAGTTCCTAAGAAAGATGGAAAATGGAGAATGTGTTGTGATTGTAGGGCTATCAACAACATCACCATTAAGTATAGGCACCCAATTCCTAGGCTTGATGACATGTTAGATGAGTTGCATGGATCCATGATATTTTCCAAAATAGATCTTAAAAGTGGTTATCACCAAATAAGAATAAGAGAGGGTGATGAGTGGAAAACTGCATTTAAGACTAAATTTGGTTTATATGAATGGTTAGTGATGCCATTTGGCTTAACTAATGCACCTAGCACCTTCATGAGATTAATGAACCATGTCCTTAGGGATTGCATTGGAAAATTTGTGGTTGTGTACTTTGATGACATCCTAGTATATAGCAAGAGTCTTCATGATCATTTAGTACATTTGCAAGTTGTTCTCTCCACCTTGAGGGACAACCATCTTTTTGCAAACAAAGAAAAATGCACATTTTGTGAAGATAGTGTGGTATTTCTAGGATTCATAGTGAACAAACATGGTGTGCATGTTGATCCCACCAAAGTCCAAGCCATTCAAGATTGGCCAACTCCTCAAAATGTAGGAGAAGTTAGGAGTTTTCATGGTCTAGCATCTTTCTATAGGAGATTTGTCCCTAACTTCTCAAGTATAGCTTCACCTCTCAATGAGCTGGTAAAAAAAGATGTGAAATTTGTGTGGGGAGAGAAACAAGAGTTGGCTTTCAAGCAACTCAAAGAAAAACTTACCAATGCACCCATTTTATCTCTTCCAAACTTTTCAAAAACTTTTGAGATAGAATGTGATGCAAGTGGTGTAGGAATAGGTGGAGTTTTGTTACAAGAAGGACACCCCATTGCCTATTTTAGTGAAAAACTAAATGGTGCCACTCTCAACTATCCCACCTATGATAAAGAGTTGTATGCTCTTGTAAGGTCCCTTCAAACTTGGGAACATTATCTAGTTTCCAAGGAGTTTGTCATTCATAGTGACCATGAGTCACTTAAATATTTAAGGGGACAACACAAGCTAAACAAGAGACATGCAAAATGGATGGAATATCTAGAACAATTTCCTTATGTGATCAAATACAAGAAAGGAAAATCTAATGTTGTGGCTGATGCTCTTTCTAGAAGGCGCAATCTCTTTTCAAAACTTGGAGCACAAATTCTTGGCTTTGATCACATGGGAGAGTTGTATGAACAAGATGACTTCTTTTCCTCCATCTTTTCAAATTGTCAAAAGAAGGCTCAAGGAGGTTACTATGTGTCCAAAGGGTATTTGTTTAAGGAAGGTAAGTTGTGTGTGCCTCAAGGTTCCCATAGGAAACTCCTCATTAAGGAGTCGCATGAAGGAGGTCTCATGGGCCATTTTGGAGTTGATAAAACTCTAAACATTCTTCAAGAGAAATTCTATTGGCCCCACATGAGAAAGGAAGTTCAAAGGTATTGTCATAAGTGCATTGCTTGTTTACAAGCCAAGGCTAAAACTATGCCTCATGGTGTGTACACCCCTCTCCCTATTGCTTCATCCCCATGGGAAGACATTAGCATGGACTTTATACTTGGTCTACCTAAGACTCAAAGGGGATTTGACTCTATCTTTGTGGTTGTGGATAGGTTTAGCAAAATGGCTCATTTCATACCATGCCACAAGGTAGATGATGCAAGTTACATAGCAAAACTCTTCTTTAGAGATGTGGTAAAATTCCATGGGTTGCCTAGGACCATTGTCTCAGATAGAGATCCTAAGTTTCTTAGTCACTTTTGGAAAACACTTTGGTCTAGACTAGGAACCAAGCTTCAATTTTCAACCTCTAGTCACCCACAAACTGATGGACAAACCGAGGTTGTGAATAGGTCTTTAGGAACCATGTTGCGGGCTATCTTGAAAGGAAACCACAAATCTTGGGATGAGTATCTTCCTCACATTGAGTTTGCATACAATAGGGTGGTTCACAAAACTACCAAAATGTCTCCTTTCGAGGTTGTGTATGGTTTTAATCCTCTCACTCCTTTAGACCTCATACCTCTCCCAAATCCTACTGAATTCATTCATAAGGAAGGAGTGTCTAAGTCTGAATTTGTGAAGAAAATGCATGAGAGGGTAAAGTCACAAATACAACATCAAACTGAGAGATATGCCAAGTATAGCAACAAGGGCAAGAGAGAAGTGATCTTTGAAGAAGGAGATTGGGTTTGGCTCCACTTAAGTAAAAATAGATTTCCAACACAAAGGAAGTCCAAACTCAACTCTCGTGGTGATGGACCTTTTAGAGTAGTTCAAAGGATTAACAATAATGCATATAGGCTAGAGTTGCCTTGTGAGTATGATGTAAGTGCTACTTTCAATGTTTGTGATCTAACCCCTTTTGTAGGAGATTTGGAGCAAGAAGAAGATGAAGAGCCTCAAGATTTGAAGACAAATCCTTCTCAAGAGGGAGGGGATGATGACAAACTCCTAGCTAAGGGTTCAATCACAAGAAGCATGACCAAACAAATTCAAGAAGGATTAAAATCATTTCCAAAAGAAGGAGCTAAACTCTTATTTACTTGGGCTATCATGAAGTATTTCTAGACCTTGTATTAAGGGACAAGTAGTATAGGGTATATTTTTAGGCCTTGTATAATGGGCCAAGTATTGTATGGTTTGTAATATTATCTTAAAAGAGTGTGTCCCACCATGGGACATGATGGCCACATGGCAAGCTCTTAGTGAAGACACTTCTTAAAAAGGAAGTGGCCATGTGTCACTTTCCAAGTGGAGAAACTCTTCCTAAAGTGGATTGCCACATGTCACTCTAAGAGTGGAAAGCTTTTGCAAAAGTGGATTGTCACATGGCACTTTAAGAGTGGAGGAACTTTGCAAAAGTGGATTACCACATGGTACTCTAAGAGTGGAGAAGACTTTACAAAAGTGGATTGCCACATGGCACTCTAAGAGTGGAGAAACTTTGTAAAAGAGGATTGCCACATGTCTCTTTAAGAGTGGATAGTTTTTAGGGTTTCTTGTCTACTTTGGAGACACCTTTCTCTATAAATAGAAGGGTCTCCTTCCTTGTAAAATCACTTGATGAATTTGAATGCTATTATGCCAAAATGTGTGCAAACATATCTTGTCTCAAGTCAAGGCTAGAGCATCCCATGAGGTCCCTCTAACCACCCTTCTCTAGAGTTGGCCCAACCTCTCCGGAGATCCATCAAACACCTCCATCCTACCACAAATACTCACCAAAACCTCACCAATATTGTGAGCCCACCACCATATCCATTACTTCCGCACAAATTCCACCTCCATAGCTTCATCTTCGCGCTTTGGCCCAACCTAGCTCGAGGAGGACGCTATCACATGAGTCCGTCCGTCAGTAGGCTGCACTTGATCTTTGGCAAGGAACACATAATACTTAGTATGCGACATATGATGTACTTATCCTTCAACAAACAAATCTTGACCTTTAGCGAACCCTTCTTAGCCTTTCAGTAAACATTTATTAACCTTTAACAGATAATACTTTGTATTTTGTATGCGACATATATCAAGTTTTACTTAAATAGTGCTCAATCTTTGACAAACTTCAAGTAGATTGTTGTGCATTCCAATTATTCTAAGAAGAGATTAATATTGATAAAGTTGAAGAATGTTTACTACATACAATGTTTTACTCTTTTATATTTCTAAAATAGGAATTTTAGTTTTCAAATATCTAATTACATACCTTATTAAGAATTTATTGTGAAGAGGTAATACAATAAAAAAAATTTGAAGCTTTAGAATTTTACAAGATTGCCTATAAAATGAATTATTCTATATTTATATAGTGTTTTTAGTGTTCAGATTTTTATATATATAAAAGTCTGCACGGTCACAAATAATAGAAAGAAAGGGTATTGAAATTATAAAAGATTTATATGTAGGTTTATCTTTTGTATAATTTTGTATGATCTTTTACAATTTCCAGTTCTTGAATTTGTAATTAGAAATATTATTTAGTGATAATAGTATTTCTCACAAAATTTGTGAAAATTAGTTTTTTTTTTTATAGGTGCAAATAACCTTGTATTGAGACTGAGGGCACTGAAAATGGATATTTAAATGTTTTCATATACGAAGTTTCTCGAATAATATCGTTAGGATGGATAATATCATTTGAAGTATTATTCGTTTTTATAGTTTTGTTTTTTAAAATGACTATTTAAACTTCTTTTTCAGTACAATTCTTAAGCAACGTGAAATGACTAAGTGGATAAAATAATATTTATCAAAATAATATTTTAAGAAATTGTATATTTATAGTTATTTATTAGTATAAAAATATTATCACGAGGAAGAAGGAATAGCTAACAGGATATATTGAACTTAGGGTTTTTGAAGCTATCCAGAAATGAAAATGATATTCACTTTCCTTTTCACTATAAAGTCATGGCTTAGAATTAATCAATCACCAACTTTGCTTGTAATTATCAATAATAAAATAACATTTTGTATCTTAAAAAATGCATCAGAATTAAAAAGAAATTAAATATAATTAGTAGTTTTAACACTTTTGAATAATTTTCTAATTATTAATAAAAAACAATATTTACATTAAAAATGCATATCCATTAAACTAATTTCATTAAACACACAACTTTAACCTAACAAGAAACATCAACCATAAACTAAATTACAAAAGAAGTTTGTAAATTTGAAGTTAATTTTAATTTTATAAAAAATAGTTTTATTTCTTTTATACATTTTTCGATGTTAATCTTTCACGAGAAACTCGTCACATATAGAACTAATTCAACCCACTTCAGTCTTTGCCTCTAAGTTAACACAAAAATAAAATACTTAGTGACACTTATTTCTTAACACAGACGACTTAAAGTACCTGTTATTCTATTGGCTGACCAACGTAGATTCAATTCTCACGCGTCTCTCCATAAAATCACTTCCATTTTCGCCGTCGAATCACAACTTCCCCCGCCGTATCCGCCGCCGGTCACCACCTCTTCCCGGAGACTCCGCGCTAGGTTAACCGGTAATCATTTTTTTTTGTGAATCTGAAGATTGTGCTGTTCCTGTTGCTGGATCCCTTTCATTTTTTAGCCGTAACTACTATGCGATGTGAGATCCAAGCGCTTCAATATATTTTTCTGTTCGAATCAATTTTTTCATCTTCTAATTTGGAGGTTTCTCTCTCTCTCTCTCTCTCTCTCTCTCTCTCTCTAATTAACAAGCGTTCGCGGCATGAACGTGTTTTCTGTGTTTCGTGTTTGCGTTTTTCAAAGCACGAAAGCATGTTGCCGCGAGAAATTCCTGTTCCGAATCGTTAAAACGTGTTACTTGTTTGTGTTCTCAACCGTTGTTTTTTGTTGAATTTGGTTAATTAGAATGGGACAGTTTGCCATGCTGTAGTTGTTTCTGTTATTGGCGATTATTGTGTTTGCCATGCTGTAGTTTGATAGTTTCGTAGATCTGGCCTTTGTTACAGTTAGTTGTGGATTTTTGGGTTTTCACTATTGAAGTAGCAAGGCTAATGCGACTATTTTCTATAAGGATTACTCATGGATGATCTTTGGTGCTTAAGTTTTGCTGTTTCCTTTTTTGTTTAAATTTCCATTTTCTTTTTCTTTTCATCTATTACATTTGTATTTACTTTTAAATGGATGCTGATTGACGCAGTTTAATTTGCGTAAAGGTACTGATTTTGAATATTTGAAGTTGTCAGAACATAATAGAGATCGACAATAGCATATTGTAAATCCTGGGAAGTGGTGCTTTGTGGCTAGCCCTGAAAATGTTGTTGTGGGAGAGTGGGAATTAGAATTAGTGCTATTTTGAACATTATAATTCAAACTAAGTAATTTATAATAGTACTAATAGAAGTTCTAAAAAACCGAAAAAAGAGCCCTAAGTTAAAGAATTTCATCATGAATAATATGCCACTTTACACACATAATCACCATTGATCTAAGAGCGATAAAAACCATACTAATGAAGTAAAAAAAATGAAAGGTGATGGTGAAGTTAATATTAAAAGAACGTATCACATTAGATAAAAATGAGCAGAATGGGAAGTGGGAAATCTAACGGAAAAAGAACAGTACACGGAAATATTAAGTCCGGGAAAGAGTGAAGGAACAGAAGTTAAATGAGAGGTAACTTTTTCTGTGAATTGTTAAGGAAGAAGTGTTTAAATCCCATTATTTTTCTGAAGCAAAAATTTCATTAGAAAATGTTAGACAAATCGCAATTTGACCCTAAAACAGACCCAACAATGTTGTTTTCAAGGTAAAATGGGTTTATGTTGCCTATAACACAGTATTGCCGATATAGTGTGTGGAAAGCTACTACTGAAAATTCGTTTTGAACTTTGAATCCCATAGCAGCTTAGGGCCACTTCTTTTGACTATGGTGATGTTACAGCTTGCTGTTAATTACTAAGTAACACTAGTTGATGTATTTGAGTTGATTATATTTTGGTTTCACTAATTGTAGTTGATTGACCATGTATCTTTGCCAGGGTTTAAACTATTAGGACTTTGCTGTTTTATTTTATTAATCCTTGAAAATAGCTAATGACACTGCGTAGGTCCTTCTGTTTAGGATGGCAATTAACAGAATCCTAAGTTACATGTTAGGAGCTCTTGTGGTACATTTATGCTTCCTTCATCCACATGATGTCACCACTGAAAAATTCATTCTCTAAAATTAGGAATAAAACATAATTCTTTTTCTAAAACAGAAAAAGAAAAAAAAACTGCAAGATCAAAATCTTAGGGCTTTTGCCCCAAAATAAGGAACATATTGTAATTTCCAAATTCATAGCATTTTGTCTTCTCTTTTGAGGTCAGTCATGGTTCAGGGCGTTCAATGTTTCAGGCAAGACTGTGGGAAAGGGTTTAGCAGCAGAGAAGGGAATAAATTCTGCCAGGATGATTGAGTTTCTGGTCTGTGAAATCCCATTGGTAGGGTATCAGATATTACAGAGTTGATTGTGGCTGTTGACAGCTGTTGCTGGGCATATGGGATTCTGTCTCAAAATTGGTTCAGTAATTGTTCAATTTTTGTCTACCTGAGTTTGGGGGGAATTGATGAGGTGATTGCAGATTGTAGGGGTGTGCTGAGTTCGACTGGACCTTTTTGTTTCTTATGGATATTTGGAAGGAGGAGGTTGGTTTGTTATTGTAGATTTTGGTGAGGGGAATATTGCTATTTTTGATTTGGAATTATGTTTTCTAGTTGCTACCGGTATAAATGATGAAAGGATTTCTGGGTTAAGTTCCTTAATAAATGATGATTGCTTGAGGTGTAGTTTCTGGAGTTATTTTGGATTGAAATAATGGATTTTTGGTATTAATGACTGATGATTTGTTGTACTTACCAGTCAAGTGATTTTTGTTTAGGCTACAGGAATTTTTGATTTTCTAAGTAATGGTATGGACTATGGAGGGATGTTTGAGCCTTTCATGATCTCTATGGGGAAATTTTCTACTGTGTTTTTGTCAACCTGTTAACTGTAGAAACTTGTAAAGAATGAATTTGTTGTTGCTTGCTTTCTTAATTTTCTCAGACCCATGCATGTGTGTGTATGTTATGCCTGCTGTGCTTCAAAGTGACTAAGGATGTAAACACAATTGGGAGGATGTATTTCTGTATGTGTATGAAAACTGCTGATTGGAGAATGGGTATGCTTATGGCTTCCCTACGGTTGCTATTAGAGAACCTTTGGTTCAAGGAGGAAGAGAGATAAAGTGATTAGGGAGATGAAAAAGGTATCCACATGGAAAACTTATGTAAACCCTATTTTCCAAGGACCAAATTTGCACATTATATTTTAAGATTTTTCATACTTAACTCTCGATTCTCGTGGAATTTTTCCTTTTATTGAGATTTATGTTGGCTTTGGTGTTGCTGTGTGTTCTTTAGTCAAACTAGTTGAGGAGAGAATATTTGTAAGCATTTCATATGATTTTTATTGACTGACTTATTTTCTTCCAGCATTTGTTTCAGTGAAAGTAAGACACTAGGACGTCTCAATCATTGGTATAAAATGGTTTCCTTCGAAATGAATGATCGAAAGAGTAAGTGGAATTTGATGTTTTTGCTGGCAATAATGTTATCGCATGACTTGGTTTTCTGTCTTTAGTATTCAAGCATATGGAACGAGGGTAGAGGTTATTAGAGTCCGCAATAATTCCATAAATAAATTAGTGATTGAATTAATTTATTTTGAAGAAATGCTATCTTGTCAAAATACCCTGTGTATTTTTTGTTTTCAGAGTTTTATCAATAGTTTGTTAGAGGATTTAAATCATATAATTTGTGAAAGACCATTAATGTTTTCTAGAGTTAGCGAAGTTCTTTTAGCGAGTCCAAATATGCATGCACATTATGCTTTTCTGTTTTTTTGAATAACGCCTAGAGTTTTTAAAATTTGTCTGCAACCGACTACTACTTATCTTGGTTTTTTTTTTATCAAAGCTCCTTTGAGGAGAAGTTGGCAGTGTGGGCCATGTGTTGTGTTTATGCATTATGCTGGGAGCATGGTGGGTTTTGTCCATATAGGAGGTCAAGGTGAAATAAGAGGAAAAGGAAAAGAGCATAATTTCTGTCAATTCTATCCATCCTAAGCGAGAGATTAAACTTGTTTTTATTTTTCTTATTTTGAAATCTCTTTTGATGGTAGTTAAAATAGTCATTACTTGTATAAATATTATGCTGAATCCTTTCTTGATGTAGAAGTAACAATATGTCTGCACAATGCCATAGCAGCTATACCAGTGCTGTGAACCTATTTTCTTAGCAAGAAATCTTTCTGGATATCAGTTTTTAAAACATTTATTAGTTCTCTTGCTTTTTCGTACTTGTTCTGTAATCTTGACTAACAAAATGACAAGGTTAAATATAAATGTTTTATTGTTGGCATATCTTTTTATCGTTCTAATATCTTCTGAAATTTAATGCTTGCATTGCCACATTAAACAGAGATTGGATTGGGATTAACGGGCTTTGGAATATTTTTCTCATTCCTTGGTGTTATGTTCTTCTTTGACAAGGGATTGCTTGCAATGGGAAATGTAAGTGTTATGACAAATTTCATGCTTATGATTTTTTATCTTTCTGCTAACTATGTGGTTCTACTTAATAATATCTTTTGTTACACTTGTCACTCAAATCAGATCCTCTTTGTTTCTGGAGTTTCCCTGACTATTGGACTGAAATCCACCATGCAATTCTTCATGAAACGTAGTAATTTCAAGGTAAACTTTGTCATCTGTTTCTTTCTTCATTCCATGTCTCTTCATGGTTCATTTTCAACCCTAACCTTTTACATATTTACTGGTTCTGTAGGGAACCATTTCATTTGGTATTGGATTCATTATTCTTATCTTGGGGTGGCCTATTCTGGGCATGATTGTGGAGTCTTATGGATTCATCGTACTCTTCAGGTTTAGTCAAAATAAAAAAAGAAATCCTGTTATATGAAGTATGTTTTGTGCTTAGGACTTATGATGAAATGATCTTTTGCAGTGGTTTCTGGCCTACACTGGCTGTTTTCATTCAGAAGATCCCTGTTCTAGGTTGGTTGTTTCAACAACCATACATTCGATCGGTAAGTTGAGCTGAAATGTCTTTTTACTTTCATCATATTGCTTAAGCATTTACATTACCATTTAGTAGAGCTATTTGTTTTAGAATTTGAGCTGAAATGTCTTTTTCTATCATCATATCTTATGCTGCTGCATGTTATATCAATACTGGATTTTCATGGTCTTGAACAAATCTTAATTACTGTGGTAGATCAGAACTTGTATGTTTTCAGTGATAAATGTCTTAAAGAAAAGTTGGGTGCATAATATGCTGAAATGATCGAAATCTGCTTTTTCTGTCAACTTGCAGTTATTGGATCGATACAGAGGCAGACGTGTGCCCGTGTAGCACGTGGAACTTTAGAAGATTATGTAGCTGCTAGCAAGCGCATATGTAAGTCACTGTAAAGATAATACTCTGATATGGAAACCCGAGACTGAATTGTGATGGTAGAAAAGTGTGATAGCCATTTTATTCAAAGAAAAAATGGTTTTTGTATTCGTTTTACAAGTCCTTTGTAGTCTCTTTTTGATTCTGACGCTTATGGAAAATTAATTGGTCTTCGGAGTTCTCAGTTCTTCAATTTCATCTGCATTACTATTCTAATCAGATGACATCTCTGGAAAGGTTTGTGCGCTTGGGGTGTTACTACTTGTGAGAGGAATATAACAATTTTAAATGATATCAAAATGGTGTTAGCGCAGCAATATGGGGATTTGATATTTTTATTTATTTATTTGTAATACACTCTTCCAGGGAGTGTTGGATTGGCTGTAGAATTAAATTTTTTGAAATATAATATCTCTTCCTAATTCATTGTGGTGCCATCTATTAGATTCTTCGCAGTTAACCCTCGGAATAATGTTGAAAGCTTAGTTGACTTTTACTTGAAGCATAGGAGTTTATGCTTTACCGGATTCGTTGTAATTAAATAGTAACCTAAATCAATTTACAAATTAATTGAGATTTGTTTTTGTTTGATTTAAATTTAATATAAAATTTGAATTAAGTTCAAATATGTTTTGCTATTCAGTTTGTATGGCGTGTGCAATTTCTTATAAAAATGTAAAATACATTTTATAAAGGCTTAATACCCTCTTTGGTCCCCACTTTCGTTGGACAATGTCAATTCAGTCCTCATTTTTAAAAGTGCTTGGAATATGTCCACAGTTAATAAAATTTGGTTTTAATTTGTTTCTTCCGTTAAATATAACCAAACGGAGTTAGTGTATTGATGATCTGGTACCAGTTATGACAACGTGTCAATATATTGTTTTGCACGGTACGTGTAATTGACTTAAAAAAGATATAGTTTTTCTAGGGTTTTTTAATTTGGGGAAAATGTGATTCAGGGTGGGTCTTCTTCCTCTCCTTCCCCTCAAGTTGCTACAGTAACCATGAAGCTTCACCAGGTTCGCGTGGTGGATCGAGGAGAGGATGAAGATCTCGTTACAAAAGGACTTGGTAGAGAAGACGACAGAGAAGTGGTTGCGGTGGAGGTACTTCACCGCCGCAAGACGACCGTCACAAAGCTGCGCAAGGTAGAGAGACCCAAACCCACCGTCCCTGATTTTCCGCTTGGGGTCGAAGTTATGGGTAGCGGCAACAAAAAAAGCCATTTTGTTCAGTTTGTATTTGCGAATCCATGTTGGGGTAAGTGTGGATTGGGAGCGGTAGTGGAAGCAGAGGACTGGTTTGTTCCGGGAAGATGAGTTGAACCCGCAGGTGTCACTGTTGGCGCGGCAAATAATGCAGTCAGTGAAGTATGGGTCACGGCATGGTCGACATTCACCGGAACCAAATCTGCATCGGTATCCCAGGGAAAGGGTTCGGACGAAGGTTCATTGATATTTCCTGTGAACATTGCTGAACCATTAGGATGCAAAACATAGTGTGTGCCTTCCAAAATCTTGGTTGCAATGAGAAGCTGTTGTCCCTGGAACTCCTCATAAGAGAGCAGGAGAAAGAACAAAGCCTTTCCAGGTTTGTCTTCGGAAGGTTTTCCAGGAGGCCAACCAAAAGTTCCTCCCCATAAACCAGCATAATCTTGGTCATCTCTAGGAACTCGCAATGGCAACTTGAAAAGCGCAAACCTACTGTCGTGCATATTTGGCCATGCCCGGTAAGAAGATAGCTTCACAGTTGATGCTTTTAACGTTAGCCTTACTGTGTCACTTGATCTAAGAAATTCTTGAAGCCGTGCATGCCTAATCTCACCGCTTGACATAAGCTTCTTCTTGGAAATTGAATGATTACCATTCATTGAATTTGATCTTCCAAGCATTTGCTTAATGCCATTCTAGAAATATCCCCTAAGGCCTTTCCTCTTGATGCACCGGGAATTTTTTCCCTAATATAAAAATCCTAACTTTAAAAAACATCAATATCGTGTTTTATTAACACGTCAGCACCGTACAAAACAATATATTGACACGTTGCCATAACTGGTACCAAATCATCAATACACTAATTCCGTTTGGTTATACTTAACGGAAGGGACAAATTAGACCCAAATTTTACTAACTGTGGACATATTTCAAACACTTTTAAAAATGAAGACTGAATTGACATTGTTCAACGAAAGTGAGGACATATTAAGCCTTTTATAAATAATAAAAATGAATAGTTTTCTTCGATAATGATTCCATGCATCTTATATTAAAAAGTTGTTGTCGTAATTAGAATGTTCAATGGACGATGAAAAAGATAATGACTCTTAACTATACTTTATTAAAAAAATGACGTGTTTCTAAAAAAATAGTTAAAGAAATCAAATTTAAGTCTAGAAGGTTTAGAAAAATATATTAACACTTTTGTAAATTCGTTAGAATATTTATTTTACCTCTTAGATCATATAAAATTATATAAAATATTAAATAAAACTTTTTTTTTAATTTTTATGAAAAATACCTATTTGAGTTCAATAAGATTCTATTATAAAGATATTTATTTAGGCTCAGTGATATGCTGACCTCGCTTGTATTTTCTTTAAAAATCTAGATTGTGTAGGCCTTTCTTAAAGTTTTGTTTGCTGACCTTTCTAATTAATTTTTAATAAATAATAAATTTGTGAAAAATACCGAGAAATTAGAATGAACTTGAGGTTCGCTTTTTCCTTTCTTAAGATTTCGTATTTACAATGGTATTCACTCAATCCCCGATTGTTTTGTTTTGGACCAAGTGCCTAACTATTTTAGACTAAGTATATCCACTTCAAAAATAATATCTCTATTTTTATTGCTTATTTAAATACTGTATTCATCCACCTATTGATAAAATAATACAATAATACTTTTGTATGAAGTTGTATCTTTTTCAATTAAAAGTTTTGTTTGAAACTATTCTTACCTTTAATTTTGTAATTAAGTTGAAGCAACTACGTATGATTTTTTTTTATTACAAGATTTTAAAGACTACTGTACTTAAGTTTTGATAAATACAAACATACTATTGATAAATAATTGTAGAAATTTTGAAAGAAAATATAATAAATAAAATTTCATATTATTTATAATAGTTAATCAATATGTATGACTAGGGATGATTTATAATATGTAAACTTGTAACATTGTATTTAAATATAACAAATGCTTCTTGATTATCCATTTAAAATTAAGATGCGTTTCCGTCTAAGATTTTCAATCTTCTATCATATAAAAATTGGAAGAGTGGTGATTTCTTGTATGATACGATTGGAACACTTAAATGGTTTTGTGGCGTTCAGGACATAAACTCCTTTACACGTTAATAGCACTAAAATGATGGAAAAAGAAGTTATAATATCTTAAAGAATATAATAGTCCACTTCACAATCCTAGTTTTTTTAATACTGTTTTCAATCACAATGTAAAATTATTTTATATTGTCACTGGATCATTTTTTTCTCTATCTTAAAATGTTAACATTATTTTATATTTATTTTATATTACCTGTTATTTTCAAAACAAATAAAAAGTCAATACAAATATTGAGAGTAAAAAGTTCAAACATATTTTAAAATTTCCAAAATTTATTTTTTGTTTGCTAATATTTCATTTTTGTTTAAGTAATGATGCAAATCATGTTCAAAAAGATAGTAGACAATTTTAGGGAGAAAAGCTTTTTTGTTTTTTTTAATTCCCTTGTTTAATGATGCTTAAGAATTATGTTACATGCGAAAACATGTTTTTAAATAGAAGTGTCAAAATAGGATTTGATATGCAATAAAAAGACACTTTGATTTGGATTTTATGATTAAATGGTATGGATGGGTATGAAAACTAACAAACATTAGGTGTTTCTGATAAGACCTTTAAGGTGTACGTTAGGAAGAAGGTTCAAAATAAGAAGTTTCATGACACTCAATGGTGGTTGGGCAGTTTAAGGGTGGTTAGAGGTAGTTATTCAGTTTAGTAAGGGTTATCTTTTAAGGAGTAAAAGGTTCCTTCAGGTGGGTGTGTTGTATTTTCTTAAGTTTGGCCAGGGTTTATCCTGTATGAAGGGATTTATTTCTCTTGGATGAGGTTGAATGTTCCCTTAATTACGTTTTTTTGTTAATGTTAATGTGAACTTACGTTAAATTGTCAGTTTTAAGTGTTTAATCCTAATATATGATCTATAGATTTGTTTCTTACTCTCAAGAAACCTAACAAATTGGTCTGACTTGTCGAATAAAAAACACAAAGAGAGTCATGGAGAATAGAGTGAGCATGTTAGAAAGGGAAATTGAGGAAATGAGGGAAGAATCCATAGCCAACTTTCGAAGGCTCAGTGATATGATTGAGGATGTTATGCGCAGACTTAAGAATATTGAAAAGGGTTCTGAAGGAAGCAAAGATTCTATAAATGGGGATAGAGTAGGAAGAAGAGAAGAGGTGGATGAAGAATGGGAGGAAGAAAGAAGAGAAAATCAGCGGGGATGGATGAAAAAAGTAGAATTGCCTTTGTTTGAAAAAGGGGATCCTTCTTTAACCAAGAGAGTGGTGACTCCAACAACTTTATTAAAAGAAAAGGAGATTGAAGTGGTGACATTAGTTTGGAAGATGGGTAATGCTGAATTGGAGAAGGGATGTGGGGAACAAAACCAGTTAACAACCAAGAAAAACACAAAGTTGTAGGAAATTCTAGGTACTTTGAAGGCATTTTCAGTACACCACAGGAGTTACCTCGCAAAAGGCATTTCAGCCATCACATTCCTATTAAAGCCGGAATAAATCCAATCAATGTGAGACATTATAGGTACCCAAACCTATTAAAGGCAGAAATTGAGAAACAAGTAACTAAGATGTTTCAGATAGGAATTATTGGACCCAATAGTCCTTTTTCCACTCTAGTGATTTTGGTTAAGAAGAAAGATGAAAGTTGACATTTTTGCATTGATTATCAGGCTTTAAATAAGACTATAATTTCAGATAAATTTTCTATCCTAGTGATAGAGGAGTTGTTAGATGAATTGTATGGTGCTAGTTACTTCTTCAAAATTGATTTAAGGGCGGTGTATCATCATGTAAAATCATAACAAGTGATTGCCGAGATTCTCTCAGGAACATATACTTTGAATTTAAAAGAAAAAGTTCGAAAACATGTTTATTCTGACTTAGAAGGAGAAATGCATTGGAGTACGGATGTGTATCATGCATCAGAATTTAAATATAGTAATGTCCATATCTTACCAAAAACAAGTCATTTATGGTGGCTGAAGACGTGGCTTGTGCACGAGAAGCTTATTGAAGAGGTGGCAGCTACCGATGCGCAGAGGAAATGGAGATGTTGCGTTGATAAGAGAGAAGCTTATGGAAGCACCTTGGAAATAATGGAAAATGGAGAAATGGAAGAGTGTGCTTGAAAGGTGGCTAGAGGCGAATCCCTAGGACTCTCTAGCCTGACTTTTAAGAAGAATTGTATCTGGAGTGCTCTCAACAGAAATCAAATTTTCATTCTCAAAAGTCATTAATACAATGGTGGAGATGGGTATTTATAGTAACCCATGCTCCATGAAAGCTAAAATGCATATACAATATATGTAAAAGAAATACAAGAGAGCCATGAGGAAAGTTTATCATGCAGTATTCCATCATGATCCATTCAAGCAACAACTAAGGAATCATACTAAAAGGTGGTAATAATAGGTTGTAGGTGGTAAGAATGGATCTAGATTTTACACTCAACAGTGGGGACCATGCCACTTTTCAAGCATTGTTAGACCAATAAAAGGTGTGGAGATGAAACTTGCATTACTCTCTCTAATAAAAGCAAATCAATTTGTTGAATTAGACCAAGAAGATCCTTTCAATCACTTGGTTAGAGTAATGCTACAATATACTACAATGAAATACAAATGATGCTATAGTAATGCTACAGTATGAAAAGCTTGGAACCTGGAAGTAGAAACCCGAAAATTAGAAAAGGAAGAAGAGAAAGCCACTCATAAAATACTTAAAGTAATGATGACCTATAAACAAAAGAAGGTCTTTCTCAAAGCAGAGTATACAAATAAGTTCAAACTTTTATATATATATATATATATATATATATATATATATATATATATATATATATATATATATATATATATATATATATATATATATATATATATGAATAAATAAATAGATGTTGAACAATTATGTATGATTACAGTAGATATCATATCCTTTCCCTATCGCGCGGGTCACCAAAATCATTAGCACCACACAATTTTCCAATGATATAACTTTGTATTGTCCAAGGCTTTGGTACATTTGATGGTGATAGAGGGTACGTGTTTGATAGTGTTAGTGGTATGTAGTGATGTGATGGCTTGATTGAGAAAGCAGGTCCCAACGATCTCTAACAAATAAGGTATTCATTGAACCATAAAAGATGAACATAATTGTATATATGTTGGTTTGGTGCCTCACTCAATTAGCTTTGGATGAGGTATAAAAGCACACAAAGTATAAAAGTATAGCATGTACAGAAAATTGTAAAGTGATAATCAGGATAGCTTCAACCATTGTTGGGTTTTAAAGTATAAGAGGAAAAAGAATGAAAAGGAAACTAATATTTTTTATTGGGCATAAGCAATAAATATTTATACTACAAAATTTGTAACTGATTTGAGAAATATCTACTAAACCTAATTAATTAAATAATGCTTAAAATCCTCCTAAAAAGTAAGATAGGGATATATTTTTATTTAACTTATTTGACTCCTTCAACCAAATTTTGTTTGAGTCACAAAATTTCAACAATCTCCTCCTTGACTCAAAGTTAACATACACTAAGTTTTTTCGTCTTTGACCGTATCATCTAAAGTTCCTTCATTTTTGGAAGTCCCGATCACAATTTCTTGTCTATTCTTCACGTCCTTACAATTTTTTGCAACTTTCTCATCTACTTGTAGTTGTTCTTTTGACTTTTTTCGCATTTTCAGCTTTTGCTTCGGGAAGAGTTGTCCTAGGATGCTTTTCTTCCTCTAATTTTTCTGGATTAATTTGACTTTCACGAACTTTAATACCCACTAGCTCTACTTCTTATCATTCATAGATTGGGTTCTTTTAGGTCCTCTGACATCCATATGTACTAACTGCAACTTGTTTGTTGCTCTCCAAGATTTGTCTTTTGGAGAAGACAACCTTGTTTGTTTTACATATTGCAAAGTTGTGCATACAGGTGATTTCTCCTCTAGTTTGGAAAGCTCTTGTACTTGCATATTGTCTTCAACTTTGTGCACAACAAACTGCTCTTCATCAATCAAATTCAAAGCAAAGTTGTTGCCTTTCATTTGAACTCTGAATAATTCTTTTTTATCTGAATCTTTAATCATGCAGGTTTTATCTTCAAATAGAACTTTATAGCCTTTCTCTAGAAGTTGGCCAACACTCAACAAGTTTTGGTCAATTTCAGGAACGTATAGAACATCAATAATTAATTTCAAACTTGTGCAACCTTTGATCGCGATGGTTCCTTTTCCCTTCACTGCTATTTTTGCTCCGTTTCCAATTCTGATATTTGTGTTGTAGGTTGCATCAAGATCATTGAATAATTCTTGATCATAAGTCATGTGGTTCGTGCAACCACTATCAATTAGCCAACTTTCTATTGATCTTGCAGTAGCAAAGCAAGAAACAACAGAAAGTTCTTCTTCTTCACCCTCTTCAACAATAACTTGTACATTCTCTTGTGTTTTTGATGACTTACAGATTTTCTCCACATGCCCTAATTGTCCACATTTATGGCATTTCACATCTGGCCTCCACCAACACTTTGTATGTGGATGATTGTTTTTCTTACAAAAAGGACATGATGGAAAAACATGAGAGGATTTACTATCATTTTTGTGGTTGAAACTTACTGACTTACCCTTTTTGTTTTGTTTTCAGAAATTTAGTTGTCAAAGCCCCTTCAATATGACATTCTTTTCTCACGAGTCTTCTTTGTTCTGGAGCCTGAAGTGCAGTCAAAAGTTCTGCCAAGGTAATAGTAGAAAGATCTTTTGAGTTGTCCAAGGAACTCAATGTGGCTTCATATCTTTCTGGAATTGTTACAAGTATTTTTTGAACAATTCGAGAATCAGGAATCTCAGTGCCAAGAAGACGTATTTTGTTTGCAATGCCGAGAAGGTTGTCCGCATAATCTTTGATTGTCTCCGAATCTTTCATCTTTTGCATCTCAAGTTTTCGAACCAGATTCAAAGCTTGCATTCCTTTGATTCTCTCATTGCCTTCATACTCTTCCTTCAAAAACTTCCAGATTTCATATGTCGTTTTTAACATCATTATTTTGTTAAAAATGACTGGAGATAAGGTTGTGAACAAAATTGATTTGGCTTTGGATTTTCGAAGCCTCTTTTCTTTGTGATTTTTCATTTGAGCGACAGTAGGATTATCTGGCAAGGGAGACACTTTGTAGTTCTCTTCTACCGCTTTCCACACATCGTTAGTATCGAGATACGCTTTCATTTTGACAGCCCACATTTGATAGTTTAGTCCATCAAGTACAGACACATAAATGGTGGTAAAGGATGTTTGAGATTCCATCTTATGTGTGGTGGCTATTTTGTGATTGTAGGTGTTTGTGAGTTATATCATAGATTCCGTAAGATCCTTGATCCCGTAAGATCCTTTATGCTCTTGATACCAATTGTTGCATTTTAAAGTATAAGAGACAAAAGAATGAAAAGGAAAATGATATTTTTTATTGAGCATAAGCAATAAATATTTATACTACAAAATTTGTAACTGATTTGAGAAATATCTACTAAACCTAATTAATTAAATAATGCATAAAATCCTCCTAAAAAATTAGGATAGGGATATATTTTTATTTAACTTATTTGACTTCTTCAATCAAATGTTGTTTGAGTCACAAAATTCCAACTTTCAACCATTGACAAATCTCAACGATTTTGTATTGTTGATAATCAGGATGCCTTTAACAGGAAGTGACATAGGAAGAATGACCTCTTGTTCAACATAAAAAGAAGAAATTAGAAAAAGGTTCAAGGTCACGGGCGGAACAACCCGAACAAGATGTCGAGTTTTAAAAATTAATAAAAACAAGAGTAGAAAATCCTAATGAAAAAACAAAAGAAAGAACAATAAAAAGGACGAAAAATAATTAAGTCCCAAAAGAGTTTGAAAGGATGACAGAAAGGGATGCATGAAACTAGATGCAACGGCATGGTTGTTTTTCTTTATATCCATAATTTTGAAATTTTGTCTTCACTGCTGGCTTGATTCCTTGATTTGAATTTTTATCATATATTTTTTTGCAACTCCAAGAACCAATAGAGCGTCCCCTGCATAACAACATGACTAAGATTCTCGTTGGTTAGAATATCCCGAGAAACAGAAACACGACGACTAAAGTTACAGTGCAAGCAAGAAAAGAGGAAATTTGGTTGACAAATAAGAAATTATGAGACAATAAGAATATATTTTCTTAAAAAACAAGCTATACACTTGTAATGGGAGATGGGAGAGGTACTTCCATTAGCGACAGTGATAATGGAGTGAAGAAAAATTACAAATTGTTTCTAATGGGAGTCCTTAACTATATATGATTAGACGGACCTGTATCAAAGATTCAAGCAAATTCTTAAAGGTTGTGAAGAATTCAAACATCTTACCCATAATACTTGAATGGACAACATTTGTGATAGGTTGTGATGGATCATGTTGTTAGGTCAAAAAAACCCTTTGATTCAATTCAAATGGACCAGTTTCATCTCATACAAGGATTTTGATACAGGTGTGTGTAATGCAGGATCAAACCTGCTTTGGTACAATGTCAAAAAGGTATCCGAAAAGTATATTTTGATAATTCATTTCACTGTACATTTTTGCAGATGTAAATACAATTACGTTCTGTAGAATAGAAAATATCCTATTTTGAGCCAAACCAAATATTGTTACTTCATTCTAATTACAAAAAGTATCCTAATAACTATAGTATATACAACACATGCCAATAGCTACACATAGCATAAGCTAAGTCTTCAAACATAAGCAAACAAAGTTACAGTTCACAACCTAATGATATTCAACAGTGACACATTGGTTTGCGGCACCAAGTAGTCACTCAACACCAAAAGTTCCAATTTACAACACAAGCTATGTACATATAGTCTATACAAAATGTGGAAGCCATGACAATAAGAAGCATGCTCTAGCCAACAGAAGTTTAAAACTGAAGAAACTTGGTGAGGGTTCAGGGCTGCACACTTTGAAAAAATGATGAAATTCATAATTTATGACATGGTACTTCCCCCAACTGAGTTCAATCCATGAGTTTTCTGAAAGTTCCAACTTTTCCATCTCAAAGTGCTTAGCCATCCAAACTGAATCAAAGGTTGCCCAAAATGTTGCAGATTCACTATATTCCTTCTGTACGGTATCAGAAAATTCCTCAGACCTGTCATAACAAAAAAAATTAAAATTATTATTAACCCATAAAGTAACATAAGTACGAATAAAACATAGGTTCAGTTCTTTAAGTGTTTTTGTTACTACTGTCCAATCAAAATTAAAGCTTTATTTCAGTAACCAAAGCCACCATAGATCCTAAACTTCATTCTGCAGATCATGGATGTGAATGAAACTCAAATTTTGATCAGATAAAACACCAAAAGAAGGAGTTAAGGAACAACATGAGTACTATCCTAAAAATGTTTGGTGCAAGGATTACCATTAATACACATTGTCTTGTAAAGATGAGCAACATGAGGATCTCCTTTAGTTCTCCCACGCTGCTTTTCCAAACACTCCAGAAAGGCTAAGTCAGCCTTCAGCAGCGTAGCTTGATCGTGAGTATCATACCCTATATCATGGCAGTAACAGCAGAAATCCAACCAATCAATCGGTCTCCTGTCCCAAACAAGAGATCCTCCATCTTTCCCACTTGACCAGTTTGGTCCACAGTAATGTCCATATCTGGGGAACAGCTGAGAAAGAAATGCTCTAACCCCTGTATGCCATGGAACCTTACACACATATGGCCGGAAATGCAAAGGAATAGCATCACCATCTTCCCTTACACCATTCCGACCACGTTGTGCTTGCCTCCTTAACCCTTTATTGATAGTGGATGGTCTTTGAAATTTGTCTCCAGCACTCTTTCCCCAAGGAAACAATGAAATGAAGGGCAGTTTGGATTCATCTCCAGATTCTTCTCTAGGTTGTTCAGTTAAAGCTTTGGTAGGAACTGAATTAGTCACTGAATATGGATTCAACTGAGCATTAAACCAAGGGATTTTACCAAGAAACTCCAAGTCCATGGCGTACAAAACTAGAGTCACCAAAGCACACAGCTTGCTACCACAGAACCAAATATTCTGAAAACCTGCCAAAAGAAAAACAGCTTAGCCTTTTTTCTAGAATGTAACTTCATTTGAATGTAACTAGAATGTAAATTTTTTTCTCAGCCACCTAATCATACATGACATGTATAATAAAATTGTCATGTTTTGCAATAATTGTTTAAGAAATCATATCTAGGGTGATTTCTAACTGATTGATGAGAGTACAGAAATCATTACAAATCAAGCCTTTTTGGATTTTCTAAAATACATACGGATTATAACGTGGTGTGTATTGAATTCTGAAACCACGCTTTGCATCAGAACTAGGGCTAAATTGGAGGCATCCCAACACATCAAAGATCATTTCAGAACAAAGTCAATGAATTTGAATAATACTTTGTCTAATCGAGCATTGGATGAAGTCTTCTATGAATATGCAGAATCTGAAAAATATACCAAAAGATCATGCAAACTTCCACATACCCCTTTAAATATATCTACACATAGACTTCAGTACACATTCCTCATCTTGAAAATGAAAAATCACAGAAAAGGGCGAGCTGGGTTTCTTTCTTCTATATTGTTATACCATAAACACACCCGTTTTTTTTTTTTTTTATCTTTTTCTTAAAACAAGAAAACTTGAACCCACCCATTTAAAGATATGCACAAATAGACCCCAGTACACATTCCTCAGCTTGAAAATAAAAAAATTACATAAACTGGGTAACTGTGTTTCTTCTATATTGTTCAATCATAACGGCACACCCATTTGATTCTTTCATTTCATTTTCTAAAAAAGAAGAAAACTTTGAACTTGGAAGAGTAATTCATAGTCAGAGATAGATCATGATCAAACTTACTTGTAGTTCATCTGCTAAACCATGTTCTGAGGTGAAAGGAAGAACAAGAAACTGAAATGTGGTTGTGAGGCTGGACTTGGGTGGGAACATGGTAACCACAAAACCACCACTCATTCAACACCATTTCTTCATGAGCAGAGTGGGACCCGTCAAGAAATGGAACCAAAATAGTTAGCTTTTATATATGTTCACCAATGGCATTTTGGGAAATAACTTAATATTGAATAGTGATATATAACCTGTTTGGATGGGAAAGAATCACGCAAAGTGAGAAAAGGAATGCAGAAAGGAAGTGTGAAAATCGGATTTCTTTAAAACAAGTTACGATAAATGAGAAGAAATGTTCGAAAAGAATTATTATTTTGTCAAATACAAAGAAATTATATTTAAAAATAAAGACATGTATTTAATTTTGGTAATGTTTTTGGAACATAACCTACGTGTAAGTAATAAGATTTGAGTGACATAAACAAACTCTGATATATGTTTTTGAGGTTTGTAACGTAAGAGAATATTATTATCAAGACTCTCACAATCTTTATGAATTAAAGAAATAATATGAGAAAGTTAAATACTACGTATTTATAAGATTTATGAATAATATTAAGATTATATAAAATAATATCAATAGCTTATAATTATATACATGATAATAAGAAAATAATATAAGATAACGTGTTACATTTATAAAAACATTGGATTACCGATTTGTTGAAAACTTTAAAAGACTCCAATAATGGTTATTTTTCAAGGTTTAATAGGTTTGGAGGTTCTTATATTTGCGGGTTCGTTTCAATTGGATTCTCCAATTTTTGAAGTAATCAATTGGATCTCTAATTTGGTCAATCTGATTCAATAATAGTATTTTCGTTAAATGCAGTTAACGACGTTAACTTTTTTAACAGGTGGCAAGCTAAGGCATCTAGGTGGCACCGTTTGAGCTGTATAGGTGGTTTTTTAACATTTTTAAATTATTGATAAATAAAATAAAAGCTAAATGGATTTTCGTGATTTAATTATAACTCATTAAACCAAAACAATGTTTCCTATTTTTGGGGTCAGGTAGCTCGTGTCTTCAAAATTGGAGAAATATGTGAAATTGGGGAATTAGAGAAATTAGGGCTCGTGGTTGTATTTGAAGGTGAAATCCCTAAATTAAAAGTGTGTGATAGGAGGTCGAGGTTGTAGTTTTGCGACGCGGTTGGGTGTAGTGCTTGTGGTTGTTGTTGTTCAAAGACAATGTCGAAGGAGCACTCTTGCTATTCATCGAGTTGCAGTGCCGGTGGAATGAAAATGGTACGTCTTCACTGATCTGCTACTGTGGTCAAAGTTGTGCGGTGAGAACTGCCAAAACTACGAAGAATCGAGGCAAGCAATTTTGGGGATGCTCCAAGTATAAGGTATGTTAGATTCAACTCAACCTAATTAAGTCGTGGGTTGTGGTACTGTTTGTGAGAAGAAGGTGGTACTCCCTAATTAAGTTGAATGTTGTCTTTACAGAATGGTGGTGAAGATAGTGGTTGCAACTTCTTCAAATGGTGCAATGATATTGGTGGTGACGAAAGGGGAAGCTTCTTCAACAGTGAAGGAAAGAAAGAAACTCTGGTGAAGAGGGAAGACATGGATAGTACTAGGAAAATGATAGTGAATTTATAAAAATCAGTTTTCATTGTTCAAAAGTGGATGAAGGTGGTGATGTTGTTGGTGTCTGTTTTATGTGTAATACATATAGTTTTAGTTTCAATGTTGACGAGGAAAGGATGATTTCTTGTAACTTTGTTGTAGGTTTGTTCTGTTGTAATGAAATTAATGAAATGGAAGAGTTGTTATAAATCCAATCCATATACTGTGTACAAAATTACTGCTAAATTACAACATTGTTATAATGCTGAATCATCTTTATAGAATAAGCAGTTTCATTGTTATAATGCAAAATTATAGCATTGTTATCCTGTTCAGACCACAGATACATTGTTGAGATACTATTGGCTTCAGCTATATTTCTAAGAGCTTTGAGATGAGCTGCTAACATTTTAAATTAAACTCATTAGGTCATCCCATTAACCTTGAGTTATTCCTTGTGTTGCAAACACAGAGATAAAAAAACTTCTTAAAGAACTAATGACTGCAAACACAGGAAGCTAAAGACAAAACTTCTTAAATAACAAAAGCTTACAGTAAACTGGTATGAATCATTCCATAAAAGCAAAGATAACATTCCATAAAAGCAAAGTTGACATTACAACAAACTGGTATTAATCACAAAAGGTTCAACATCAGAATTTTTTACATCATTACAAGGTACAAAAAACGACTGCTGCAATTGTGGCAGTAAACATCAAAATTGGTTGCAGCTTGCTTGCATAAGGCTGATTTGATGATGATATGTTTTCTTCATTTGTTGGGTTGCTTTGTTGTGTTTGGTCAAGGTTGACTTCACCATCTTGGGTTGATTTCTGGCAAGAAGTTCTGTTGTGACCCAGCTCCTTACAAATGCCACATCTTTTATGTATACCATCCTTCCTCATTCTTGTTTCGTCCCTGACTAACTCCCATTCCTGCAACCTTTTCTTCTTGGGCCTCCCTGGCAATATTCTTTTTTTTTGGAGGGAGCTCATCATTAGATGGGGTAATTTCCCACATATTCTGACCATTAATTGGATACACAATGGAAGAGTATATTTCTTCATATGTTGACTTCCTAAAACAAACAGGGATGAAGTCATCTGCATCTAAATTCAGAAACTTCATAACAACCAACACATGACAACATGGAATGCCCGAGATAGCCCATTTCCTACATGTGCATTCAACTTTGTCTATATCAACTATAAACTTGTCACCAGCTTGGGACACATGACGAACTTCAAGCAGCTACAGTGCTGACCAGCTGGAAAAACAAAATTAAAATTCAGAAAGTACACATACACTTAAACTGTTGAACACATGATAAATGAAAATATATTATGCTTACCTAGGAATCCAAAATTTGGTTAGCTGGGACTCCTTATTAAGTCTGCTCTTGATTTTTGGTCAAATCACCCCAGACAATGATTCACTTTTTGTTCTATTTGTTGCCCATCTGTTCATCAAGTAAAGGCGGATATCCTCCAACATGGTTATGATGGGCTTTGACCTTGTATGCACCAATATACTGTTGAATGCCTCTGACATGTTTGTTTACCAAAGTATCACACTTAGCAGTGGTGGTAAACCTTGATCATGACCAGTATCTACATTTCAAGAGATTAGGAAATATGGGTATCACAGTTTGCCACTTCCACAACTATGAATTGAATCACATTTCAAGAGATTAGGAAATATCATCATACATGGGAGGAATTTTTATAAGGTATTTGAAGGCCTCGAGGTTCACTTCCTTTAATTTTCTCATTTCGGTTTCCCAAGCTTGTGAATGAGTTGTTGTAGCTACCTTCCACATCATCCGCTTTAGCTGCTTTGAAGGGAATTTTTTCCTGAAATTTTCGTAAAGGTGCCTAACAAAAAACCGATGATCAACTATAGGGAGCACTTCTTCAAAAGCTTGCATTAAGCCCTGTAATTTGAAATTGACAATGTTGTTAAAGGTCTCAAATGAATAATAATGAAAAGGTTTAATACGAGCTTAGGAAAAAAGGGCATGTGAATAACCTTTTGTTGATCTGATATGAATGTCAATGATGCATGTACTGCCTCCCCACCAATGTCTTCATCCAGAAGTTCCAGAAACCATTTCCATGTTTCTTTATTCTCTACTTCCACAATGGCATATGCTAGAGGTAGCATCTGATCATTTGCGTCTCTTGCAATAGCAGTTAGCAATTCACCACCATATTTACCTTTTAAAAAATCGCCATCCAGCCCTATAATTGGCCTACAGGACAAAAAATTGTCCTTGCAGGCCTTAAGACAAACATAGAACCTCTTGAAAATATGGCCATCGACATTCTCTTCCACTTCCACCTTCACTGTGGATCCAGGATTACGAGCTAAGAGCTCATTCGCATAATCATAGATCCTTTTATATTGTTCTTTGAAACACCCATCTACATGGTCTGAAGCAATGGTCTTTCCTCTAAAAGCCATGGATCTAGATACACCAATATTCCACTTTCTACTTATCTTGTCACGAATTTCCCCTACCTTGACTTTGGGATTTTCTCTCACGGTTTTCTCCAACCTCTTACTCAACCATTTGGAATTAAGTAATTTGACTTTGTGCTCTCTACTACAAGTGTGGTTGTCAACAACAGTCCTTAATTTCCACGTTCGTACTGCATTCATATAACCACAATATGCCATCCAGGGGCACTTTCCTTTACCACCCATACACTTCACTCTAATCCTCTTCTTATCATTTTTAACATATGTTAGATTTCTCCCATTTTCTAATGCATATGTTTTTATGGCATCCAGAATATCTTGCTTGTTAGCAAAATAAGTGCCCAAATCCCACTTGTAATCCACCATTGTTTTAGGCATAGTAAATGTTACAAACTTTCCATAACTTTCTTCCTCATCATCTTCTCCATCACTTTCTCCTCCATTAACCAATTCTTTTGATTCCCAATTATCATCAGACGACCTCTATCATTGTCAGTATTTATATCACCCTCAACATCACTATCGGAAATGCGAGTCCGTGATGGTCCATCATCTTGCACATCAACTTCTATTTCACCAAACCAATTCCCAACTCCATGCCCTACCTCTTCTTGTATATCACATTCAACTAGGTCATCCATACTAGGAACATCCACATTGCAATCAACATTGGCATCCTCACCACTGCAACTCCAACTACGAACATCAACATCATCTCTTTCAGACTCACCCACATCACATTCAACTTCAATTTGACCTCCTACAACATCATTTCTTTCAGACTCACCCACATCACATTCAACTTCAATTTCACCTCCTACAACATCATCTCTTTCGGACTCACCCACATCACATTCAGCTTCAATTTGATCTTCTACAACATCATCTCCCTCAGCTATTTCTTCTGAAACAGGAACTTCACACTCACCATCACCTACCTCCTGACACTCATCATGAACTTGTTCACACTCACCATCATCACTATCATGCATCACAAGTTGAACTTCTTCTTCACCTATATTATGTGGAACATTTTCTAACAAGTGTACGATCTCAGGTTCACACACTGTGTGAACAACAAATAAATGAACTTCTCCATTTAGCCTAGCTAAGTTCATCATGTGCATGGCTCCTCTATCATCAGACAAAGCCTTTAACCTATCATCTAACACGGAACCCCCCTACACAATACCACAACTCCTTAAATCCATCATATCCAAGTCCTTTTACTACATTGATTATAATGAAGTAACTCCACACGTCTGGGTCAAAAGACAGAGTTGTACTTTCCCCCTCAAACTTAAGTGGCCTATCGTTTATGAAGTGACCTCCATGGTGGAAAACAACTTCAAAATGATCCTCCATGTAATACACTATAACAGTATATATCCTATAAAATAATAAGACGACAACGACAATAAAAATTATATAAAATTAGAAGCAGGACAAGGAAACACGGGGACCAACTACAACATAACTTAAACAAAACAAAAAGCACAAGAAACAAACATGGGGGACCACATTGCAACATTGCAACACCAATATAAAGCACAACAAAAATTAGGGTCTACTACGACACTTCAAACATGGGGGACCACTTTCAACAACAACTTGAACAACAACATAAATAACACACTACCACACCACTTCGAACATGGGGGACCATGACTGACCATGTATCATTGTCAAAAGTATACAAAGAAGTAAACATTTACTAACCTGGACACGTGCTACACCTCCAACGACTTTCGCGAAACTCTTCCACGTGATTCACCGCTAAAAATTACCTGCTTCTAGTCAAAACCACCGATAGATCACTACAATTTTATACAACGAAAGCTTATGTCTAACTAATTTCTCACGCAAAAGCGATGCTCCCCAAATGCCAGCACAATGCCATTTCTAGCAACGAACCATAACTTCGCAGATTTCCCCAATTTCTCAGCCCCAAAATAAGAAACATTGCTTTAATATGTTTAATAATTTATAATTATATTTTCATTTATTAATATATTTAACAATTATAAATGTTAAAAATCCACCAAGGATGCCACCTGAATGCCTCATCTTGCCATTGTTAAAAAAGTTAACGTCGTTAACTGCATTTAACGAAAATGATATTATTGAATCAGATTGACTAAATTAGGGACCAAATTGATCACTTCCAAAATTGGAGGACCCAATTGAAACGAACCCGCAAATATAGGGACCTCCGAACCTATTAAACCAATCTAAGGACCATTGACAAAAAAAAACCTATTAGTAAAAATGTTGTTAATAACATTTGTCAACGGACGATATTTATTGGTAATTATTTATTAATTATTGACTAATATATCTTTTAATAATTATCAATTCAATTATTGAATGATGTATCCGTTGGTAATTATGGTGATCCAATACGAAACATTACTGACGAATTTATTAAATTCCATTAGTAAATGACATGACAGGTTCAAGTGTACTTGTTCAAAATAGATGCAGATGGTATGTTGTGAATGTGTATATTTGGCGATGAAATCAAAGACATCCTGTGGCATTGTTAACTGGTGTGCATGTTAAGGATTTGCTTTTCACATAAGATGAACGTTTGTAAATCTAAGACATAACACACAAACTTTTATACTGGTTCACTCAACTTAAGCTATGTCTAGTTATCCTCTAAGATAACTTAGAGGGTTCCACTATATTTTCAATGAAGTATATATGAGTATTCTTACCACTTCTAGTTTCACTAGACAAAATATGACTGTTGTGATAGTTAAGAGTTAACATGAAAACAATTTTCAATGTGTACCAAATTTAACCGGTTAAGGAAATTGTGTAATCGGTTAAGTATTACACTTAAGCAATATTAAAAAAACTTTCTACTGTAAACTCATCACTGCACTCATCAAACAGGTGTTAGGAAAGGCACGAGGTTTAATCGATTATACATATAATGTAATCGGTTAAAACTTGTAGTATGCCACAGTTAAGCATTAGCTAATATCTGATGAACTTAATTGATTACATAAACACTATAATTGACTACTTCATATAGATATGTGTAGTGCAAGTAGTTTTAACACTCAAAAACATGAATATGCATACTACAGATATAAACACATGTATAACCATAATAAGTATGCAAACAAAACAATTCAAGCATTAACAAACATGTAAATACAACTATGCATATTAAAACGTTTCAGTTGTTGTGCAAGAAACATATAAAAACATTTATGTTGTTGTCATCATCAAAAACACACAAGGGATTGAGTTTATCTTTCACATTGCTCCCCTTATCAACAATCTCCCCCTTTTTTGATGATGCACAACCAGAAACTCTTTTTCGAGTTATTTCTAGTGTTATTTCCAATTTCTCCCCCTTTGGACATTATAAAAAATATTATGAAATAAAAGAAACAAAAGTGCATACAAAGATACATCAATATGTGTTGTTACAGTTCAATTGTAGAAATTGATGCTCCCCCTATCAATATGCAATAGCTTTTTTCAAAAATATAAAACTTAGTTCAATATCAAAGCTAACAGAAACAATTAACATTGTATAATGCAATCAAAGTATCAGATTATGAATTGTAGAACTTGTTTCAAGCATGTAACATGTATTAGAGTAAAAATAATGCTTGATGCCAATGAATTATTGTGTGCAATATTCAAAATACACAAAAATGATTAACAACGGATGAAGTGATGAGTATTAGAATGCATGAAATCATATAACATCAGAATAAATGTATCATAATTTATAAACCAGCAGTAAAAGAAAATCAAACTACATTCTTATGCGTTAATCGATTTCACTATTTTTTGCAATCGATTAACTTCTGCAGAGCGTTTGATCATCCATTTCAGATTAGTGGTATGTTCATGTAAACTTTTCATATTCAGTGATAGACCTGCAAATCACAATTTTATCAACTATGTTGAGTGTTAGTTCAGTGATATAGCACAATTGTGAAGCAATAAGAATCATCAAATGAGTATGAGTATTGAATAATGTGTATGACAGTGAAAAAGCAGTTTGCACTCACACATCAGATATATATATATATATATATATATATATATATATATATATATATATAGATATTTCATTCATTATACCAAAATAACAATGTTTAAGCATATATGGATTTGTAGCCAATATTACATTCACTTTAAAATAGAACAAAGAAAACACCAAAACAAACTCTAAAACTTAGACCCTAATTCCTATTCTGAGTCAGATATCTCTATGAAGCCTTCATTTGTTTTGTTTTCTTCATTGACAGAGTCATCTTCAGATGTTCCCCCAAAGGCATTGATTTTCAGTGCATAGTCCAACTTCCTATGCAAGCGAGACAATGATTTTTGCAACATGGATAACTTGACATCTTGCTTCTTAAACTGTTCAACCACAAATTTTTCAAACTTAGATTGAGGCTTGAAACAATAGTTAGACTTATCAACACCTATAGGCTTAAATTCTTCGAACACAGGCACATGTTCGTCCTTAAATGACCATCCCTTTTCATCCTTTCTTACTCCCATATGGTGTAGGGCAAGTTTTTCAATCATGTTTTTCTTTGACCAACTCAAAGTCACTTCATTTGTGACAGCAACTCCATGATGTCTTAATATCGTGCTAATGAAGACGGCAAATGGAATGTGGTGTAAGACCCGACCAAGTGGCACACCTGCTGCCTGGTGATCTTGGTCATATGATCACATATCACATAAATCCAGTTTGTGGGAACTTTAGCCCGTAAAGCATGCAATAGAAATACATTTACAATAGTGAGTTGTGCATGATTTCAACCTCTAGGTAGCAGAATCCTAGCTATCACAAATGCGTAAAGAAGCTCATCCTTTTTTAAACCACCAACCCTAAAGAGAGTGAAATCTCTTGGTTCTTCAGGAAACCTTAAACAATCTTTGTAAATAGCCATTTTGTTGATACAGTCATATCCAAATGAGACTTAATCCCTACAGGATGAAACCTATAACACCCCGAAATTTGGTGTTACGCCGACTAATTTTTCCGTAAAACACGTAGGTAAAAATTCAAAGTTTTAATATCCAACCTCAACGGAAAAATAGTACGTTATTTATTACAAACCGATTATTCCGAAAATAAAATGTTCAAATAGTCAGGATCGAATAAAATATTAAAATACATTCCCAAGTCCTCTATCCCATCTCTCTTTCATCCTTTATGCATGTTCAGAAGCATCAGCCATCACATCTGTAATAACATCTGCTCCCGTATAACATCACGCATTATACGATCATCGCATTCACATGCACAAACAAGCAAGGGTGAGCTAACAAAAATACAATTCATATACATCATAAATATACTCATAATAACATACTATCATCCACACCTTAACCAGATCAAACTACACACACAAGTACGAATTATACTTCAACCACCTTACATACACCAATATGTATCACACCAAATCAGAATGCATACACCAATATGCATCATAAACAAATACCTGCATACACCAATATGCACATAAATAAACAACATGCATCCATCGATATGCATCATAAAGAAATACCTGCATACACCAATATGCAATCACACCAAATCAGAATACATACACCAATATGTACTAGCGTCACTCCCATCACTCTTTTCAGAGCTTCCCCGGGCCGTTACACATTACCCTAATGTGTAGTGCTGCTTCCCATCACTCTATAGGGAGATTCCCCGAGCAAGTACACCAGTCACCCTCCATCACTCTAATCAAGAGCTTCCCCGGACAAGTGCAAGTATACCCCTCATCACTCGCCTAAAGAGATTCCCCGGGCCCGCAAGCACAACGCCAATTTAATTATCTCGAGCTTCACCGGACTAGTACCCCACGTCACCCCCATCACTCTTACATAAATGTAAGAGATTCCCCGGGCGGTTACACATTACCCCAATGTGTAGTGCTGCTTCCCATCACTCTATAGGGAGATTCCCCGGGCAAGTACACAATGTCACCCTCCATCACTCTGAACAAGAGCTTCCCCGGACAAGTGCAAGCATACCCCCCATCACTCACCTAAAGAGATTCCCCGGGACCGCACGCACAACGCTTACTATCCACCACTCGTTTAATAACATCATCTGACCAAAATACCCATATACAATAATCCTTACAATACCAATCCAACCATACCATAACGCCCATATCATATCATCATCACATATTCGCCAACCATGAACTTAGCATATGTTCAATATATTCAAATGCATAAGTGAGATTATCACAATACCATATCATTAATAACCTCAATTCTTCATTTAACATGAAACTCATAATCAAATCATATACAACCATGATTTCAACAGTACTTAACCATCCAAACATCATTCTCATATCAATTTGCAATGTCAAACCGATCACACAACATTTCCATATCAAATAGATATATCTAACAACTCAAAACAATGTACACATAACACATTTTCTTTATATCCTTTTAATACCCATATTTAGGTAACTCAAACAGCTTTGAAACCATCACCAACAGTTCCGGAAGGGTCAAAAACCCCCAAAACGAACTAAAGAACGTCCAAAACGGACATCCAGAACCCCCAAAACTCCCAAAAACAAAATCTGCAGCATGCTGCTGCGTTCAGTGGCGCCCGGCGCGAACTGCACCAGGTCCAGCGGCGCCCGGCGCCATGACAGCAATCAGATTTATAATTTCTACCCAGTTTTGTCCAGATTTGATTTCCAGCAAAGATTCCACACTTCTAACATGTTCTCAAACATATTTGGAGTCTAATATCACTCCACAATCAACCACAAACATCATAAACATCAAACCATCCATTTACTCATGCAAAATCAACTCTTTAAGTGCATAGCCTCATATTTTTCTGCATAATTTCTACCAACTTTTAATCACTCAAACAACTCCTAAACTGAGTTCAATCCATCCCAAAACAGTTTACACACATCACCAATTCATCAATCATCACAAACAGATTTGAATTTGCACTATGCTTAAGTGAGTTTCCCAAAACTCATCACTTATACTACTCATCAAACCATACTTATAAATTCCATCATTTTCCACAACATAAAACTTTTATAACATCAACATCTTAAATCCTAACTCACCATACTTTCATCTTATTAAAGATTTCTACACAAACCATCTATTCATCCATCCAAAATTCATCAACCAACCAAAATACCCAATTTTCGTATTTGATCAAAAGGAAGGTAAAACCATCATGTTTCTCATCCCATTTCACAACCTAATCCAGCAAAAGCTTCATATACATGTATATCAACATGCTAGAACGAAAATCCACCATCAATCCAATATATTCATCAATTTTTCATCATAAAGTTCATACAAATTCCATATATCAAAGTTATAGCAAAAACCCATTTGATTCATCTTTTTACCATCAAAACATACTCAAAAACCATCACCTAAGAATAGGACATTTCCAATCCAAGATCTCACAACAAACATTCACATCCATCCCATTCAAACTAATCATTTGTTCAAGAAGTATGATTTTCGGATTTGGAAAAAGCTAAGGGAAAACCACCATGTTCTTCATCCCATTTCAAGAACCAATTCATCCAAAACTTCATATCTATATATACAAACACATTAGAACGAATTCTCATCATAACTCCCATCATTCAATCCATTAAAACTCATCACATTTCGCAGAACTTTCAACAAACAACACATGTGCATTTTTCCAAATCAAAGTTAGCTCCCCTTACCTCTTGAAGACCTCCTTGGGACACCTTGAATCCTTCACTACGAATCTGGGCAGCACCTTGCTCCAAAGACCTCTAGAAAACTCTCTCACGGACCACTTTCTTCTTTGTAATTCAGCACCTAAGTCCAAGTGCAGAATCCACCCCTTTCTCTTATTCAAATCTGCCCCAAGGGACAACCATGGCCCTTCACTCCAAAAAGAATCACTCAAAATTGAAAAAGAGGATCATCCCATGCTCTTCTCTGGCCCAAAGGACCGAAATGTTGGATCTGGAACAGATTCCCCAACTTTCCACGTAAGTCCCACGTGTTTTAGATCCAAAACGCGAAAACTGACAACTCTCGCGCCGGGCGCCCCACAGAAAACGGCGCCGGGCGCCATCCACCCAGACAGCACATCTGTCACAACTTTGACAGTTCGGTTGAACCCCTTCCCGAAGTCGGAATTAGGCGTATGAGTACTCGAATCGAAGCTCTTTGAGTCTACTTTCCCATGGAAAAAGAATCAACCCAAAATAGTAATTGTATAAAAAGTTATACATAAAATAGTAAACCATGTCAAACTTTGACAGCATTCTATTTTACATTATAACTTGAAATTTTTACAACTTGGTAAAATTTTGAGTTTACAAGGGTCTTACATTCTCCCCTCCTTTAAAAATTTTCGTCCTCGAAAATTGTACTTGTTAACCAAAAAGATGAGGATAAAGATTTTTCATTTCTTCTTCCAATTCCCAAGTCATTTCCTCAGTCTTCTCATTCCACAACACTTTCACTGTACGAATATCCTTCCCTCTCAACTGCTTCGACTGAACATCCAGTATTCGCACAGGTTTCGTATCCAATGACAAGTCTTCTCTGATTTGAACATCATCCAATTCGAGCACATGGTTTGACACATACTTCCTCAACTGAGAAACGTGAAACACATTGTGTAAATTTTCCAATTGAGGAGGTAGTGCAATTTCATATGCTACCGGTCCTATCCTTTTGATAATCTGAAATGGTCCAAGAAACTTCGGAGATAACTTCCTTGACTTGATGGCTCTTCCAACTCCTGTCATCTGAGAGACTCGCAGAAAAACATGATCTCCCACCTCGAACTCAAGAGGTCTCCGTCGCTTGTCTGCATAAGACTTCTGCCTACTCTGTGTTGCACGCATCCTTTCTTGTATCAGCTTAACCTTCTCGGTTGTCTTTTGTAACAACTCTGGACCGACCGATATTACTTCCCCATCTTGGAACCAGCACAAAGACGTCCTACACCTTCTCCCATAGAGAGCTTCATACGGTGCCATTCCAATGCTCGCGTGAAAGCTATTGTTGTACGTGAACTCTACCAAAGGTAACACCTCACTCCAACTTCCTAAGTGATCCAGCACACATGCTCTCAGCAAATCTTCCAAGGATTGTATAGTCCTTTCAGACTGTCCATCCGTTTGGGGATGATAAGCTGAACTCATCCTTAACTCTGTACCCAAAGATTCTTGCATTTTCTTCCAAAATCTTGACGTAAATCTTGGATCACGATCTGAAATAATGCTCTTGGGCACTCCATGCAACCTTACTATCTCCTTAATGTAAAGTTCTGCTAGCTTATCCAATGACATCTTGTGGTTGATGGGTAAGAAATGAGCACACTTTGTCAACCTGTCCACAATCACCCATATAGAATCATGACCTCTCGGGGACCTTGGTAAATGAGTCACAAAGTCCATTGATATGTCATCCCACTTCCATTGGGGAATTTCTAACTGTTGCAGCATTCCTCCTGGTCTTTGATGCTCAATCTTAGCCTTCTGACAAGTTAGACAAGAGGAGACAAATTCCGCCACATCCTTTTTCATTCCAGTCCACCGAAAAGAATCCTTCAGGTCCTTGTACATCTTAGTCATATCAGGATGTATGCTAAGACAACTCTTATGTCCTTCTTCCAGAATCTTTCTTATCAATTCCAACTTTGCTGGAACACACACCCTGTTTCTGAACTGCAAAACTCCGTCAGCTCCTAGACTAAAATCCTTAGCCTACTCTGTCCCTAACAACTCCACCGTCTGTTGTAAGTTTGCGTCTTCTTTTTGCTCTACTTTAATCTTCTCCAAGAAGTCACTTGTGATCTTCAAATGACTACACCAAATATGATCTTGGTTCAACTGTAAACCCAAGTTCATATCTCTAAACTTTTCGATTAGCTCTAGTTCCTTAACCATCATAGCTGACATCTGTATCCGCTTCCTGCTCAAAGCATCTGCAACAACATTTGCCTTTCCTGGATGGTACTGTAAGTCAAAGTCAAAGTCCTTCAACTATTCCATCCATCTTCTCTGCCTCATATTTAACTCCTTCTGATCGAAAAGATACTTCAAGCTCTTATGATCACTAAAGACCTGAAAACGTGATCCATAAAGATAATGTCTCCAAGCCTTCAGAGCGAAAACAACAGCGGCTAACTCGAGGTCGTGTGTTGGGTAATTCTTTTCATGTACCTTCAATTGCCTCGATGCGTAGGCCACTGGTCTCTTCTCTTGCATTAACACACATCCGAGTCCTTGGTGTGAAGCGTCGCAAAACACTTCAAAAACCTTCGAAGTATCTGGGATCATTAGCACTGGAGCACTTGTCAGCCTTCTCTTCATCTCTTCAAAGCTTGCTTCACACTTGTCTGTCCAAGAGAATGGTTGGTCCTTCCGAGTCAACTGCGTCAGTGGACCTACTATCCTTGAGAAATCTTTGACAAACCTCCTGTAGTACCCGGCTAGGCCCACAAAACTCCTCACTTCGGATACTGTTTTTGGACGTTCCCACTTCAACACTACTTCTACTTTGGTTGGATCCACAGAAATTCCTTGGCCAGAAATCACATGACCTAGAAACTGTACCTCACCCAACCAAAACTCGCACTTGGATAATTTCCTGAACAACTGGTGCTCCCTGAGTGTTTCTAACACTGTCCTCAAATGTTTAGCATGCTCTTCCTGATCCTTAGAATAAATGAGAATGTCGTCTATGAACACAACAACAAACTTATCTAACCAAGGCCGGAAGATTCGATTCATGTAATCCATAAATATTGCAGGAGCATTGGTCACTCCGAACGGCATCACCACATACTCGTAGTGACCGTAACGTGACCGAAAGGCTGTCTTCTGTCTGTCTTCAGGCTTCACTAGGATTTGATGATACCCAGACCTTAAGTCGATCTTTGAAAACACGCTAGCTCCACGCAATTGATCTAACAAGTCCTCAATCCTCGGTAATGGATACTTGTTCTTGATCGTCAGCTTGTTTAACTGCCGGTAGTCAATGCATAACCTCGAACTTCCATCCTTCTTCTTCACTAATAGTACTGGTGCCCCCCAAGGTGAAGCACTTGGCCTGATGAATTTCTTTTCTAACAACTCTTCAATCTGCTTCTTTAGTTCGACCAATTCTACCGGAGCCATCCTATACGGGGCCACAGACACTGGTCCAGCTCCTGGGACTAGATCAATGGAGAACTCTACTTCTCTGCTTGGTGGTAATCCTGGAATTTCATCCGGAAAGACATCCATAAACTCCTCCACCACTGGGATTCTCATTGCTTTTTCTCCAGAACTCTTCTTCTTCTCCTGAGCCCTCACTACAAAACATGTGGCTCCATTACTGACCTCCTTCAAGGCTTCTTTAGTTGTGATCAACTTAAAATCGTCAAAGTCCGGAAACACCAACTGTTGTCGTCCACAGTCGAGAAGAATGTAATTTGCAATCAGCCAATACATTCCTAGGATGAAATCTAAACCTTAGGATGGTAGAAAATCAAGTTCTCCTTGAACTTGTGTCCAACCAAAAGATCGTGATTCCAACACAGACTAAACTGGTTGAGATCTAACCCGATATGTGTTGTAGAAAACACTAGTTTACACTAGTTTCTCATAAGAAACTACACCAACAATTCCTTCGATTCTCTCAGTCACAATGTGAGAGTTGCAATTCTCAGTTCTCTGAGACATGATGCTCTTTACACGCATAGTAATGACACAATCAATTTCATAAACAAGCAAGAAAATTACAAGAATGCATGATAGAATTTCTCACTCCCCAATCCCAAAATTTTATTTTCGAAAAAGAATCACTGCTCTGATACCACAAGTGTAACACCCCGAAATTTGGTGTTACGCCGACTAATTTTTCCGTAAAACACGTAGGTAAAAATTCAAAGTTTTAATATCCAACCTCAACGGAAAAATAGTACGTTATTTATTACAAACCGATTATTCCGAAAATAAAATGTTCAAATAGTCAGGATCGAATAAAATATTAAAATACATTCCCAATTCCTCTATCCCACCTCTCTTTCATCCTTTATGCATGTTCAGAAGCATCAGCCATCACATCTGTAATAACATCTGCTCCCGTATAACATCACGCATTATACGATCATCGCATTCACATGCACAAACAAGCAAGGGTGAGCTAACAAAAATACAATTCATATACATCATAAATATACTCATAATAACATACTATCATCCACACCTTAACCAGATCAAACTACACACACAAGTACGAATTATACTTCAACCACCTTACATACACCAATATGTATCACACCAAATCAGAATGCATACACCAATATGCATCATAAACAAATACCTGCATACACCAATATGCACATAAATAAACAACATGCATCCATCGATATGCATCATAAAGAAATACCTGCATACACCAATATGCAATCACACCAAATCAGAATACATACACCAATATGTACTAGCGTCACTCCCATCACTCTTTTCAGAGCTTCCCCGGGCCGTTACACATTACCCTAATGTGTAGTGCTGCTTCCCATCACTCTATAGGGAGATTCCCCGAGCAAGTACACCAGTCACCCTCCATCACTCTAATCAAGAGCTTCCCCGGACAAGTGCAAGTATACCCCTCATCACTCGCCTAAAGAGATTCCCCGGGCCCGCAAGCACAACGCCAATTTAATTATCTCGAGCTTCACCGGACTAGTACCCCACGTCACCCCCATCACTCTTACATAAATGTAAGAGATTCCCCGGGCGGTTACACATTACCCCAATGTGTAGTGCTGCTTCCCATCACTCTATAGGGAGATTCCCCGGGCAAGTACACAATGTCACCCTCCATCACTCTGAACAAGAGCTTCCCCGGACAAGTGCAAGCATACCCCCCATCACTCACCTAAAGAGATTCCCCGGGACCGCACGCACAACGCTTACTATCCACCACTCGTTTAATAACATCATCTGACCAAAATACCCATATACAATAATCCTTACAATACCAATCCAACCATACCATAACGCCCATATCATATCATCATCACATATTCGCCAACCATGAACTTAGCATATGTTCAATATATTCAAATGCATAAGTGAGATTATCACAATACCATATCATTAATAACCTCAATTCTTCATTTAACATGAAACTCATAATCAAATCATATACAACCATGATTTCAACAGTACTTAACCATCCAAACATCATTCTCATATCAATTTGCAATGTCAAACCGATCACACAACATTTCCATATCAAATAGATATATCTAACAACTCAAAACAATGTACACATAACACATTTTCTTTATATCCTTTTAATACCCATATTTAGGTAACTCAAACAGCTTTGAAACCATCACCAACAGTTCCGGAAGGGTCAAAAACCCCCAAAACGAACTAAAGAACGTCCAAAACGGACATCCAGAACCCCCAAAACTCCCAAAAACAAAATCTGCAGCATGCTGCTGCGTTCAGTGGCGCCCGGCGCGAACTGCACCAGGTCCAGCGGCGCCCGGCGCCATGACAGCAATCAGATTTATAATTTCTACCCAGTTTTGTCCAGATTTGATTTCCAGCAAAGATTCCACACTTCTAACATGTTCTCAAACATATTTGGAGTCTAATATCACTCCACAATCAACCACAAACATCATAAACATCAAACCATCCATTTACTCATGCAAAATCAACTCTTTAAGTGCATAGCCTCATATTTTTCTGCATAATTTCTACCAACTTTTAATCACTCAAACAACTCCTAAACTGAGTTCAATCCATCCCAAAACAGTTTACACACATCACCAATTCATCAATCATCACAAACAGATTTGAATTTGCACTATGCTTAAGTGAGTTTCCCAAAACTCATCACTTATACTACTCATCAAACCATACTTATAAATTCCATCATTTTCCACAACATAAAACTTTTATAACATCAACATCTTAAATCCTAACTCACCATACTTTCATCTTATTAAAGATTTCTACACAAACCATCTATTCATCCATCCAAAATTCATCAACCAACCAAAATACCCAATTTTCGTATTTGATCAAAAGGAAGGTAAAACCATCATGTTTCTCATCCCATTTCACAACCTAATCCAGCAAAAGCTTCATATACATGTATATCAACATGCTAGAACGAAAATCCACCATCAATCCAATATATTCATCAATTTTTCATCATAAAGTTCATACAAATTCCATATATCAAAGTTATAGCAAAAACCCATTTGATTCATCTTTTTACCATCAAAACATACTCAAAAACCATCACCTAAGAATAGGACATTTCCAATCCAAGATCTCACAACAAACATTCACATCCATCCCATTCAAACTAATCATTTGTTCAAGAAGTATGATTTTCGGATTTGGAAAAAGCTAAGGGAAAACCACCATGTTCTTCATCCCATTTCAAGAACCAATTCATCCAAAACTTCATATCTATATATACAAACACATTAGAACGAATCCTCATCATAACTCCCATCATTCAATCCATTAAAACTCATCACATTTCGCAGAACTTTCAACAAACAACACATGTGCATTTTTCCAAATCAAAGTTAGCTCCCCTTACCTCTTGAAGACCTCCTTGGGACACCTTGAATCCTTCACTACGAATCTGGGCAGCACCTTGCTCCAAAGACCTCTAGAAAACTCTCTCACGGACCACTTTCTTCTTTGTAATTCAGCACCTAAGTCCAAGTGCAGAATCCACCCCTTTCTCTTATTCAAATCTGCCCCAAGGGACAACCATGGCCCTTCACTCCAAAAAGAATCACTCAAAATTGAAAAAGAGGATCATCCCATGCTCTTCTCTGGCCCAAAGGACCGAAATGTTGGATCTGGAACAGATTCCCCAACTTTCCACGTAAGTCCCACGTGTTTTAGATCCAAAACGCGAAAACTGACAACTCTCGCGCCGGGCGCCCCACAGAAAACGGCGCCGGGCGCCATCCACCCAGACAGCACATCTGTCACAACTTTGACAGTTCGGTTGAACCCCTTCCCGAAGTCGGAATTGGGCGTATGAGTACTCGAATCGAAGCTCTTTGAGTCTACTTTCCAATGGAAAAAGAATCAACCCAAAATATTAATTGTATAAAAAGTTATACATAAAATAGTAAACCATGTCAAACTTTGACAGCATTCTATTTTACATTATAACTTGAAATTTTTACAACTTGGTAAAATTTTGAGTTTACAAGGGTCTTACAAAACCTTGCAACTGTCTTCCACACTGCTTCATCAATGCAAACATCAACACCTTTCACCGGAGAAAGAATACGACTATCTTTAATCCTTAGATTTGTGTAGAATACCTTTACCAAGTCTAGGTAGTAGTCACTATCCATTTCAACGAATCACTATACCATAAACACCATAGAGGAAAGAATCAGTCACACTGTTGTACCCTACCTCATCGATTGTAGCCACTCCTACTGCCCCATCTGTAGATTCCCTGTACAAATACATTTGAGTAGCCCTGCTATCTAGCTATGGAACATGTAATCCTGCCACAGAAGGACAAGGAAGACACCTTCAACCCCACACAAGGAAGACTCAATACCCGAATAATCCTTCCAATGCACACATGAATTAAAACATTGATTAAGGACAAGTTAGTTATTAGTTTGACCATAATGCTTTCAATCCTTGATTACCAATAATTAACAATATATTCACCCTAATCCAATACGTATTAACCTACTAAGCGAAGATTAAAACAGTTTTCATAGTGCACACAATTAATGAGTTCTGCCCTACCACAAATTAAGCATCTGTGGCTCTAATATACTAAGCGAAGATTAAATACAGATTAGGAAACTAAGTGTGTACCTAACTGCAAGCACAAACAAAATATACGATGCGAGGCAAAAAATAGCACAATCATAATGACAACACAAATATCTCATGGAAATATTGTAGTTTCACCAATCACTAACCTAGCACAATTAAACATCCATCAAAAGGCAATGTAAACAACAAACTGAATTGGAAAACATTAGAGTCAAGAACAAAACAACAACAACGCACAAAAGCAACAACACGACAAAAAAACTCAATAGAACAATAATTGAAAATGCAACAAAATGAATACCAAGAAAATGCAAACCTTAAACAACAATTGATACCATAATACAATTTTCAAATTAGAAAACGAACTACATAGTAAAAACGAAAACGTAATTCAAAATGGAATTCGAAAATGGAATCAAATTGGAAGTGTGAAACAAACTTGAGCATCAAGAAATAGAAACAGAGAACGAAAATGGAGGAGAAACCTAAGTGCATAAACGAAATCAATTATGAAATTGTAATGAAAGGAGTTCAATGCATAAAACGAAAATGAAAACCTCATGGGAGCTCTAGTCTAGAAAACTAAAAATGTAATATGGCAATGGAATAGTAGAATATGGCAATCTCCCTCCTCCCCTTTGGGCATAAAACCATAGGTTAGTAGTCAACCCATAATTTGGGGCTTTTTCTATTGACCAAAAGGTGCCCCATTGTGCAAAAGTTTGGCAAAAAAAATACAAAAACGAATTTACAATTGAAATTAATCTAAAATGTTGATGTGGAGAGTGGATGTTGATGTTTTTGCCCTCTTGGAGTCCCAAAATGTAATTCTAATGTTGCCCTGAAAATAATAATGGGAATAACTAAGCTTAGATACATCAAATTAATTAAAATAAGAATTAATTATCAAATTAAGCTCAAATATCAAAATTGAGGAAATATTGGACATTTAAGCACAACTCCCTAATTAAATATACTAAAAGAAGCTAAGTGAAGCCGAGAAAATATTGATTCATCAAAATAGACCATGATTAGTCTTTTGCATTCTTAGGAAAAATCAAGACACAGATTAAGGAACAAATCAAAAGACCTCAAGAAAGTGAGACAACCTCAGGATACAGAAACAAAAAGCCACACAAGTAAACAAATAGATTTACACAATTCTCAATGAATCTGGAAAAAGAAAATGAGTAGACAACATCCAACACACAGAGAATAAGAGAAACTAGATACTCATGGAAATCATGCAAGCAATTAAAGACATGGCAAATTAATCAATCAGCTCAAGAGGTGAATCAAAAGTAACAGAACCTCACAAGATGCACTATCACTGTATCTCTCAAGTGTCTAGGGTAAACAATGTCAACTCAATGCAGTCAAGAAAGCAAGCAACAAAAAGACTTGGCAAGCCTCTAATATCAACACTAAAAACATATGCATGTTTAAATCAAAAGGTCTTTTCATGGTTGTAATGAGGCCAAGGACAAGGAGGATAAAATATAGATAAGAAGTTACAAACCAAACAGAATAGAGGAGTAATGGGGAACTAGTGAAAATACAATCAAATCACACCCAAAACCTCTAATTCAATCCTCTTCTTGACTCCACTATTCAATTTTTTTCTAACTTTTCTTGTCTTGTCTCTTTTTTTTTTTTAGAATACAACTGTAAGAGACAAGATACACAACATATTTACAAAACAAACAAGAAGAGGAACCAACTAGCCAATTCATAAGAATCCTAGGAAGACCACACTTGTTCCCAAAACAATTCCAGAGCTCCAAAATTTCCTAAGGTTAAGGTGATCATGGTTTTTCACTTAAGGCTAATGTGTGAGCTTCGAAACAAAGAAAAGGGAAAAACATATTGGCTCAAAGGGGTTATCAAAGGATTAAAACAAGGTAGGCTTATTTGGCTAGAGAGGCTCAAGAACAAAATTTCCTTTATCATTTCCAAACATGTATATTAATCAAGAATCATCAAAAAGAGTCAAGCCAAGGCATATGTGTGAGCAATCAAGAGATATATCACACATAAGAAAGAACATCAAGTGGCTCAAATCCTCACATAAGGTATTTTTGTCACAATCAATCAACGTCTCAAACATCATAATCATTTTCATATCAGAGAAAAGCAACGCTTTCAAACCATAAGTATCAATCAAGTGAAGAAAGAGCCTACAACCTAAACAAAATCCAGAAATCAAGAGGAGCATGCAAAACTATACACAAGACACAAGCTTAAAACAACAAAATCAACCTAGAAAAGAAAAACCTAAACAAAGAAAAACCTCCCCCAATAGACCACACTTAAACTACAGAATGTCCCCAATGTGTCATAAACATAAGATCAACAATCAAAAGATATGGACAAGTGCAATAACAGTTGAGATGGAAGGAGAAAAGGAAACTCTCTGACTCAAGGGGAAAGAGAAGCGGGGTTGAGCAAAGACGTCTCCTCCACAATTGCATCCAACAAGGAAGGATTGCTTAGGAAAGGCTTCAGTCGGTGCCCATTAACCTTGAAGCTTTTATCTGTGGATGAACTTTGGATCTCAACATCACCATAAGGATAAACATTAATAACAAGAAAATGTCCAATCCACTTTGACTGTAACTTACCCCCCATGAGTCCGACCATAAAATTATACAATAACATTTTCTGCCTAACCCCGAAGTGCTTTCTAACTATCAAAATGTTATGAAACTTCATTGTTCTCTCCTTGTAGTACTTCGAGCTTTTATAGGCTTCCAAACGAATCTCATCAAGTTCATTCAACTGCAACTTTCTTTCCTCTCCAGCATGATCCATAGAGAAGTTGCAGGTCTTCAACACCTAGTATGCACGATGCTCTATCTCAACGAGTAAATGACATGCCTTTCCAAAGACAAATTGATAAGGAGACAACCCTATAGGTGCTTTCTAGGCAATCATATGCGCCCAAAGAGCATCGTCTAACTTATTGCTCCAATCTTTTCTGTTGGACTACACAATCTTCTCTAAGATCCTCTTTATCTCCCTATTTGAAATCTCAACTTGCCCATTGGTTTAGAGGTGGTATTATGTAGAGCCTCTGTGCACCACCCCATATTTCTTAAGCAAAGCCTGCATGGATCTGTTGCAAAAATGGGTTCCTTGATTGCTAACAATGACTCTGGGCACTCCAAACCTACAAAAGAGGTGGTATCTAACAAAATCTACAACAACTCGAGCATCATTAGTCCTGGCGGCTCTAGCTTCCATCAATTTTGAAACATAATCCACAGCTAAGAGAATGTAGGAGAAACTAAAAGAGAAAGGGAAAAGACCCCTGAAATCTATACCCTAAATATCGAATGCCTCACAGAACAACATGGGTTGTTGAGGCATCTGTTGTCTCCAAGGAAGTTATCCTCCTATTTTTTGACATGGCTTGCAGATGCTACAAATCCTCTTTGCATTTTTGAAGATGGTAGACTGGCAAAATCTGTAGTCAAGCACCTTGTGAGTTGTTCTTTGTATTCGTAGATGACCACCTAGTGAGGAAGCATGACAAAACTATAGGATCGAGTCAATCTCATGGTCAAGTATGCATCTCCTAGTAACCTGGTCACTGCATAACTTCCAAAGATATGGGTCATCCCATATATAGTACTTAGCATCACTCTTGATTTTATCAATTTGAGCACGATATGCTAATAGAGGAAAAATAGAAGCAACTAAGAAATTTACAATATTTAAAAATCAAGGGGTAGGGTAAGAAACTGAAATCATCAATAAGCTCTCATCAGGAAAGTCATCTTGGATGGGCAATACATCAGCTTCATCCTCAGCTCTTTCAATTCGGCTGAGGTGGTCTGCAACTGGGTTTTGTGCTCCACTCTTGTCTTTTTATTTTCAAGTCAAATTCCTGGAGTAAGAGCATCCACCGAATTAGCCTCGACTTTGACTCAACCTTCTTTAAGAGAAAATTTAGAGTTGCATGGTCAGTAAACACAATAATAGGTGAACCAAACAAATAAGATCTAAACTTATCAAGAGCAAAAACAATTGCTAACAGCTCTTTCTTAGTGGTTGTGTAATTTGCTTAGGCAATATTTAAAGTCCTGGAAGCGTAATATATCACTCTTGGCAGCTTGTCAATCTTCTGAGTTAAGGAAGCCCCTAGTGCATAGCTGGATGTGTCACACATCAATTCAAATGCGGTTGTCCAATCATGTGCCTGAATGATTAGAGTTGTGGTCAATGCTTCCTTGAGGCAATCAAAAGCCTGCTTACATGTATCATCAAATTGAAACTCCACATCTTTTTGAACCAGTTTGGACAAGGGAAGGGCTTTCTTGCCAAAATTTCCGATAAAGCGCCTGTAGAAACCTGCATGCCCAAGAAAAGATCGCACCTCTCACACGCAAGAGGGGTAAGGCAATTGTGAAATCACAGATATTTTAACAGGATCTACTTGAATACCCTTACTAGAAATGATATGTCCTAAAACTAAACCTTGTTCCACCATGAAGTGGCATTTCTCAAAATTAAGAACAAGGTTTGTTTCAATGCATCTTTTCAAAACTTTATCCACACTATCCAAACATGTATGATGAAGTTCGCACCCCATGCAAATTTGATGTGTATTAAGAATGTAGTATAATGCTAGGAATTGACTCCTAGGTCATCTCTCAAGGACCAAATGTGGTTCGAAACTTAAGTCAAACACGTAGTGGGGGAGGATTTGAAAGTGTTTTTGCAAGCAAAATTAAACTGGAAATTTAAGACAACCAAACTAAATGGACAACATTAAAGTGAATGAAATCAGAAAACCGAACGGTTCTAACAATAAGTGTTAAGAACCGAACGATGCTATGAGGGACTGAAAGGTCTGAATCAGTGACCAAATGGTCTATAAGGTAAACAAGCTAAGAATTGATCGATATCAACACAACATCAGTGAAATGTAGAAGCCAAAAACTCAGAAGAATAAATGATTACGCAATAGTGATTTGATACGCATGAAAAGTACCCAAAACATAAATAAGATGAAACTTGAATGCAATGCAGAGCTAGAACGAAGCAAAATGAACTTATAAACACAACTAGAAGACGTACATCAAAACACAAACAAAGGCTGCAATGAAAGTAAGCTGGCAAACATAAATGGGCAAAGTTGAAAAACGTGAAATGCAAAAGCTAAAGTCTAACAGAATTAAAATGCACAACTGGAAATAAGCAATGGAACTGGAATTAAAAATGGAAACCAAACACAAATGCAATTGAAACTAAAAATGAGTTCATTCATTCATTGAGAAGTAAAGAAAACAAAACCTAAACCTCCCTAGGAAGAAGAAGCTCCCAAGAACTGAAATTGTAAGTAGCGGTTGGGAGAGTTCGAAAGTGAGAGTGATTTTAGGGTATATAAACCCCAAATTACAAACTTACCCTTCTAATGGACTTGTCCTACAAAATGACGTAAAATTGGGCCCAAAGTCCGAAGGTTTGACCCAATGACATTCTAAAACGAAATTAAACTCTAATACTGACGTGGCCACCTCTTGAAGTCCTAGAATGTGCTTCCAACACTGTTGTTGAGTTCCTCTGGTTACTGCATCTGATCGTTCAGTCCTTACGGGCTTAGACCGATCGGTTAAGCACTGTTCTGCAGGTTCACGAACGGGTGCACGGTCAATACAAGACCGTTTGGTAGTTATCCACAGATCGTTCGGTGTAGCCATGCAGATTGGTTCAGGGAAACTTATGCATTAAGGTTATGTCGTATGGTTCAACAGTGTTCAACCATTTAGTGTAAGCTTTCACAGACCGTTCGGTATGTGCGTCCACAAACCGTTCGGTTCTATGATGCTCTGCCATTATGTTCAACAGTGCTCATCTGGTAGCTGACCGTTCGGTGGACGCTTCCTGCAAGGCTTTCTCAGCTCGTTTGGTGCAGACCGTTCGGTTCAGGGAAATTCATGCACTAAGGCAATGTCGTATGGTTCAATCAGTTGAGCTGGGTTTCCATAGACCGTTCGGCCAATCCTTCAACAGACCGATCGCTAATGTAGTGCTCGACCATTCACTACAGGCTTAGGAACTGGTGAGTTGCAATCTTTATAAGACCGTTCGATCATGCATTCCAAGACTTCTCGGTCAATCCTTTAATATGTCGTTCGATCAAGTCTTTGACAGACCGTTCAGTCAAGAACAATACGTTCAAATCTTCTTTTTCTCTAACTTTGAAACAATGATTGTCCTACACATAATGATTGAAATAACTAAGCCCAAATAATTCAAATTAATTAAAATAGAATTAGTCTTGAAATTAAGCCCAAATAGTGAAAATGCAACAATAATTGAGAATTAAGCACAATTCACTAACAAAGTATGGTGCAGAAAGCTAAGTGTATAGTGAAAAATGGTGACTCATCAATGTATCAAAAGGGAATCCATACACAGTGAAAAAATTCATAAACACATCTATGCAACGCTCTAGAAAATCACTGAAAATGCTTAGCATGCACCGTTGGAATGTACCAAAGGTGTTGCATAGGCCAAAAGGCATCCTCCTATAGGAAAAAGTGACAAAAGGGCAAGTGAATGTGGTCTTTTCCGTATCCTCGGGTGCAATGTGTATTTGAAAATATCTAGAAAAACCATCAATAAAATAGTAGTGAGACTTACCTACCAATCACTCGAGCATCTAATAAATGAAAGACAGAGGAAAATTATCTTTCCTTGTTGCTTGATTAAGCCTCCTATAGTCAATGCAGACTCTCCAACTGTTCTTCACTCTTGTGGCAATTAGTTCATCCCTCTCATTTTTCACCACGCTGAGGTATGTCTTCTTTGGAACCACATGGATTGGGCTCACCTACTAATTATCCGAGATTGGATACATGATCCCAGCTTGGAGAAGCTTGGTCACCTCCTTCTTTATAACCTTCAAAATCACTGTGTTTTGCCTTCTTTGCGGTTGTCTTACTAGTTTTGCTTCATCCTCCAATAGAATCCCTATGCATGTAAGTGGATGGGTTGCTATCAGGAAAGTCAGCCAAGGTCCAACTAATAGT